>OY731401.1:40659998-41285779 GCA_963425845.1 Sphenostylis stenocarpa
GAATGATATCTAACAATCTGTTCTTTAGAAGAGTTTAAAATTCTTTGTTTTAAAACCCCCCATAGCCTAAATCAGATGCATCGGTTTCAATTATTAAAAAGGCTTGTGGATCGGGTATTCCTAGACATGGAATCTTTTTTACTAATCCTTTTATTTTTATTATAGTTTGTGTCATGGTTTCATCCCATGAGGGTGGATTTTTTCTAAGTCTTCTATACAATGGTGCACATACAATTCTAATATTAGGAATGAAATCTGCTATATAATTTACGCATCCTAAAAATCTTTGTAATTGTTGTTTATCTTTTATTTCGTTTGGAAATTTTTACGCAAATTCTAAAGATCTCTGTATAGGGGTAATAGTATCTTGATAAATTTCATATCCTAAAAATCTTATCTTTGTTTGAAAGATTTTTATCTTTTTAGCGAGATACCACTAATCCATTTTCTTTTATTAATTTAATAAATATGTCTAAATGATTCATATGCTCAGTTATATTTTTTGAAAATATTAATATATCATCTAGATATACCATAGAAAATTTTATGTATGGAATTAAGATATTATTCATAATGTTTTGAAATTCGCTAGGTGCATTTTTTAAACCTTGTGGCATTACGTTCCATTCGTAATGGCCAAAGGGTACTACAAAGGCTGTTTTATATTTATCTTCCTCTTTTACTGATATTTGATAATAACCAGATTTTAGATCAAATTTAGAAAATATTGTAGAGTTATGTACTCTTTTAATTAGATCATTTTTATTAGGTAAGGGATACCTTATCCATTTTAACACTTTATTTAAAGGTTTATAATTTATAACTAATCTTGGAGCTCCTCGTTCTATTTCGAAGCTTTCATTACATAAAACCCTGTACAACTCCAGGGTGATTTTGATGGTCTTATTAATTCTTTTTCTAAATATTCTTGAATTTCTTGTTTACAATATTCTAAATATTCTTTACTCATTTGGATTGGTCTAGACTTTGTTGGTATTTTCTTTTCATCAAAATTATCTATATAAGGTAATTCTATTGTATATTTTTTCCTATGCCAAAAGGCGGTAGGATTTAATTCACATATTTCTTTTTCTATTTTACTGTTGATATTCTTTTATAATTTTTATAATATGTTGGCTATTTAGTTGTTCTTCTATTCTTTTAAATTTTATTTCTTTATTTAACATATTGATTTGCTTCTTTTTTATTTCTACTTGACTTATTGAAGATTCTTTTAATAAATTTAATTCTCTAGTTTTTGGAGGTTTTATAAATTCGAAGCAAATTTCTTTATCTAAAATACTAGTTTTTAACCCTAATTCGAGTTACACGAAAAGGATACAATAAGGTTAAAAAGGGTGTTCCTAATATTACTTGGAGTATTCATGTTTTTTATTAATACAAAAGAAGTATTATAACAAATTTTATTTTTCTGATTTTTACATTAGATAATTTATATTGAATATGCATTTTAGATCCATTTGCACTTGTTACTTTTTCTAAAGTTTTTTCATAATATTTACTAGGTATTAATCCTTCTTGTATACGGTTTACGTCTGCTCTCGAATCTACTAAAGCTATGGTTTTAAATTTTTCTTCTTTTATTACTAGAGTTATTTCTACATGCCATTTATGTGTCGTCATTAAATTTAATAAACTAATATAATTTTCATCTTTTATATTCTCAATTTTACTAGTACTTGCTTCATTATTTTCTTGATTTTTTATCATATTTTTTCCTTCTAATTCTAATAGTCTATATTCTAAAGATATATCATTTTCTTTTAATTCTTGTATTTCTTGCTTAAGAGTTTTAATTTCTTCTTGTAAATCTTTTATAGTTATTTGTTGACTTGGACTTCTAAATCTATTGTAAATGTCTTTCATACTTATAGGAGTTATATTTTTTTGTACTTCTTCACTACGAGTTATTAAACTACTTAACTTGTTGTAAGAATTACTGTTTTTAATGGTGATTCTTCTAATTTATCTATTATAGAAATTAGAGTAGAAGTTTGATCTTTTGTTAACATGTTTATATTTTTACATTCTAGGCAGGTACACAATTACGGACCTAAACGATAATTATTTTACGATAAGTTTTCTTCTTCACTAGATGAAGTTTGTTCTATTTGTTCTAATTCTAACTCACTATCTGTACTTTCTATAGTATTATCGATTCTTCTTCTTCAGAATTAATCAAAATATTTAATAAATTTTCTTTTAGTTTTTCATCTTCTAATTGATTTATCTTTTTTACAACTTTACAATTATTAGCGTAATGACTAGGGTTTTCCACATTTCCAACAAACATTCTTTTTCTTATTAGTTTTATTATATTTGGGTTTTCTTGTCCAATTATTTTTTCTTTCTATATTTTTATTTTCAGTTTCTTGAGGTTTCTTATAAGGTTTTTTATAAGGTTTTTTATATGATTTTTCTTGACGTTTAATTACTTTCTTTTTCCTAGCACTAGGGGCTCTTATTGGTTCCATACCATACTGATAGCAAAAATTTCCTATTTCTTTCTTATTAATCATACTTTCTTTCCTAAGTTTATTTTGTAGTTTAAAGTCGGTACTGATACTGTATGCTGTTTCTACAATTATATTATGTATTTGACCAGTATGTTAAAGTATCATATGCTAAGGGTTTTCCATAATGATTTTCTAAATTTAATTTTACCTTTTACGAGAATAATTTTGGTAATCCTGCTAAAAATCTTTCTTTCGAGAATCCTGCAAACCCATCTTCTCTTAGGGTTATTTTTGATAAAAAATTATCTTTATACCATCTATAATCGAGACATTGTTGGGCAATATAAATTTGCTAATTGGCTAGCTGATCTTTCCTTAAAAATATTAGGGTCTCCTACAAAGTTTTGTATTATTGAATATATTAGGGTTGCTACTGACATCTTCTTGATTAGTATCAGTTTTTATGCTATTTAATATTGATAATTTATCTTGTTACATGCAGAAGTTATCCCACCGACCTTTCGGTTGACTAGGTGAATCCTTGGATTATAGCAATAGGCTGCTGACTTATCACTACTGACCTTTAGTTTTATGTGCGGTAGCCGCCATAGTCATTTGGCAAGTTAAATCTAATATAGCTTGCTCACTTAATCCGTCTAAGTTCCACTCGGTTATGTCATTTCTGAAAAAGAGTTTTGTACTAGTTCCCCCTTTCTTCGAGCTGTACATCGGCGAAAGTGGGTCTAGAATAATAATTTCTAAGCTTAGGATATGTTCTCATTTTATTTATCTCTATTGTATTTATAGAGGTACTTCCTATCTGTTCTATTTTCTTTTTTAATTCTTCTATTTGTATATCGGTATTACTTTTTAATCTTAAAGAATCTAATTCTTTTTGTGGTACATTAAATAATTTATATATTGGTTTTACGGGTTCTTTAGAACTACTTGGGAATATCTTTTACGGTTTTGTTTTCTATCCTAGTTAGTTGTTTAGACATTACTTCTAATACGGTATTAGAATAATTTAGCGAGAATGTAATTTTTTTATATCTTTTACTTGTACGAGGTTTTCTTCACTTTTAACGTCTTTATAAGGACTAGCTTCTATTTCTAAATTTTTTATGGGAGTTATTATAATTCCTTGGTTTGGAGGATATTACGAGGTTATTAGTTCATTATTTATAGTTTTCCAAGTATTATTTATTTTTTCTAAAGGATATAAATTCTTTTCTTGATTGTAATTAAAAAACCAATCAAAGAAATATAAATTTATTTCATTTTCTTCTAAATAATCATAAAGCTGTTTTCTAAATTCTTACGTTTGTTGTTTAGTAAATGTTTTAAAATACCATTCCCTATTTAATTTATTATATTACTGCATTAAAATCTTCTCTAATCCAATTTTTATCTATAATAAAAGTAGCTTCTCTTTGTAATGTACTTAATATTTGCGAGAGTTTGTTGGAGAGTATTGAGGGGATCCTGGTTCTCTTGACTCTTCATACACGGGTTTAGATACTCTAGGAGTAATATTATCTAATCCTCTTAAATCTAAATTTATAGTTGATCCATCAACAGAATGTCTTGATGATTGACCTTTATATATCATTTGAGGTTCTTTATTTTTAAAGGATAATGATCTATTCATTTTTAACCTAATATCAGTTCCATCTTGAATTATCTCTCTTATCTGTGTATTATAAATTTTTGGTTCTTCTATGATATCTTCTAGTTTCCATTCTTAGGAATTTTACTTATTACTTCTTCATGACTTAGTCTTTTAGGAATTTGTCTTGAAGATTTTCTAAGATTAGCTTCTACTAGTATAGTTTCATCTTTTGGAGAGGATCTCAAAGCTTTGTAATTATAATCTATTCTAGTTACCTTGTAATAGACTCTATAAATTATACTGTATTGGACGGATTCTTCATCTACAATTTCTTGAGGAATTTGTACATATAATTTTATTGCATTACTAGTTTTATCATTTTTAATGTTCATTGAAAAATTAGGATAACGAGTTAAAAAAGCGGGGCCATCATGTAAATTACTTTCTAAAATAGCAATTACTTGAATCATTAAATTTTTTAAGTCTTATATCTCTTAATAGCATTAATATTGGACTATTGATTCCTATCCTATAATTGGGTTTCTTTGCGACTTGTATTAATCCTAAATGGATAAAATTATAACCATCTTTTATATGTTGATCTAATACAGATTGTTCTAGAATATTTATAATTTTATTATTTCTAGTTCCAGGATAACTATATTCTATTATATGGACTTCATCTAAGGTTGTTGACCAAAATTTATGTTGTTTATAAACTTCGCATTTTTTAACTATAGGTATTGACCGAGTTATGTAAAGAATTTTCTATTTACTGCTATTTGTAATTCTTTTTCTTTATTTTACGAAGAGCTTGAAGAAGACGAGGCTTCTTGTTGCGGTGTTTTAACTACTTATTTGTTTATCTCTGTTTCTTAATCTTAAATCACTTAAAGATCTAAGAATATTTGGCATCCTAACTCTCTCTCTGGTTTCCATGCTACGGGACCACCTCTTTGCCTCTCGGCTTATCTAGGCGACCAACGGACTCACTACCCCTCCACGGGTTTCTTTGCAGGGACCACTAGATCTAAGGGGTGACCAACGTATAAGCACCTCTCGGTGCTTACACGGATTCCTAAGATTAAGTTAAGAGTCCCAAAGACCCTTAAACTTTTAAGGATTTAGGGTTAAGATACAGATTTAAACACCTAATAGTTTAAACTAGGCAACAAAGTGACCTAGATCCTTCGACTTTCCTTCAAGATACTTAATATTACTTCTATACCAAACTATGCACCAAGCATAATTGTTTGGATTTTCTCTTAGTAATCTTTCTTTTTGGGCTATGTGCCTTCTTAATTTTCGTTTAAGGTTTTTAATTTGTTTAGTTAGTTCTATTCTTTGGGTTTGGACTAGAACTAGGGCTTATACACAGGGGATTTAGAGGTCTTACTATAAATCCTAAGCCTGGAAGTGCTCCTTCCATTGGGATAAACTCTTCATTTTGATTTTGATTATTCATTATGAAAAATGATTTTCAAAGTTTTTCAAAATTTTTCAAAAATAGTACGTGGCGTTGTTACAACTTATCCACTGTAAAGGAGTGCACGAGAGAATAGGCGTAAAAGGCCTCGCTACGTAATTAGGTATGAAACCAACGAGAGGTCCTCCACTTTTCCGGCCAATATACTATTTTTGAGTTATGAGTTTATGTATACTATTCCCCCACAAGAAAACCAAATATAATTCTATTCGAGCACTACGGCTACGATACCAATCGTGAAACTTCTTCGAAAATCAAAGAAGATAAAAGTTTTTATAACATCAAAGTATATAAAATACTGGGGAAAAAATATGAAATAAAGATAATATCTCGTAGATGATAAATGAGAAAACTTACATAAGAGAAGAAAAGCTGAAGACTTCATTGAAAGAAAGTTGAGTACAATTTTTACAAACACCGAACTAGGTGCATTTATGTATGGAATTAAGATATTATTCATAATGTTTTGAAATTCGCTAGGTGCATTTTTAAACCTTGTGGCATTACGTTCCATTCGTAATGGCCAAAGGGTACTACAAAGGCATGTTTTATATTTATCTTCCTCTTTTACTTGATATTTGATAATAACTTGATTTTAGATCAAATTTAGAAAATATTGTAGAGTTATGTACTCTTTTAATTAGATCATTTTTATTAGGTAAGGGATACCTTATCCATTTTAACACTTTATTTAAAGGTTTATAATTTATAACTAATCTTGGAGCTCCTCGTTCTATTTCGAAGCTTTCATTACATAAAACCTCTGTATAACTCCAGGGTGATTTTGATGGTCTTATTAATTCTTTTTCTAAATATTCTTGAATTTCTTGTTTACAATATTCTAAATATTCTTTACTCATTTGGATTGGTCTAGACTTTGTTGGTATTTTCTTTTCATCAAAATTATCTATATAAGGTAATTCTATTGTATATTTTTTCTTATGCCAAAAGGCAGTAGGATTTAATTCACATATTTCTTTTTCTATTTTCTGTTGATATTCTTTTATAATTTTTATAATATGTTGGCTATTTAGTTGTTCTTCTATTCTTTTAAATTTTATTTCTTTATTTAACATATTGATTTGCTTCTTTTTTATTTCTACTTGACTTATTGAAGATTCTTTTAATAAATTTAATTCTCTAGTTTTTGGAGGTTTTATAAATTCGAAGCAAATTTCTTTATCTAAAATACTAGTTTTTAACCCTAATTCAGTTACACTGAAAAGGATACAATAAGGTTAAAAAGGGTGTTCCTAATATTACTCGGAGTATTCATGTTTTTTATTAATACAAAAGAAGTATTATAACAAATTTTATTTTTACAGATTTTTACATTAGATAATTTATATTGAATATGCATTTTAGATCCATTTGCACTTGTTACTTTTTCTAAAGTTTTTTCATAATATTTACTAGGTATTAATCCTTCTTGTATACAGTTTACGTCTGCTCCTGAATCTACTAAAGCTATGGTTTTAAATTTTTCTTCTTTTATTACTAGAGTTATTTCTACATGCCATTTATGTGTCGTCATTAAATTTAATAAACTAATATAATTTTCATCTTTTATATTCTCAATTTTACTAGTACTTGCTTCATTATTTTCTTGATTTTTTATCATATTTTTTCCTTCTAATTCTAATAGTCTATATTCTAAAGATATATCATTTTCTTTTAATTCTTGTATTTCTTGCTTAAGAGTTTTAATTTCTTCTTGTAAATCTTTTATAGTTATTTGTTGACTTGGACTTCTAAATCTATTGTAAATGTCTTTCATACTTATAGGAGTTATATTTTTTTGTACTTCTTCACTATGAGTTATTAAACTACTTAAGCTGTTGTAAGAATTCTGTTTTTAATGGTGATTCTTCTAATTTATCTATTATAGAAATTAGAGTAGAAGTTTGATCTTTTGTTAACATGTTTATATTTTTACATTCTGAGGCGGTACACAATTCGGACCTAAGCATGTAATTATTTTACGATAAGTTTTCTTCTTCACTAGATGAAGTTTGTTCTATTTGTTCTAATTCTAACTCACTATCTCGTACTTTCTATAGTATTATCAGATTCTTCTTCTTCGATATCCAAATGTCCTAATTGGACCAAAAGACTTGATCAATAAAAACCCCAAGAACCAATATCGGAAGAATATTTTGAAAAACCAGAAACCTCTTTCATTATTCTCCTAGAAAAATCCTGGATCTATGATAATATCAGAACCATAACCAATAAACTCTTTCCGAGATGATTTCCATTATCCTCCAATAAATCTAGAAAAGACAAGAACCTTCTATGAATTTATTACGGTAGACACAGTTACTGTAGAAATTTATCATACTAGAGGCGAGTCAAAATAATATTTTGTTTTCCAAAATAAAGATCTTGAGAATTTTATCACCCGAAGAGTGGAATCAACCCATCCATAAAACCAATAACTTTTCCAGAAATTTTTACCCTCAAAATTATAATTATTATGATTATATAGAAGCCTGGACCAAAGCCCTATTAGTACATCCAGGAAACCATTCTTGGTTTATCTGGTTTAAGAGAAGGAATATCACTTAAATTTCCAAAATGGTTTATCAAGTGGTTTGCGAGACTTTGGACCTTTGCCTACAATATTTCCAAAAGGCGTTAGTGAAGTATATCGAGTATTTTAGAGAAAAGACCTCTTTTGATTACGGATACGAGACTAATATCATTTGTAGCCACTCGGTCTATTACTTGGATCGTAGCATGGGATTATATAATAGAACCGACATATGAGAATGTGGATATTAAACAACTCTCTAGAAGATTTAAGATAAAATGGTGGTCAAAGTTCAACACAGAATTAATAACCAAATCCAATATTGACAAATGGCAAGCTAATCATCGTCAAAGAAGAGAAGGTATAAATCAAGCCTTAAGTCAAGAATCATTATTTCTAGCGAGAGAAACAAAGATTGATGGCGAGAACTAGCGGCGACAACTACCATGAAGGATTTTGAACAAATAATTAAAGAAAAATCAGCAACTTCAAGAACCGACTCTGAAGAAAGTACTCAACATAATCCGTTTGAAATGTTTGATTGAGGACAAAATTATTAAAGCCAGATGTGACACAAAAGAAAAGCAAAAGAAGGATTTGACAAAAGATGCTCGAAGAAAAGAAGGATTTGACAAAAGATGCTCGAAGATAAGAAAAGAAGGAAAGAAGATAAGAAAAGAAGATATGATTTGACAAAAGAAGATGCTCAGAGGATATTTATGTAATTAATGTAAGGATAGACTTGTAAATTCTCCTTTGTGTAGAATAGTCTAAATGTTCTATAAATAAGGCCTCTTAAGTTAGATGAGGCAGAGCGAGTTCAGTGTTTGTAAAAATTGTACTCAACTTTCTTTCAATGAAGTCTTCAGTTTTCTTCTCTTATGTAAGTTTTCTCATTTATCATCTACGAGATATTATCTTTATTTCATATTTTTTCCCCAGTATTTTATATACTTTGATGTTATAAAAACTTTTATCTTCTTTGATTTTCGAAGAAGTTTCACGATTGGTATCAGAGCCAGAGTGCTCTGAATAGAATTATATTTGGTTTTCTTGTGGGGGGGAATAGTATACATAAACTCATAACTCAAAAATAGTATATTGGCTGGAAAAGTGGAGGACCTCTGTTGGTTTCATACCTAATTACAGAGCGAGGCCTTTTACGCCTATTCTCTGCAGACTCCCTTTACAGGGATAAGTTGTAACAACGCCACGTACTATTTTTGAAAAATTTTGAAAAATTTTGAAAATTATTTTTATCATGGCTAATCAAAATCAAAACCAAAATGAAGAGTTTATCCCAATGGAAGGAGCACTTCCAGGCTTAGGATTTATAGTAAGACCTCTAAATCCCCCAGGTATAAGCCCTAGTTCTAGTCCAAACCCAGCAATAGAACTAACTAAACAAATTAAAAACCTTAAACGAAAATTAAGAAGGCACATAGCCCAAAAAGAAAGATTACTAAGAGAAAATCCAAACAATTATGCTTGGTGCATAGTTTGGTATAGAAGTAATATTAAGTATCTTGAAGGAAAGCTGAAGGATCTAGGTCACTTTGTTGCCTAGTTTAAACTATTAGGTGTTTAAATCTGTATCTTAACCCTAAATCCTTAAAAGTTTAAGGGTCTTTGGGACTCTTAACTTAATCTTAGGAATCCGTGTAGCACTGAGAGGTGCTTATACGTTGGTCGACCCTTAGATCTAGTGGTCCCGGCGGTAAAACCCGGGAGGGGTAGTGAGTCGGTTGGTCGGCTAGATAAGCAGAGAGGCAAAGAGGTGGTCCGTAGCATGGAAACCAGAGAGAGAGTTAGGATGCCAAATATTCTTAGATCTTTAAGTGATTTAAGATTAAGAAACAGAGATAAACAAATAGTAGTTAAAACACCGCAACAAGAAGCCTCGTCTTCTTCAAGCTCTTCAGAAAATAAAGAAAAAGAATTACAAATAGCAGAAATAGAAAATTCTTTACATAACTGGTCAATACCTATAGTTAAAAAATGCGAAGTTTATAAACAACATAAATTTTGGTCAACAACCTTAGATGAAGTCCATATAATAGAATATAGTTATCAGGAACTAGAAATAATAAAATTATAAATATTCTAGAACAATCTGTATTAGATCAACATATAAAAGATGGTTATAATTTTATCCATTTAGGATTAATACAAGTCGTGACAAAACCCAATTATAGGATAGGAATCAATAGTCCAATATTAATGCTATTAAGAGATATAAGACTTAAAAAATTTAATGATTCAGGTAATTGCTATTTTAGAAAGTAATTTACATGATGGCCACTGCCTTTTTAAGCTGTTATCCTAATTTTTCAATGAACATTAAAAATGATAAAACTAGTAATGCAATAAAATTATATGTACAAATTCATGAAGAAATTGTAGATGAAGAATGCGGTCCAATACGAGATAATTTATAGAGTCTATTACAAGGTAACTAGAATAGATTATAATTACAAAGCTTTGAGATCCTCTCCAAAAGATGAAACTATACTAGTAGAAGCTAATCTTAGAAAATCTTGAGTACAAATTCCTAAAAGACTAAGTCATGAAGAAGTAATAAGTAAAATTAGGAAGAATGGAAACTAGAAGATATCATAGAAGAACCAAAAATTTATAATACGAGATAAGAGAGATAATTCAAGATGGAGCTGATATTAGGTTAAAAATGAATAGATCATTATCCTTTAAAAATAAAGAACCTCAAATGATATATAAAGGTCAATCATCAAGACATTACGTTGATGGATCAACTATAAATTTAGATTTAAGAGGATTAGATAATATTACTCCTAGAGTATCTAAACTCTGTGTATGAAGAGTCAAGAGAACCAGGATCCCCTCAATACTCTCCAACGACCTCGCAAATATTAAGTACATTACAAAGAGAAGCTACTTTTATTATAGATAAAAATTGGATTAGAGAAGATTTTAATGCGAGAATATAATAAATTAAATAGGGAATGGTATTTTAAAACATTTACTAAACAACAAACAGAAGAATTTAGAAAACGAGTTTTATGATTATTTAGAAGAAAATGAAATAAATTTATATTTCTTTGATTGGTTTTTTAATTACGATCAAGAAAAGAATTTATATCCTTTAGAAAAAATAAATAATACTTGGAAAACTATAAATAATGAACTAATAACCTCGAGAATATCCTCCAAACCAAGGAATTATAATAACTCCCATAAAAAATTTAGAAATAGAAGCTAGTCCTTATAAAGGCGTTAAAAGTGAAGAAAAACACTGTACAAGTAAAAGATATAAAAAAATTACATTCTCAGTTAAATTATTCTAATGCTTGTATTAGAAGTAATGTCTAAACAACTAACTAGGATAGAAAACAAAGCTGTAAAAGATATTCCCGAGTAGTTCTAAAGAACTAGTAAAACCAATATATAAATTATTTAATGTACCACAAAAAGAATTAGATTCTTTAAGATTAAAAAGTAATACTTGATATACAAATAGAAGAATTAAAAAAGAAAATAGAACGAGATAGGAAGTACCTCTATAAATACAATAGAGATAAATAAAATGAGAACATATCCTAAGCTTAGAAATTATTATTCTAGACCCACTTTCGCGATGTACGGTTCGAAGAAAGGGGGAACTAGTACAAAACTCTTTTCGGAAATGACATAAGCTGAGTGGAACTTAGACGGATTAAGTGAGCAAGCTATATTAGATTTAACTTGCCAAATGACTATGGCGGCTCACAGCACATAAAACTAAAGAGTTTGTAGTGATAAGTCGGTGACTATTGCTATAATCCAAGGATTCATTAGGTCAAGCTGAAAGGTTGGTGGGATAACTTACGCATGAGAACAAGATAAATTATCAATATTAAATAGCATAAAAGCTGATACTAATCAAGAAGATGCTTGTAGCAACCCTAATATATTCAATAATACAAAACTTTGTAGGAGACCCTAATATTTTTAAGGAAAGATCAGCTAGCCAATTAGCAAATTTATATTGCCCAACAATGTACGATTATAGATGGTATAAAGATAATTTTTTATCAAAAATAACCCTAGAGAAGATGGGTTTGCGAGGATTACGGAAAGAAAGATTTTTAGCGAGGATTACCAAAATTATTCTCGAGAAAAGGTAAAATTAAATTTAGAAAATCATTATGGAAAACCCTTAGCATATGATACTTTAACATACGGTCAAATACATAATATAATTGTAGAAAGCAGGCATACAGTGCATGCTTGACTTTAAACTACAAAATAAACTTAGGAAAGAAAGTATGATTAATAAGAAAGAAATAGGAAATTTTTGCTATCGGTATGGTATGGAACCAATAAGAGCCCCTAGTGCTAGGAAAAAGAAAGTAATTAAACGTCAAGAAAAATCATATAAAAAACCTTATAAAAAACCTTATAAGAAACCTCAAGAAACTGAAAATAAAAATATAGAAAGAAAAAATAATTGGACAAGAAAACCCAAATATAATAAAACTAATAAGAAAAAGAATGTTTGTTGGAAATGTGGAAAACCAGGTCATTACGCTAATAATTGTAAAGTTGTAAAAAAGATAAATCAATTAGAAGATGAAAAACTAAAAGAAAATTTATTAAATATTTTGATTAATTCGAAGAAGAAGAATCGATAATACTATAGAAAGTACGAGATAGTGAGTTAGAATTAGAACAAATAGAACAAACTTCATCTAGTGAAGAAGAAAACTTATCGAGAAAATAATTACTTGTTTAGGTCAGAATTGTGTACATGTCTAGAATGTAAAAATATAAACATGTTAACAAAAGATCAAACTTCTACTCTAATTTCTATAATAGATAAATTAGAAGAATCACCATTAAAAACAGAATTCTTACAACGAGTTAAGTAGTTTAATAACTCGTAGTGAAGAAGTACAAAAAAATATAACTCCTATAAGTATGAAAGACATTTACAATAGATTTAGAAGTCCAAGTCAACAAATAACTATAAAAGATTTACAAGAAGAAATTAAAACTCTTAAGCAAGAAATACAAGAATTAAAAGAAAATGATATATCTTTAGAATATAGACTATTAGAATTAGAAGGAAAAAATATGATAAAAAATCAAGAAAATAATGAAGCAAGTACTAGTAAAATTGAGAATATAAAAGATGAAAATTATATTAGTTTATTAAATTTAATGACGACACATAAATGGCATGTAGAAATAACTCTAGTAATAAAAGAAGAAAAATTTAAAACCATAGCTTTAGTAGATTCGAGAAGCGGACGTAAAGCTGTATACAAGAAGGATTAATACCTAGTAAATATTATGAAAAAACTTTAGAAAAAGTAACAAGTGCAAATGGATCTAAAATGCATATTCAATATAAATTATCTAATGTAAAAATCTGTAAAAATAAAATTTGTTATAATACTTCTTTTGTATTAATAAAAAACATGAATACTCCGAGTAATATTAGGAACACCCTTTTTAACCTTATTGTATCCTTTTCGAGTAGCTGAATTAGGGTTAAAAACTAGTATTTTAGATAAAGAAATTTGCTTGAATTTATAAAACCTCCAAAAACTAGAGAATTAAATTTATTAAAAGAATCTTCAATAAGTCAAGTAGAAATAAAAAAGAAGCAAATCAATATGTTAAATAAAGAAATAAAATTTAAAAGAATAGAAGAACAACTAAATAGCCAACATATTATAAAAATTATAAAAGAATATCAACGAGAAAATAGAAAAAGAAATATGTGAATTAAATCCTACTGCCTTTTGGCATAGGAAAAAATATACAATAGAATTACCTTATATAGATAATTTTGATGAAAAGAAAATACCAACAAAGTCTAGACCAATCCAAATGAGTAAAGAATATTTAGAATATTGTAAACAAGAAATTCAAGAATATTTAGAAAAAGAATTAATAAGACCATCAAAATCACCCTGGAGTTGTACAGGGTTTTATGTAATGAAAGCTTCGAAATAGAGCGAGGAGCTCCAAGATTAGTTATAAATTATAAACCTTTAAATAAAGTGTTAAAATGGATAAGGTATCCCTTACCTAATAAAAATGATCTAATTAAAAGAGTACATAACTCTACAATATTTTCTAAATTTGATCTAAAATCTGGTTATTATCAAATATCGAGTAAAAGAGGAAGATAAATATAAAACAACCTTTGTAGTACCCTTTGGCCATTACGAATGGAACGTAATGCCACAAGGTTTAAAAAATGCACCTAGCGAATTTCAAAACATTATGAATAATATCTTAATTCCATACATAAAATTTTCTATGGTATATCTAGATGATATATTAATATTTTCAAAAAATATAACTGAGCATATGAATCATTTAGACATATTTATTAAATTAATAAAAGAAAATGGATTAGTGGTATACGCAAAAAGATAAAAATCTTTCAAACAAAGATAAGATTTTTAGGATATGAAATTTATCAAGATACTATTACCCCTATACGAGAGATCTTTAGAATTTGCGAGAAAAATTTCCAAACGAAATAAAAGATAAACAACAATTACAAAGATTTTTAGGATGCGTAAATTATATAGCGATTTCATTCCTAATATTAGAATTGTATGTGCACCATTGTATAGAAGACTTAGAAAAAATCCACCCTCATGGGATGAAACCATGACACAAACTATAATAAAAATAAAAGGATTAGTAAAAAAGATTCCATGTCTAGGAATACCAGATCCACAAGCCTTTTTAATAATTGAAGCTGATGCATCGATTTAGGCTATGGGGGGTTTTAAAACAAAGAATTTTAAACTCTTCTAAAGAACAGATTGTTAGATATCATTACGGTATTTGGCATTACTGCACGACAAAAGTATTCTACTTGTTAAAAAAGAAATTCTTTCAATAGTATTATGTGTTCGAAATTTCGGGATGATGTTTTTAATAAGAAATTTTTAATAAGAGCAGTTGTAAAAGTTGCTCCAAGTGTTCTAAATAAAGATGTTCAAAATTTAGTTTCAAAACATATATTTGCTAGATGGCAATCTTTATTATCTTGTTTTGATTTTGAGATTGAACATATAAAAGGAAAAAATAATTTTTTACCAGACTTTTTAACGAGAGAATTTTTACAGGCTTCATCATGAGTACAAAGCCAGTAAACAAAGATCAGTATGGTCCCCCACTGGGATCTAAAAAAGGTAAAGAAAAGAATGATTCCCCACTGGAATCACCAAAAGAAGATGTTTCAAAAGAATACTATCCCCCACTGGGATCTACCTTATCATTAAGGCCACAAACCTCTAGAACCCAACATCCTAAAATTCAATCTACCTTAGCCGAGATTCTAAAAACACCTCCATCAATGACTAGAAACCTTATTCAAAATAGATTCTCTCCTCTTCAATATCCAAATGTCCTAATTGGACCAAAAGACTTGATCAATAAAAACCCCCAAGAACCAATATCAGAAGAATATTTTGAAAAACCAGAAACCTCTTTCATTATTCTCCTAGAAAAATCCTGGATCTATGATAATATCAGAACCATAACCAATAAACTCTTTCCAGATGATTTCCATTATCCTCCAATAAATCTAGAAAAGACAAGAACCTTCTATGAATTTATTCAGTGAGACACAGATTACGTAGAAATTTATCATACTAGAGACGAGTCAAAATAATATTTTGTTTTCCAAAATAAAGATCTTGAGAATTTTATCACCGAAGAGTGGAATCAACCCATCCATAAAACCAATAACTTTTCCGAGAAATTTTTACCCTCAAAATTATAATTATTATGATTATATAGAAGCCTGGACCAAAGCCCTATTAGTACATCCAGGAAACCATTCTTGGTTTATCTGGTTTAAGAGAGGAATATCACTTAAATTTCCAAAATGGTTTATCAAGTGGTTTGCAGACTTTGGACCTTTGCCTACAATATTTCCAAAAGACGTTAGTGAAGTATATCAGTATTTTAGAGAAAAGACCTCTTTTGATTCTGGATACAGACTAATATCATTTGTAGCCACTCAGTCTATTACTTGGATCGTAGCATGGGATTATATAATAGAACCAGCATATGAGAATGTGGATATTAAACAACTCTCTAGAAGATTTAAGATAAAATGGTGGTCAAAGTTCAACACCGAATTAATAACCAAATCCAATATTGACAAATGGCAAGCTAATCATCGTCAAAGAAGAGAAGGTATAAATCAAGCCTTAAGTCAAGAATCATTATTTCTAGCAGAGAAACAAAGATTGATGGCAGAACTAGCAGCAGCAACTACCATGAAGGATTTTGAACAAATAATTAAAGAAAAATCAGCAACTTCAAGAACCGACTCTGAAGAAAGTACTCAACATAATCCGTTTGAAATGTTTGATTGAGGACAAAATTATTAAAGCCAGATGTGACACAAAAGAAAAGCAAAAGAAGGATTTGACAAAAGATGCTCGAAGAAAAGAAGGATTTGACAAAAGATGCTCGAAGATAAGAAAAGAAGGAAAGAAGATAAGAAAAGAAGATATGATTTGACAAAAGAAGATGCTCAGAGGATATTTATGTAATTAATGTAAGGATAGACTTGTAAATTCTCCTTTGTGTAGAATAGTCTAAATGTTCTATAAATAAGGCCTCTTAAGTTAGATGAGGCAGAGCGAGTTCAGTGTTTGTAAAAATTGTACTCAACTTTCTTTCAATGAAGTCTTCAGTTTTCTTCTCTTATGTAAGTTTTCTCATTTATCATCTACGAGATATTATCTTTATTTCATATTTTTTCCCCAGTATTTTATATACTTTGATGTTATAAAAACTTTTATCTTCTTTGATTTTCGAAGAAGTTTCACGATTGGTATCGAGCCGGAGTGCCTATGAATATATTTATATATTTATATATTTATATATTTATATATTTATATGTTTATATGTTTATATGTTTATATGTTTATATGTTTATATGTTTATATATTTATATGTTTATATATTTATATGAATTAATATATTTATATGAATTAATATGAATTAATATAAGTATAATTTAGTTGTAAATTATCATTAGATAATAACAACTAACATTAGATAATTCTTTTGATAATAATATTGATTAATTGTAAAATCATATTTTTATTGATTTATATATCATAAGATTTCTAATAAGATGCCATGAATGACAAACGTGCGACAAAAAAATTATAATACGATTAGATAAAATATATTATGATTATAAAAAATTAATTTTGTCTAGAAATTAAATTGTATTTAAATTTAAAAATGTAAATAAGTTTCATAATCGCCTAAATGCAAGTAAATAAAATTGAAAATATAAAATAATTTAAAATATTGTTCTTACTATTTCACACACAATAAAAAAAAAGTTCAACCATCCTAAAACATTATCATAGAAATGTTTAAAATACAATTCTTATTTTTCTCTATTTTAAAAACTTTTATAAATAAATTATAAATCAATAAATTATAAATCTATTAGTGACATAAATTTAAAAAATATCAAACTAAGATTTAAAAGCAAAAATTTAACTTTTCTTCATAAAAAAATTCTTTTAATTAACTCATTTAATATTAACTTAAATGAAAAAATACTTTAAAAATATTTAAAAAATATATACAATAAAAATTTATCAATAATAATAGTAAAATATTTAAAGTAATAATAATAAATTTATTACTAATAATCAATTAACAAATGTATTTATAATAAATAAAATCAAAATATAATAAAATTTGTAATATAACATGATAAAATGTTATTTAATAAATTAAGTTATTATTAATTTTATATTAAAATTAATTAAATTAATAAAAGTATTTTAGAATTATTATATAAATTTAAATTTTATTTTTATTAATTTAATATATACATTTATATACTTTCTAAATTATTTTTTGAATGATTTTAAGTATATTTTAAAAAATCACAATGGAAATTAAAAAAAAAAACTAATTCTGATTAGTTTTTTTACCATCTTAAATAAAACCGTAGCTCAAAAATTTGTCCGCTGAATTATTAATGTAAATAGTGAACATATAAAATGTCCCTAAAATAAAAGAAACAATATTTTTTATTTTTTATGAATGTGTTTCTTTCTAAAAAAAACTACATGAATATTATTTAGACGAAGAAAGTAAATTATAGAGAATATAATAAATTATAAATTATATCCTCAATTATAAATAAGATAATAAATTATAAAACATAAGGCATATGAGGAATTTAACTTATTACTTCTTTATTATAATTTATTATAAATTATTAAACGTAAATTAAATATATTATGGATTTACAAAACATTTTATCGTAAATTAAACAATAAATTAAATTAATTTATTCAAATTACATATTATGTGGATTAGTTGTTGATACCTTATTATAATTTTTAATAAGTCATTTAATATTAAAAAAAAAAATCATTTCTGCAATATCAATTTCAAACTAACCTCCTTCTCCCTCGTCTTCCACCACCCAAACCCTAAAACGACACTGATCCTCTCGTGCTCCCCATTTCCCATGCAAATTCTCGCAAACTAGCCTCTTGCTCCTTCTCTCATCGCCATGGTCGGCAAAACCATGTCCATGGCGGTCACTTCGCGCGAAAAGCTGGCTAGTCTCCTCAATACTGCAAAGTTGGCCATAGACATCCCCTCCAAGCTCGAATCGTTGCGCCAACTGCGCCACGAACTTCCACCTGAAGACCCTGTCCTCCTCACCGAGTTCCTCCCCTCACTCTTCCTCTTCCACACAGATCCCTTCGGCCCCGTGCGCAAATTCGTCACCGAGTATACCTTTCCCCCCTTTCTCTCTTCGCCATTCTCCCTGTGGTTTGAATGAAAGTTGGCCAAATTGATTTCCAATTTTGGTTAACATTGATTTTCAAATGAAATGATGATTTTATCTTAATGGCAAGTTTGCTGCAGAACTTGGACTAAATTTTTCAACATCTTGTAAATGCTACTTGTTCGTCATTTTAGTCTAACAGAAGTTTTTTTTTTTTTTATCTATAGCAGTAACCAAACTTATGTTGTTGTGAAATTGGGTTTGACTGCAGCATCAAAATCAATTCTCTTCATTTTCACCTTGAAACCAAACACACTCTAAAATTTTGATTTATTGATGTTGGTGCATGGAATTGAAGTTTGAGGTGGACCACTTTTCTTTTTTGGATTCAGGATGTTTGGTGAGATTGGATTGAAGAACACGGAGTTCTTGTCTGACATTGTACCTGTGCTAATTGAGGTATTGGATGACGACACACCGGCAGTGGTTCGACAAGCTCTACTGTGTGGAATTCAGTTGTTTCGTGGCACACTTGAGAAAATTGTAGTTCAGGTGCGTGCTTTGTATGAATTTGGGGAGAATTTGGTGATAAGTGTGATTGTAGTGGTACACTTATTGTTGTTTTTGGCTGTCTTGGTGTGGTTGTTTGTTGTTGTGGATTTTTGTGTCGTGTGAATTTGTTCTGAAATTTATGAGGAATTTGAGAGGTTGATTTCATTGATAGGCAATGTTCTACCTCTGGAACCAAACATGTTAAAAAGGTCAAATCAATTGAGATATTGGTCGAGACTTCAAGGTTTTACGGCTAACTATGATTGGCCGTATTTGCCCAAAATTTCCGACAATTGCAAGGATATAAATGAAACTGCAATCATTATTTGCAATTGTAATTTAAACGATTGTTAAGTGGCAGAAATGTTGTGTAGTGAGTTTGCTGTTTATTTATGAGTCAAGAACAGGAAAAGTGAGTGAAGGTGACATTATTAGTTAATACCCAAATCATTTTTCTTTTGGGTTTATGATATGTTCACAGGGACTGCTAACCGTCCAAATCTGCTTCTATTCTTCAAAATTGGAAAGCCTTTCACTTCTGTCAATATTTTCTTGCCCCTTCTTGGTACATCGTGATAAAGTTATAAAGCAAGCATGCTATTCACAATTTCATGAACAAATGCTGGCAAATGTTAGTAGTTACAATAACAATAGAAAAATTTTCAATATCTAATGGTAGTTATCTCTCACTTGTTAATGTTTAATTGGTTGTCATTTTAACATATGAACATTACCATTCTGATTTTATTTTGTTTTAGGGTCTATATTCAAGTGATTTAGATGGTGCACTTGAATCTGCTTGGGAGTGGATGCTAAAATTCAAAGACAAAGTGTACTCAATAGCTTTTCAAGTAAGTAATTGCTCTCATTGGAAGTGTGAAGTTACCTGTTTTGGTTTAAGATCTGATGGTTGTCCTTGGTAACATGTTTGAAGCATGGGAGTGGTGGTGCAAAGCTGCTGGCACTGAAGTTTGTTGAGGCACTTATTCGTCTTTACACACCAGACCCCAGTGGTTCCCCAGAGCCCACTTCTCATCAAGGTATTACATTTTGAGTTTGGTTGTGTAAAAAGATGGCTGTGTTAATCTGTTATTATGAACCTTAAATCATGTGCTTTTATGACTCCTCACTTTTTTTGTAGGAAAGCCTGTGGAATTTAATATATTGTGGCTCAGGCGAGGTCATCCAGTACTTAATATTGGAGATTTGAAAATTGAAGCGAGCCATCGTTTGGGTCTCTTGCTTGATCAACTCAGATTTCCAAATGTGAAATCCCTGAGTAACTCGGTGATTATTGTGCTGATTAAAAGGTATTTGATATTTATTTTTACACCCTTTGATTTGCTATCCACTGTGACTACTTAAGAAATCACATGACTTTATATTTTATTTTTTATGATGCATGTATTGTGACAATCAAAAGACCAGTATTTGCTTGCATTCTCTCACACTGATAGATATAGGTTAGTCTATAAAAGGAGAAAAAAACGGGTTAATAAACAGTTGACATTGTAACTATTTTTTTAAGCAGAATAGACTTAGTATATAAGTCTAGCAGGGAGGGTTGAGTTTTTTAGTTTTTGTTTGGGAGATTTTTTTGGGGGTGATCTCTAGTGGTGAGAGAAAGGGAAGGACTGGGAAGATTACTTCTAGTTTGTAAAGAGCATTGTCAGTACTTTGTGTGAGGGAATTTTGTCCTACCATATAGATAGGTCAATTCATATCTGTTGAATATAGGAAAAACTGTATAGGGTTAATTTCCCTTATGTATTTACCACACATAGGGCAGTGTATTTATAATAAAGAAAGGTACTCCTCAAAAGAGTAACAGAATACAAAATAGGGTAAATAAAAGATATTATTTGATATTGTGATTAACAATATCTAACAATATCTCAACAATATCAAATAATATCAACTAATATCTAATCATATCTAACACTCTTCCTCAAGCTGGAGCATACAAATCGTATGTGCCTAGCTTGGTACAAAGATAATCCATCCTAGGTCCCCGTAAAGACTTAGTGAAAATATCTGCTAATTGATCACATGAGTTAACGAACTCGGTCTTGATGTCTCCAGACATAATCTTTTCCCGAATAAAATGGCAGTCAATCTCAATGTGTTTAGTCCTCTCATGAAAGACGGGATTAGAGCTTATATGGAGAGCGACTGATTGTCACACACTAGTGTCATTTTAGTGACATCTCCAAATTGTAGCTCTTTAAGCAATTGCTTGAGCCAAATAAGTTCACAGGTAGCTGAGGCCATAGCTCTATACTCGCTTTTGCACTGGATCTTGCCACAACACTTTGTTTCTTACTTTTCCATGAGATCAAGTTACCACCAATGGAAACACAATACCCGGATGTAGATCTTCTATCGGAGGGAGATCTCGCCCAATCGACATCCGAATAGCAGACAACTCTTGTATGATTATGGGAGTCATACACCAAACCTTTTCCAGGAGACTTTTTGATGTACTTCAATATACGGATGATTGCATTCCAATGATCTTGACAAGGAGAATTGAGGAATTGACTCACCACACCGATCGCAAAGGAAATGTCGGGCGAGTAACCGTAAGATAATTTAATTTTCCAACTAATCTTCTATACTTGTTCGGGATCCGACATTGGCTCCCCCGATTTTGCAAGAGTTTGGTATTAGGATCCATGGGTGTGTCAACAGGCTTTGAATTCATCAACCCAGCTTCCTCCAAAATATCCAATGCATACTTTCTTTGAGATATAACAATGCCATCTGTAGATTGTGCTACCTCAATACCCAATAAATATCCGAGTTTGCCAAGATCTTTGGTTTGAAAATGGTGACAAAGGTGTTGTTTCATCCGAGAGATGCCATGATGGTCACTACCTGTAAGAACAATGTCATCGACATACACTATCAAATAGATACATCCAACATTCGAGTGACGGTAAAAGACCGAGTGGTCCGCCTCACTTCTAGTCATGCCAAATTGTTGAACAACGTCGCTAAATTTGCCAAACCAGGCCCTAGGAGACTGTTTTAGGCCATATAAAGATTTGCGAAGACGACATACCAATCCGAGAAGACTCCCCTGAGCAACAAATCCGGGAGGTTGCTCCATATAAATCTCTTCTTGCAAATCGCCATTCAAGAAAGCATTTTTGACATCCGAGTTGATAAAGAGGCCATTGTTGAATAGCGACCATGGCAATGAATAAACGAGCGAAGCCATCTTTGCCACTTGGAGAGAAAGTATCACCATAATCCAACCCAAAAATTTGGGTATAGTCTTTGGCTACAAGGCGAGCTTTGAGGCGATCAATAGTACCATCGGGACCAACCTTGATAGCGAAGACCCACCCGCAACCAACAACAGATTTTCCGGATGGTAATGGGACAAGCGTCCGGGTTCCACTAGTCCGAAGAGCACCGAGTTCATCTAGCATGGCCTGACGCCAACCAGGGTGGGCTAAGGCTTCGGAGACGGATTTAGGAATAGACACGGAAGAAATAGACGAGAGACGAGTATAAAATGGTGAAGAAATTCGATGATAACTTAAAGCGAGTATAATGTGGAGAAGGATTACGAGTAGAACGCGTACCTTTACGAAGGGCAATAGGAAGGTCGGACTACGTGGACGGAGCCGGAGGAGGCGAGTATTTGGCACTGGGAGTGAGTCATGTGGCGTCTGTTGTGGGCGAGGTCTGCGACTATAAACCCGAAGGGGTGGTGGAGGAGGAGGGGCTAATGGTGGATGGTCCTCAACATAAGGATCAATGAGAACAGGAATGGGAAGCTGTAGCGAGAGGGAGACTCAGCAGGTAGGGAAGGGTCCTTAAAGTAAAAGGAAAACTCATTGATGGTGACATCGAGCAGACACAAAATAGCGATTAAGAGAAGGAGAAAAACACTTGTATCCTTTTTGGGATCGAGTAAATCCTAAGAAAACACATTTGTGTGACCGAGGAGATAACTTATCATGACCAGGGATCAAAATTGTGGACAAAACAGGTAGACCCAAAACCTTCAGAGGTAAAGGATGGAGAGTGTCATGAGGAAATAAAATAGAATGGGGAATTTTGTTATCTAAAACCGAAGAGGGCATACGATTAATAAGATAACGAGCGAGTAAGAACGACATCACCCCAAAAATGTTGAGGAACCTCACCATGAATTAAAAGAGTACGGGTTGTTTCAATAAGGTGTCTATTCTTGCGCTCGGCTACCCCATTTTGTTGAGGGGTATAAGCACAGGAAGTTTGATGAAGAATGCCATGAGAAGCCATAAATTGTTTAAACGAGTTTGAAAGATATTCACGGCCATTATCACTTCGAAAAGTTTGAATAGAGACACCAAATTGATTTTTAATTTCATGATAAAAGTTTTGGAATATAGAAAACAACTTCGAACGATTTTTCATTAACAATAACCAAGTACAACGAGAGAAATCATCAATAAAAGTAACAAAATATTGAAAACCTAAATTAGACTTAACACGATTGGGTCCC
The DNA here is from genome assembly GCA_963425845.1 of Sphenostylis stenocarpa. Taxonomy (NCBI): domain Eukaryota; kingdom Viridiplantae; phylum Streptophyta; class Magnoliopsida; order Fabales; family Fabaceae; genus Sphenostylis; species Sphenostylis stenocarpa. Next base: position 40,683,937 of record OY731401.1, read on the forward strand.
CAAATGTCGAGTGAACTAAGGCAAAGGGGGATGAAGCACGCTGGGAAACACTACGAGAAAAGGAAGTACGACTATGTTTGCCTAACTCGACAGGACTCACACACCAAATTGGACAACTGGGATAAGCTGGGAACAAGTTCGTCGTAATTTTCGCAGACTTGGGTGACCAAGCCGAGCATGAAGGAGAGAAGGAGACTCAGTAATCGTGCCAACATGTGGAGAGGGTTGAAGATAATAAAGTCCATGTGACTCACATCTGGTGCCAATCACTCTTTGCGAGCTCCGGTCCTGTAGGAAACGAAGTTTTGGTAAAAGAGATAACACAATCAAGAGATCGAGTTAGACGGCTAATGGATAATAAGTTAAAGGGGGACCCGCGTACATACAAAACATTATCAATGGACAACGAGGGAAAAAGAGTAACCGTTCCAACACCATGAGCTAAAGTTGTAGACCCATTAGCCATTGTAACGGAGGGTAAATTATGAGAAGAAGTGAAAGAGGAAAATAAGGATTTGTTACCGGTGATGTGATCGGTGGCGCTCGAGTCAAGAACCCAAGAGCCAATAGAAGAAGAGTGAGTCGGACCAGACAAAAGATGTACCTGTGTGGGCAAAAGAAGTAGTGGAGCCTGGAGGGCTTTCGATCCTCATACCATTGAAGAAAATCATTGAAGATAGCAGATTTGTCCGAAGGTACAGACGAAGGAGGATCCACAGCAGAGGATTGTGCGGAAGAATCGGTCCCGAGCAAGCTAGCGAGATCGGCGAGGATAACCATGTAAAGCATAACATTTGTCAATTTTGTGGCCTAGTTTGCCACAATGGTCACACTTGACACGCCCTTTGCCTGGCTTGTGAGAGCGATTACGATCATCACGGTGAGAGGCCAAGGCGAGATGAATCATTAGAAACTACGGGGGAATATTGAGAGGTTTACATGGCACCCGCAAAAGGGAGGAACTGGTAGCGGTAAAGCTGGGTGTAACAGGGGAACTCAAAATGCGGTCACGAACGAGGGCATATTTATCGGCAAGTCCGTGTAACATCAAAACCATGAAAAACTTTGATCGTTGCTCTAATTCTTGGGCGAGAGTCGAGGCGGGGGTAATAACTCATTAAATTCATGGAGAAGAGCATGGATCTTACCCACATAATCCGCCACAGGATCCTTATCTCGAGGAGCAATAACATCAAGAAGATTGTAACAAACACCATAAAGACGTTGAGTGTCATTGGTGTATAATAATTTGGCTTGTTCCCAAACGTCATAACATGTGCCATACGATCTAAAAATTTGTTTTAAAGAAGATTGGATGGTATTCTTGAGAACCATACATATATGAGCATCAACTTTCTTCCAACGGACACGATCATTGGAAGGAACATCATCTACCTTGGTAGTAAGATGATCAATATACCCACGACTCTCAAGCCAAAGTCTAATATCGGATGCCCAAGTTGCATAATTCGTACCATCTAATTTATCAATGGGTAAATTCACATTGACATAATTAGTAAAAGCCGATTGCTCGGACCCACCGGAGTCGACGGAGGTAACTTCGAGTGGAAGTGGCGGCGGAAGATGCCATGGAGGAAGGGAGAGAAAAACCCTAAAACGCCAAAGAGGTCCGATTGGAGCGGCGAGGACAGATCCGAGAGAGAGGAGAAGGAGGCGACGGCGGCGCAAAGGGTGGCGGCTCGAACGGCGGCGAGACGCGGCCGCCACGCGCGGCGGAACGGGAGAAGGTGGCGCGGCTTCGGGAGGCGCGTGGGGAGCGTGGTTGCTCCGATGACCGCGAAACTTCCACGGTGGAGGTCGCACGGAGGAGGCGAGCAAAACCACTGTGCTCGGCGGTCCGAACGCTACTACTCGGCGACAGCTGATGGCGGCAACGGACGGCGGTGGCGACGGTGGCGGCGATGGTTGCGAGGTTCGAGTGGCGGAGCCGAAAAAACATCCCAAGAGACCTTAAGCTCATGATACCATGTTGAATATAGGAAAAACTGTATAGGGTTAATTTCCCTTATGTATTTACCACACATAGGGCAGTGAATTTATAATAAGGAAAGGTACTCCTCAAAAGAGTAACAGAATACAAAATAGGGTAAATAAAAGATATTATTTGATATTGTGATTAACAATATCTAACAATATCTCAACAATATCAAATAATATCAACTAATATCTAATCATATCTAACAATATCAATAAGAGGTATATTCAGTTTAGTAGAAATATCAGACCTACCATTTGGTATCAGTAGTCTTGATCTTGGTTGTGGGGAGGGCTGCATCAAGATATGGTTAATACAAGAATGGAGGCCAGATTAGATAGCGTTGACAAGATACTTCAAGATCTTGTGAAAGAACGGGACCAGATTGAGAACCAGCAGCAAGAACGTCTCCAACGTTTGGAAGACTCGATTCGAGGGCTCACATTTGTGGTGGAATCTTTAACGAGTAAAGAGAAAGAAGCTGAAAGATTCGTGGCAAAGTCGGGGGGAGGATCAGGTGGTCAATTAAATTTCACTAGTTCTGTTACGGAATCAAATCTATCTAGTTCATGTTGGAGGAAGCTCGATATACCAGTTTTTGTAGGAGGCGAAGTGTATGGATGGACTAATCGTTTAAAACGTTATTTTCGATTAAAGGCTGTTTCGGAAGAGGAGAAAATGCAAGCGGTAATGGTAGCATTAGAAGGGAAGGCATTAAATTGGTTTCAATGGTGGGAAACCTGTAATCCACATCCATCTTGGGAAGCATTTAAAGTAGCAGTGGTACGATGGTTCCAACTGAATATGCTCAAGAATCCCTTTGAAATCTTGATTGGATTATCTCAAAAAGGTACAGTGGAGGAATACATTGAGCAATTCAAACAGAATGCGGGGTTTTTAAAAGGAATAGATCAAGATTATTTGGTGGGTATCTTTCTGAATGGGTTAAAAGATGAAATCAAGGCTGAGGTCAAGCTGTATGACCCTTAAACTCTGGCAGAATTAATGTGTAAGACTCAGTTGGTGGAAGAAAAAATTTTGGTGACATCAAAAGGTGTTTCTTATTCTTTTAATTCTAATGGGAATCGTTCAGCAACTGGTTCTGTGAAGCCTTATACAGTTACTAGAAGTTTAACCAGAGAAAATACTAGTTTAGGAGGATCGGTCAATGATGGAAAAAGTAAATATGCAGATACGGCCAGTGTAGCTAGTAGTAATAGTGGGGGGCCACGTGCTAGAGGGGCTCCTTTCAGGAAGTTATCTAAGACGGAATTACAAGATAAAATCAAGAGAGGTCTTTGTTTTCGGTGTGATGAGAAATATGGTTCGAATCATGTCTGTAGTAATAAACAACTTCATATGTTGTTATTGATTGAGGAAGAAATTTCTGGATTAGAAAACTCTTTAGCGAAATCAGAGATCAATACGGACAGTGTGCAGGAGCCTATTTTGCAGCTATCCTTATGTACGATGGCAGGGTTAACCACTAAGAAGTCGTGGAAAATTTGGGGCAGCATTAGGTCAGAAAAAGTGGTCGTGTTATTGGATTGCGGAGCCTCTCATAATTTCATTTCTTCTAATCTCATTTCTAGAAGTGGGTTACTTCGGGAAGATACACCCTCTTTTGTGGTGGAAGTAGGGGATGGTCACAAGGTTCATTGTCAAGGGAGATGCTCCGGATTTCTTTTGGACTTACAAGGATATCAAGTGCAGCAGCAATTTTATGTTTTTGATTTGAGTGGGACTGATATTGTGTTGGGATTGGAATGGTTATCAAGTTTGGGAGAAGTTAAAGCTGATTTTGGAAGGTTAAGGCTAACTATTGGTAAGGGCAGTACAAAACATATAATATCCGAAGATCCTACATTTTCCAGGTCTCAATCTTCATTGAAAATCTTATGGCACGAATGGAAGGAAGAAGGCTGTTGCTACTTACTCAAATGGGAAGAGACTTTGGAACGTCTTACTACTCCAGAGATTCCTGCAGAAATACTTAAAGTTTTGGCCATCAATGATGAAGTTTTTCAAGAACCCAAAGGCTTGCCACCTAGTCGAAGCCATGACCATTCTATTCACCTACAGCAAGGAGCTTCAATTTCTAATCTTAGACCATATAAATATTCTCATCAGCAGAAGAATGAGATTGAGAGTAGTGCAAGAAATGTTGCAGGCTGGAATCATTAAGCCCAGCATTAGTCCCTTCTCAAGTCCTATAATATTGGTTAAGAAGAAAGATGGGGGTTGGCGTTTTTGTGTCGACTATAGAGCTTTGAATAAGATAACAATTCTTAACAAGTTTCCAATTTCGGCAATTGAGGAATTATTGGATGAGTTGGCAGGGGTAACTATAGTTTCAAAGTTGGACTTGAAATCAGGGTACCACCAAATCCTAATGTGCAAATCTGATGTGGAGAAGATTGTATTCCGAACTCATAAGGGCCATTATGAGTTCTTGGTCATGCCTTTTGGGCTGACTAATGCACCTGTAACCTTCCAGTCTCTTATGAATACCATACTTAAGCCCTATTTGAGGAAATTTGTACTTGTTTTTTTCGACGATATATTGGTGTACAGTTCTAATGTGGAATTACATGAGCAACATTTAAAGGAGGTCCTAAAGGTATTGAATATTCAACAATTGAAGTTGAATAAAAAAAATGCAGTTTTGGTCAGTCTAGCCTAGAGTATTTAGGCCATATTATTTCTGGAAATAGAGTATCAGCGGATTCCAAGAAGATTGAGGCAATGCAAAATTGGCCTATTCCGAAAGATGTGTTAGCGTTACGAGGATTTTTGGGTTTAACAGGATATTATCGACGTTTTGTTCAAGGCTATGGCAAAATAGCTAAACCATTAACACAATTATTGACTAAGGATGTGTTTCATTGGAATAAAGGGGACTGACGATGCTTTTGATCAACTCAAATCAGCTGTCACTCAACTTCCTACATTGGCTGTTCTAGATTTTACTAAACCATTTATTGTGGAAACTGACACATCTAGTAAAGGGTTAGGGGCAGTCCTAATGCAAGAAGGAAGACCATTAACTTTTTGGAGCCAAGCACTGTTAGAAAGGGGTCAGAATAAATCAGTTTATGAAAGGGAACTCATGACTGTGGTTCAGGCCATACATAAATGGAAACATTACTTAATGGGAGGACACTTTATTGTAGTAACTGATCAGAAAAGTTTGCGATTTCTTATTGACCAAAGATTGTTGACTGAGGAGCAGTTTAAATGGGCTTCAAAATTGATTGGATATGATTTTGAGATCCAATATTGTGCAGGAAAGGAAAATACAGTGGCAGATGCATTATCGAGGAAAGGATATTTTTTAGCTTTGTCTACACTCCAAAGTGAGGAATGGGAAGATTGGCAAGAAGAGATGCAGCAAGACTCGAAACTTACTTCCATAATTCAAGACTTGTTAGTGGATTCAACATCCCATAAGGGTTACAAATGGGTAAAAGGCAAACTGTTCTATATGGACAAACTGGTTTTACCACGCTCGGACTCATGTATTCTTGTTATAATTAAAGATTTGTATGAATCTCCATTGGGGGGCACAATGGATCTTTCCGAACATTTAAAAGGGTAGCAGGAGTGGTATATTGGAATGGAATGAAGAAAGACATTAAGGACTTTGTGACCCAATGTGCAGAATGTCAAAGGAATAAATTGGACATGTTGGCTCTAGCGGGGTTACTGCAACCTCTCCCTATACCCACTCAAGTTTGGTCTGATATTTCAATGGACTTTATAGGGGGATTACCTAAAGCTCAAGGGAAAGACACTATATTTGTTGTAGTGGATCGACTTACCAAATATGCTCATTTCTTTTCCTTAGTACATCCTTTTAGTACAGCGGATGTAGCTCAGGTTTTTCTGAAAGAAGTAGTTAAACTTACGGTTTTCCTTCTACAATTATTTCAGATAGGGATCAACTTTTCCTAAGCAAATTCTGGAAGGAATTATTTCGTCAAGCTGGGACCAAATTAAAGTTTAGTACAGCTTACCATCCCCAAACCGATGGCCAGACCGAAGTAGTCAACCGATATCTCGAGACATATCTTTGTTGCATGACAGGAACACAACCTAAGAAATGGCCACAATGGCTTCCATGGCCAGAATTTTGGTTTAATAGCAACTACAATGCTTTCGCCAGAATGACTCCCTTCAAAGCCCTTTATGGTCGTGACCCACCTTTGTTATTGAAAGGATCTACAATTCCTTCAAAGGTTGATAGTGTTAATCAACTATAACAGGAGTGGGATGACATTCTTAAGGAGTTAAAAGCGAACCTAGCTAAGGCCCAAAATCAAAACAAAGTCCAGGCCAGTAAACATTGTAGGGATGTTGAGTATCAAGTTGGAGATTGGGTATATTTGAAGCTACAACCTTATAGGCTTAAATCCTTGGCTAAGCGCCCAAATAAGAAGTTAGCTCCGTGATTTTATGGACCTTACCAGGTGATTGATAGAATTGGACAGGTTGCCTACAAATTGGAGTTACCTCCACACAGTAAAATACATCCAGTATTTCATGTTTCTCTGTTAAAAAAACCATTCAGTCGTCGACATATTCTCAACCATTACCAGTTTCATTAACAGAAGATCATGAATTAATTATGTCACCGACTCAATTACTGGATACACGTACCAACAGTCAAGGGAAGATGGAAGCACTCATCCAATAGAAAGATCTTCCACCAACGGAAAATAGTAGGGAATTAGCTGAAGTCATAGCTAAGGAATTTCCTGCATTTCACCTTGAGGACAAGGTGAAACTTCAGGGGGGGAGTAATGATAGATATAGGTTAGTCTATAAAAGGAGAGAAAAAACGGGTTAATAAACAGTTGACATTGTAACTATTTTTTTAAGCAGAATAGACTTAGTATATAAGTCTATCAGGGAGGGCTGAGGTTTTTAGTTTTCTTTTGGGAGATTTTTTTGGGGATGATCTCTAGTGGTGAGAGAAAGGGAATGACTGGGAAGATTACTTCTAGTTTGTAAAGAGTTTGTAAAGAGCATTGTCAGTACTTTGTGAGGGAATTTTGTCCTACCATATAGATAGGTCAATTCATATCAATAAGAGGTATATTCAGTTTAGTAGAAATATCAGACCTACCACACACACACATGCACAGAGAGAATTCTATTTGGTTAGAACATCCCAATTAAACATCTATGATGAATAGATGGTCAATTTTTTATTGCATTTCTTACTTAGTCACACGTGCACATTCGCATGCATGTACTGAAAGAAAGAGAGAGAGAGAGAGAGAGCTTATTTTAATCTAATATACAATCGTCTTATTTGAATGATTTTTGTTTGGAAGAAAACTGACATATTTTGAAAATCCAAAGCTTGTTATAAGACTATAATTAATTATTTTTATTACCTAAAATTACTACTAATTTTTAACACTGTAAATTACGTAGGTCAGATTGATACTTCCTTACTATTGACTTCCTTATTGGTCTATTCCCAGTCTTTCAGCAATTGCAAATGAAAGGCCTGCATTCTATGGCCGCATCTTGCCAGTTTTGCTCAGTTTGGAACCTTCCAGTTCCGTTGTTAATGGGGTATGTGTATCAGCTGCACATCTGGCTTTGAAGAACGCCTTTCTTACTTGCTCAAAATGTACACATCCAAGTGCTGCTCCGGTAATTCGATTAGAATAAAATGTGTTTAACATGTAGATTGTTTACTCTTAGTGAGAAGTTTTAGTTTTATTGTTTAATTTGTTTTTGGTCCATGTCAATGTTTATAAATTTCTAGGTAGCATGTTTCAAGGTATACTTTTATATTCCTATGAATACTATGATTGTGTGTTTGGTTTAGCTGGCAACAACAACGTCTATAGTGTGTTATCAATGTTTGGTCTATCAATGGGTTTTGCATTGACTAGTTTGGTCTAGCTTATTTTTAGTGAATAATCATATATATTTTAGTGTCTTTGTGTGGGCTAAAAATATCAACATATCTTAGACTATGTTGATATTCAACGTTGTTAATGGTGGAGGTGCAATGCCATTGCCGTCATTGTGTGCTGGATTTTTTACCTAAACCCTATAGGCTCACAAGGGTGCAATGACGTGTTTATGTGACACATTTTTTTATCTTCCACCATATTTTGCCACTGAAAACACGAATTGACATTTTCCTTGAATTAAATGAGTAATAAGTGCATACAGTGTTGTTAAATAGTTGGTATAGTGGTGCTAGTCTTATGCACATCAACAAAATTTCTCAATCTGCGACTGTGATTCTTTAAACAATTCCAACTGCTATCATTGTTGTGGTTTTGGCATTATCCTATATCCTATTGTCATCTTGTTGGAGAGCCTTCGTTTACTAGATATATGGCCATATTAATATAGTGGGTGCAAACTTCAAATTACAAACCAGTTTTGTGAAGTTGAGTTGGGTTTAATTCTAAAATGTATTAGAGTCTATTCAAATAAGTTTTGTTAGGCTTATCGAGCCACTCACTATCAGGTTGCTATCAAACTACCCACAAATATCTATTTCAATCTCGAGATAGCAACCCACAAATATCTATTTCAATCTCAAGATGTCTTGTCATTGTCACGATACTTGCTATCAGGTTGCTCTCAAACTACCCACAAATATCTATTTCAATCTTGAGATGTCTCGTCATTGTCACGAGGAGAATGTTAGAATATGACCAAATTATAGTAAATAAGTAGGTGCAAATCTTACTTTATAAACCAATTTTGAGGTCGAATTAGGCTTAAAGTTTACTTTGTAAGACATCTGTTGTGAGTCTTGAGCCAATTGAACTTTAGTTGATATTCTATAAATTAACTTGTTCAAATAGGTTAACTTTCTTATCTAAAAGCAGTTTTACTCATTAGCATTTGGCACCTAGGAATAGCCTTTTACATTTACACTCTTTATAATTCTTATGTACCTTTTACTATAAATATATGAATCTACTAAGAGATAAATCTAATCTCTTAAGCTCTTTTCTCAAATTCTAGTCACAAGTTGGTATCAACATTCACTTGTTTTTTCTTTGACGAACATAGGTATAGTTTGTCTCATCAAATCACGACAAGTCCTCTACATTCAAGTTTCTTTTGTCATTGTCCACCGTTGTCATTTCCTTTGGGAAGGACTGAGTCTAGACCGTCTCACAACACAATAGCTAACCCACTTGGTCATCGAGCTCAATCCTATCTGTGTGATCTTTGTTTGATACTCCTAGTCACTAGACAACCATGTGCCACATTCTGCCCATCAAAACACTGTTGTGCTTCCTCTATAGTTGTTGCCAGTCCTCCTAGTCTCGGTTTGCTTTGCTCTTGGCACCTCAAAGTTGGCTCTATTTTATGGTTGTGATCCGTTGGTTCTTGCTTATTATAGACACTTAAAAGTGCTTTTGGTTGTTGCTTTTTGTTTTGCTCATTGCTGATTGCTAGACAATGCTTACATATATTTTGGTCACTCCATTCCGAAAAACTTAACAGAAAATATTATCTTAGTTTGGCTCAGTCGAACTTTGGTTCCTTGGCAAAGGCTTCACTTGAGAAAAATATATTGAGGAAAAGTTCATGTGTCACTCATTGATTTGTTGTATTTAGATATAGACTGAACGGTCTTTACGTCCTTTAAACCGTAAATTTTTTCTACCTAGTCCTTGAATGTCAAAAAAATAAATAAAAATACCTTAAAGTTATTTTCATATATCACATTCGTGTTTTACTTCAAATAGGTCTCTTGTGTATTATCATTAAACTGCAATTTAGTCCGTATATGTATGTGTTGAAAGTCCCACATTGCCTACCTCATGTCATTTGGTATGGTTTAAATACATATTAGGCTACTCCACGTATTGCCAATTGGTTTTATGTTGGAACCTTAACATGGTATCAGAGCCAAAGCCTAACATCTTTCCGGTTATTGTCATGGGCCAAAAGTTGCCCTTTAGTTGGGTCAAAAGTACCCTTTGCCTGGTCCGGCAGGCTTCGTTGGAGGGGGTGTGTTGAAAGTCCCACATTGCCTACCTCATGTCATTTGGTATGGTTTAAATACATGTTAGGCTACTCCACGTATTGCCAATTGGTTTTATGTTGGAACCTTAACAGTATGAATTAAATTTTATTTAATAATAAAATAGAGAGATGAAATTTCATTTTAATGATAAAATATAGGGACTTACTTGAAATGAAAAATGATTGAGACATTGAAGCTACTTTCAAGGACTTTATTTTAATTTATTTAAATTCCAAGATAAATTATGGATTTATAAAACCAATTTATCTAATTCCTTTGAGTAGCCTAACATAAAACCAATTCCAATTGGTTTTATGTTGGAACTTCTTCGTGTTCCAACTCTCAAAGGAAAAAATAATTAAAAACTTGTTGAATCTTCTGTTATGATTTCTACTTGTGGGAAAGGAAGTCATGGCACTAAAGGAGGACGTGGAGGTAAAGGACGTCCTTAGTGCACTCATTACAAGAGAATGGGTCATACCCTGGAAAATTACTACTCTTTGCACGGTTTTCTTGACAAAACTGTCAATTTTTCCAAATCTGAAATAGTTGAACCCAAGTTCTCTCACGAAGAATATCAAGAATATTTGAGGTTGAAATCTAGTAATCTAGCACAATCATCAACAATCCCAAATTCATTAACAGCTTGCATTTCACAATCTGTGGAAAGTCAAAATCCATGGATTATTGACTCAGGTGCTTCTGATCACATGTTTGGTAATACCTCTTTGTTCTCTTCTCTCATTTCCTAAAACTCCTCATCTCATAACCTTAGCCAACAGATCTAAAGTAGCCTCTAAAGGAACTGGTCAAGTCTCTATTTCTCCATCTTTAAACTTAAAATTTGTTCTTTTTGTTTCTTCATGTCCCTTCAGTCTCATTTTCCTAAGTCAATTAACCAAATTATTGAATTGTTCAGTAATCTTTAATGCCAACTCTTTTGTTATACAGGAACGTGGTACGGGTCGACAGATTGGCGAAAGACATGAATCTGGAAACTTATACTACCTTGGGAATAAATCATTTGTATCTTGTGTTGTATCCTTGTCTCCAAAACTATTACACGAACGTTTAGGGCACCCTCACTTGTCAAGATTAAAAAAAATGGTTCTTGAACTTCATACTCTTCAAGATTTTGAATGTGAATCATGTCAACTAGGGAAACATACTAGGTTCTCTTTTTCTAAATGTTCTAAATCTAGATGTGACTTTGTCTTTTCTTTTGTTCATTCTGATATTTGGGGTACTAGTCGTGTCTCATCCTTTGGCTATAAATATTTTGTTATCTTCATTGATGAATTTTCTAGGTGTACTTGAATTTATCTAATGAAAGACCGTTCTGAATTATTACCTATCTTTAAGTCATTCCTTAACGAAATCAAAAATCAATTTGGAAAAGTAATCAAAGTTTTACGAAGTGATAATGTCAAAGAATACTTTTCTACTGATTTCTCCACTCTCTTAAGTTCCCAAGGCATTTTACACCACCAGTCTACTTGTCCTCACACACCACAGCAAAATGATATAGCAGAACGAAAAAATAGACATTTGGTTGAAATTGCTCATACCTTATTACTTGGTGCAAATATGCTTGTTCATCATTGGGGAGATGCTATTCTTACTGCATGTTTTCTCATTAACGGAATGTCATCTTCTTCTCTTGACAATAAAGTTCCACACTCTATTCTATTGCCAAAGGAGCCACTCTTTCATGTTTCTCGTCGTGTATTTGGTTGCGTATGTTTTATTCATGATATGTCTCCAGGTTTAGATAAACTATTAGCTAGAGCCATCAAATGTGTCTTCTTGGGATATTCTCGTCTTTAAAAAGGATATCGATGTTATTCTCCTGAAACCAAGAGGTACTACATGTCTGTTAATGTCAATTTTTTTGAATCAACTCCCTTCTTCCCTTCTTCTATGTAGGATATTAGTTCGGTCCAAAATGTCCTACCTATATCCTTGGTGGAGCCATTTGTACCTCCTCCTCCTAACACCCAAAATTCCACACAAAATACACCAGAATCCTCATTACTGCCTCTTATTACCTATCAACACATGAGTCAAATGATTAGTCTCATGTCCCAAGATGAGTCTTCCTCAGCAGATCGTTCTCAATCATCTCCTGATATACGATTCCTAATAATGATGACTCAAGTTGCTCCATTGCCATTCGCAAAGGTACTCACTCTATTCGTAATCCACATCCCATTTACAATTTTCTTAGCTACCATAGATTGTCTCCTTCCTATTTTTCTTTTGTTTTTTCTGTATCCACTATTACTATTCCAAAAAATGTGAAAGAGGCACTTGATCATCTTGGATGGCGACAAACCATGATTGATGAAATGCAGGCTCTTGAGCATAATGATATATGGAACTTTCTTCCACTTGGGAAGAAGACTGTTGGTTATCGTTGGGTCTATGTCATTAAAGTTGGACCAAAAGGTGAAGTTGATCGACTCAAAGCTAGATTAGTAGCAAAATGTTACACTTAGATCTATGACCTTGACTACAGTGATACTTTTTCTCCTGTGGCCAAAATGACTACTGTTCGACTTTTCTTTGATATGGCAGCTATCTGTCATTGGCCTCTTCATCAGTTAGTTATCAAGAATGCTTTCTTACATGGTGATCTTGAAGAGGAAATTTACATGGAGCAACCTCCTGGTTTTGTTGCTCAGGGGGAGTCTAGTTTGGTTTGTAAGTTACATCGTTCTCTTTATGGTCTCCAACAATCTCCATGTGCTTGGTTTGGAAAGTTTAGTCACATTGTTCAAAGTTTTGGACTAAAACAAAGTGAAGCAAATCATTCTGTTTTTTTATTATACTGTTTCAGGAAAATGTGTTTATTTAATTGTATATGTGGATGATATAGTCATTATAGGGGATGATGTTGATAAAATTTCTCTGCTAAAGAAACATTTATACTATCACTTCCAAACTAAGGATCTTGGTTGTTTCAAATAGATTTAAGTGGCTAAATCAAAAGAAGGCATCGTAGTCTCCCAAAGAAAGTATGCTTTAGATATCTTGAAAGGAACAGACATGATTGATTGTAGACCAGTAGACAGCCTTATGGATCCAAATCAGAAATTAATGGCAGATCAGGGTGAACCACTCTCTGATCATGAGAGATATAGAAGACTTGTTGGGAAACTCATTTATCTCACCATTACCAGACCTGACCTATTTTTTGTCGTTGGAGTTGTCAGTCAGTTTATGCAAAATCCGTGTATTGATCATTGGAATGTTGTTGTTCATATCCTAAAATATCTCAAAAAGGCTCCAGGACAAGGTTTGTTGTATGAAGATAAAGGGGGTACCCAAATATCTGGGTATTGTGATGCTGATTGGGCTGGATTCCCTATGGACAGACATTCCACTACAGGATATTGTGTTCTCATTGGAGACAATATTATTTCTTGGAAAAGCAAGAAACAAAATGTAGTGGCTCAGTCTAGTGCTGAAGCTGAATATAGAGCAATGACATCTCTCACTTGTGAACTAGTGTGGGTGAAACAATTCCTTCAAGAACTGAAATTTTGGGAGATCCAACAGATGAAGATGTATCGTGACAATCAAGGAGCTCTCCACATTGCCTCTAATCCGGTGTTCCATGAGAGGACCAAACATATAGAACTTGATTGTCATTTTATTCGTGAAAAATTGTTGTCTAAAGAAATTTGCAATGAATTTGTCGGGTCCAATGATCAACTTGCAAATGTGTTGACAAAGTCTTTAAGAGAACCTCGAGTTGAATTTATTTGTTCCAAGTTTGGCACATACAATTTGTATGCTCGGGGGGAGTGTTAAAATTATTATTAGGTAGTGGTTAGTGGTTAGTAGTTGGTGGTTGGTAGTTGTTGTTTTAAATGTTATAATCCTATATATATATATATATATATATATATATATATATATATATATGAGATCATAAAGTGTAGAGTGGTATCCCACTGAATTATAAATCTTCTTTTTACTCTCTTAACTGAGTCAATATGAAAAGTTTTCTGATTACCACAATACAACTTCATGAGCTTATTCTTACAAAATTCCAACTCTTGAAGTTGTTTAATCCACACAAGCTCACAATTGGTTAAGGCTGTAAATCTATATCAGCTTCTACATTGGATCATGCAAACAACACTCTGTTTCTTATACTTTGAAGAAATTATATTCCCTTCAATTAATACACAATATCTTGTAGTAGATCTCTTATCAATAGGATAACCAACTCAATCTTCATCACAATACCTTAAGATTTGAGTATTTCCTTTGTCCTTATACAACAATCTTTGTCTTGAATCCCTTTTTACATATTTGAGTATGCAAATCAAAGCATTTCAATGATCAATGCGACGATTTTATGCAAAATCAGGTTTTGTAATTGTGAGATAAATGAGTTTTTCCACCAACCTCTTACATATCTCTAGATCTAGGAAAATTTCACCTTTGTCTCTAGTTAATTTTTGATTTGGATCCATTGAACTATCAATTTGTCTATCAAGAGAATATTTCATTTGTGAAATGATAACATGCCACTACAATACCTTAGATAGCCAAGATATTTGTTCTGAAAGAGACCAAGGTATTTTTTTTTAATTGAGTAATCTTAGTGAAATCGTTACTTGTGATAGTAATATCATCAATATAAACTAGAAGATAAACATTTCCTAGAGGAAGTATGACAATAAAATATTGAATAATTTGCCTTAATTTGTTTTAAGCCAAAAATATGCATGTGACTAAATTTACCAAACTAATCCCAGGGTGAAAGAGACTAATGTAGTTTACACACTAAACTAGACTCTTCTTGAGTAGCAAACTAAGGTGGTTGCTCCATGTAAATCTATTCCAAGGTCATCATGAAAAAATACATTTTTAAGTTAATTTGGTGAAGTGGACAGTGATGAATAATGACCATGGCAAGGAAGAGTCAAACAATGATAATCTTAGTCATAGGAGAAAAAAGTATCACAGTCGATTCCATAAACTTGAGTATAACTCTTGGCTATTAAACGAGCTTTTAGATGACTGCTTCACCATTAGGACTATCCTTAATTGCATAAATCCATCTACGGACTATCCTTAACTACATACCATCTATAATCCACAATCTTCTTTATAGGAGGAAATTTTCTAAGTGTCATTTTGTTCAAGAGTCTGGACTTCATCAATCATGGGTTGTCACCATCTAGGGTGATCAAATGCCTCATGAAAATTTTTAGGAATAGAAGTGGCGAACAAAGAGAAAAAAGAAGAAGGATATGAAGGAGACAAATGATGGTAACATAAAAATTTATAAATAAGAAAAGGGTTATGAGTCAAACAATACCTTTCCTAAAAGCAATAGGGCAGTTAAAATTATTGTCAAAAGAAGATGATGAGGATGAAGAATACATGGTATGAGACTCAAGTGGAGGAGATTTGAATCATGAGGATTTTCAAGAACATATAAAAGAGTAGTTTGGGTCCTATTTTGATATGTGAGAAGGGGTGGATTAATGCCATCTATAGTTGGAGTTTGAAATGGAGAGAGAGTAAGAATTAATTGTGGATCATGTTAAGGTATAGGGAGAACCTATTTAATAGAAGTAGAATTTTCCATGAGATGGAAGGTGTGTCCTCAAAGGTCATATTAGAAAAAATGTAATACCTTTTGGTTGAAGGAGAATAACATTTGTACATTTTCTGAAGACGAGAATATATCGAAAAACACACTTAATGGACTTCGCATTGAGTTTGTCAAGACATGGAGAGACATTATAAACAAAACAAAGTACATCCAAATACACTTAGAGAAACATGGTATAAAGGATCATTCGAAAAGATAATAGAATGAGGAATTTTATTCTCAAGAGAGAAAGTGGGCATTCTATAGATTAGAAAATAAGTAGGGAGGATTACATCTCCCCAATGATGAATGTTGTGGGGTGTGAGTACGTGTGGATTGGTAAAATACCTTGGAAAGATAAAAATGAGGAAAATGTAATAGAAAAATAATCTTTTAGCATTCTCATTTCTAAGAATTTTAATTATCTTCCCAAATTGATTCTTAATCTCATAGAGAGAAAGACAAATATGGAGAAAAGTTTAGATCTCTCTCATTAAGATTCAACTGCATTTGGAAAATTCATCAATAAAAGTTATAAAATATCTAAAACCAAAAGAGGTTTCACGACTTAGTCCCCAAATATTAGAATTACATTGTGGTTAGATTGTTTATGAAATGAAGATCTAACATGCTTTCCTAATTAACAAGATTCACATTTTAGAACTTGAAGTTGTTGAGATTAGAACCATCATCTTCAATTTTGATAAACTTGGATAGTCCAAACAATTATGCAAATGTTTTGGGGTTGGAGTTGTAAAACAAGACACAAAGGGGCTTAGTTTCAAGGAATAAAGACTTCATGATTCATGTCCTTCTCTAATCAAGCGACCTGTACCGCGTTCCAATATAACATAGGAATTAAAATTAAAAGTTATAGAACAATTCAATGACTAAGTCAATTGACTTAGAGAAATCAAGTTATAAGGACAATGAGGAATGAACAATACAAAATGTAAATTTAGTGAAGGAGATAAAAAAAAATGGGCCAACGGGCCAACTCCTTTAGATGTCTCTTTGAGTCCGTTAGCAATAGTAAGCATGTGAGGAATTTTACATTAAGACATGAAGGAAAATGAAGGTTGTTACTAGAGATATGATATGAGGCACTTGAATCAAGAATATGTGGATTGTGATCTTCCACAAATTGAGAAATACATGTTGATACACTTGACATTGAAGAATAATGACCTTGAAGATTAGTTTTCTTAGATTTGAACCTAAAAATCTTTGGTACTCTTCATGAAAAATTGAGACCTGATTTTTCAATTTAGACACATGAACAACTTTGTTAGGGAATCCATGCAATAAATAAGGCTTTTTTTTCATATGACTCATTCTTTGCAATATGAGAACTGAGGACATCTACTTCTACTACCATGTCCTTCTCAAATATTGCTACCTTTTCATCATTCACAAGGCATTACCATTTTTGAAGTTTCAATAGCTTTAGCTTGATTCTAATCCTTCATTAAGTTGGGTACACATATGACTCTAGTGATTAAACTATCCATTGAAGGAATTTGATCACCAACTAAAATTTGATTACATACATTAACAAAATCTGAATGTAGACTTCTCATAATTAGGGACATAAGCAATTTATTTAATTTCTTGTTGAAGTCCTCCAATGTGTTGGCCACTATAAATCTTTTAACATCTTTTATAGCTCTAGCTTTTGTAGAATTTGAGACCATATCATTGGTTGCATGAAAGAGACCCTAAATATCATTTGCAAAAATATCTTGTGCTTTCTTAACATGTCTTGAAATATCTCAGAATCTCTAGTACCTCATGCTTAATTGATTCCCATAAAACAACACATAGTTTGCAGTCAACCTTTTCTATCGGAAATAGTCATGATTTCTTTAACTAAGAAACCACAACTCGAAAGACCAAGACAAATAATTTTACTAGTTGAGTTTGACACTTATAATAGCAAGAGTAGCCAAAAATGATGGGACAAAGCTTGTTGAAGTCGTCTCGAAAATAAGGAAGGGACAACTAAATTTAAGAATACAAGATAGAAAACCATAATCCATGAGGAGAAGCACTCGACCCAATGATGGATGGTTGTTGGATATAGGGATAGGGACAACCCAATGATAGAGGAGGCCGAAGTGGGATTGTACCCCCTCTAATATCAACTTGAGAAATATTATATTGAGATAAAATCCATGTATTACTCATTAATGTGTTGTATTTATATATAGGAGAGTACAAAAGAAGGGTAAAGGCTCTTGCGTAAACCCTAACCCTAAATACAAGTACATAAATAAGAAATTCAAAAATAAAATATTACAAGCAAAGTACCATTAGATAAAGCTGAAGAGTGGTGTGATGGAAAATCGAATTTAAGCTTTGTGCCTTGTTGTGACAATCTGTGAATGTTCTTATTCGCATTCTAAGATATCTTAAGAAGGTTTCAGGACAAGTTTTGTTATATAAAAAGAAGGGACATACTCATATGCATGGTTATCAAACCCTAGGGTTAACTCGTAAACCCTTTTGTCATTTATGAGTGAGCTATTATCCCACGAGTTAACTCGTGGGTAGACTCGATTCTAAGCAAACTTGGTAGACTTGTGTGTAGAAAACGCCACTTACCTGGATCGTTTGGTCATGTTTTGAATGTTAGATAGGGCTTGTCTTGTTTGGAAGTGTGGATTTGTGTTTTTGTGCCTCAATTTGTTGTCCCTATTCATGCAACTTGTGGAAGTTCGTCGTCACTGCTAGTCCCACTCGTCATTGGTGGCATTGTTGTTCGCACGTACCTTTGTTTGTCGTCGTTCTTATTCATGGTCATCTTCGTTATTGTACATCTCCACTGTTGTTTGTGTGCATCTCTAATCATTGTCGCTATTGTTTTCCAAACCCTTTCTATTTTGTTGGGCATCAATTTTTTTTAACCTATTTAGCCTTTTTCCTTTTTTTTTATAGTGATTATTCTATATGTAAAGGTTGAAATTTTAAAATTTCCACAAGTGTTTCAAATTCTTCTAAAGCCAATGTAACTAGATCCTCACTTCATCTGAAGTAAAAATGCACTAGGAAATAGGACAAATGTTGGGTGAAGACATGAAGTAGATATTTTAGACAATGAAAAAAAAATGAAATATAATTATTGCTCATAAATATTCAATGGAGGAATTTTTTGTTAAATTGATATTTTCTATATGAAATAGACTCTTACGAGTCTACGGACGAGCCACGAGTTTATCTAAACTCTCGCTTGCTCATATGTCTAGGTATTGTGATATTGATTGAACAAGTATAAATAGATGCTGCACTATTGTAATTTTATTTCATGGAAAAGTAAAAAGCAAAATGTTGTTGTTTGATCTAGTGGCAAAGTCGAATATGGAGAAATGACATCTCTCACTTGTGAACTTATATGAATTAAGCAATTCCTCTATGAGCTAATGTTTTGTGAAATTGAAGTAGTGAGAATTTAATGCAATAATGAGAAACTATTCGCATTGCTTCCAATGTTGTATTTAATGAGAGAACTGAATACAAAGATTTCCTGCCATTTTGTTCGGAGAGAAATTATTGAACAAGGAAATCTACACAACATTTGTCAGTTGCAATGATCAGCTTATATGTTCCAAGTTGTGTACACAAACTTTGTATTCTCCAGCTTAAGAAGAAATGGTAGAATAGTAGTTGTATTTGTTTACTTGTTCAGATAAGTTAATTATCTAAAAGTTGTTACATTGATTAGCTTCTAGCACCTCAGAATAGCCTTTTTCATTTACACTCTTTGTAATTCTGATGTACCATTTACTATATATGTATGAATCAGCTAAGAGATAAATCTAATCTCGTAAGCTCTTTTCTCATATTATAGTCTCAAGTGATACTATACCAATTTTTATGTGTTTTATTTTAATGCTCATTCAACTTACTTTATATATATATATATATATATATATATATATATATATATATATATATATATATATATATATATATCACATCTTTAAACCGTAATTTCCTCTATGCAATTGATAAACACTGGTGCATATACTCAAGACATTTGGTCGGATATGGTGATCTTATGGAAAACTAACTATTTAATTTGTGGTAGTGGAGGGATCGTTTGGCAGGGGCCTTGAAAGAAATGCAATCAGAAGGAAAGGCAGATCGGGTGTTCCACCTAATATCTGCTAGTAATGGAAGCATGGAGAGAGAGAAGGATGATCAACCTGTTATCAAAGTATGCACCATGTCTTCTGTAGATGTTTATTTATTTAATTATTATTAATTATTGTTCTGTTGCTTACATATTTGCGCTTTGAACATGTAAATGATGAGGTTGTGTAGGCTGGATGAAATAGTAGCTGTATGCCTACATATAGATAGACAATTGAATTCATACTTCAATTTTCTTTTATTTTTATTTTTTTATGTTTTTTTTACAGAAGACATAGATGTACTCAGTTTCAAAAGCTTCTGTTTTAGAGAATGGGTTTTGTTCATAATTTTTGTTGCTTTAGAAAATTTAGATGACATTAATTATTTATTTCCAACTTATCAATCTCGTGGTATCTCCTATAATTAGAATGAAAAGAAAGGCATTAATGGAGTTAATCTTCATATGCGACAAAACTGTCCGAGTTTCACACTGTTTGGTGACAAATTTTCCTGTCCGATGGCACTACTGTAAATTTCTTGTAAAACATAATCAGTTGGAGTTGGAGCCCATTTTTTTCCCCATGCATTTACAGAGGTTACCTATCTCTTGTATTTCTCATGATGGAGGGCATTAATCATTTTCTGACGGTTAAGAATCCCAAGTTAGGTAGATATATATGGCCAAAATACTTTGAACAGTCCTTTATGTCGAGCTAGCTTTTAGAACTGAGTTGTTAGACTTTGTTCATTTTCAATTTTAATTTGATATTAGATTTTATCCTTGTTGGAGCCACCACTGCAAATGTCTAGTCTTGAATATTAACTAATGTCCAGTCTTGAGCATGACAGAGGTGTCCCTAGATTCCATGTTGGCTGGGAATATGGCTGATGTACTACTTATAATGACTTGGCCGATCCCCCTCACTCGAGTATGCTTTTGGAGTTGTGTCCTGTCCATTCTCAATTATTATATTTCCAATAGTGTGTAATTAAATCCAATGATGTTATATTGCATAAATTGAAGCAATTTTACTGCTTTATTAATTTAATCTTTGTTTCTACCATACCCGAATATTTTGAAATATGAGCAAATGTTGAAGTGCCAAAGAGTTGGAATTGTGGTTTCAATAACACAAATGGTTTAGTTAGTTGCATGGATTATTGCGGATCAAAAGAAATATTTTTCAATAGCATTTAATACTGGTAGGACATCATGGTATTGCTCTTCGAGTGTTGCTTATCATTTTTTTCTTTTCAGGAAGATGAATCTACAATAAATTATGATGATTCAGTACACAGTAATTTGGCAAGAAAACGATCTGGGTCGCAAATTGGAGGTGATTTAGGTGAAGATGTTCCTGGAAAACGTGTCAGGACAAGAATTGATGATTTGGAAGAACCTAAGAAAGAGTTGGATGAACATACCACTTCCAACTCTCAGGATGAGACTCCTTCAACTTTACTAGCATCTTCTAAAGGAGATGTGGATAATGGGCCTGTCCAGCAACTTGTTGCCACATTTGGTGCTTTGATTGCTCAAGGTGAAAAAGCTATCGGACATCTTGAGATTCTCATCTCAAGTATTTCCGCTGACTTGCTAGCTGAGGTGGTGATGGCAAATATGCAAAACTTACCTCCAAATTACCCTAATACTGAAGGAAATATACAGCTACAAGACATTAGTATGATTGGTTCTGATGACAGGGCTAAATATCCACCATCATTTGTAGCTGCTGTTATGTCACTTTCTAGTACTTTCCCACCAATAGCTTCCCTTCTTGATGCACATCAATCAATGTCCAATGAGGTTGAGGTATAATTATTAATTAATTTATCTGGTATTTTTTTTGGTTTTAGGCCTTCCCTTGTTTTTCAATTACTACCAATCTCTTTAATTTTAATGCTTTAACCTGTCTATTTTTTATAGCATATTTCTGAGAATTGTCTTTTGATAAAACTTTGATATACACAAATATTGCAGAAGTCACAAGGGGAGGAAGAAATTTCTACAACTGCTGTAAACAGTGGTGCAGTTCATTCTGGCACGAATCTTGTATCTGAAAATGTACCATCGCCTACTGATTTTCCATCTTCTGATGCTAGTATACCTGGAGTAGAGAATGACTGTACAACTATGCCTCCTGACATCCATGATGTTGGAAACTCAGAGAGTGGAATTCCTGGCCTGGATTCTTTTAGTCGTAGTGATGCCTTGTCACAAACTTTTGCTCCTTCCTTATTGGCTTCCACTGAAATGTCCCTAGAAGATGGAAGCCAAGATCAAGATACAAGTTTGGATCAGAGGTCACCCCTGAACTTAGCCCCATCAATATCAACTGATAGATCTGAGGAGCTAAGCCCAAAAGCGGCTGTTAGAGATGTCAGTAGCTTGGTGTCATCAACAGCTACTTCAGTTGTGTTGCCTCCCCGTTTAGTCTTGCCAAAGATGACTGCTCCTGTTGTTGAACTTGAAGATGAACAAAAGGATAATTTGCAAAAATCATGTTTTATGCGTATTATTGATGCATATAAGCAAATAGCTGTAGCTGGTGGCTCCAAAGTTCGTTCTTCGATTCTTGCTTATTTAGGAGTTGAGGTGAAAATCTTATCTTGAAATTTTCCAGTTTTATATTTCAGTTGCATAATAACGAATAGTTAGGTGCTGTGTGTAGAAATTTTTATTTCTTTAGAAGCATGGAAGATCTATTAGGTATTCTATAACTGCTGCCTGTTGATAAATTTTACATTGAGTTTAATTTCTGAAGCCCCCTTCTCTTGTAGGTACTTTTAGAGGAAACAACGATGATCTCCTGTAGGTTTTCTGATATGATATTCACCTGCGTTTGTTCATTTAGTTTCAGAAATTACGCAAATCTGTCCTTTACATCTCATCTGAGGCATAACTAATTTTTTTCAAATGGGTATACCCCGCGTTTTGTAGCCTTCTTTCTTAAGCTAGACAGGGTGGTGGGTGATATATGAGCGAACTTCTATGGAGAGATCATTGAAATTGTGGCTAATTGCTTACAATAGTCTTTCTATTTTTTTACGATATTAGCTTAGAGCCATGAGAAATTGAGAATATGTGATCATGAGACATCTTTCTCTAGTTTCTATGTTTATATAATACAAATAGAATTAATCATGATTTATGATTGCCTCAAGCTTTTACTGTAATAGATTACCATGATGTACCAATTTAAATATTAAATGCTTCCATGTTACCTTGTCTTACAGTTTTCATATCAATGAATCTGGATCTAACTGTTTAGTGCATTGTTATTGTTCATATTTGACTTTTGATGTTGCTTCCCATCAATTATCCTTTTTCTCTTCCGATTCTTAAATGCTTTCAGCTTATGTAATTCAGACATTCTTAAAATCCCAAAATCATGGCGTTCTTCTAACCGTATGCGTGTGTGTATATTTGCTTACAGCCACTTTGTAATTACCATGACTCCTCTTTCTGTTCATGCAGTTTCCCTTGGAATTAGACCCATGGAAACTATTACAGCAGCACATTTTGATTGATTACACTAGTCATGAGGTGCGCTCTTGTCTCAAATTTTACTGCTTCTGTGTCAATTTTTTTAACTTATTTGCTTTGACATTGTTAAATTATGAAGAAGAGAAGCATTGAGCTCAAACCGGGTGTTTTTGTGACAGCATAAGTGATTTTTTTTATATTGAAAAAGAAACCAATACAATAAATAAAGGAGATTTGATATCCTCTAATAATAAAGATATAATCTAGATATGATCTTGATATCTGTAATAATAAATATATTATTATTTCCCTAATTATAACACTTCTCCTCAGGCTGAAGCATATAATTTAAATGTGCTCAACTTGCTACAAATGTGATTGATCTTTGGTTTTCTTAGAGATTTAGTCAATATGTCAGCCTGCTGTCCACTAGAGTTAACAAATATAGTAGTGATATCTCTAAATTTCAACTTTTCTCTTATTAAAGGACAATCTATCTCAATATGTTCAGTTCTTTCATGAAAGACAGGATTAGAGGCAATGTGTAAAGCTGCTTGGTTGTTACATATAATGTGCATTTAGGAATTTTCTTCAAATTTAAGCTCTTTGAGAAGTTGCTTTAGCCATATGAGCCACATGTGTATTTTCTACTTTTTCACTTGATCTTGTCGCAACATTTTGTTTGTTACTTTTCCAAGATATGAAATTTCCCCCATCAAGAACACAACATCATGAAGTACACTGTCTATCACTTTGCGCCTGCCTAGTCAGCATCAAAATGTTCAATGTTTGAGTATTTCCCATATCTTCATAAATAAGGCCTTTGCCAGCATTCTTAATATATCTTAGAATTTGTACAACTGCATCCCAATGGTCTTGACCAGGAGAGTTCAATAATTGACTAACTAGCTTACCAACTAGCTTTCTGTATCTCCTAGGATTTGGATACAAATCTTTGATTTGGTACCAGTTTGATACTTGGATCTATTAGTGTGTGCACTGACTTAGGCATTTGACAGAACATCAAGGGTATATTTCCTCTGGGACCAAAGCACCCTTGGAATGAACAATTTTTATATCAAGGAAATACCGCAGTTGTCCAAGATCTTTTGTTTGAAAATGCTGAGCAAAATAATGGTTTAGATCATTACTTGTGATAACAATGTCATCTACATATACAATAAGGTAGACACATTCCTTTTTCTAGCACATCCAATTATCTTCCCCAATTCCTTGTCGTGACATACACAACAGTAATTGTAAAAATAACAATGCAAGATATGTCATTTGTAAGTTTTTTAATGGAGACAAGATCTGTAGAGAACTTTGAACTGGAAGAACATTTCTTAGGGTTATGAACATTTGGATCTTTCCTATACCAGTTACTGTTACCGGAATGTCATCAGTAGTGCCAATTTTTTTTATTAATGGGACATGGAGAATAGTTGGAGAAGAAATTAGATGAGGGGGTCATGTGGTCTGTGGCTCTAGAGCCTAAAACCCAAAGGGATGGAAGTGAAAGATGAATTGTTACTGAGACATTAAATCGGTATTAAAGAGGAAGCACACTTGAATATGTCTAACCACAAGTACTTGTTGGTTTTTCAAGGCTGCCAAAAAAAGCTTTCGTTCTTTCTATCTCTTCCTACTAAGGCTAGAAGGTTTCAACAAGCTAGAAGAATTTGCTTTTTCTTCATTTTCTTTTTCAGCCACATAGACCTATCCTCGTTTTCAAGATGCTCCTTCAGTTGTTCTCCTTTGTGTCCTAATTCACAATTGCATGGTTTTCCATGCAATTTCCAGCATTTCTCCCCAGTATGCCATGGCCTATTACAATGAGTGTTTTTGCATTTTCAACAATCATTATCGAGCTTTTAACAGTTGGAGAATCAAGCATCAAATTACTCCTACTTTCTTCACTCCATATAATGGTAACTATTTCACTAAAGCTCGGGACTTCTGATTTTCCAAGTACTTGGATTCTGACTTGATCAAACCTAGAATTTAATCCTACAAGAAAATCATAGATCCTGTCTGTCAATAAATTCCTTCAAAACAGAATCATCTTCAGCATAATCAGTCTCAATTACTTTATAATGATCTAATTCTAACCAAAATGACTTTAGGTTGTTAGCATATTTAGTGACAAATTTGTTTCCCTGTTTAGCAGCTACTGTTTTTTACCTTTACATCATACACTTGAGCTTTATCCTTGAAATAGGTTTTGGTCAATTGCATCCCTGTTTTGTTGTGCTGAGATAATGCTATCACTAATCGCTTTACTCATAAAATTCCATAGCCAAGCAATAATCAATGAATCTTCCTTACCTCATGCAGTACAATTTGGGTCTCCCTCATTTGGTTCAGCACCATTCAAGTGGCTGTTTTCCCCTCTTCCTTTCAGTATTGTGTGAAAAAGTATGAGCATTTCAAATAACTTTTTCAATTCAACCTATAGCATGTTGAATGCCCTGCAAATATCCATATTGCTTAGTTTGAGGTGGATGCACAACCTCCCCTTCTGTATAAAAAAATTGCCGGAAAGTCACTGTAAAGCACCGGAATGTTGTCAGGAAGTTGCCAGAAAGTTGCTGGAAAGTCACTGGAGTTCAAGAGCCTAGTCAAATATTCTGCAAAACTTTGTTTGCAGAAGCAAAGTGGACATAGATAGGGAGCATTGATACCATGATAAAAGACAGAAACAAAGTTTGAGTTGCTTGGGTTGAGTTTCCACCCAGCATACTGATCTATGTATAATCAAAAGGGTTATATAGGTAACAAATAGGTTCAGCTATTTTCATGAGAACAATTGAACAATCACAATTTCCTAAGATACATTGAACCTAGTTAAGTACTTGGAAATATAAAAGAAAATGAATTGCTCCTATTTCCAACAACAGTACGTGTTATCCTGTAAGTATAATGGACACTGTTGTTTATCAAGCTAAATCATGTCTGAGGAAAGAGTATAAATATCTTGTAGTTGGAGATCTAATATTTTATAGATTTGTTTATCCAGTTAATGTATCTTGTAGATGGACATCTAATATCTTACAGATTTGATGGACACTGCTGACAATGATTACCTAATGTCTCAGGGACATGAGTTGACATTGCGTGTCCTCTACAGATTATTTGGTGAGGCTGAAGAGGAGCCTGACTTCTTTTCTTCCACAACTGCAGCTTCTGTATATGAAAAATTCCTCCTTACAGTGGTCTGTGCTTTTTTTTTTCTTGATTCTTTTGTGTCCATCTGCGAGGCACGAGTTGAGATTTTGATTCACTTCAAATGCAGGCAGAAGCACTTAGAGATTCCTTTCCACCTTCAGATAAATCATTAAGTAAATTGCTTGGTGAATCTCCGTACTTATCAAAATCAGTTCTGAAAATTTTAGAAAACATGTGTTCTCCTGGAAATGGGGATAGAGGTGAAAAGGATCTACACTCACTGAATGCGGATAGAGTTACTCAAGGTCTAAGTGCGGTATGGAGTTTGATTCTTCTAAGACCTCCCATTCGAGATACTTGCTTACAAATTGCTCTACAGGTTTTTCTCACCTACTTTTGTTATACAAACTTTCATGTTATTTGTTTAGTTGTTGTTGGTCATAATTCCTTCATCCCCATCCATTTTCTTTCTTCATATGTTTAATTAAACTTTAATAGGGTGGTTTAATGATAATTTTCCCTTGCTTTTCTCCTTGGATTGTAGAAACTGAATTTTCAAACCTTGCTTTTCCTTACATCTAATCTCTTAATTTTGAATTTTTCCTTTTCCAATGAAAGAGTGCAGTGCATCACATGGAAGAAGTGCGTATGAAGGCAATACGTCTGGTACATTAAGCATAGTTCCTGCTGAATCATTTAGTTGATTTCATAGCAGCATTTGTCAATTTGAGCTTTTCTTGCAGGTGGCAAATAAGCTTTATCCTTTGTCATCCATTTCTCAGCAAATAGAAGATTTTGCTAAGGAAATGATTTTTTCAGTGACAATTAATGATGCATCTGAAGTAACCAATGGTGAAGGGTCCATTGCTGTTTCGCAAAAGGTATTGACATGATATGGATATACTAATTTTTTTTTTTTCATTAGAGTTCTATGAATGACAAGTTTGTGTCATTTTGTTGTTGAACTTTATATGATAGTTTGTTTTTTTCTCTTCGTCGTTTTCATTTTCAGGGACCGGATGTTGAAAAGGTTCCAAACGAACAGTCATCATTGAGTGGCAGCACTAAAGATGTATCAGATAATCGTCAGTCATGCACATCTGACAGCGTCTCACCAGATTCAGTTTCCGAGGCTCAGAGGTGCATGTCTTTGTATTTTGCTCTGTGTACAAAGGTATTGTTTATTTTTCCCAGTATACATCCTTTAATGATCTGTAACTTATATTCTGTTATTTCATTAGAAGTAATGCATGCTGATGTTTTACGATGGCAGAAACATTCTCTCTTTCGCCAAATATTTGTCATCTATAGAAGCACATCAAAGGCAGTGAAGCAGGTTTCGGCTTTTTCAGAGTGAATATTGTCAACTATTGTTGTCCTGTCAATAGGTTACATTATTAATTGTATGCTGCAGGCAGTCCACCGCCAAATTCCAATACTAGTACGTACGATGGGCTCATCTTTAGATCTCCTTGAAATTATTTCGGATCCCCCAAATGGAAGCGAGAATCTTCTAATGCAGGTATACTGTTTTACCTTAAATAATATTTCATTAGTTTTGAAATTTTTTATAATATATTGAATGTTGATAGTTTTACATTGGCATGTCAGGTTTTGCATACACTCACAGATGGTACAATCCCTTCTAAGGATTTAATATGCACTGTGAAAAGGTTGCATGACTCAAAACTCAAGGTATTGAGAAGTGTTGTCTTAGCCTATTCACATTGTAAACTCATGGTTATGGTTAATAATTAGTTGATTCTATGCAGGATGCAGAGATTCTTATTCCGATATTACCTTTCCTATCGAATGATGAGGTACTCCCTAATTTCTTTCAATTGGATGTAAAATTCATTGTTACTTTTGGCTAAAATCCCATATAGTAGAAATTTCATCTTACAAACCGATTTTATAGAATTAAGATAGGCTTATATCTACTTTCTACGATTGTATCAAAGCCTATTCTAATAATGTTGGAACTATTGTACCAATTGTTATTGGACCGTTATTAGTCCACCAATATCCTCGATATAGGGGTTGTGTTGGAATTGGAGATCACTCATATCCTTGATGTAAAGGGTTCTTTTGAAATTTCTTATCGAATGAAGATATGATTAAATTATAGTTTATAAGTGGGGTGTAAACCTTATTTTACAAATAGGTTTGATAGGTTGAGTTAAACACATATTCACTTTCTAATACTTTTTATTGAAATTATGATTTATTTATATCAATAAAAAAAAAGGGATTTCATTTGAGCAATATATCTTTCTATTTTACTCTCTAATTATCTTGAATGACATCGCTTTTCATTTGGACATGTTTTAACAATTCATTTGACAGGTAATACCGATTTTTCCTCACATTGTGAATCTTCCTTTGGAGAAGTTCCAAACAGCACTTGGTCGCATATTACAGGTATCATTTATTTCTTTACAGTTATAGAGCTTAAGTGGTGCTACAACCGAGCATGGTAGTTAGTATATTCATGATACAATTCATACTCTGCGAGTCATGAAGGTGACACTATGAATTGTTGAACAACTCTTTTTTGTGCCTATATTGTGGAATATTGTTGTACAATTTCTTCAAATGTTTTTGGTATGCATAATGTGATGCCAGATAGTTTGCTGGAAGACCAAGATGACTTCCGGTTAAAGTAATAAGGAAAACTATTGCAGTTTGAGGCTCAATAATGGTTATAGTTTTAAAAATCCTGTTTTTCATAAAATTATTGTAAAAATTCAACAAACAATACCCCGTTTCTTAGGATTAGCCTTACACATGAAATTTAGTGCTTGTATAAAAGTTCTAACTTCCATGACCGGTCGACTTTGTGGGATGTACACATCACAGTATTTTAATAAGAAAAATAGTACTGAACTGCCGAGTACATTTTTGTAATTGAATTAATTGTAGAGTTCTTTTGTAGGGGTCATCACAATCTGGTCCGGTGCTTTCTCCAGCTGAAGTTTTAATTGCAATTCATGGAATTGATCCTGAAAGGGATGGAGTTCCCTTGAAAAAGGTAGGTATCTGATGATAATTAGTTTTCTGTATGAAAAAATATTTGCACAACCAAGGTGTTTTTATATGCAGATCACAGACGCATGCAATGCTTGTTTTGAGCAGCGACAAACTTTTACTCAAGAAGTTCTTGCCAGAGTTTTGAATCAGTTGGTGTGTTATGTGAATTTTTTTTAATGTTTCGAATGCACTGCAAGTTAGTGGATCTCACATGCCAAATAATTTTTGCCGCAGGTTGAGCAGATTCCTCCACCTTTACTATTCATGCGTACAGTTTTACAAGCAATTGGTGCTTTTCCAACACTGGTAAGAACCTTACTTATGCTTGGAAATTTTATAATGCTATTAGAGGAATTCAGTTGTTTAATGCAGACCGGAATTGAGGAATCCTAGTTGATTGTTTACAACTTACAAATATAGTTCTAGAAAGCCCCAAATATATATTTTCATTAAAGCTTTGCCATTTATCTATTCCCTGTTGCCCTGTTAATGTTCTAGCTTGATTTAATTTCTTATTTTTCTAACTGAAAAGATTCTACCATTGTTCATTATTATCTTTTTCTGTTGTTTGGTTTGAATCTGGTCTACTTGAACAAATTATTGACTTGTATAAACTGCTCTAGGTGGACTTTATCATGGGGATTCTAGCTCGCCTTGTGATAAAGCAGGTGAATATATTATTTCCTATATCTTTGTAATTCATTCAATTGCTCAGAGTACTTGTACGTCACCAAAAGAACTGTTGCAGATATGGAAATACCCAAAGTTGTGGGTGGGATTCTTGAAGTGTGTGCAGCTGACAAAACCACAGTCATTTGGCATTTTGCTTCAGGTAATGTTATTTGTGTTTGCTCCTCTTATCAGGAACTTATAATCATTTTTGAAGTTATGGCACTGTTCTGAATTAGTTTTCACTGTCTATTGCACCCTTACATAACTTTTGTATATGTGGACGTATATCTTAACAAAGATGAAAATATCAGTTATTTGTATCACACAGGAAGATTCATTGAGTTGCTTACATGAAATATGTGGAACAATAGCAATATAGAAACTTAACTGTTGATTTCTTGGGTTAATTGTTAATATCATAATTTGTTGCTGTTACTTCAAATCGTACTTTTTGTACATTTTCTTGTGACTAAGACTATTCGGAGAGCTCTGCATGTTAGATTAATGAAACTGATACAATTGGAAATATGAATGCAGTAGTTACATTATTACTATTATTGTTTATGTTTTGAAGTGAGGGGAATTGCATGGTCTGTATTCTTAAAAAATATTTTAGATGGCATTCAACGGTAGAGTTTGACTTCACTTCTATATAACAAATAGGTTTGAGAAAGGTTAATAATATGTAAAAGTCAGTTTTGCTTTTAGTTTATTTTTTAAATAATTACATTGCTGACATTTAATTATCATGTTAAGTTAGCATTTTCCTTTATTTTTCACTTGTATGCTTTCGAAAATTTTGTAACCATAATGAAAAAACTACTTAGTAATTATATACCCGTATTATATTTTCTTGGGTACACATTCCTTTTTTTTCTTCCGTTTCTAATTTTGGATGGTCTTTTTGGGAGTTTTTAAATTTTAAAACATGTCTGTTCTAATGCGTTTTCTTGTGGTGTATGCCTGCAAGCAGCTGCCTCCAGCACAACTAGAGAATGCATTAAATAGAATTCCAGCCTTGAAGGCACCATTGATTGCTCATGCTAGCCAGCCAGATATACAATCTAAACTCCCGAGGTTCAAGCATTCACATGGCACAACAGTTCCATGAATTTACCTTTTTTCTTTCCTTCTCTCTCTTTTTCAGGGTGAATTCGTACCATTCTAGTTTAAAAACTGTTTATTTATTTTTTGGGGAGGGGGTGTAGTCACGGTGTTTATGTTTGTGAACAACATTGATTCTGTGAGTTTTTTAATGTGTTTAGGGCTATGCTGGTTGTTCTTGGAATTGCATCCGATTCTCAGGTTTCAAGTCAAGCAGCACAGGCTACTCAGACACAAAATAGTCAGACAGAGACTACCCAGACACAAACTAGTCAGACACAGACTACTCAGACACAAACTAGTCAGACACAGACTTCTGAGACAAGCAACTCAGACAAGGACACAGTGACCGAAAAATCCAAAGAATCATCTACCGCGAGCTAAATGTGAGCAACCATGATGGTGTGGTGGAATTTATTATTCTACAACGAGTCTCAAGTTGAATTAGCCTAGACCTCACCAGACTAACCGCAGTCAGCTCTCTCCAGACACAAGGAATGAAGAGCCAATAGCCAATAATGATAATCAACACATTCAGATAGCTTAATAGTTGGAATGTGTACCTTCTGTCTGTACCTTGGCATTAGCAACAACCTAGCGTGTACATGTATAGTTGGAATAATGTATATTGGAGTGGAATGTGTTCCTATTTTTGCCCCAATTTTTGTTTTTCTGCTAGAATATAATGTGTTTCTGTTAAAATGTGTATATATTACATGTTGATTCCCCCCAGTGGATGCCGTTCTTGCGCATCTTGTATCCCTGGTTAAGACAAGGAACAGAGTATTTTCACCCATATTTTCTGTATCATTAGATTCGCATATGAAATTGTGTTGAGTTACTTTGATCTCTTTAATTTATTTGCAACGCTTTCATACAGAAAATACCAAAGTACGTTCATATGGTTTGCCATTATGTAGTGCTATGAAATAAAATGTCAACAATGTGTTAATATCCATTAATTTGAACAATATACTGAGTTTTGTATGTAGTGAACTTGCGGTATTTATGACTTTAGTCATTTTAATTTTCATTGTTCAATTAAGTTCTCATTTTTAAAATTAATGAAATTTAGTCTAATACTTAAATAACCAAAAAAATATTTAGGGCATTTGGTGATGTGGACTTTCCTATAATGAAAATAGGGTTTGATACTATTGCTTCATATTTTAATACCAAGCACGAGAAGAAAGTTTTTGTACGTTTACTTTTTGTTATCATATTTTTAATTACAAGAAAGATGCATTGTTTTCAATTTGTTTTCCATTTAAAAATAATGCATAAGAAACACTTTTTTTTCCCTTAATTTCCTGTAAAGGCTTTTTGCAATTAGTAATAAATAAACAAAATTATGTTTTTGTAATTAAAATGTAAAGACAGAAAATCAAACACTAGTAAACGTCTCCTAAATAACTTATTATATTTATGAAAAAAAAAATAAACGTATGAAAAAGAAAAGTATATATATATATAATTGTTTTTTTTTTTACTTTTAATCTTTTGAAAATTTGCCGAGTAAATAAGATATTATTTTGATGCAATGGTAGTATTTCTGTATGTCACTATAATATATATATATATATATATATATATATATATATATATATATATATATATATATATATATATATATATATATATATAAAAGAATGACAAAATAAATTATATAATATATTTTATCTTTTCTTATTTTTGGGATTTCCTAAATATCTTGTAGACGATTCTTTTTCTGTTTTTTTTATTATTATTGAAATGGTGTATTTATTTTTTTAAAAATTACCGATATTAGAAATTTTTTAAAATTATATAAATTTGGGTAAGGTATTTTATAAAACACGATTTCAGAATGATAAAAAAAATCATATTTCATATTTTTTAAGATTTATAGTTATACTAGACTTCTATATATATATATATATATATATATATATATATATATATATATATATATATAGATATTTATATAATAAACATATTATTTAGTATTATTTTTATTATTATATTATAATTAATAATAATATTTTTTATATTATAATAAAATAAATAATAATAGTAAAATTTATATTATTATTTTTAAAATTAATAATTATATTATTTTATTAGTATATATTAAAATAATAATAATAATAATAATAATAACAATAATAAAATAATTATAACTATTAATATTGTATTATTTATTATATTAATAATATAAATGTTATTATTATAATTTATTTTATTTTTAATTATAATAATAATAATTAAATTACATAATAAGAAATTGTTATAATTATTATTTATAGTAATTCAATAATACAATAACTATTAATAATAATATTAATTATTATTAATTAATAATTAAGTAATAAGATAATAACATTATTATCTTATTATTAATAAAAAAAATGAAATTAATAATAATAATTATTAGTTATATTAATAAATATAAATATACTTACGATTACTTATTTTATTATTAATTATAAGTAAAATAATATAAAAAAAATTAAACTGGTATACCGAGATATTCTTTCGGAGATCAATCTTAAATTTTTAAAAATAAGTTTGGAATTGTAGAGCTTTAGTTTATTTTGTAAATTTATAACATGTCTTTGGTTTGGTCCAGTATACTTTTTTTTATTTGTATGTATTTGTATATGTTATAAATGTAGTTGAAACAAAAATATGTTAGGAAAGACTTGTGATTGAAATATGTTGAAATATTGAATGACTATATTTCTTATCTCATGGTTCACTCTTTTTAGTATAATAAATTTTTGCAGATAACTTGTGTTTGCTTGAGAAAGACATTCATTGTTCTTGCTAAGTCCTTAAGCTTAATTGCTGAGTCAAAAGAGAAAAAGAAAAAGAAAATAACACTACATAAAATGCACATGCTACTCTAATAATTACATGAACAAAAATAGTTGTATTGTGGGCATACACGTGTTGCATAACAATTTAGGGTTTAGGGTAGTTAACAGTAGCAACCACAACATGAATAAATATGTTATGTGGTTGCAGCCTAGGCTGATCCTTGACATGAGAAACATTTTGAAAAGTATATTGGCTGAAAAATGAATAGTTAAACTTTTCCCGATTTGGTTTCTTTATGAGTAAAAACAAGTTCAGATCATCATTGTCAAGTTCAAATCCTGATAATTTAGTGTGATAAAACAATGCCTCGTACTTTGTTTGTGTAATTGTATATTATGTTGAAATCATATTTTCTTAATGGACTCTTGGTATCTTGACATGAGAAACATTTTGAAAAGTATATTGGCTGGAAACTGAATAGTTAAGCTTTTCCGGATTGGATTTCTTTATGAGTAAAAAAAGCAAGTTCAGATCACCATAGTCAGGTTCAAATCCTGATAACTTAGTGTGATAAAACAATGTCTCATACTTTGTTTGTGTAACTGTATATTCTGTTGAAATCATATTTTCTTAGTCATTACACACAGAAGAAATTGTAGTTGTGCTTGGTTATTTTTACAAATGTTGTTAATTTTTTCAAGTAATTCAGATAGCAAATCATAACTTGCAAGTATCTTCATCGAAGATTGTTCATACCAAATGGGCTCCTGCATGTGTATACCAAATTTCTTATACTTGCCAATAAGCTTTTGAATGAAATCCTTTCCTCTTAATTTGTACTCAAATGGCCCAAAACTAGTGAAATCAAGAATGCACCAATGCTCAAGTGGTTTTCCTTCCACCATTGATCTTCCAGCAAGATTCCAGTCACATTTCTAGAGATCCACTTTTAATTTGATGATCTTTCCATTTGGATCCCTTAGCTTCAATTCTACAGGACCAAGTACACGTCCCACAATAGTTGTCATAGTTGTGTTGACACTCATTCCAAAATTTTGAATAAAATCACTGCTGCCAAATGAGTACATTGTAGTTAGATATGTCTCCTACATATTAGAGCTTAGAAGATGAATATATTGGACCAATTTATAATCATGAATATGATAATAGAAATTACTTAGTAATGTATACAAAAAGTGAAGGTTTGTATTTATTACACTTCTAGGAACACTGTAAAAAATAATATCCTCTCTTGTCTTTCAAAGAAAGCCAAGCCTCTTTGATTTTGCATCAATGCATACAATTATTAATTGTGGATCACAGTTTATGATAGAGAGACAATTTCAATTAGAGTACACACATTCGAAATTTGCAGAAGTTCAAGTTGAATTTAGAGAAAGTTGAACTGCAGTGTTGTGCATGTCTCTTGCCTTGGATCTTCTTGGTTTTATGATGTTATGGAGGAATTGTTGAATTATTGGCAAGCGTACCAAAATTATCAACCGCAGTATAGTATTTCGATTAAATAAAAGTCGATCCCACGAGGAACGATTTCAATGGAAATTCCCAATTATGCTTACTAAGTAGATTAAACAGATTGGGTTTTGCAAATAAGAGTTGAATTGAAATTAAATGACAAAAAACTGTAAATTGTTGAGAAAATATCAATTAAATGTACTTAGGATTGACTTCCTTCCTTATCCCTCTTTTGTAATGGCTAAATTAATTAAGAACATCAATTAACCTAACAATGTTGATGCCACCTACTCAAATCATCCATGTTGATTCCTCACACATGAAATTCATAAGAAAACCTAATAAATGATGATTCCTCACACAATTAAGAGACTTTCCAGCATTAGGGTTAGGGTGTTAAGAAATTGATACATTCATTCCATTCCTAACAATTAACGTAACAACTATTCTTATCGTAATCTAGGGTTCAAGATATATTTTCCAATCATACCCCAAACATCAAGAATAAATCATTCCAAAGCATAAAGGATAAGAATAACAACATCAAAGCATAGATTAATATCTCAAAATATCACCATAATACAAAAGAGTTCAAAGGAAGTGCACCGAATCCTAAGAGAATGAAGTTAGCCACTCATGTTGGCCATTACAATGCTCCAATTGATGAAGAAGTGAAGAATTGATGAAGATTGGACAAAACCCTAATAGTAGTCGTGCCTCCTCCTCTCCAAGACTACTTCCTTTCTCAAAACACATATTATCTTTTTATAAGAGAATTTGGGTCGGGCCTCGGATCATTCATTCGCTTAAGCGTTCTTCTTTCTTTCAATTTTTCTTCAATTACTTCACTATTGTACTCCTTACTCTTGTATCAAGGTATTCTTGAATTCATCCTATATTGGAAGAAAAATAGATTAGAATTAGCAATAGTTAAGTGGTTTCATAACAATTCAAGGTATAGTTATATAAACTTTTTCCCACTTAACAACTCCCCCCAACCTAGAATCTTGCTTGTCCCAAGCAAAGTAGTTTTTCCAAAACAAAACCATCGCCTATTATCACTTTCTCTTCCAGAACCACAACATAAAAATTTTCAGAGGTGATGCTCTCAACTCTAAATGAAAATAGAACACATAAGCATTTAAGTTATAGAAATCAACAAAGAATAATTAGTCCTCAACTATCCTTAGAGAAGCATGATCTCTCAAATAGAGTATATATAATCATCTCTAATTCTCACAGGTAAGTGTTTATCTCATTCAATCACTTCATTTAGACAATCCAATATTGATAATCATCTTCAAGCAATCAACATTTGTTAAGCAAGACTTAAATCAAAAGGTCTTTTGAGGCTTGTAATGGGGCTGGGCTAAGAAAGAATTGTTAGTTTTTCTGGGATATACAAAAATATTTGAGAAATTCAACTCATATGAATGATTCTTGATTAACAATTCCTCAAGTCAGGTTTCAAACTTCATGTTTTTGTCCCTAACACAATGACAGTGAGTTAATGATCTCACAAGTTATTATTCCCCCCTTGAACTACTTTTCTATATTTTTTTTTCTCATGCTTTTGCATGTATTCTTTTTGGCTTTGCAAATTGTCGCCACCGTCAAAAGAGGCGGTCGGAGAGACGCGATGGTTCCGACTTTCCATTTTTTCGCGTTAAATATAGGTGGAGTTACAACGCTTTTAAGTTGTCCGATAACAGGGCTGAACCTAAGGGCGAGGTTTTAAAAAAGGAGCTCTTAGATCGTCCGATAACCGGGCTGACCTAAGAGCAAGATTGAAAGGGTTCTTATGGAGTCGCCACCGATGTTTTTACCAGAAACATCGAAAAAGGAAAGAAAAAGGCGTTGGTTTTTTTTAAGAAAAACCAACTTTGGTCGTTAAAATCAGAGTTGGGTAAGGGAGTTAGTTACGTGAAAGGGAGGTATTAGCTCCTCTACGACGCCCCTTTCGGGGTCCCTATGATGGACCAATTATTTTATAGATAAACTTTTGAAATGACGCTTTTACCCTTTTATTTGCGGAATAAAAATGATGACTACATGGCCCTAATTAATGCATATATAAATAATAAAGCGATAAAAGAGAGAGAGGGAGAATGAAGAAACCTCCAAAGCAAGCTTTGATTAATTCTTGTGAAAAATAGGGTTTGTTTTGGCAATCCTTCTCTCTTACAACGTCAAATTCTCTCTCGAAACGCTATAATTCGGGACGGCGGTCTCGACTTTGACAAATGGCAAGACTGCCGTCTCGCCAAACGAGACGGCGGTATCGACTTGCCAAATGGCGAGAGGGCCATCTCGCCAAACGGGAGGGTGGTCTCGCCAAAGGCAAGTGGCGAGACGACCGTCTCACCGAACGAGACGACGGTCTCGACTTGTCCTTCAGCGAGACGGCGGTCTCGACCCCTTAAGGTGGGAATCCTTATTTTTTATACAGAAAAGCTTTTCTACTCTAATATGGGGCCTAATAGTCTTTCCTAGTAGCTTTTTAGGCTTTGTCCATCTTCGAATATGAGGTCTTCTGCTTTTTATTTTGAGGTCGGGCAAGATTTGGGGTCTACAACTGCCCCCCCTTCACCTGACTAGTCGACTATTGGCCTGTTATGCCAAGAAGATCGACTGGAGGGTGAAAGAGTTAACCCTCTTGCCCGGTTGTCCTTCGGATGCTTCGTCTTGCGGTGACTGATCCTTTGGGGAAAAATGTGTTGTGCGCCTCCAGGATGCTCCTTCTGATGGTAGCCGATCCCTTTGGTTGACACATGTAGAACCTCAGGATACTCCTTCTGACGGTAGACGATCCTTCGGTTGATGAGTATAAACCCCCCATCAGGATGGTAGTTACAGCCCACTGTGCGTAAGAATGGATGAGTATAAACCCCCCATCAAGCTGGTAGTTGCAGCCCCACTGTGCGTAGGACTGGATGAGTATAAACCCCCCATCAGGCTGGTAGTTGCAGCCCTACTGTGCGTAGGACTGGAGGTGGTGGCAGCTTACTGCTCTGTAGCTCACGCGCCGATGCTGAGATACGTTCTCTTGCTTTCTGATATTTGTTTTTGACTTTTCCGGAGTAATCATCCGGTTTTTGTCGGGGATTATTTCGACTCTTCTAGTGGTCATCCAGCTTGTTGGTTGTCGGGTAGTCTCGTTTTGTAGTTCGACTTCGCTGGTTGTCAAAAAATTCTTGGTCAATGTGATCGACTTGCCAAACTGTCTTGCCTTTTGTTTTGGTTTTTAATCCTGCCTTTTTCCGCGGTTTTATCATTTTTCTCGTGACTTCGCATTTAGCTTTTTCGGGACTAAGCGTAAGTCTTTTTACTTTTTTAGTTTCTTTTCGTTATGCTGACTTTTTTTGAAAAGAGAGCAAAAATGAATGAAAGGAATTTTATTTATGATAAAATTTTATTACAGCAATTATATTAGGGTAATATCCCTAAGATGGCGGGCTCGAGCCGGGAGACGATCCGGGAGGAGGGAATTGCCGATACATGTCTCTGAAACTCTTCCTGGATTTGGACTAAGCCGAGATGTTCTTGTCGGATCAGTGCCAGGTCTTGTCTCATCCCCTCCTGTACTTGGCCAAAGGTCTCCATTCGCGTCTCGAAGACATCCTGCCTTAGGGACATTTGGTCAAACTGCTGGCATAGGTTGTAGATGTTGCTGTTGATGTCAGCGAAGTCGTCCCCGTACTGTTATTGTTGTTGTTGCTGCTGTTGTTGTTGTTGCTGGAACTCCGGGGGTGTTGGGAGGTCTTCAATCGCCACTAGGTCCTGGAGGTCTAGGGTCATGGCTAGCGAAGGGTGGAGGGCCAACCGGGATCCTTGGCGGGTCAGCATCCCCATGCTGACAAGCATGGACCCGTTGATAGACTCAAGTCGAAGATCGGAGGAGATGCTCTCTCCGCCCTAGCTACCCCACTTCTCAGCTAGTGGGGTGATGAGAGGACCCATGAGGATGGCTCCCATGGGACGACACACAAAATCCTTAAGGGCCTTCACGAATAAATAGTCAGGGTTGCACCGACGCCCTTGGCTCATGCAGTGAAAAGCGAAGAGGTCCAGATAGGTGACCTTCCCCTGGCTCTCCTTCCGCCCGTGGAGAGTTCCTGCCAGTAGCTTGTGGCAGATGCGGAGAGCAGGAGTGAGCACGAACCCTTTCAGCAAGGACGGCAAGATGCGCATCCCGGTGAGATCTTCCCACATCTCACCGACTGTGAGGGTAGGAGGCCGCTCACAGATGGCCCCTCGGTACTCTAGGGTCAGGATGTCTTCGGGTCGGACGAAGCCAATGGAGACGTTGAACTCGTCTAGCGTCATTGTCTGGTACGACCCGTTCATGTAGTATGACACCATCTTGACCGGCGGGAGGCCTGGTATCATCGTGGGGAGCTCGAAGTACGTGATGGAGGCAAGGAACTCCATCACTGCCTGCGGGTAGATGTGGGTGGGGGGAGACTGGAGGAGGAAACCCCACCTGATGTTGTCGAAGTATGCCCGTATGTCATCCTCCCATTCGAACTCGGCGAGGATGTGGAAGTCCATCTTCAGCATGGGAAACCATGCATAACCCTGGATATGCTCTAGACGGGCCTGATGCTGGGGTGAGAGCCGGGTCGGGTCCGGCGGGATTGGGACCGCAGAAGCACTTGGGCCAGAACCCCTTCCCCTCTTTCTAGAAGATTCGCCTCTATGCATCTTGATGAGAAAGTGCTAAAAAATGGAAGAAATGTATGTGGGAATGTAGAAAGGAGTGCCTCAAACCAACCCCCCAAGGCCCCTATTTATAGATTTTCGTTTTGGGTCGAGACCGCCGTTTGGGATTTCGAGACGGCGGTCTCGATTTCGCGGGACTTGGGACCGCTGTCTGGAACTTCGAGACAGCGGTCTCGTTTTGGACCTATGGCGAGACGACCTTCTCGCCAAACGAGAAGGTGGTCTCGTTTTTGTCCAAAGCGAGACGGCGATCTCGTTCCCACGCGAGTCGAGACGGCGGTCTGAGAAGGCGAGACGGCGGTCTCGAATTTTAGCTTTTTTTTTTTTTTTTGAAGAAAATAGGACCTTGTTCAAAAACATTTTATGCATGCAATGTTTTCATATTTGATGTCCTATAATGTTTACTTCATTAGTTTTTTTAGAAGGATTAACTGGTGTCTTATAGACGGGGGCCCTCCGATCTTTGCTCTTCTATTGTACTTGGCTATACCGTTTCGAACTTAATGTGACCGAAGAATGACTTTCTCTTCCCTCTTGTTTTTTTGGAGAGCACTCTTTGTCACGTTGGTGCCCTTTTTCTTTGCTTTAGAGATTTCAATCCTCTTGTTGATTATATGCCTCCACATTCCCAAACTAATTGTTAGAATAATGTTGTGAGGGTCAAGAGAAAAGAAGTAGAGGATAAATTCAACAGCTTGTGTTTTAGACAGTTGATTTTATTCAGAAAAGATTCTGTAAGAATGGCTGGCTAAGGTTAGGCCTGAGTGTTTAAGCTTTTGTCTAAGCAGACGTTTTTCTTTGCGTCTTGACCTATATTCTTCGCCTCTCTTAGCTAGTTGATTTCCCCAGACCGCCCTTCGGGTTTTCGGGTTGGGATATTGTGTTTTGGTCCTATCTTTTGTCTAGGTTCCTTCCTTTTTCTTTTTTGTTTAGGGAATCCTAGCAGACCTTATTTTGTAACCCTAACTTTTGCCTAGGTTGTTCGGGTGTCCTAACGGTTTGACCCTATCTTTTGCGTAGCCCCCTTAGTGGGTTTCCTACCGGGTATCTTGCCCTTTTCTTTTGGCCTTTGGCTTCTATGGGCTTTTTTTTACACAATATTGGCGATACACGACTTTATTTATGGTGAGGTAAAACCTTATTTTGTGCTTCTAATCAACCAGCTTGATTATTATGGCAATAGCATATTTTGATTATTTGGACACACTTTTATTTTTCCTTTCTTTT
Organism: Sphenostylis stenocarpa; assembly: GCA_963425845.1. Lineage (NCBI taxonomy): Eukaryota > Viridiplantae > Streptophyta > Magnoliopsida > Fabales > Fabaceae > Sphenostylis > Sphenostylis stenocarpa. Next base: position 40,725,392 of record OY731401.1, read on the forward strand.
GTTTGTTTAGACAAGATTATTATGAGGTCTAGATATGAAGTAGCAAGAAGAGAAGCAGATAGTAAGTAATGTATTCTTTATTAATTAGTAAGGGAATATGTGCCCAAAAATGTCCGGGGGTCGGGCTAGCCCCGGGGGATAATCTCTAACAATTACCGGGTTTACATCCCTTAAGCAAAGAAAAAGATCTCCTAATGACTAGGGTATCTCTTGATGCATGCATCCCTCCGCTTCGGAATATCTGCTTGAGTGTGCAGAGGGGAGACTTCTCTTTTCTTCTTTCTGCTTGGCCCTTTGTAGGGTCATATCCTAGGCCATATTTAAAGGGGTTATCCTTGAATTCTGGGGGTTCCCTCATCCCTTGGGAATTTGCCCCCAATCCTTGGCCAGGATGGTAATCGTGCTTCATCATCATGCGGACTACCTTCGTATTATTGGGAAGTCTTTCTACACTGGCAATTTCAAGCGCTTGAAAAGATGTTTCAAGGGCCTCTTCAGCCGCATCCACATAAGGTTGGGTAGACGGTCCACTGATCAGGATATCGTCTTCTGCTTGGACCGTGACCAGTTTGTCGTCCACTATAAACTTGACTTTCTAGTGGAGCATTGAAGGTATTACCTTAGCGTCATGAATCCAAGGCCTGCCGAGGAGACAACTATACGCCGGAGTAATGTCCATTACATGGAAATCGAAGTTGAAGATAGTGGGTCTGACTTGGATTGACAGATTGACTTCTCCCACTACTTCTCACTTAGATACGTCGAAGGCTCGAACGATAGTGCTGCCTGGGTGCAGATGGGTTCCTTGGATAGTCAACTTGTCCAGTGTGCACTTGGGCATCACGTTCAAGGATGACCCGTTGTCCACAAGAACTTTAGCGATGAGATACTCCTTGCACTTGACAGAAATGTGCAAGGTCTTGTTGTGGCTTGACCCCTCGAGGGGGAGTTCTTCCTCAGTGAAGGTGAGGTGATCGCTTGTCGTAATGTGATCGACGATCCTCTCAAATTTTTCTTCGGATATACTATTAGGTACATGCGCTTCGCTCAAGACCTTCATCAGGGCATTTCTATGCGGTTCCGAGCTCATCATTAGAGATAACAGAGTTATCTTTGCAGGTGTATGATTGAGCTGGTCAATAATGGAATACTCGCTTTGCCTTATGAACTGGAGTAATTCGTCGGTCTCCTCCTTTGATTTTTTTCCTTCTTTTTCCTTGGTCTATTTATTTTTTTCCTTTATTCTTGGGGGCATCCTCTTGTAACTCCTTGGGGGAGTAGATCCTTCCACTTCTGATCATGCCCCCAACGTCGGCTATATTGGAGATATCCTCCTTTATTGGTGAAGATTCCCCATATCTCCACGGTACAACTTTATTTGATTCGTAGGGGAAAGGACGTGGCATAAATAGTCGCACGGGCGTCCTTGCCTACTCTTCTTTATTGATTTTGAGAACCAACGACCGATGCTTATTATCCTCTTGTGGTGGATCGATCGTTGGGGAGAGCTTGATTAAGAGCGACTTTCTCTCCATTCTTCTGATTTGGAAGACGTGTCAGTTAATCCTTCCTTTTTATTATCTTGTTTATTAAAAATGAAGGAGGGGAAATTAAATATGCAAATGAATGATATGTATGAAAGTAGACAATTGTTGAATAAGAAAAATTTTATATACTCGTAGAAAGTGTACATTCCCCTATTCCATACTACGAAGCAACTTTTGACAGAAACGGAAAAGCCTAAAGAAACCCACATGCGGGTCTTGATCTCTATGCAATTCTCTTTCGGCTTACCAGACGTGACGAGCGAGTGCTTCAGTTTGCTTCTGGACCGCCTGGCTCATATCTTCACTGTACTTTTGAGCCTCTTTTATCTTCTCTTCTTGATGGACGATCAAGGCTTGCAGCTCGTCGAGCTTTGCGAGGGCTCGCACCTTTTCTCGTAGTACTTGACCATACTGAGCTAGCCTGTCTCTTTCTTTGTAGCGTAGCTTAGTGAGACTTTTGTTAAGCCTCTGGTTGGCCTCTCGCTCTTGGCGTATTTCTGACCGAGTCCTTGTGGGGTCTTGTAGCAAATCCTTGATCGTCTGAGCTTGTTTTGCACATTCGGCCTCAAGGCGTGCTGATTTGGCGGTTGTTTCTTGAAGTTGGCTATCCGAGCTGGTTCTAGCAGGTTTAGATGCTCGGATAGCTTGCTCACTAGAATCAACACACTGATCCTTGAGGCGCTCTATTTCATGATCCTTTTTCTTGCATTGCCTCTGTAGACCGTCTATGGTGAGGATATATTCTTGCTCTCTTTCTTCAAGGGACCTCATCTGGGCTCCCATGATTTCTATCCTCCGGGTCAAGGCATCGACTTGATTTTGCAGCTCTTCACTGTTTGAACGTGTAGCAAGTGAGGCGGATGGTTGCGACATCCCTCTTTTTTTTCTCCATTCCTCATAGTCACTGGACACAGCTACTCGAGCTTTTCCTAGCTCTCTATCTCCCATAAAGACCGGTTTCTCCCATGCTCTTCGCATAACCAGTGAGTTAGCAACCATGCATGGGTCTCCAAAGAAACACAGTCCTCTGAGCTCCTCTCGGGATATTGCAGTTTGGGTCCTCATGAGTTGTCTCATAGCTACTCTTGGCGAATAGGCTATGCAACCCCTGAGTCCTATCAACGGTATGCTCGGATAATCCCCACATCTGATAAGGACTGGGCCGGGTCGGAGCCAAGGGCACACCCAGGATAATCGGTTGGCGTTCCATTGTTCCAGCTCGACCTTCCACTCTAAGTTCAAGCGTTAGTGGAGAGGGATCTTGGAGAAGCTTCTTAAAGGGTCGGGGAACATCCTCATGTGACTAGAGGCATAGAAATGCGTGATACCCCATATGAATAGTAGCGAAGAGCAACATCGTAGTGTTTTTCCTTGCTTCTGGCGACAAAATTCCACCGAGAGCAAGGTGTCGACAAGAAGTGCAGGCAGGGGACTCTTGGAGTTCATGTCCCAGGCAAAGAAGGCGTCCATGACGGCTTGGTCTACTGTGTCGATATGGAAGGGAAACAAAATTGTTCCAAATATGATCAAAGCCAAGATTTTGTTAAAAGCAGCTCATTCTACCCTTTCAGCCAAAGAGGACAGATGGTCTTCTAACATTGAGACTTTCCAACCCTGGACATTCCCTTTTTCTATCAGGGTAGTCTGTCGGAATGGCAATCGGATGATGGCAGCGACTTGTGCTGCAGAAGTATATGCCCCGTGGTGAATATGGACCCCGGCTGATTTGGGCCATTTTAGCATAATCTCATACTCCTCCAAAGTAGGCACCAAATCGAACTGCGGGAATTCGAAACAGTGCAGACTAGAGTTCCAAAAATGAACTAGAACCCTGATAAAAATGGGATCGACACAGATCTTCAACAGGTCGAGAATCCGTCCATAGGATTTTTCGAAGTCGGAGCGGACCTCTGGTGGCATTATCGTGCAAAGCCGTTCCAGTTTCTCAGTATGGTACCGGGGAATGTCCACTTTCTTCAAGTGGGTACTGGTGATGAGTCATTATATTCCCGTATTTTCTTCCCTTTCTGAACTTATTTTAATTAGTGTTTTGGACTTAACTTTCAATTATTAGTGAATTTTTATTAATTGGGCTTCATTGGGCCAATAATTAGATTTTAATTAATTTAAATCTATTTGATCTAATTTTTCTTATTATTAATTTTAGGACAGTTAAAGCAATTTTGGGCCTAGAAGATTGGGCTAGATGCCATTTTACGGTTTAAAGCAATTTTGGGCTTGGAAAATTGGGTCAAATGTCATATTTTATTCTATACGGGTACTAACATTGGTTTACTGTTTTATTTATCATTTTTTCTACAGATCTCCAAAAATCATTATTTTCAAAACATTATAAACTAGACACATTTAGCTTTCCATAGGATCCAAAATCATTCAATTCGGAGATAAATTGGATTTTACATAAATTATCCAACACGGGTCAAGCGCACCAGGCCGGCCCAATGGACATGCTTCAGTAATTTAAGTCTCTTAAATTCATTAGACCTCCAAAAATAGTAGCAATGGTGCCGTTTTAAAGCTAACTCAAAAGGCTTTTAAAGGATACCGAAATCGCTTAATTTGGATAAGTATTGAAAATACTTCACGTGTTTGAAGTTCACGGACCTGCACTAAAGTCAACTTATGATGTGTTTCATGGACCAGTTGAGCCCAAACCTCAATAAAGATTAGGGTTAGGGTTATTTATATAAGAGAGGCACATCACACATCAAAAGACACACATCACACAAGGACTGCGCAGCCACCACACAACCGCCTTTCATCTTCTGCAATTTATATTTAAGTTTGTTTACTTCTGTCATTATTTTTAAATTCTTGTTTCGATTTTAATTATGTTTCTTCTATTGCGTTTTCAACTTTCCATGGATAGCTAAATCTTTGTATTGATTTTTTGAGAAGAATGCAAGTAGATCTTTGAGGTTTTGTTCTTCAATTTCATTTTGTTTGTTCTCTTAACTCTTCATCTTCTAATCTCAGTGTTGAATTATAATATGTTTATGCTTAATAAACCGAAACTAATATCACAGTTTGCTTAATTCTGTGTTAGAGATGAGATTATGTGATGTATGCAATACTTAATTATATAAGGATAATTTGGGTTTAATCTTCGCTTAGTTGGTTAATTTCACGTTGGAATAAGGGTTAAGGAAAATTTGGGATTAATCTTCGCTTAGTTGGTTAATTTTGAATTGGAACAAGGGTTAAAGCTAATTTGAGATTAATCTTCGCTTAGTTGATTAATTTCGAATTAGAATATAATTTGGGATTTATCTTCGCTTAGTTGGTTAATTTTGAATTAATTTTGTAATCTAGGATAAGTGACACTGCATTAGAATCAGGAAATCAATTGCATTTTAATCTTTTTTTAATCCGCATTTTTATAATCTGCTTTTGTTCTGTTTCATCTAATATTTTAATTTTGAAAAACTCCCTTTTTTTGTTACTGTTCTAAATTTAAAAATTGATAAGCTTTGATAGAAATTTGTGGTCTTTGGGAGACGACCTAGGAAAGCTTCCTAGTACTACATTTATCTGTTTTCGAAGTCGGAGCGGACCTCTGGTGGCATTATCATGCAAAGCCGTTCCAGTTTCTCAGTATGGTACCGGGGAATGTCCATTTTCTTCAATTGTCTACTGGTCCCCTCCATTTTCTAAAAACCAAAATGCATGCTTTATGAACATGATGTTTATTGTGAGTATGCATGCGAGTGTTTGTTTTTACCTAAATGTTTATCATGTTTTATTTCTACATGATGTATGATAGTATTCGCGTATTTATTTTCAGAAAGATAAACTACCTATATGGATGATTTATGAATTTAATGTTTATGAACAAGGTCCCATTTATTTGATTTGGATCTTTATTTTATTTTATTTTTGTTTTAGAGCCTTGTATCTCTTCTGTCGGACTGCATGACAACTTAGCTTACAAAGAACCTGAAGTCAGGCTAGCTAAAAAGCAGCCTGTCCGAGATAAAATGGTTTATTGCGAAAGAATTAGCGTCCCTTATCTCTTCTGTCGGAATGTGTGGCTACTTAGCTTACAAAGAACCTAAAATCAGGCTAGCTAAAAGGCAGACTGTCCGAGATAAGGGGGTTTAATATAAAAGATATTTTTCTGGTTTTTTCTGTTGTTTGGTTATGCTATGTAGTCAAATGCAACAACCAAATGCACATACAATTCACTCATCCGCGATCAGGCGAGAAGTCGTTTTAATCACGAGGTAGGGTTTTCCTACAGAAAAGTGCATTGGCAAGGGTAGGTTCTAACTGTTCTCACCAAGGCTTAGGCCCCCAATGTGCCCCCTTTATAGGGTCCCCAGTCTCCAGCTTTCCAACCATGCTTAGCACTAAGGCCATAGTCAGTCTTTGTGCCAAAAGAGGAAGGTTATCACCTTGAGTGGTGGTTTCTGATCATACCGGTGGGCACATGACCCTCACTACGGCAAACCGTACCTGCCACCCACTCCCTATGGATTTCTCACTTGCCCCCGAGTATAGAGGGAACTGTTGTGTGCAAAGGTTTGTGTACAATTTTTATTTCAAATAGTTACGTAAAATAAACAAATAACAGTTATTAAAGTCAAGCAATTAAAGCATGCTATAATACAAGGTAGGGTAAAAGCGAAATTCCTAAGTTTATTTATTAAACTGGCCCATCACTAAATGAGATCAACTCACTAGGCTTCCCCAGTGGAGTCGCCATCTGTCGCCACCGTCAAAAGAGGCGGTCAGGGCGGCGCGATGGTTCCAACTTTCCATTTTTTTTGCGTTTAATATAGGTGGAGTTACAACACCTTTAGGTTGTCCTATAACCGGGTTGAACCTAAGGGCGAGGTTTTAAAAATGGAGCTCTTAGATCGTCCGATAACCGAGCTGACCTAAGAGTAAGATTGAAAGGGTTCTTATGGAGTCGTTATCGATGTTTTTACCAGAAACATCGAAAAAGGAAAGAAAAAGGCGTTGGTTTTTTTAAGAAAAACCAACTTTGGTCGTTAAAACCATAGTTGAGTAAGGGAGTTAGTTACGTGTAAGGGAGATATTAGCTCCTCTACAACGCCCATTTCGGGTTCCCTATGATGGACCAGTTATTTTATAGATAAACTTTTGAAATGACGCTTTTACCCTTTTATTTGCGGAATAAAAATGATGACTACATGGCCCTAATTAATGCATATATAAATAATAAAGCGATAAAAGAGAGAGAGGGGGAGAATGAAGAAACCTCCGAAGCAAGCTTTGATTAATTCTTGTGAAAAATAGGGTGCATTTTGGCAGCCCTTCTCTCTTATAGCGTCAAATTCTCTCTCGAAACGCTATAAAAACTCTCTTAAAACACTTAGAAACTCTGGAAATGCTTCAGAGGGGCTCTAAAGGAGGAATTCTAAGAAAGTATAGAAGGAAGAATGGAAGAACTGTGTGAAATGAAGGGGAGAGCGCTCCCTATTTATAGGGATTCGCGCCTGTCAGGTCGAGACGGTTGTCTCGCCTGGCAAGGTCGAGACGGCTGTCTCACCTAGAAAGGTCGAGACGACGGTCTCGCCATTCGGGACGGCGGTCTCAACTTTAAAAAATGGCGAGATCGCCATCTCATTTGGCGAGACGGCGGTATCGACTTGCCAAATGGCGAGAGGCCCGTCTCGCCAAAGGCAAGTGACGAGACGGCCGTCTCGCCAAATGAGACGGCCGTCTCGACCCCTTAAGGTGGGAATCCTTATTTTTTGTACAGAAAAACCTTCCTACTCTAATATGGGGCCTAATAGTCTCTCCTAGTGGCTTTTTAGGCTTTGTCCATCTTCGAATAGGAGGTCTTCTGCTCTTTATTTTGAGGTCGGGCAAGATTTGGGGTCTACACAAATTTTTAAGCTTTGCTTTTCCTTTTTCTTTACACCTTTTTTTTTAAGAATAACACCCCAATAATACCTGTAGGACAACAATAGCAATACCCAATAATAGGAAAATTAGTGACATTCATACTCATTTCCTTTCTCAAATATAGGAAAGTAGATAAATAGTGTTTAGGCTTAAGGGTTCTGTTTAAGAAACAATATTATTTTTGGCTCAGAAGGGGTTCAAATGGATGTCCTAAAATTAATGCAGGGTTGACTATTTGGCTCTGGGATATATCTACTACAAAAAAAAATCCTTTATCATTTTCAAGTCTTGCCAACATGTAATGACATCAAAGAATCAACCAATACCAGTTATCATTATAAAGTATTGACACTCAATTTGAATTGTTTGTGGTACTCTACTCACCTGGGTTTTGACTAACTTCTCCAATTCAGTTAATTCCTAATTCTCCTCATAAATTCCTTTTCACTATCATACTCATCATCCTAAAATCACTTGTTATTGGAAACAATCAAAATGATTTTTCACGTTCCATATTTGAATTAGACAATAAGCAATAATCTCATATATGGCTCTAAAACAAATTATGGGATAGTAAGGGGATTCAAAATTTAAAATAAAGCAATTAAAAACATTAAATTAAAAACAAAGGAATTAAAAACATTCAAAACAAAGTAAGTTTCCTCCTTCATTTTCTTCACTTGTCATCTACTCCTTATCTTGTGCCTCAGCCTCAGCTGCAGACTTTCTCACCCCCTCCAAAAAAGTTGGACTGTCCCCAGGCCATTGAAGTAAGGCTTCAAAGTCTTGAGGAGAAGTTCACTGTATACCTGGAGCAATCTTGCAAAGAAAGAACCTAAGGAAGAAAAATGCACAAAAAACTTAAACTGCAAAAAGAAGAAAAAAAAATTCAAAACATTGGGTTGCCTCCCAGGAGCACTTGTTTAATGTCTTCAGCTCGACGCCTATTTGCTTTAGGGCTCATGCAGGTGAGTGATCAAGGTGATATATACGTATTCTCCATCCCTTGACTGTCCTTGTGGGAATTAATTTATTCTTTTCATTGCGAATAACCTTACGACTGTCAGAGATTGGATAAATCATACCTGCTTCAGGAGGTTTCAGTACCTCTCTTTGAATAACTTCCTTCATAGTCAGATTAAGATGTCTTTGGGGTTGTGCAACAGACTTGTAATCTTATTTTTTAGTTGAGATGGGTAATTCCTCCAAAGTATCTATTCTGAGGCAATCTTTCTTGTCTTTCGGTTGTTGTACAACTTCAAACAGATTGAAATTAACTTCATCATCTCCACTTCTAATTTTCAACTTGCCCATGTCAACATCTATAATTACTTTGGTAGTCTTCATAAATGGCCTTCCCAGGATCAATGGGACTTCCTCATTTTCCTCCATGTCCCTAATCACAAAATCAACAGAAAATATGAATTTATCCACTCTAACTAAAACATCTTCTGCTACTCCGTAAAGAATCTTTAGAGATCTGTCAGTTAGCTGTAGTGTCATTCTTGTAGGCTTTACTTCCAAGTCTCCTATTCTTTTAAGCATAGACAAAGACATTAGATTTATACTAGCACCTAAATCGAGTAATGCCTTACTTACTTGTAATGTCCCAATTATGACAGGTATAGTGAAACTGCCAGGATCCTTGGACTTTTGAGACAATGATTTCTGAATTATAGTGTTGCATCCTGCTTCTAGCTCCACTGTTTCTGCAGTAAATCTCCTTTTCTTAGTTAACAACTCTTTCATGAATTTTGCGTAAGTCGGCATCTGTTCCATAGCTTCCATAAGTGGGATATTAATCTGTAAATGCTTGAAAATATCCATGAATCTTGCAAATTGTCTTTCTTTATCTTTCTTGGAAGGATGACGAGGATATGGTAAATCCTTTAATTGCGGTATTTGACTATCATCTTTCTCCCTCTTTTTCTCACTCTTTTTATTTTTCTTTTCTTTGTCAGTATTTTTTTCTTTTTCTATACTCTCACTTTTATTTTTCTCTTTTTCTCCTTCACACTCATCTTTCTTCTTTTCATCCTCTTTTTCTTGTAGGATTTCCTTTTCTACAGCCAGGTTCTCACCAATCCCTTCTCCTATAACCTTACCACTTCTTGTAGTTATTGAATTGCATTGCTCCCTAGGGTTGGTTAATGTGTTGGCTTAAAATTGTCCTCCTTGCTACTCAGATAATTGTTTAGCCAGTTGACCTATTTGGGTCTCTATATTTCTGAATGAAGCTTCAGTATTTTTCTGATTAACCATAATATTTCTAAATGAATCTTCAGTATTTTTCTGATTAGCCATAGTGCTTTGCATGAATTTTTCTACAATATCCTCCAATTTACTTATTTTGTTAGGCACTGAAGGATAATTCTGTTACTGTTGTGTATATAGGGGTTGCTGATATGACTGTTTTTGAAATGCAAGTTGTCTAGTAGATGAGCTAACACCTTGGTTCCACCCAAAATTCTGATTCTGATTTTGATTCCCTCTCCATCCTTGTGTAAAATTATTCTGATAATTATTGGGATTAGGAAAATTACCTTGTCTACTTTGACTACTACCTTGGGCACCCATATAATTAGCTTCTTCTTGTTGAATGTTGCCTTGACAAGAGCATTGTTCATTTGCATGATCACCTCCACACACGTCACAACTCATCTGTTGATTAGGAATAGATTGTACTGTGTGCATTTGTTGAGGTAATTTCTCTATTTTCTGGGTCAATGCTTCAACTTGTTGTGTCAAAATTTTATTCTGGGCTAAGAGAGCATCAGTGGTGTTAAGTTCAAGGACTCCCTTCCTTTGAATTGGATGTCTATCATGTTGAGCCTGTTGGTCTGTAAAAGTTAGTGCATCAATAATTCTTGTGGCATGATCAATTTCTACATCCAACATGGATCCTCCTGCTGCAGCTTCTAATAACATCTTTGCATCATGTCGTAACCTAGTATAGAAAATATTCAACTGAACAATGTCATCAAATCCATGATTTAGGCATCTTCTCAATAGTGATATAAATTTCTCCCATGTTTCACAAAACTGTTTATCTGCTCCTTGTCTGAAAGAAGTGATGTCGAATTTTGCTTTAATGTAGTGGGATGGTGGGAAAAATCTGTTCAGAAACTTCTCTTCTACACTACTCCAATTAGTTAAACTCTGATTAGGATGTGCTTTCAACCACTCCTTTGCCCTACTTGCCAAAGAAAAAGGAAATAATCTCAAATATGCAGATTCAAGATTTGCTGCTCTAAATCTCATGGTACCAATCAACTCATAAAAAGTAGACAAATGAATATAAGGGTCTTCATGATCCAATCCAGTGAATTGATAAGCACTAATCAAGCTTAAGAAAGCTAGATTCATCTCCAATGATTGATCATTCGGAATGACAATGCTGGAAAAATGTCTTGGACCTTACTGCATAGCACAATTTCTAAGAGTTCTTCTAGGTGGATTTGAATTTGGGTTTTGATTTGGATTTATATTTGGATCTGGATTCGGATTCAGATTTGCTCCTTCTTCTGTCATATCTTCTATAATTGGGTCTGGTAAATCAAATGTGGAAGAAGAATTAGCATATTCTCTTGTAGCTTGTTCTTGAGTTTCCATTTTTCTTCTACCACGGTTCCTCCGAGCTGCTTTTTCAATCTCCGGATTAAATTATAATTGCTCGAAGATATCTCGTCCTTTTAAACGCATAAATAAAAAAAGTAACTTAAGCAAAGATTAGCACAAAACAAAAAATTAAGCAAAATAAAATTAAAAAATAAAGCAACAAATAGAAATAAAAATAAAATACTCAATAAGTTAAAAAAAGAATTCTCAAAGAACACCGTTCCCCAGCAACGGTGCCAGAAATACTTGTTGATTTATTGGCAAGCGTACCAAAATTATCAATCGCAGTATAGTATTTCGATTAAATCAAAGTCGATCCTACGAGGAACAGTTTCAATGGAAATTCCCAATTATGCTTACTAAGTAGATTAAACAGATTGGGTTTTGCAAATAAGAGTTGAATTGAAATTAAATGACAAAGAACTGTAAATTGTTGAGAAAATATCAATTAAAGGTACTTAGGATTGTCTTCCTTCCTTATCCTTCTTTTGTAATGCTGATGCCACCTACTCAAATCATCCATGTTGATTCCTCACACATGAAATTCATAAGAAAACCTAATAAATGTTGATTCCTCACACAATTAAGAGACTTTCCAGCATTAGGGTTAGGGTGTTAAGCAATTGATACATTCATTCCATTCCTGGCAATTAACATAACAATTATTCTTACCGTGATCTAGGGTTCAAGATATATTTTCCAATCATACCCCAAACGTCAAGAATAAATCATTCCAAAGTATAAAGGATAAGAATAAAAACATCAAAGCATAGATTAATATCTCAAAATATCACCATAATACAAAAGAGTTCAAAGGAAGTGCACCGAATCCTAAGAGAATGAAGTTAGCCACTCATGTTGGCCATTACAATGCTCCAATTGGTGAAGAAGTGAAGAATTGATGAAGATTGGACAAAACCCTAACAGTAGTCGTGCCTCCTCCTCTCCAAGACTACTTCCTTTCTCAAAACACATATTATCTTTTTATAAGAGAATTTGGGTCGGGCCTCACATCATTCATTCGCTTAAGCGTTCTTCTTTCTTTCAATTTTTTCTTCAATTACTTAACAATTATACTCCTTACTCTTGTATCAAGGTATTCTTGAATTCATCCTATATTGGGAGAAAAATATATTAGAATTAGCAATAGTTAAGTGGTTTCATAACAATTCAAGGTATAGTTATATCAACTTTTTACCACTTAACAGGAATCTATTTGCGGTGAAGATTGTAAAGAAAACCTGTACATTGTACGTTTTAACCATGACGACCAGAATGTCAGTTGCACATGCTTGCAATTTGAATTCAAAGGTATTCTTTGCCGACATTGTTTGGTGGTCCTTACTCAAGAAAGGGTTAAAAATGTTCTCTGTAAAAACATTTTAAGTAGATGGAGTAACAATGAGAGAAGGAAATATACTTATATGAAAACAACCTATAATGTAAAGAAGAAGCAACCGCATATTAAAAGATACAATGAATTATGCAAAAGATTTTATGAGATTGCTGAAGTTACATCAGAGTAAACTGAATAGACAGACATGTTGCACGAAATGATTAATAAATTTGGTCCAACACATACATGCGTAGCCCGTTGCATGTTAAAAGGAAAGAAAGACCACGTTCACTTCGAAAGGTGTCAACAAGTGAAAAAATTGCAACGCAAAAGTAAAAAAATAAAGTATAACACAGTTGCACAACAAATACTATAAGTATTATATCCACAACTGACATATTATTTTAAATTGGAAGATTTGATAAGTTCATTAATATGTTATCTTGGCCATTACAGGGGAATATGCAAGGAACTTCGTCCGAGTTATTAAACTCAAGCATACATATTGAAACTCATGTTGATTATCGATCATCTGGATTGGTTTGTGTCAAAAATGAAATTTATTTAATGTTATAGTGGTTGTTCAATTGAATTTTCTTTAAGTGTGATCTGCAATTCGTTTGAATTTCAGTGTGAGACTGATATACTATTTATGCAGTATATGTTATGTAAAATGATAGTAAAGTCATCTGTCAAAACTTATGTAATTGTTGTCCTTTGCAGCTATCAACTTTAGGTACCATTGGTTTTGTGTCGTAGTTGACATCACTTGCCAGTAATGTTGACGACACACAATTGTCATCCTCAACACAATGGTTTGGGATCATTATTTTTTTTAATCAAATACTATTTCAACAATGAATATTACATTAGTTTTCAATTTCATTACATTCATGTTTACTAATAATTTCTTGTTCAACTTGTAGGACATAAGTGTTAATATCTAGTATGTAGAATTTTGCAGTGTTATTTTGACCACATATAACTTAGTCAGGTTTCAATGACTTTCAACTGCACACATTAAACAATATAACAATGTTGATTAACGAGTCATTCTTGTGATTCAATCTTTTGTTGGCTGGATAACATCATCTTACATGTTCAGGAGAAGTATATATGATATGACATAAAGGTGTAATACTAGTGTAGACCATACATTATAATTTTGTTAGAGTTGTGGATGTAAATATAACAATATTATGATTATGACACTTATTACAATGAACTTGGTCATATTAGTACAATGTACCAGTAAATGTAATTTCTCCAATGCATTTATCAATGTAGACACCTAATTTTGCCTGGCCTCTCAATAAAAGCTAGGGAAACTTCACACGAAAATAAAAGTTCACCCGGCTTCATATCAAAAACCGAGAAAGACCTCCCGCAACAAGACGGAGTTCACCCATTCACACAATAAAGACTAAGGAGACTTCCTACACAAAGACAAAGCTCGCCCGGAATCTTAATAAAGGCCAAGAAGACTACCTATATGAAGATAAAGCTTCAACGGACATCTATCGGCATCAATCTACGTCCGAAAAAGGAAAGGAAAGCTTCCCGGGGGTCCCAGAACGCAAAAACTGGACAAAACAGGTCGAGACCCCCGTCCCAGAGTTGGGACGGCCGTCCCAACTAACCTAGGACAGGTGAGACGCGCGTCCCACATGTGGGACGGCTGTCCCAAGTCCCAGGGGGGCTGGCCCTGTGTTAAAAATGCAAGTGGGACGGCCGTCCCACCCCAGACGGTCGTCCCAGATGTGCCAGGCAGCGAAAACTATAAATAGGAGCCTCTTTTGTCATTCTCCAGACCCCAGACAACTCCAAGACTTGTCTTCTTCTCTCCCTCCTTCGAATGATCTCTCTGATTGCCTTTAATAGGTAACAATCAGTTAAGGAATTTGTATTCCGGCATTCGATTCTTCTAGAAAATTTTAGTCGAGTCAAGTTTATTCGAGAGGAGAGTCGTTGTAGAGTGAAGGATTGCCGCAAAGCGTCCTCTGTATAAAATACTTATAATATAAAGCTTGCTTTGGAGGTTCTTCTCAATTCTCTTCCCTTTTATTGCTTTATTTACTGCTTTCTGTATGCAATGTAGAAAAAACCATGTAGATAGCCATATTTAAATACTGTACGAATAAAATAGGGTAATAGCATAATTTCTTGTAATCTTTACTTAAATGAATTAATCCGTCATAGGGAACCCGAAAGGGGCGTTGTGGGGTGCTAATACCTTCCACACACGTAACTAACTCCCTTACCCGACTCTGGTTATAATGGCCAAGTTTGGTTTTTATTAAAATCAATGCCTTTTTCTCCTTTTCCAATGTTTGTGGTCAAAACATTGGTGGCGACTCCAAAAGAACCCTTTTCGAAAACCTTGCTTCTATTAGAGGATAGTTCAGCGTTGAGCGCCTCGGAAGCAATGAACATATTTTTAACAAAAAACGCGAGTCTCAACCATCTTTTCGCGACCGCTCGCATTAACGTTCGAGATGTCCATGGACGTTGGAACGGACGACGGCGACAATCAAAAGATTATCGTCCATACCTTTAAGTAATAATCATGGGTTGTATATTACATGTACTAGAAGACATGTAAAAGAATAACGTGATTCGATTTTTCATACCTTCCTTATATGGTGTTACGATATTTCTTTTAAAAAAATCACACTGCATGATTAATAATAACTGTTAGAGGTTATTATGAAACAATTAATTAGTACAAATTCAGTTTCTAACATTACATCAATACATCCAACATTTTTTTTAGGCACCCGTGACCTCTCTCTATAAATAACTAAATATTGTGCATGCAGAAACTGGCCCAAATTCCTAAATATCTAAATATTTAAGATTGATTATATAAAAAAATAATAATATTAAAATAGTAAAATCAAAAAAAAAAAGATCCATAATTCATTCATTGTTATAGTCCTTGTAGACCCCAAATCTTGCCCGGTCTCATAATAAAGACTAGAAGACCTTCTATTCGAAGATGGATGAAGCCTAAGAAGCCACTAGGAGAGACTCTTAGGCCTCATACTAGGATAGGAGAGATTTTCGGCATGTAAATAAGGATTTTCGCCTTTTAGGGTCGAGACTGCCGTCTCGGATTCTGGACCGTCGTCTCGCCTTGCGAAAGTGGCGAGACCGCCGTCTCGCCATTTCTGCAAGGCGAGACGGCCGTCTCGCCATTCGAGACGGCCGTCTCGACCTAACAGGCGTGAATCCCTATAAATAGCCACGCCATTCCTCTCATTTCACACAGTTCTTCCATTCTCTCTCTAGTCACTTCCTCAAATTCTCTTTCTAGAATCCCTCCGAAGCATTTCTGGAGTTTTTGAGAGCTTTCTAGAGTGTTTTATAGCGTTTTCGAGAGACTCTGACGCTGTAAAGAGTGAAGGGCTACCAAAAAGCACCCTAATTATCAAGAAATTAATAGAAAGCTTGCCTCGCAGGTTTCTACACACTCTCTCTCATTTACCGCTTTATTTTTAATTATGCAATAGATATTAGGGCCATGTAGTCGTAATTTTAAATTCCGCAAATGACGACACTCGAATGGAAGGGAAACAATTTAGGGTTAGGTTTTAAGAGTTGATTTGATTAGAAATAGAAAACAGAAAAACATAAAAGATACCGTAGGCGCCACAAATAAGAATATTTGATAAGCCAAGAAGGATCGCCACAAGAATCAAATAATTCTTGATAAGATCAAGTGATGCAAGGAAGAACCCTAGAAGAGCAACAACTCACAAAGTAATCTGAATATTACGTACGTCCATTCTCGAATTCCCAAATGTTTAATACAACTTAAGTTTGAGTTTGTCTCATTGCAGGAAATAAAGATAAATTAAAATCCTAATATCCCAAGCAAAGTTAAGTTACCCGGATGGTTCAGTGAAGGCATTATAAGCTTTGGGTCTTGGGTTCAAATCCCCACTGTAGCAAATAAAATAGTAATAATAATAAAAACTAAATCTTTTAGTTGGGCCTCCTAGCTCTCCAAACATTCTATGCATGTGATAGGCCTAGACTCCTCCATGTTTGGATCTTTTAATAGTTGGGCCTTTAGCAAATTGGTCACTTTGTATTGCAATGCCTCTTGTGCTTTTCTGAGCCTGCCTCTTGTCATAGGTCCACCTAAGTCTTGGATTGGATCTTGGTCTTGATCCTTCTCGTTATGGGCTTGGGCCTTTATGTCCACATCATTCCCTCCTTCTTGGGCAGCATTTGTCCTCAAATCTATGAATTCATCTCCTGCATCAAAAGGAGTCAAGTCAGCAACATTAAAAGAAGAACTTACATTATACTCTCCTGGTAGATCAATCTTATAAGCATTATCATTGATCTTCTCTAAGACTTGGAATGGCCCATCTCCTCTAGGTTGAAGTTTAGACTTTCTTTGTTCAGGAAACTTTTCCTTTCTCATGTGTACCCAAACCCAATCACCAGGTTGGAACACCACCTTTTTCCTACCCTTGTTAGCTTGCCTCGCGTAGCTCTCATTCTTCTTTTCAATTTGAGCTTTTACTTGCTCATGCAACTTCTTCACATATTCTGCTTTAGCATGTGCTTCCTTATGCTTAAACATAGAAATGTTAGGCAAAGTTAACAAATCAAGAGGAGTCAAAGGATTAAATCCATACACAATCTCAAATGGTGAACAATTAGTGGTGCTATGGATAACCCTATTATAAGCAAACTCAACATGCGGTAAACATGCTTCCCAAGTCTTAAGATTTTTCTTTAAAATAGTCCTAAGCAATGTGCCTAAAGTCCTGTTGACTACCTCTATTTGACCATCAGCTTGTGGGTGACAAGTAGTAGAAAACAACAATTTAGTACCAATCTTACCCCACAAGGTCCTCCAAAAGTGACTAAGGAATTTTGAATCCCTATCACTCACAATGCTCTTCGGCAGCCCATGTAGCCTTACTACTTCCTTGAAAAACAAATCAGCCACATGACAAGCATCATCTACCTTCTTGCAAGGTATGAAATGTGCCATCTTAGAAAACCTATCAACAACAACAAACACATAATCCTTTCCATTCTTTGTTTTAGGCAGCCCTAAAATAAAGTCCATAGAAATGTCAGTCCAAGGATATTCGTGGAACAGGTAAAGGAGTATACAACCCATGAGGCTTAACCTTAAATTTAGCCTTTTTACACACAATGCAGTGATCACAAAACTTATTCACATCACGTTTCATATGAGGCCAAAAGAAATGCTCTTGCAAAATTTCTAAAGTCTTTTGAATCCCAAAATGACCCATCAAACCCCCTTCATGTGATTCACTCACAAGAAACTCTCTAATGGAACACTTAGGCACACACAATTTATTTGCTTTAAACAAGAATCCATTATGCCTAAAGTAACCATTTTTAGAAAACCTTTCACATGCAGCAAAAGTTTCAGCAAAATCCACATCATTCACATACATGTCTTTCAAAGATTCAAGACCAAACAATTTAGTTTCAAGCATAGAAAGTAATGCATATCTCCTAGAAAGTGCATTAGCTACTACATTCCCTTTTCCCTTTTTATGCTTGATGACATATGGAAATTGCTCCAAGAACTCAACCCATTTGACATTCCTCTTGTTTAACTTACCTTGTCCCTTTAAGTATTTCAAAGATTCATGATCACTATGAATTACAAACTCTTTTGGTAAAAGGTAATGCTGCCAAGTTTGTAAAGCACGCACTAAGGCATACAATTCTTTATCATAGGTGGGATAGTTTAGGGCACCCCTATTCAACTTCTCACTAAAATAAGCAATTGGATGACCTTCTTGTAGCAAAACAGCCCCAATACTTACATTAGATGCATCACATTCAATTTCAAAAGATTTTGCAAAATTTGGTAATGCAAGGATGGGGGCATTAGATAGTTTGTGCTTAAGTTCAGAAAATGCCTTTTCTTGTTTTTCACCCCATTTAAACCCAACATGCTTTTTGACTATTTCATTAAGAGGTGTAGCCAAAGTACTAAAATCTTTAACAAACCTCCTATAGAAACTAGCTAACCCATGAAAGCTTCTCACTTCACTCACATTCTTAGGGGTAGGCCACTCTTGGATGGCTCTAATTTTTTCCTCATCAACTTGTACCCCTTTAGAACTCACAATAAATCCCAAGAACACAACATGATCAGTGCAAAAGGTACATTTTTCAAGATTAGCAAATAATTTTTCCTTTCTAAGCACATTCATGATAGCACGCAAATGTTCAACATGCAAATCAAAGTTAGTGCTATATATCAGAATATCATCAAAATACACCACTACACATTTGCCTAAAAACTCTTTCAAGACATGGTTCATCAATCTCATAAAAGTGCTTGGAGCATTAGTTAACCCAAAGGGCATAACTAGCCACTCATACAACCCATATTTAGTTTTAAAAGCTGTTTTCCACTCATCTCCTTCTCTAATTCTGATTTGATGATATCCACTTTTCAAATCAATTTTAGAGAAGATACAAGCACCATATAATTCATCCAACAAGTCATCTAACCTAGGAATGGGATGTCTATACTTTACCGTGATGTTATTGATAGCTCTACAATTTGTGCACATCCTCCAAGTTCCATCTTTCTTAGGGACTAGAATGACTGGGACTGCACATGGACTCAAGCTTTCTTTAACCCACCCCTTTTGCATTAAGTCTTCAACTTGCTTTTGAATCTCCTTGGTTTCTTGGGGATTGCTTCGATAGGCTGGTCTATTAGGCAATGAAGCTCTGGAATAAGGTCAATTTGATGCTCAATACCCCTAAGAGGGGGTAGACCTATAGGCACTTCTTTGGGAAAAACATCTTCAAAATCCTGCAACAAAGAAGAAACCTCCTTTGGAAGAGAGTTAGTAAAACATGAACTGTTTGATTTACTTTCTTTACTCAAAAGTAAAAGTATTGGCTTTCTCAATTGCATAACTCTTTTGACTTTTTTTCTTTTATAAATAGATTTGATTTTTTTTCTCTCTTTCTCTTTTTCTTCTTCTTTTTCCTTTTTCTTTTCACTCTCTTTTTCTTTTCTCTTTTCTCTCTCTTTTTCTTTTCTTTCTTCTTTTCTTTTCTTTCTCATTTTCAGTTGATCCTCACTAACTTCTCTTGGAACCAAAGGTGCAAGAGTAGTTTTGCGGTCTTTATGCATAAAAGAGAACTTATTAGTGAAACCATCATGCATAACTCTCCTATCATACTGCCATGGTCTCCCAAGAAGTAAATGACAAGCCTCCATAGGCACCACATCACACAAAACAGAATCTTCATATTTCCCTATGGAAAACCCACTTCAACTTGCCTATTCACGGTCATCTCACCATCTTCACTAAGCCATTGAAGTTTGTAAGGTCGCGGGTGTGGCTTAGTCTCCAAATTCATTTTTGAAACCAACCGTGCACTAGCCACGTTAGTGCAACTCCCACCATCAATGATCAAAGAGCACAACTTCCCTTGAAAGTCGCCATCTGTCGCCGTCGTCCCAAAAGGGATAATGGCGGTCGGAGCGACGCGATGGTTTTCTGACTCTTATATCTTTCGTAATCGCGTTTTTTATTGGTTACAATGCTTTTAGTACGGGACGGCGGTCTCGTCCTAGCGTTGAGACGAGATGGCGGTCTGGTCCTTCCAGACGGCGGTCTCGTCCCTTCAGGGCGAGAAACTTTATTTTTCGGGCCAAAAAACCTTCCTATCTTAGTACGGGAGCCTAATAATCTCTCCTAGTGGCTTGTTAGGCTTCGACCGTCTTCAAGTAGGAAGCTTTCTGACTTTATTTGGAAGCCGGGCAAGATTTGGGGTCTACAGCTGCCCCCCCTTTACCTGACTAGTCAACTGTTGGCTTGTTGTGCCAGACAGGTAGACAGGAAGGTAAAGGAGTTGACCCTCTCGCCCGGCTACCCTTCGGACGTCCCGTCTGGTGGCGGATGATCCTCTGGGGAGATGTTGTGTTTGTGCACCTCCGAGATACTACTCCTGACGTAGCCGATCCCTTTGGTTGACACGTGGTGGAACCTCCGGATACTACTTCTGACGTAGCCGATCCTTCGGTTGATGGGTATAAACCCCCCATCAGGCTGGTAGTGGCAGTCCGTGGTGTAGGACTAGTGGCTTTAATGGGGAAAATTGTGTATTCGTGCACTTCCAGGATACTCCCTCTGACGGTAGCCGATCCCTTTGGTGGACACGTGGTAGAACCTCCAGATACTACTCCTGACGTAGTCGATCCTTCGGTTGATGAGTATAAACCCCCCATCAGGCTGGTAGTGGCAGTTCGTTGTGTGGGACTGGATGGGTATGATCCCCCCATCAGGGTGGTAGTTGCGACTTCCTTGGGGAGTCATGTGTCGGGCAGGCGCAGTCGTATGCATAGGTTGATAGGTATAAACCCCCTATCAGGCTGGTAGTGGTACAGTCCGTTGGTTACTATACTGGGGACTGGATGGGTATGATCCCCCCATCAGGGTGGTAGTTGCAGCTTCACTGGGGATCCAGGTGCAATCGTGTGCGTAGATAGGTATAAACCCCCTATCAGGCTGGTACAGTCCTCAGCGTAGGACTGGCGGTGGTGGCGGCTTACAGTTCAGGTGGCCCATGCGCCCATTTTTCCTTGGTGGAGTGTCTTCTGTTGGTAGATGTGCTTTTGGAGTGGTCATCCGGGCTGTGCCAGGGATTCTTGTGTTTCATTCAGCTTCGTTGGTTGCTGGGGATCCTTTGTTTTTGACTCTTTTGGTAGTTGCCTGACCCTTGTTGATCGGTCAGGTGGTTTTTTGTGTGTGTTCGACTCTTGGTAGTCGTTTTTTATTAGTTAAGGTAGTTGTTTTAATCCTGCCTTTTTCTCGCGGTCTTATCTCTTTTTTCTCGCGATTTTGGATTTTGGCTTTTTCCTTGAGCGTATGCCTTTTCTCTTTTAAGCTTTTTTTGTTACGCTGACTTTTGTAAAAGAAAGCAAAGCATGCATAGAATAAAATTTATTCATAGGAAATTTTATTACAGCGATTTTTATTTCAACCCCTACAATCCCTAAGAGTCATCATCATCAGAAGGGGGGTGGTAGGGAAAATGTTTATACATGTGGTAGCGGAAGTCGATTTGCTCCTGGATTTCATCGTTATAATCCTCCTGGTACGTTGTCCACTCCTGCCGCATCCTCTGCTGCTCTTGGCGGATCTCATTTAGGCCTTCTTGAAGGGCCTGTTGGCGAACGTCTTGGTCCTGCCGCCACTGGGTCTGCTGCTCTTGCCATATCGCCATTTGGCCGAGCTGCTGGCTTAGGTCGTTCATGTGTTGGTGGAGGCCAGCAAAGTCCTCCGCGTATGGTGGTGGTTGTTGCTGTTGCTGCTGCTGCTGCTGTTGCTGGGAGCTGGGAGATGTGGGCGCATCCTGCATTGCCACTATTCCCTGGAGTTCCAGCTCAAAGTCCAGGGTGGGATGCAGGGCGAACCGGCTTCCCGGCGTATCAAGCATCCCTATGCCGACCAAGCATTGGCCCGTTGATGGGCTCGGTCGCAAGTTGCGGGCCGCCTCTTCCGGCCGGGGCACCCCATTCTCTCTCGCTAGAGGGGTGATGAGGGGGGCCACAAGGATGGCCCCGCGGATCTGCTCCCAAAGTCCTTCAGGGCCCTCAGGAGGAAGTACCCTGGATTGCAGCGCCGTCTTTGGTGCATGCAGTAGAGGATAAAGAGGTCAGGGAGGGATACCTTCCCCTGACTCTCTTTTCTTGCGTGGATGGTGCCTGCCAGCAGCTTGTGGCAGATGCGGAGTGGTGCGGGGAGTGCAGACCCCCTCATCAATGAGGGCAATGTGGTGGCTCCTGTGAGCTCCTGCCACATTTCAACAGCGGTGAGGTTGGTGGGCCTAGAGCAGATGGCCTCTCGGTACTCCCGAGTTAAAGCCGCCTCAAGCCGGATGAATCCAATGGACACATTGAATTCCTCCAAAGTGGTGGTGTGGTATTGCCCACCCATAAAATAGTTGACCATCTTGGTGGGCTGCATGCCTGAGGCCATGGAGGGGATCTCAATGAGAGAGACCGAGGCCAGAAATTCAAGTACCGCTTGTGGGTACACATGAACGGGTGGGGGCTGTAGCAGAAAACTCCACCCGATGTTGTCAATGTGTGCTCGGACGTCTTCCTCCCATCCGAACTCGGCCAAGGTGGCAAAATCCAGTGTCAGCAGGGAGTGCCACTGGTAGTTCCTGAGGTTCTCCAGGCGGGCCTGGTGTTGTGGTTGAAGTTGAGAAGGGTCTGGGGGTGGCGGTGGTGCCGAGTTGCTAGCACCAGCGGTGCCCCTTCTCTTTCTGGAGCCACTTCTACTGAACATTTTGAGCAGGGAAGGCTTGGAGGAGTAGAATGAGAGTTCTGGAGGCTCTGGAGGCTTAGGAGGCAAGGGGAGTTGTGAGGAAACCCCCCAAGCGCGCCCCCTTTATATAGAATTTTTTTTCAGGTCGAGACCGCCGTCTGGGAAGTCGAGATGGCGGTCTCGTTTGGGTTACCGGTCGAGACGGCGGTCTCGAGATTCCAGACGGCGGTCTCGATTTTGCCTAAGTCGAGACGGCGGTCTGGTTTCTCGAGACGGCGGTCTCGAAATGCAAGGCGATCGAGACGGCGGTCTGGAATGTCCAGACGGCGGTCTCGAATTTCTGGTATTATTTATTATTATTTTTTTTTTGTTGCAAATAAGACATAGGACCTGGTTTAAAAACATTTTATGCATGCAAATGTTTTCATGTTTGATGTCCTATAATGCCTACTTTAATTAGTTTTTTCAGGAGGATTAACCAACGTGTCTTGTAGCGCGGAATACCCTCCTGTCTGTGTTTTTGCGTTTGCTGTACCTTGCCGGTTCTGCTGTGACCGAAGTATTACTTGTTTTTCTTCTTCTTTCTTTTCCTTTCTTTTTTTCTTTTTTTCTTTTGGTAGAGCACCTTTTGCCATGTAGTTCCCCTTTTTCCTCGTTCTAGGGATTTCAATCCTCTTGTTGACTATACGCCTCCACATTCCCAAATTAATTAGCAGAATTTTTGGTGTGAGGGTCAAGAGAAAAGAAGTAAAGGGGATGATTTCAATGGCTTGTGTTTTAGAGTGTTATTTTTATTGGAAATTGTTTTTGTAAGAATGGGTAGCTAGGGTTAGGTTTAAGTGTTTAAGCTTTCGTCTAAGCAAACATTTTTCCCTTTCTTTTTCTTTTTTTGTTTTTGCGCTCTCTGGTTTTATTTCCATCGCTTTTTAAATAGCTAGCTGATTTCCCTAGATCGCCCTTTGGGTTTTCGAACTAGGATACTGTGTGTTGGCCCTATCTTTTGTCTAGGTTCTCTCTCTTGTAAAATTTTGGAGGAATCCTAGCGGACCTTTATTTGTAACCCTAACTTTTGCCTAGGCTACCCTTTATTGTTGTTCGGATTTCCTACCGGGTTGACCCTATTTTTTGTGTAGCCCCCTTAGTGGCTCTTGACGCTTGCACCCCTCCACTTCGGAAAATCTGCTTGAGTGTGCGGAGGGGGGACTTCCCTTTCCTTCTTTCTGCTCGGCCCTTGAAAGGGTTATATCCTAGGCCATACTTGTGAGGATTGTCCTTGAATTCTGGGGGTTCCCTCATGCCTTGGGAATCTGCCCTCAGTCCTTGGCCAGGATGGTAACCATGCTTCAACATCATGCGGGCTACCTTTGTATTTCTGGGAAGTCGCTCTATACTGGCAATTTCGAGCGCTTGAAAAGACGTTTCAAGAGCCTCTTCAGCCGCATCCACATAAGGTTGGGTGAACGGTCCACTGATCAGGATATCGTCTTCTGCTTGTACTGTGACCAGTTTATCGTCTACTATGAACTTGACTTTCTGGTGGAGCGTCGAAGGTACTGCCTTGGCGTCATGAATCCAAGGCCTGCCGAGGAGACAGCTGTATGCCGGAGTAATATCCATGACATGGAAATCGACGTTGAAGATAGTGGGTCCCACTTGAATTGGCAAATTGATCTCTCCCACTACTTCTCGCTTTGACCCGTCGAAGGCTCGAACGATTGTGTTGCTTGGGCGCAGGCGGGTTCCTTGAATAGTTAACTTATCCAACGTGCATTTGGGCATCACGTTCAAGGACGACCTGTTATCCACAAGAACTTTGGCGATAAGGTACTCCTTGCATTTAACCGAGATATGCAAGGGCTTGTTGTGATTTGCCCCCTCGAGGGGAAGTTCTTCTGCCGTGAAGGTGAGGTGATCGCCTGCCGTGATGTGACCAACGATCCTCTCAACCTTTTCTTGGGATATGGTATGAGGTACATGCGCCTCGCTCAAAACCTTCAGCAGGGCATTTCGGTGCGGTTCCGAGCTCATTATTAAGGATAGCAACGTGATTTTTGCAGGCGTACGGTTGAGCTGGTCAATAATGGAATACTCACTTTGCCTTATATATTGGAGTAATTCCTCTGTCTCCTCCTTGGATTCTTTATTTTCTTTTTCCTCTTCGGTCTTTTTATTTTTTCCTTTATTTTGAAGGACATTTTCCTGTGTGTCCTTGGGGGAGTAGATTCTTCCACTTCTAGTTGTGCCCCCAATGCTGGCTATGTTTGTTATTTCTTCTTTTATTGGTGAAGATTCCCCATATCTCCACGGTACAGCTTTATTTGATTCGTAGGGGAAAGGACGTGGCATAAAAAGTCGCACTGATGTCCTTGCCCCCTCTTCTATATTCTTGAGGACCAACGGCCGAGGCTTATTTCCCTCTTGTTGTGAGTCGACCGTTGGAGTAATCTTTATTAGGAGCGGCTTTCTTTCCATTATTCTGATTTGGAAGATACGTTAGTTAATCCTTCCTTTTTATTATCTTATTTATTAAGCGTGCAGGAGGGGAAATTTTAAATATGCAAATGAATGCTTATGCGTGCAAGTAGACAGCCATTTGAAAAGAAAATTTTATTTATTTCAACAAGAAGGTTTACATTCCCCTATTCTATACTGCGAAGCAGCTTTTGACAAAAGCGGAAAACTTTGAAGAAACCCACAGGTGGTTCTTGATTCCTCTGTAGTTCCCTCTCAGCTTGCCGGACGTGAAAAGAAAGCGCTTCGCTTTGTTTGCGGACTGCCTGGCTCATATCTTCACTATACTTTTGAGCCTCCTTGATCTTCGCCTCTTGATGGATAACCAAGGCTTGTAGTTCATCGAGCTTTTCGGTGACTCGGTTCTTCTCTTGTAATAGCTCATCATATTGAGCTAGCCCGTGCCTTTCTCTGGAGCGTAGGTCAAGGAGAGTTCTGTTGAGTTTGCGGTTGTTCTCTCTCTCCTGACGAATGTCTAACCGAATTTTGTAGAGCTCTTGCGACAAGTCCTCGACTATCTTGGCCTGCTTTGCAGATTCGGCCTCAAGGTGTGCTGCTCTGGCAGTGATTTCCTGGAGCTGGCTATCCGAGCTGGTTCTGGCAGCTTTGGATGCTCGGATAGCTTGTTCAGTGGAATCGGCACATTGGTCCTTGAGGCGCTCTATTTCATGATCCTTTTTCTTGCCCTGCCTCTTCAGGCCATCTATTGTGAGGATAGATTCTTGTTCTTTCTCTTCAAGGGCCCTCATCTGGGCTCCCATAATCTCTTTCCTCTTGGTCAGGGCGTCGATCTGAGCCTGCAGCCCTTCATTGTTGGCGCTCGTAGTAGGTGTGGGGGATGGTTGAGACATCCCTCTTCTTCTCCTTTCCGCCTCGTAGTCACTGGTGGTAGCCACCCGTGCTTTTCCAAGCTCTCTATCTCCCGCGTAGACTGGCTTCTCCCATGCTTTTCTCACAACAGGTGAGCTAGCGATGACGCATGGATCTCCGAAGAAGCACAGTCCCCCGAGTTCCCCTTTTGAAATGGGAGTTTGGGTCCTCATGAGTTGCCTCATAGCTATCCTGGGTGAGTAGGCTATGCAACCCCTGAGTCCTATCAAGGGTACGTTCGGGTAATCTCCACATCGGATGAGTATTGGGCCAGGCCGGAACCACGGGCAGACCCAAGTAACGCTGTTGGCGTCTTTCCGTTCCAGCTCGTCCCTCCACTCTGAAGTTAGGCGGCACTGGAGGGGGATCTTGGAGAAGCTTCTCAAAGGATCGGGGAATATCCCCATATGGCTAGAGGCGTAGAGGTGCGTGATGCTCCACACAAAAAGCAATGAAGAGCAGCAGCGAAGTGTTTTTCCTTGCTTCCAGTGGCAGAATTCTACCGAAAGCAAGGTATCAGCAAGGATCGCAGGCAAGGGACTCTTCGAGTGCACGTCCCAGGCGAAGAAGGCATCCATAACGGCCTGATCTATGGTGTCTAAATGAAAAGGGAACAAAATGGTTCCGAAGATGATGAGTGCCAGGGTTTTGTTGAAGGCGATCCACTCTGCCCGTTCTGCCAGGTAGGACAGGTGGTCTTCTAGCATAGAAACTTTTCAACCCTGGTTGCTCCCTTTTCGGATCAGGGTGTTCTGCCAGACTGGCATTTGAATGAGGGCGGCGACAGGTGCCACAGGAGTGTACGCCCCGTGGCGAACATGGACCCCAGCTGATTTGGGCCATCTTAACATTATCTCATACTCCTCTAGAGTGGGCACCATGTCAAACTGCGGAAATTCAAAACATCGCAGATTCGAGTTCCAGAAAAATATTAACGCCCTTAGAAACACCTGATCGACACCAATTCTCAGCAGGTCCAAAATCCGTCCATAGGATTTCTCGAAGTCGGCGCGGACTTCGGACGGCATTGCAGCACTAAGCCGTTCCAACCTCTCAGTATTGAAACGGGGAATGTCTACCTTCTTGGGCTGTCTGCTAGTCCCCTCCATTTTTCTAGAACAAAAATGCATGTTATGAAGATGATGCTTATTTTAAATGAATGAGAGTGTTTATTTTTCTATTTATCATGTTTTCTTACATGATGTATGGTATTTGCTTATTATTTTTTTTTTGAAAAGGATAAACTATCTATATGAATGTTTTTATGAATGTAATATTTTGAACCAGGTCTTATTCATGGTTTTTTGAAATCAAATTTTGATTTATTTTGATTTTTATTAGTTTTTATTTTATAGCCTTTTATCTCTTCTGTCGGAACTGCGTGGCTACTTAGCTTACAAAGAACCTAAAACCAGGCTAGCTAAAAGACAGACTGTCCGAGATAAGGGTGTTTATTTGGGAAAAAATATTTTTTGTGGTTTTTGTTTTGTTGTTTGTTTATGTAATGCAACAACCAAATGCATCAAACATATGCACACACAATTCGAACATCCCCGAACCAGCGAGCTTTCGTTTATATTACGAGGTAGGGTTTTCCTGCAGAAAAGTGCATTGGCTAGGCTAGGTTCTAACTGTTCTCACCAGGTTAAAGGCCCCCAAGGTGCCCCCATTATAGGGTCCCCGACTCCCCAGCCGTCCGACCATGCTTAGCACTAGGGCCATAGTCGGTCTTATTGCCAAAGGAGGAAGGTTATCACCTTGAGTGGTGGTTTCCGATCACACTGGTGGGCGCAAGGCCCTCACGCAGCGAACCGTACCTGCCACCCGCTCCCTATGGGTTTCTCACTTGCCCCCGGGTATAGAGGGAACTGTTGTGTGCAAAGGGTTTGTGTGCAGTTTTTATTTCAAACAATTGCATAATAAACAAACAACAGTTATTAAAGCCATTCAAATAAAGCATGTTATAAAACAAGTAAGGGCAAAAGCTTTTTTTCTTGGTTCATTTATTTATTTTAAGCTGGCCCATCACTAAATGGGATCAACTCTCTAGACTTCCCCAGTGGAGTCGCCATCTGTCGCCGTCGTCCCAAAAGGGATAATGGCGGTCGGAGCGACGCGATGGTTTTCTGACTCTTATATCTTTCGTAATCGCGTTTTTTATTGGTTACAACGCTTTTAGTTGTCCGATAACCGGGCTAACTTAAAAGCGAGGTTTTTGAAAAGGTGTCTTTGGGTTGTCTGATGACCGGGCTAACCCTAAAGACTTATTTTTATGGGTTCTATGGAGTCGCCACCGATGTTTTTACCGGAAACATCGGAAAAGGGGTAAAAAAGGCGTTGGTTTTTGAAAAACCAACTTTGGTCCGTTAAAACCAGAGTTGGGTAAGGGAGTTAGTTACGTGTAAAAGGGGTATTAGCCCTTTTACGACGCCCCTTTCGAGTTCCCTATGACAGGCCAACTTTATTTATTGGTAAATGAACTAGAAAAACATGCTTTTGCCCTTTTTATTGTGCGGAAATTAAAAGTATGACTACATGGCCCTAATTTCTATTGCAGCATTTATAATTGAAAGCAATAAAAGTAAATAGACAGAAATTGCACCTCCGAAGCAAGCTCTTTTGTATTGATATTTAAAAATATAGGCGCTTTTTGGCAGCCCTTCACTCTACAAGACGCCGGAATACTTCTCGAACGCCGAAAAAAGCACTCTTAGACACTCAGAAACTCCGGAAATTGCGTCGGAGGGATTCTAGAGAGAGATTTTCTAGAGAGAAGGGAGAGCTAATGCTTGTGGTGTGTGTTTCTGTGTGGTAAAAGGGGAAATGGAGCCCCTATTTATAGTTTTTCGCGCCTGACAGGTCGAGACCGTCGTTTCCTCTGACAGGATTGAGACCGCCGTCTGGAAAGTCCAGACCACCGTCTCGTTCATGGCAGAGGGTCGAGACCGCCGTCTGGATAATCCAGACCGCCGTCTCGACTGGGCAGAAATTCTCGACGTTTGCAGGAATCGAGACCGCCGTCTGGACAATCAAGACGACGGTCTCGTCCTAGCGTTGAGACGAGACAGCGGTCTGGTCCTTCCAGACGGCGGTCTCGTCCCTTCAGGGCGAGAAACTTTATTTTTCGGGCCAAAAAACCTTCCTATCTTAGTACGGGAGCCTAATAGTCTCTCCTAGTGGCTTGTTAGGCTTCGGCCGTCTTCAAGTAGGAAGCTTTCTGACTTTATTTGGAAGCCGGGCAAGATTTGGGGTCTACAAGGCACCTTGCGTGAAAAATATTTTCTCTTTGACAATCATCCAATTCAACTGATTGACTACCCAACATCCTTCTAATCATGAACAAATCTCCTTCTAACTCTCTTTCATCTTCATGCTCATTTTCATCACTAGATGAAGAATCTAAAAAAGATTCACTAATTATTTCTCCATCCTCCTTAAGTAACATAGTCTTCTTAGTAGGACATTGAGAATTTATGTGACCTCTTCCCAAATATTTGAAGCACTTAACCTCACTACTCCTTGTTTTCTTAAGTGCCTCATCAGATTTATTTTGATTTCTATGAGCTATAACATTGGAATTGCTTGTTGATGATCCACCCTCCTTCTTATTTTTGTCCTTCCAACTAGGAGAGTGAAAATTAGATGAACTCCTCCTCATGGCACCCTTTCTCTTCAATTGTTGTTCCACCTTGGAAGCTTGATGTACTAAATCCTCCAACTCAACATAATTTTGCAGCTCCACAACATTCCTTATATCACTATTTAGCCCATGTAGGAATCGGGCCATAGTAGCCTCCCATGCCTCCATAACATTAGCCCTAATCATGGAAACCTCCATCTCTTTGTAATATTCATCAACACCTCTACTACCTTGTATGAGTCTTTGGAGCTTGTTATGAAGATCTCTTTGATAATGAGAAGGAACAAATCTTCTTCTCATCAACCTCTTCATTTCTTCCCAACTTTCCACCAAGGGTTCTTCATATCTCACCCTTTCCCTTTGTAATTGGTTCCACCAAATGAGAGCATAATCAATGAATTTCATGGCTGCCACCCTCATCTTTTTATCTTTTGTGTAATTATGGCATGCAAACAGTTGCTCAATTTTTATTTCCCACTCCAAATATGCTTCTGGATCACTCTTTCCTTGAAAAGAGGGTATATTCAGCTTTACTCCTTCAATTCTGTTATCTCTAACATCACCTTCATTATTTCTCCTTCTCCTCCTTCTACCTCCACCATCATCATCATTTCCTTGATTTTCTAGTTGTTCAATTCTCCCATACAACTCCTCGGTATGTTCTGTCAACATTCTTTGCATTTGGGCTGTAATGACATCAATCAATAATCTATTGTCATCCCCTAGAGGAGGGGTACCACCACCACCACCTGCACCTGCCATCTTTCAAGTAAAAAAGAAAAAGAAAGGACCAAACAAATGAAGTAATAGGACCTCACCACTCTTCTCACGTGTTTGCACTCAAAGATGTACCACTCATGTTTACTCTCAATTTGGCTTTTGTATAATATGCACTCTTGCCTTTTTCCACTCGTTCTCTGACTTATGGTTCTTACAAGAATCAAACAATCTATAGTTCAAGAATCACTTTCAATTGTAGCAATCACAAGGAATAAAACAGAATTGTAGTACCAACAAAGGACAAGTAGCAAAGAACAATTTTACTACTAACAACAAGCAAGAGAAATCTAAACTGTATGGAAAAAACAAAGATTAGACAAAGACACTTGACACTTAGGAATTTTATCAAACAGCTAATGTGCACTGAAATTTAAAAAAAGAACAACTGCCACACACACACACACACACACACACACACACACACACACACACACACACACATATATATATATATATATATATATATATATATATATATATATATATATATAAATGAAATTCAATATCAAAATTGCATAAACAACAATTTTTTTTGAACAGTACACGGAACAGTGATCAATAGTACACGTGAACAGTATAATGAACAATACGTGAACAGTGACAATGAACAGTAACGTGACAGTGACAATGAATAGTACTCGTGAATAGTAACTGTGAACAGTACGTGAACAGTGACAATGAACAGTACCGTGAATAGTGCCTATGAACAGTGCAATGAACAGTCCCGCTTTTGAACCCTGCTCTGAATACCATATGATGACACTCGAATGGAAGGGAAACAATTTAGGGTTAGGTTTTAAGAGTTGATTTGATTAGAAATAGAAAACAGAAAAACATAAAAGATACCGTAGGCGCCACAAATAAGAATATTTGATAAGCCAAGAAGGATCGCCACAAGAATCGAATAATTCTTGATAAGATCAAGTGATGCAAGGAAGAACCCTAGCAGAGCAACAACTCACAAAGTAATCTGAATATTACGTACGTCCATTCTGAATTCCCAAATGTTTAATACAACTTAAGTTTATGAGTTTGTCTCATTGCAGGAAATAAAGATAAATTAAAATCCTAATATCCCAAGCAAAGTTAAGTTACCCAGATGGTTCAGTGAAGGCATTATAAGCTTTGGGTCTTGGGTTCAAATCCCCACTGTAGCAAATAAAATAGTAATAATAATAAAAACTAAATCTTTTAGTTGGGCCTCCTAGCTCTCCAAACATTCTATGCATGTGATAGGCCTAGACTCCTCCATGTTTGGATCTTTTAATAGTTGGGCCTTTAGCAAATTGGTCACTTTGTATTGCAATGCCTCTTGTGCTTTTCTGAGCCTGCCTCTTGTCATAGGTCCACCTAAGTCTTGGATTGGATCTTGGTCTTGATCCTTCTCGTTATGGGCTTGGGCCTTTATGTCCACATCAGTAAATAAAGGGTAAAAGCGTATTTTTTACCGGTTTAATTATTTAAAATAGCTGGCCTATCATAGGGAACCCGAAAGTGGCGTCGTAAGGGAACTAACACTTCCC
The DNA here is from genome assembly GCA_963425845.1 of Sphenostylis stenocarpa. NCBI lineage: Eukaryota > Viridiplantae > Streptophyta > Magnoliopsida > Fabales > Fabaceae > Sphenostylis > Sphenostylis stenocarpa. The sequence goes on from OY731401.1 coordinate 40,757,422, forward strand.
TTACACGTAACTAACTCCCTTACCCAACTCTGGTTCTAATGACCAAAGTTGGTTTTTCGAAAACCAACGCCTTTTTACTCCTTTTCTGATGTTTCCGGTAAAAACATCGGTAGCGACTCCAAAAGAACCCTTCAAAATTAGTTCTTAGGTTAGCCCGGTTATCAGACAATCCAAGAGCGCCTTTTCGAAAACCTCGCCCCTAGGTTCAGCCCGGTTATCGGACAACCTAAAGGCGTTGTAACCACACCAATAAAAACGCGAAAATTTGAAAGTCGAAACCATCGCGTCGCTCTGACCGCCTCGTTTTGATGGCGGCGACAGTTGGCGACTTCACTGGGGAAGCCTAGAGAGTTGATCCCATTTAGTGATGGGCCAGCTTAAAGTAAATAAACCAAGAAAATTACGCTTTTACCCTACCTTGTATTATAAATGTTTGGCTTTAATAACTGTTGCTTGTTTATACTTACGCAATTGTTTGAAATACAAACTGTACACAAACCCTTGCACACTACAGTTCCCTCTATACTCGAGGGCAAGTGAGAAATCCATAGGGAGTGGGTGGCAGGTACGGTTCACTGTAGTGATGGCCTTGTGCCCACCAGTGTGATTAGAAACTACCACTCAAGGTGATAACCTTCCTCTTTTGGCACAAATACTGACTATGGCCTTAGTGCTAAGCATGGTCCGAAGGCTGGAGAGTGGGGACCCTATAATGGGGGCACCTTGGGGGCCTTAGCCTTGGTGAGAACAGTTAGAACCTACCTTTGCCAAAGCACTTTTCTGCAGGAAAACCCTACCTCGTGATTAAAACGACTTCTCGCCTGTTCGTGGATGATCGAATTGTGTGTGCATCTGTTTGTTGCATTTGTCTGTTGTATAGCATAACCAAACAACAACAACAAAAATTTTTCGCAATAAACACCCTTATCTCGGACAGTCTGCCTTTTAGCTAGCCTGGTTTCAGGTTCTTTGTAAGCTAAGTAGTCACGCAGTCCGACAGAAGAGATAAGGGACGCTAACTATTCTTTTGCATAAAGCCATTTTTTATCTCGGACAGTCTGCCTTTTAGCTAGCCTGGTTTCAGGTTCTTTGTAAGCTAAGTAGCCACCCAGTCCAACAGAAGAGATAAAAGGCTATAAAATAAAATAGAAATCGAATAAAAATTCGTTTCCAAAGCAATAAATGGGACCTTGTTCAAAAATATTACACTCATATAGGTAGTTTATTTTTCAAAAAAAAAATGCAAATATCATACAAAACATGATAAATAGAAAATAAACACTCACATTCATTCAATAAGCATCATTTTCATAAAACATGCATTTTGGTTTCAGAAAATGGAGGGGACTAGTAGACAATTGAAGAAGGTGGATATTCCCCGATACCATACTGAGAAATTGGAACGGCTTTGCATGGTAATGCCACCAGAGGTCCGCTCCGACTTTGAAAAATCCTATGGACGGATTCTCGACCTGCTGAAGATCTGTGTCGTTCAAGTTTTCGTCAGGGTATTAGTTCACTTCTGGAACTCCAGTCTGCGCTGCTTCGAATTTCCGCAGTTTGATATGGTGCCTACCTTGGAGGAGTACGAAATCATGTTGAAATGACCCAAATCAGCCGGGGTCCATATCCACCACGGGGCATATACTCCTGCAGCACAAGTCGCTGCCATCATCCAACTGCCTTTCCGGCAGACTACCCTGATAGGAAAAGGGAACATCCAGGGTTAGAAAGTCTCAATGTTAGAAGACCATTTGTCTGACTTGGCTGAAAGAGCAGAAGGGGTCGTCTTTAACAAAACCCTTGCCTTAATCATATTTGGAACGATCTTGTTTCCCTTCCACCTCGACACAGTGGATCAAGCCGTCATGGACGCCTTCTTCGCCTGGGACGTGAACTCGAAGAGTCCCTTGCCTGCAATTCTTGCCGACACCTTGCTCTCGGTGGAATTTTGCCGCCAGAAGCAAGGAAAAACACTTCGTTACTGCTCTTCACTACTCTTCGTGTGGGGCATTACACATTTTTACGCCTCTAGTCACATGGGGATGTTCCCCGACCCTTTGAGGAGCTTCTCCAAAATCCCTCTCCAACGACGCTTAACTTCAGAGTGGAAGGACGAGTTGGAACAATGGGACGCCAACAATTTATCCTGGGTTTGCCCTTGGTTCTGACCCGGTCCAGTCCTCATCAGATGTGGAGACTATCCGAACGTACCCTTGATAGGACTTAGGGGTTGCATAGCCTACTCACCTAGAGTAGCTATGAGACAGTTCATGAGGACTCAAACTACAATTTCTCGAGGGGAACTCGGAGGACTGTGTTTCTTCGGAGACCCATGCACAATCGCCAACTCACTAGCCGTGAGAAAAGCATGGGAGAAACCAGTCTTTATGGGAGATAGAGAGCTAGGAAAAGCTCGAGTGGCTGTCTCCAGTGACTATGAGGTGTGGAGAAAAAGAAGAGGGATGTCTCAACCATCCACCTCACTCGTTACAAGCGCCAATAGTGAAGAGCTACAAGCTCAAGTCGATGCCTTGACCCAGAGGATAGAAATCATGGGAGCCCAGATGAGGGCCCTTGAAGAAAGAGAGCAAGAATCTATCCTCACCATTGATGGTCTGCAAAGGCAATGCAAGAAAAAGGATCAAGAAATAGAGTGCCTCAAGGACCAGTGTGCTGACTCTAATGAGCAAGCTATCCGAGTATCCAAAGCTGCCAGAACCAGCTCGGATAGCCAACTTCAGGAAATAACCACCAAGTCAGCACGCCTTGAGGCCGAATCAGCAAAACAGGCTCAGACGATCAAGGAGTTGTTGCAAGAACTCACCAAGACTCGGTCAGAAATATGCCAAGAGCGAGAGACTAATCGGAGACTCAACAAAAGTCTCGCTGAGCTACGCTGTAAAGAAAGAGACGGGCTAGATCAGTACGACCAAGTACTACAAGAAAAGGACCGAGCCCTTGCAAAACTCGATGAACTGCAAGCCTTGGTCGTCCATCAAGAAGCAAAGATCAAAGAGGCTCAAAAGTACAACAAAGATATGAGCCAGGCGGTCCAGAAGCAAAGCGAAGCAATTGCTCATCACGTCCGGGAAGCCGAAAGGGAATTACATAGAGATCAAGACCCGCCTGTGGGTTTCTTTAGGCTTTTCCGTTTCTATCAAAAGTTGCTTCGTAGTATGGAATAGGGGAATGTACACCTTCTAAGGATAAATGAAATTTTTCTTTATTCAACAATTGTCTACTTGCATGCATGTCATTCATTTGCATATTTAATTTCCCCTCCTTCACTCTTAATAAATAAGATAATAAAAAGGAAGGATTAACTGACACGTCTTCCAAATCAAAAGAATGGAGAGAAAGTCACTCCTAATCAAGTTTTCCCCAACGGTCGACTCGCCACAAGAGGAAAATAAGCCTCGACCATTAGTCCTCAAGAATAAAGAAGAGGGGGCAAGGACACCAGTGTGACTATTTATACTACGTCCTTTCCCCTACGAATCAAATAAAGTTGTACCGTGGAGATACGGGGAATCTTCACCAATAAAAGAGGATATCACGAATATAGTCGGCATCGGGGGCATGACTAGAAGTGGAAGAGTCTACTCCCCCAAGGACTCACAAGAAGATGTCCCCAAAAATAAAGGAAAAAATAAAAAGACTGAAGATAAAGAAAATAAGGAATCCAAGGAGGAGACAGAGGAATTACTTCAGTTTATAAGGCAAAGCGAGTATTCCATTATAGATCAGCTCAATCATACACCTACAAAGATAACATTGTTATCTCTAATGATGAGCTCGAAACCGCACAAAAACGCCCTGCTGAAGGTCTTAAGCGAAGCGCATGTACCTCACTCCATATCCCAAGAAAAGGTTGAGAGGATCGTCGGTCACATTATGGCAAGCGATCACCTCACCTTCACAGAGGAAGAACTCCCCCTCGAGGGGTCAAACCACAACAAGCCCTTGCACATTTCAATCAAGTGCAAGGAGTACCTCATCGCCAAAGTTCTTGTGGATAACGGGTCATCCTTGAATGTGATGCCCAAGTGCACACTAGACAAGTTGACTATCCAAGGAACCCGTCTGCGCCCAAGCAGCACTATCGTTCGAGCCTTCGACGGATCCAAACGAGAAGTAGTGGGGGAAGTTAATTTGCCAATCCAAGTTGGACCCACTATCTTCAACGTCGATTTCCATGTAATGGATATTACTCCAGCATACAGTTGTCTCCTCGGCAGGCCTTGGATTCATGATGCTAAGGCAGTACCTTCGACGCTCCACCAGAAAGTCAAATTCATAGTGGATGACAAATTGGTCACGGTCCAAGTAGAAGATGATATCCTGATCAGTGGACCGTTCACCCAACCTTATGTGGATGCGGCTGAAGAGGCCCTTGAAACATCTTTTCAAGCGCTCGAAATTGCCAACATAGAGCGACTTCCCAAAAACACAAAGGTAGCCCGCATGATGTTGAAGCATGGTTACCATCCTGGCCAAGGACTAGGGGCAGATTCCCAAGGCATAAGGGAACCCCCAGAATTCCAAGACAATCCTTACAAGTATGGCCTAGGATATGACCCTACTAAGGGCCGAGCAGAAAAAGGAAAAGGGAAGACTCCCCTCCTCACACTCAAGCAAATTTTCCAAAGCGGAGGGGTGCAAGCGTCAAGAGCTACCCTAGTCATTAGGAAATCTTTTTCTTCATTTAAGGGATGTAAACCCCATGATTGTTAAAGATTATCCTCCAGGGCTAGCCCGACCCCCAGGCATTTTAGGGCACATATTCCCTTATTAATTAATAAAGAATACTTCTTACAAGCTGCTTCTCTTCTTGCTATTTCTTACTAGACCTCACAATAACCTTGTCTAAGTAAACGGAAAAAGAAAAAAAGAAGAATAAAAAGCGCGTCCAAATAACCAAAATTCGCCATTGCCATTACAATCAAGCTAGTTGATTAGAAGCACCAAATAAGGCTTTACCTCACCATTAAGAAAGTCATGCTTCGCCAATATTGTAAACAAAAAATAAATACAAAAAAAGAAGAGCCCATAGAAGCCAAAGGCCAAAGAAAAGGGCAAAATACCCGGTAGGAAACTCACTAAGGGGGCTACGCAAAAGATTGGGTCAACCCGGTAGGACACCCGAACAAAAATAAAGGGTAGCCTAGGCAAAAGTTAGGGTTACAAAATAAGGTTCGCTAAGATTCCCCAAAAATACAAAAAGAAGGAACCTAGACAAAAGTCAGGGCCAAAACACAATATCCTAGTTCGAAAATTTGAAGGGTGATCTAAGGAGATCAACTAGCCATAAAAAGCAAGGGAAATAAAACTCAAAGTGCAAGTACAAAAAGGGGAAACATTTGCTTAGACGAAAAGCTTAAACACCTAAGCCTAACCCTAGCTAACCATTCTTACAAAAACCTCTTTCCAAATAAAAATCAACCTTCTAAAACACAAGCTATTGAATTTACCTCTTTACTTCTTTTCTCTTGACCCTCACAACAATATTCTAATAATTAATTTGGGAATATGGAGGCATATAGTCAACAAGAGGATTGAAACCCCTATTGTGGAGAAAAAGGGACACTACATGGCAAAGAGTGCTCTACAAAAAAGAAAAAAAGGGAAGAAAAAGAAAAAACAAATTATTCTTCGGTCATAAGAAGTCCGGCATGGTACAACCAAAATACGAGAACGCAAATCAGAGGGCATTCGACGCTACAAGACACGTCGGTTAAATCCTTCTGAAAAATAATTGAAATAGGCATTATAGGACATCAAACATGAAAACATTGCATGCATAAAATGTTTTTGAACCAGGTCCTATTTCTTTCCAAAAAAAAAAAACCTTTAAATCGAGACGGTCGTCCGGAATTTCCAGACCGTCGTCTCGATCCCCAGAAAAATCGAGACCGTCGTCTCAACTTGGCCAAAAACGAGACCGTCGTCCCACTTGGCGAGACAACTGTCTCGCTTAAGGTCAAAGTCGAGACCGCCTTCTCGAGGTCCAAGACGGCCGTCTCGACGTGCATAAAATCGAGACCGCCGTCTCGACTTCCCAGACGGCGGTCCCGAATTTGAATTTTTCTTGGGGTTCCTCACAACTCCTCTGCACTCCAACTCTCTGATCTCTCACTCCCAAGCACTTTACCATCAAAATGTTCCGTGGAAGCCAGACCAGGAAGAGGAGAGGCTCTGCTGGCCCTAGCAGTTCCTCAGCACCAGTCCCCCAGGACCCCACTCGGCTCTCTCCACTACATCAGGCTCGACTTGAGCACATCAGGGGGTACACATGGCACCCCATGCTCAAATTAGACTTTGACATTCTCGCCAAATTTGGATGGGAGGACGACGTCCAGGCCCACATTGACAGCATTGGGTGGGGCTTCCTCCTGCAGTCTCCACCCACCCATGTGTACCCTCAGGCAGTACTGGAGTTCCTTGCCTCCATCTCCTACGCCGAGACTCCCGCCATGATCCCAGGCCTGTCACCAACAAAAATGGTGACATACTTTATGGGTGGGATGTACCGGACCACCACCCTGGACGAATTCAACATGTCCATTGGATTGTCCAGCCCGGGGACGTGCTAACCCGAAAATACCAGGAGGCCATCTGCACGCGCCCCACCAACCTCACTGTCGGCGAGATGTGGGAGGAGCTCACCAGGGCGCCCACATTGCCCACGCTGATGAAGGGCTCAACACTCCCCCAAGCCCTCCGCATTTGCCACAAGCTGCTGGCGGGGACCATCCACGGGCGGAAGGAGAGCCAGGGAAAGGTAACTCTCCCAGACCTTTTCGTCCTTTACTGAATGAGCTAGAGGCGCCGATGCAACCCTGACTACTTCTTCCTGAAGGCCCTCAAGGACTTCGGGAGCAAGCCAGTGGGAGCCGTCCTCATGGCTCCCCTCATTACCCCCCTGGCAGAGAAATGGGGGTGCGGTGGCCGGGAAGAACTGGCCTCCAGCCTACGACCCGAGTCCATCAACGGGTCGATCCTGGTCAGCATGGGGATGCTGATGCGCCACGGGACCCAGCTGGTCCTCCACCCATCGCTGGATTTCACTTTGGACCTCCAGGATATCGTGGCAATGCGTGATCTCCCGACACCTCCCGAGTTCCAACAGCCACAACAGCAGCAATCACAACAGCAGCAGTACACAGACGACTTTGCTGGCGTAAATCGCAACATCTACGATCTACGCCAGCAATTTGATCAGATATCTGTAAGACAAGAGCAGATGTCTCTAAGGCAGGAGGCCTTCGACACAAGACTGGAGACGATATACCAGTATCAGGAGGGAATGAGGCAAGACTGGGCAATATTCCAGCAGGAATATCGCGATGAAGTCCGGGACCAGGCAGAGTTCCGGAGACATATGTACCGGCAATTTCCCTCCTACGGATCATCTCCAGACGAGAGTCCACCTTCTCAGGGATAGTGCTCATAGAATAGGACTGCTGTAATAAAATCTTATATAAATAAAAATTTTATTCCATGCATCTTTTTGCTACCCCTTTCAAAAAGTCAGCGTAACCAAAAGAAACTAAAAGTAAAAAGACGTACGCTCAAGGAAGAAGCCAAAATCCAAAATCGCGAGAAAAAAAAGATAAGACTGCGAAAAAGGCAGGATTAAAACAAGTCAACCACCTTGACCCAACAAGTTTCGACGACTAAGCAGACGTCGAACAATAAAGACCACTCGACCAACCAGCAAGAGTTGGGTGATCACCATCAAAAAGCAAAAACAAAGAATCCCCAGCAACCAACAAGCTGGATGAACACCGACAAAATCCCCGGCGCAGACCGAACGATCATTCTCAGAAAAAGACCAACAAAAACAAAGAAAGCACATCTCAACGCTCGGCGCATGAGCCACCCGAGCAGTAAGCCGTTGCTACCACCAGTCCTACGCAGTGGACTGTACTAGCCTGAAAGGGGGTTCATACCTATCAACCCGCGCACGCAAGTGCGCCTAATCTGCGCTCAAGCCGGATCAGTAAGTCGCAATTACCAACCTGATGGGGGGTTCATACTCATCCAGTCCAACACACAGCGGACTGCAACTACCAGCCTGATGGGGGGTTCATACTCATCCAGTCCGACGCACAGTGGACTGCAACTACCAGCCTGATGGGGGGTTCATACCCATCAACCGAAGGATCGGCTACCGTCAGAAGGAGTATCCTGAGGTTCTACCTTGTGCCAACCAAAGGGATCGGCTACTGTCAGAAGGAGTATCCCGGAAGTGCACAACACAAATTTTCCCTAGAAGATCAACCGCCAATAAGCACCCTAGTTATCAAGAAATTAATAGAAAGCTTGCCTCGGAGGTTTCTACACACTCTCTCTCATTTACCGCTTTATTTTTAATTATGCAATAGATATTAGGGCCATGTAGTCGTAATTTTAAATTCCGCAAATAAAGGGTAAAAGCGTATTTTTCACCGGTTTAATTATTTAAAATAGCTTGCCTATCATAGGGAACCCGAAAGGGGCGTTGTAAGGGAACTAACACTTCCCTTACACGTAACTAACTCCCTTACCCAACTCTGGTTCTAATGACCAAAGTTGGTTTTTCGAAAACCAACGCCTTTTTACTCCTTTTCCGATGTTTCCGGTAAAAACATTGGTGGCGACTCCAGAAGAAGCCTTCAAAATTAGTTCTTGGGTTAGCCCGATTATTGGACAATCCAAGAGCGCATTTTCGAAAACTTCGCCCCTAGGTTCAACCCGATTATCGGACAACCTAAAGGCGTTGTAACCACACCAATAAAAACACGAAAATTGGAAAGTCGAAACTATCGCGTCGCTCCGACCGCCTCGTTTTGGCGGCGGCGACAGTCCTTCAACTTCATTTTAACAAATTCTTGAACCAGTTCCTTGTACCCATCACACTTTATAATTGCATCATCCCTTTCTTTTTTGGTGGCTTGAAGCTCCATTTTAAGAGTTTCACACTGCGCCAACAAGTTTGACATATCACCTGATGAAGAACATGAGCTATTGCCATTGTCTTGAGCCTGACAGTTAGAAAAGAAAAATAGTGTGAAAGAGACCAAAAATTATAATTTACAAATTATAATTTTACAACATTATAATAGCACCCTATTGTTCACCTTAAATCGAGTAAGACAACCTTATAATTCACGAGTATAATAGACCAAATATTAGTAATGTAAAGAAATATATAAATTAAATAAATATAACAAGGAAGGATACTTACTCATCTCAAACAATAATAAGAATGTTCACCAATAGTTTCTTTGCAATATGAAATGCTAGATGCCATTGGTACTTCACAGGAAAGACAATTTACAATATTCTAGGGCAGGAAAAATAGAAATAAAAAAAAAATCCAACTTCTGACAAATCAAAAATTGCTGAAAAAACAAAGAAAGAAACATTGCACAAGGATGATTGTTTACTTGTTTATATCATAAATTTTCTTCCATGAATTTGCAATACGCAGCCTCAACCTCATCTTTACTGTCAAATGCACAATACACGGCTTTAGGATATCCATTAACTTGCATTCTATCCATGATGAATACAAGCCCAGAACTCGACCAACAAAGACGCAGTCAATTTTTCCCATTTTCTGGGGAAAAATCATTTTAATATATAAATGTAAGGAACAAGAGACTTAAAAGTAAATACACCGTAAAAATGGCTAAACCAAAAATACCAACCTAATATGAACACCTAATGGCTAGTATGTGACAAAATTTTGATTAAGAAAATCAGCATAGTAATGAATTGAAGGAAGGGTTCCACTAAAAACCTGAAAAATGGCTCACACTTCAGCATTTTTTATTTTATTTTTCTTTTGAAACCTCTTCAGCTCAGCATTTTTTATTTTATTTTTCTTTCGAAACCTCTTCAGCTGTCAATTAGATTATATGGTTTTCAACTTATGAGAGTGCATTTCTTAAACACATTCCCACATTTAACACAAGAAGTTCTACAGAATCTATAAACCTTTATCTTCAATCAATTCAATAACCAAATGGAAAAAGCCTATTTGATAAGCAGTTTTATTAGTTAAAATGTATCATGTTGACCGAAAGCTTGATTAATCTCACTGCTCGTATTTATTTCGTAACTAGTCAGTATAAAGATGAGAGTGAGTGCAAATTATGCGACTCTTGAAAGTAGACATAGGGAATAGACAAAATGCTGGAAAACAGTAAGAAGGATCATTTAGGATATGCATAATAAGAAAAAGAAGCTGCACAATTCACTTTAAAACAATGCATAATATACCCAAATTGTTGTGTATGGTGAATAATTGCAGCAAGTAAAGATAATGAAAATAATGCTGATGTTATTATACCTATTACCGACATCTCTCCCACGAGTCCCACCAATATTCTAAACAAATTAGACAAAGAAGCTGAAATTTTTTAACAGAAACCTTCAAAATGTGGAAGGTTAAGCTACAAATAACAAATAGCAAGCAGAGATTTACAAACCAAAAGCAAGTAATTCAAGAAAATTAAAAGCAAAGTCTACGATCAGTGACAGATCTTCTTGGGAGCTGAGGGGGGCCGTGACCCCCCCAAAGTTTTGTAACTCCCATGTAATTTATGATTTTGGCTCCCCCAAACATAATGAATATTTAATATATTTACTTGTATATTTACAATTTTATCCTCTTAACCCCTCCTCAGTTTTGTAACTCTCATATAATTTATGATTTTGTTCGCCTCAAACTTAATGATCATTTAATATATTTAAGTATATATCTAGAATTTTATCTTTTCACCTTTTCATCTTCTTTCTTCTTTTTATATTTATTTATTATTTATTAATAATATATTATTTGGCCCTCAAAATCAATGGTCAAGATTCGTCACTGTCTACTATAGTTCCTAAGTAAGAAAGAAATTTCATATTCAACACAAAAACATTTCAGTCAAAGGCACGAGGTTACTTTCGGTATGAAGTAACTCAGCAAGACGTATGCCCAACAGGAGCAACATGAACATGAAAAGTCAAGCAAAGACATTAGTAGTATCAAATTCTGCAATAACAAAATGTGAGTAAACTACTAAGCATGATAAAACAAATCTAGAATCATAGTAATCCTATTCAATATCAGAAACCACATAACTTCTTAGACCTACATTAAAAACTATAACAACGATAATACTCTTTCGTGCTTGCGACATTTGTGGAACAGATAAACATGAGAGGTTTGGATGGCATTCAAGGTCCTGTTTATGTGGGCACTGGATGTGTCTTCAATTGCAACTGGATGTATCTTTAAACTCTAAACATTAACTAACAGACTGAATTTAATTATGTTTCTATCTTATCAATTCAACATTTTTCCTCTACCCATTTTGAACCTTCTTCTCCTTCAAACCCTTGGTAAATACTCTCTTCCTCCCTTTCTCTCCTGCTAGTGTCAGGGTAACGATTAAGCTTGTTAAGGATAATTGATTACTTATAAATTATAATCAAGTTTTTAAAAATTATAATCGATTATTTTTAATTATGATAGATTATTTTTAATTATAATCGATTAATTTAAATTATAATTGATTATTTTTAAATTATAATCGATTAGTTTAAATTATAATCGATTATTTTTAAATTATAATAGATTAGTTTAAATTATAATCGATTATATTTAAATTATAATCGATTATAAAATTATAATCGATTATAAGCGAGAACTGTACTGTTTGAGCGAGAATACGTGCAACTAATAGATATTATCGAGTTCTATATCGCTCAAACGATAGAACTCTCGCTCGAGTGAAAAGTAATTAAAATATGTGGTGACCCAAGTTACATTATGTGACTAAATACGTTGGACCTTTAGTCCGACAATGTGGTCACGTATTGTTTGAGCGAGAAATCCATCGCTTGAGCGAGAATACCTGCAACTAATGCGTATTCTCGGGTTCTATTTCGCTCAAGCGATAAAATTCTCACTCGAGTAAGAAGTGATTGAAATATGTGGTGACCCAAATTATATTATGTGGCTAACTGCGTTGGACCTTTAGTCTGTAGTCAACTCTCGCTCGGACGAGAAACTCATTGCTTGAGCGAGGAGACTTGCAACTAATGGGTATTCTCGAGTTCTATTTCCCTCAAGCGATGGAATTCTCGCTCGAGCGAGAAGTGATTGAAATATGTGGTGACCTAAGTTATATTATATGGCTAACTGCGTTGGACTTTTAGTCTGTAGTCAATTCTCACTCGAGTGAGAAACCCATCGCTTGAGCGAGGAGACGTGCAACTAATAGGTATTCTCGGGTTCTATTTCGCTCAAACGATGGAATTATTGCTCGAGTGAGAAGTGATTGAAATATGTGGTGACCCAAGTTATATTATATGGCTAACTGCGTTGGACCTTTAGTCTGTGGTCAACTCTCGTTCGGGCGAGAAATCTATCGCTTGAGCAAGGATACTTACAACTAATAGGTATTCTTGGGTTCTATTTCACTCAAGCGATGAAATTCTCACTCGAGCGAGAAGTGATTGAAATATGTGGTGACCCAAGTTATATTACGTGGCTAACTGCGTTGGACCTTTGGTCCCACGGTGGTCAATTCTCGCTCGAGTGAGAAGTGCACCGCTTGAGCGAGGAAACCTGCAACTAATGGGTATTCTCGGGTTTTATATCGCTCAAGCGATGGAGTTCATGCTTGAGTGAGAAGTGCTTGAAATATGTGGTTTACATTATGTGGCTACGTGCGTTGGAATTTTAGTACGAATGTGGTCATATCTCGCTCAAACGATAGTTAGATCGCTTGAGCGAGTAGAGCTGTAAGTAATTGTTATTCTCGGGTTCGATATCGCTCAAGCGAGACAAAAGCGCTTGAGCGAAAAATGCTTCAAATATGTGGTTACTCACGTTACATTATGTGGCTAACTGCAATGGTGGTTGCGTCAGAGATATTGGACAATAAGGTCCAACATATATGGTTAACTGTTAATGACCATTTTTCTTTTTATGCAATGTATATGGTTACCTCTTTCACATTATGTGGTTAACTGTGATGAACATTTAGTCATGTTTTACTGCTACCTCAACCATACATGTGCTAACCACCCCAAGCTTATCCCAATAACTGAACATGGCAGTTTCATGTATGCACACACATGCTAACTTTATTGAGTCCAACATATATGATTAACTGTCAATGACCAGTTTTCTTTCTATTCAACATATATGGTTACCTCATTCAGATTATGTGGTTAACTGTGATGGACATTTAGTCATGTTTTACTGCTGGCTCAACCATACATGTGTTGACCACCCCAAGCTTATCCCAATAAATGAACATGGCAATTTCATGTATGCATAAATATGCTAACTTTATTGAGTCCAACATATATGGTTAACTATCAATTACCAGTTTTCTTTATATGCAACGTATATGGTTACCTCCTTCAGATTATATGGTTAATTGTGATGGACATTTAGTCATGTTTTACTGCTGGATTAACCATATATGTGCTGACCACCTCAAGTTTATCTGTTTAACTGAATATGGCAGTTTCATGTATGCACATGCTAATTTTATTGAGTCCAACATATATGATTAACTGTCAATGACCAGTTTTCTTTATATGCAATGTATATGGTTACCTCCTTCAAATTATTTGGTTAACTGTGATAGATATTTAGTCATGTTTTACTGTTGGCTTAACTATATATGTGGTGACCACCTCAACTTTATGTGCTTAACTGAACAGGACATTTTGTGTTAATCATATGCTAAGTTTATATAGCCCACATTATATGTTTAACTGTAAATGACATATGCTTAACCACTTTACTATATATCATTAGCTGCACATAAACATACATGGTCAGCCGAACAACACAATGGAGGAAGATATAATGCTATCACTATGAGATAAAGAGTACTGTACAATATCACATTATCACAGGCCACAAAACTCACATGATAAAGGTGTAAAATGAAAACATCAAATATAAATTAATATGTTTCTTAGGACAAAAGAAGAAAACCTAACAAAATAATTCATCTACACAACACTTATGTGGCCTTTTTTCTTTTCCTTGAATTAGTCGTCCACGGTGTTTTGACCATAAAAGTTTTATACCTTATTCTCGGATGAGCTTTAAGTCGAGTATACATATTTGACCCTTCACAATGCAACTTTGATTCTTCTGTTGCTTTAGTATGATGTTTCATCTCCTTAACACTACTACCTTCAAATATAGGAGAAAAGTACATACCAGATGATGGAGGATTTACCCCTTCTGTTGATAGTTTTGCTTCATCTAACAATTCTTATAATTGTATTAAATCCTCCTCTAGTTTTTCAATTATTGATTCTTATTGTTTGGTTAGGGCAATCAACAATTGATTCTCAGCAATAATTGCACACAACATATCAATACAATTTTTCAATTCTTCATATGCATGAGTGGTATGTGCTAACGCTTCTTTCACTATATCATGAGTAAACTCTTCATTTCTGACCTACAAGTCATGAATAACCTATGAATAAAAAACAATATCAAATTTAAATCACATTTTCACATATGGTAAAGTAATCGTGTAAACAAGTTCTACTAAATTTTTAATGAACTAACCCTATTATTATTAAACGCAGCTACAATCTTACTTTCCCCAATTACAACAGAGGTTCATTGTAAAAATCTCGAAAATCAACTTATCTCATTACATGATTTGGTATTATAAAGTAGATACTCCATAGCCCATATCTGACTTAACATCAACAAAATGCACAATATCAAATCAGATTACTATATTGAAAGTATTCTAACAAAACATATATCATAATTTAGAATTTACCTGTAACAAAAACACACATCCTAGTGTGAACAATTTCTTCGCTTCTTCAAATAAATTGATGCTTCACATAAACTTGCAACCAGATGTTCATACACTAGTTTTCCCCAATTATACTTTCCAAGACAAGATATATTATCTATTAACTTAAAAAAAAACCCAGAATGTGCGGTACCTAGTTTATTAGGGAATAAAAACTATGACAAACCTAAAAGTTGTTAGAATCGCGTAGCAAAATGTTCGCGTGGTCGGAAAAAAACCAAGAGGGGGGGTGAATTGGTTTCTTAATAAAAATTAGGTTTTCAAAATTTTCCCCAAATTTTACCGATTAAAAACTGTATAAATGTAAATAGAGAAGAGATAGAATCTTACACAGGAGATTTATACTGGTTCAGATCAAAAGACCCTACGTCCAGTTGTTAATCACTAAAATAGAGGATTAACGTTGTCACTATAATCAAGTTGTTACAAACAAATTACAATTGAAAAGATAAAGTAAAGAAAACACCTCTTTTGAAATCCACAAGAGATGATGAACAGCTTTCCCTAGAGACGGCACAACACACAATCCACTAAGAACTCCACTTAGTGATTCTTATCGCTTCTAGCCCACACCAGGTCCCAAAAGCCCCTTTTTCTTGCAACAAACAGTTCTCTGGCACTCACAGCACTTAACTTTTGTATGAAAAAGGTTGTTCTTCTTTTTTGAGTGTCATAGAGAAGCTTAAGTAGAGAAATTAGGGTTTGAGAATTGGAAATTTCGGAATTAGGGTTCTTGGAAATAGGGTTTTCAAAAATAGGGTTAATTTGAAGTTAAAAATCAAAATCTGACTGAAATAATCGATTAAATGAAGTGTTAATCGATTATTACAGAGCCAAAATCAACAGAACCCCAAAACTCTCTGTTTTAATCGATTAAAAGACCTGTTAATCGATTAACAGGACTGTTAATCGATTAACAGGGGTGTTAATCGATTAAAATAGTGAACAGATACAGAAAATGGTTTTTCTCACTGTTTTAATTGATTAATTCACCAAATAATCGATTAAAGCCGAGCCTAGTTGATAAATTTTAGCTTTTTGAAGCTTCTAAGGTGCAAACTATGTACCGGCTATCTCAAACTCTAATATTACAGACTCAATCTAATCAAAACAGAGTTATTACAATACAAAACAAGTCTTCAACACTCTAAGTCTTTGTGTTCTTGAATCATCATCAAAATTAACACTCTTCATGCCATCAAGTGCAACATCAAGTCCTTGAATGTTCAACAATCGCCCCCTTTTTGATGATGATCAAAATTATCTTTTTAAAGCCTTGTAATAACCTGTTTTATCTCTCATACTAACAAACACATTAAACATACCAGATAATATACCAGATAATATTTAAAAACAATCATATTAGGCTTTAAATATTTTCTCCCCCTATTTTGATTAGAATAAAAAATAAGTCTTTTATGACAAACATAAGAGCTCCCCCTTAAAATATGCATAACTTAGAGAAAAACTCCCCCTCAATCAAAGCAGTAAAGGAACACCACATTTTATTTTAGAAATAATCATCCAGTACAATATAAGAAGAAGAAAGAAAAATAACAACAAATTTAAAATTCTTCACTATCATCACTATGAAAGTGTGCATCAAATCTATTTTCTAAACAGCACACTTTATCATCTACATCAGATATACGGCGAATTATTTCCTCATGCCGTACTCCAAAAAGAGTGAAGAATGACTGCATTCTCTGATTCATGTCAGATAACATGTCTTCCATGGATTGTCGGGTTTCATGATGAGTAGAGGAAGTTCCAACACTTTGGATTTGATCAGAGGGAAACTCAGCAGCAGGAGGCATATCTTCATCAGAATCTTCATTGTCATCACCTTGATTCGGAACGTCATCCTTGTGAACATAAATGTCGTTGACACGCACCATTTGGAGTTAGATTAATGTGTTGTCCAGCATGTGATTTAAGTTATTCGTGCGTACTGTTTGTTCACCTTCGACATTTACTCCCTTGTATTCAAGAATCCGAGAGACAAGGAGGGCATATGGAATTTTGAAGGTGGGATGGCGTTTGGCTTTTAACATAGTCATGGTGACAAGAACGCCCCAATCCAAAGGCTCATTATTCATTATGGCATGAATAATACGAAGATCAATTGAAGAACATTGAGCATGATTTGTAGCCCGGGGACAGAGAATCCAGACAAGTAGATGTAAAATCATGTGTTCCTCCTTCTTTAAAGGTCGAGCAAGAAGGAGACGCCCAATCTCCATGGAGGGATTTCACAGAAAAGAACGGTAAGCTAAGAACCTATCAAAATCATCTAACTCACCATAAATGTTAATAGCATCTTCTCTAATTGGAAAGTGGGCAACGTTCTCCCAAATATCATCGTCAAGAATAATTGTGACACCTTTTACTCTAGAGGTAGCAATTTGATCTCTAAATTTGAACCTAGAGTAAAATACCCTAACTAAGTCAGGATAATACGTACCTTGCATTTGGATGAAAGGGAGAACTCCTTGAATTTCAAGGAGGTTAGGAAAATTGAATCCCCTATTGATAAACTGCTCACCAATAAGGAACTTTGGAGAAATAATAGCACGTTCCTTCCAATAGGACAGAAATTCTTGTTGGCCATCTGCATCAGAGATCCATCCTTCTACAGAATTAGGACGGGGACGAGATGAGGGTGCAGATCTTCTTCTAGTAGGGATCTTAGCACGAGAAGATGAGGCCATTGAAAGATTGAAAGAATAATAAGAAGATTTAGAAAGCTAAATGTATTGAGAAGAGGGCAAGATTGCTAGAATAAGGCAAGAAAAGCTTGATTTCAAGAGATAGAAGTGAGTATAAGTGAAATGGAGGCCCCTATTTATAATCAAGCATGTCCAACGGTCATATGGAAGGGAATATAGGTCAAGAGATCCGTTGGCAACGGCTAGGAAGCCAAACTTGCCAAGTTTAATCGATTAAAACTCAGATTAATCGATTAAACCAGTGCCAGAACCATTTAATCGATTAAATTGTGCAGTTAATCGATTAATGTTGTATTTAATCGATTAATTGGCGAATTAATCGATTAATCCAGAGAGGAATGTCCTGTTTTGAGTGTTTTGGATGCAAATAATTGATTATAACTTCAATTAATCGATTATTCCAAAGAGTACATCAAATTTTTGAGGTTTTAACACATGATAAGCTATTAACATTCTGTATAATGAATTTTAACATTACAATCATCCAAAAACTGTCTAAATAAGCAGAATTTAAGCTATTTCTAATATCCCTAAGTCTCTTCTAAGATCATAAAATCTATCCTTGGGTAGAGACTTAGTAAAAATATCTGCTAATTGATGCTTTGTATCAACATACTCTATTTTATAGTTTCCTTTGCTGATATGATCTCTCAAAAAGTGATGTCTAATTTCTATGTGCTTAGTCCTAGAGTGCATTACTGGATTCTTAGTAAGATTAATTGCACTTGTATTATCACACATCAAAGGTATGTCATTTAAAAATATACTATAATCTTCTAATTGTTGTTTCATCCACAAAATTTGAGCACAACAACTACCAGCTGCAGTATATTCAGCTTCAGTGGTAGATAAAGCAACACATGCCTATTTCTTAGAATGCCAAGACACTAAGGATGAACCTAACAAATGACATGTCCCACTAGTACTTTTCCTATCAATTTTGCATCCACCATAATCAGCATCAAAATATCCTATTAAACTAGTACAAGCATCAGAAGGATACCATAAACCAAAACCAGTAGTTCCTTTTAAATATTTTAAAATGTGTTTTACTGCAATTAGGTGAGATTCTTTTGGACAAGCCTGAAATCTAGCACAAACACAGACAGAATGCATAATATCAGGTCTACTTGCAGTTAAGTATAACAGTGAACCTATCATACCTCTATACATAGATTAATTAACTTCCAAACCTTATTCATCCTTGTCTAAATAGCATGAAGTTCCCATGGGTGTGTTAGCTTCCTTTGAGGTGTCCATTCCAAACTTTTTAAGGATCTCTTTGCAGTATTTGGTTTGAGAGATGAAAATGCCATCTTTAAGTTGCTTGATTTGTAGTCTAAGGAAGAATGTCAATTCTCCCATCATAGACATTTCAAACTCTCCCTGCATTATCTTAGCAAATTCTACACATAATGAATTATCAGTTGATCCAAAAATAATATCATCAACATATACCTGGACCAATAAGATATGTTCTTTAACTTTCTTTATAAACAGTGTAGAATCAATTTTTCCTCTAGAAAAATCATTTGAAGTTAGGAAACTACTTAGCCTTTCATACCAAGATCTAGGAGCTTGTTTCAACCCATATAAAGCTTTCTTTAATTTAAAAATATGATTAGGATATTTAAAATCTTCAAATCCAGGGGGTTGCTCCACATAAACTTCTTCTTTGATAAAACCATTCAAAAATGCACTCTTAACATCCATTTGATATAATTTAAATTTCATCAAAGATGCAGAAGCAAGAAGTAGGCGTATAGCCTCTAACCTGGAACTAGGAGCATAAGTTTCATCATAGTCTACACCTTCCTCCTGACAATAGCCTTTGGCAACAAGTCTGGCTTTATTCTTTGTTATGTTCCCATCTTCATCAAGTTTATTTCTAAACACCCATTTGGTTCCAATAACTTGATGTGATTCTTCTCTTGGGATTAATTCCCAGACTTGATTTCTTTCAAATTGGTTAAGTTCTTCTTGCATGGCTATGCACCATTGTTCATCTTTAAGCGCTTCCTCAACATTTTTGGGTTCAATCTGTGACACAAAAGCTACAGACATACAAAAATTAGTCATATTTCTAATTCTTACCCCTTTTGAGATGTCACCTATGATATTGTCCATTGAGAGTCCTCTAGGTGATTGCCATTCTTTTGATAATTCAGGCGTTTGAGAAGGCTCATTTTCTTCCAAATATAATTCATCAAGAGCTTCTCTTATATACTCATCATCACCTGCAATTTCTTTATTTGACTCAAGAGGATTTCCCCCAAGGTCTACAATCTCATCAAAAGTAACATGAATAGATTCTTCTATATTCAAAGTTCTTCTATTAAATACCCTGTAAGCCTTGCTAGTTAATGAATAACCTAAGAAAATGCCCTCATCAGCCTTGCTAGTTAACATAAAGCACTTACATCCAAATATTTTTAAATGAGCAACATTAGGCTTTCTACCATTAAACAATTCATAGGGAGTTGATTTTATAATTGGCCTAATATGCATCCTATTCAAAACATACTAAATGATCAATTTTCTTAGAATAAATACAAGATACAAACAATTCATTTAACTATAGGAACCCAAATATATTTTCCTTTAGGAACACCAAAATGTTTGATTTTACATTTATTTGAAGTGTGACCTTGTTTCATGCAATAAAAACATGCTTTTGATGTAGCTTTAGAATAAGATGCATTACTTACAAAACATGCTCTAGATCCTTTTTCAACCCATACTCTCTTATTTTTCCTTTTAGACTTTTTCAAAGGAACTTGATGATTTACATTATTTTGAGCAAACACTATTTCATGCTTCTTAAGATCATCTATTTCCTTTTCGGCTTTGTCTAGCAAATGGTTAAGAATATCTATGTCATATTCATGCTCTTTACAATTTGCACATGCTAAGTTCTTATCATTATCCTCATCTAAACATACAATTTTCGTTTCTAATAATTCCTTTTCTTCTAAACATGTGATTTTCATTTTTAAAGAGTCTATTTCCTTTTCGAATCTACTTAGATTCTTCTTTACAACTTTATATTTATTCTTCAAGTTCTTAAAAGCACTAAACAATTCATTATAAGCATTTTGCAATTCATCATAGTTATTATCATCATCACTAGAAGATGTGTCGGAATCACTTACCTCAAAATCGGACGATATGTTGTCATTTGCCATTAAGCAAATATTGGCTTCAACTTCCGAATCACTTGATTCCGAGCTTGAGTCACTGTTGTCCCAAGCAATATAAGCTTTCTTCTTGAAGAACTTTTTCCCTTTGATTTCATCATTTTTCTTGTTTGGACATTCGGTCTTTACATGTCCTGCTTCACCACAACCATAACATTTTATATTAACGGAAGTATTTTCTCTTACCTTTCCCTTTCCTTTGAATGGATGCCTTCCTTTTGCTTTCATGAATTTGGTGAACTTCTTTATCATAAGACTCAACTCTTCTTCTTCGTTTTCCGAGTCTTGTTCTTCCTTTTTGTTTTTACCTTTGGAAATTTCGGTTTTGAAGGCTAGGTTCTTCTTTTGATATTGTCCTTCTTCTTCATTTAGCCTTCCTAATTCAAGCTCATGCTCTCTAAGCTTTCCAAAGAGCACCGCCATAGACATTGTGGAAAGATTTTGTGACTCCGAGATGGCCGTCACCTTCGGTTGCCATTTCCTATCCAAAGATTTTAAAATTTTAACATTTAATTCATCAACATCAAAGATTTTACCTAGTTCGGTGAGATGGTTCACAATATGAGTGAAATGCTTTTGAACGTCGAAAATCGTTTCTCCTTGTTGCATCCGGAACATCTCGTATTCTTGGATTAAGGAATTTTTACGTGCTCTTTTAACGTCGTTGGTACCTTCGTGGGTCACTCTAAGCATTTCCCACATTTCCTAAGCACTTTTACAAACAGAAATCCTGTAAAACTCGTCAAGGGTTAGAGCAAATGAAATTATATTTCTAGCCCTAACGTCAAATTGTGCTTTTCTGTTTTCTTCTGCAGTCCATCTAGAAAAAGGTTTGGGAACATCAACACCGTTCTCAGTAACTTTAGGAATATATGGACCGTTTAAAATAGCATCCCAAACGCCTCTATCAACAGACTCTAGAAAAATTTACATTCTTACTTTCCAGAAAGGATAATTTTTACCCGCAAAAAGTGGGGGTCTGTTGATAGACGCACCTTCGGCAAAAGTTTGATTTTGTCCGGCCATTTTCGAAAAGTTTGAATGACTATCAAAGCAAGCTCTGATACCACTTGTTAGAATCGCGCAGCGGAATGTTCGCGTGGTCGGACAAAAACCAAGAGGGGGGGTGAATTGGTTTCTTAATAAAAATTAGGTTTTCAAATTTTCCCCAAATTTTACCAATTAAAAATTGTGTAAATGTAAATAGAGAAGAGATAGAATCTTACACAGGAGATTTATATTGGTTCGGATCAAAAGACCCTACGTCCAGTTGCTAATCACTCAAACAGAGGATTAACGTTGTCACTATAATCAAGTTGTTACAAACAAATTACAATTGAAAAGATAAAGTAAAGAAAACATCTCTCTTGAAATTCACAAGAGATAATGAACAGCTTTTCCTAGAGACGGCACAGCACACAATCCACTAAGAACTCCACTTAGTGATTCTTATCACTTCTAGCCCACACCAGGTTCCAAAAGCCCCTTTTTCTTGCAACAAACAGTTCTCTGGCACTCACAACACTTAACTTTTGTATGAAAAAGGTTGTTCTTCTTTTCTGAGTGCCATAGAGAAGCTTAAGTAGAGAAATTAGGGTTTGGGAATTGGGAATTTCGGAATTAGGGTTCTTGGAAATAGGGTTTTCGAAAATAGGGTTGATTTGAAGTTAAAAATCAAAATCTGACTGAAATAATCGATTAAATGAAGTGTTAATCGATTATTACAGAGCCAAAATCAACAGAACCCCAAAACTCTCTGTTTTAATCGATTAAAAGACCTGTTAATCGATTAACAGGCCTGTTAATTGATTAACAGGGGTGTTAATCGATTAAAACAGTGAACAGATATAGAAAATGGTTTTTCTCACTGTTTTAATTGATTAATTCACCAAATAATCGATTAAAGCCAAGCCTGGTTGATAAATTTGAGCTTTTTGAAGCTTCTAAGGTGCAGACTATGTACCGGCTATCTCAAACTCTAATATTACAGACTCAATCTAATCAAAATAGAGTTATTACAATACAAAACAAGTCTTCAACACTCTAAGTCTTTGTGTTCTTGAATCATCATCAAAATCAACACTCTTCATGTCCATCAAGTGCAACATCAAGTCCTTGAATGTTCAACAAAAGTATGTACAACCTACAAAAGTCATCGACATGCTTGTCATTTTGACGTTTAACAAGTTCATTAAAAATTATTTCCAAAGTAACATGTTTCCCAGTAAATAGTCTCCTAGTATGACAATCAATGTCTGCTTCTACAATTTTGACATTTTCGCCTACTATACGAAGTCCTAAACCTAAACACACATCTAACAGTGTAAAGCATACTATCTCAAACCTTATATTAAATCCTCCTCTCTTTTCAAACCATCTACTTATTAATTCACTAAGCAATGTTCTACTAATTTTAACCTTTTTACCCAATGACATCAACCATTTAAATGGTATTGACTCAATATGACCTTTTTGCTCTGTTGTAAGAATGTTATTCACTTCACCTAAATAATTTGTCCTACAAACATGTCGCAAATATACCTGAAAATCACAATAAATAATTATAATTATCACCAATAATATCCAATATTATACAAATAGATACAATATTCACCTTCTTAACATTTGAACATCCATCATTTATGCTTCCATGTCTTTCCATTTCAAAGTGCAAATACATGTACTGGGTAAACACAATTGGAATTTACATGAAACATTATCCATTTTATTTGTTACATCCTCTATCAATTTTTTTAATACTGTCAACCAGTCAGAAATCAGGTTAGGTATAATTTTTAAGACAAATTACTATAAATGTCAACAAACTTACAATACAATTTCTGATTTGATGACAAAATAAAAATAATTTACATTGGCAATGCATATACTATTCACTCATCTTTTGTTTGAGTGTACACTTTTAAAAACAATCTCATAGAGTATTGTCAAATTAAGTTGAAAGACAAGGGAATAGAAAAGGCTTTCATAACCCATGTGTCTAGGTCTCTATCAAACACAAAAATGTTCATAATATTGTTTGTTACTGAATTAAACTCGTATGTATTGGTGGAGGGCTTTGGATTTTGCTGATCTAAAGCGTAGTTCAATATCATTTTTTGACATTGAGAAACCAAAGACGGTTGTTTGACGTTGGTCAAGGGCTAGAAAGAGAGCTTCCAAGGTAGGTTCTCACATGACTTGGATCATAATATATTGAGTTGTTGATATTGTAGGTTGAAAGACTAGTAAGTTGTTTTACTTTGTTTTTAATAGGTTGGAAAGGGTCTATCCAAGGATGTGAAGGCTCACAAACTTGCTTTGTAGCATTGGCTAGAGGCAGTAAGTCTCATAGCTAAAGTAAAAGTATATTGTTCAAATTAAACTGCTAAATTCTAACTAGTTATCAACTTAGACAGATCGACCCTCGACATCGCTATGGTCACAATCTTCAATTTTATTATGTCAAATGGCTTCGCTGTGATAGTTGTCAACCTTTCTTCTATTGGTAAGATTGAAATGAGAATGAAAATTCAATTTCTGTTTAACAAGTAACTTTCAACCAAACTGATGGATAAATCAACCTACAAGTGTAGGCTTGATGTTGGGGAAGGCAAGGAAGTACTTTGTGAGAGATGTCCCAGGTTAAAACTTCAGCAGCAGTGCATCAAATATCTGGGTTCAGTGAGTGTTCCCTTTGATTTCCCCTTTTTTACTCTTGTCCAACCAGATGGATCAATCTCATGTTAAAATATGCTATGAACAAGCCATGATATTTATTTTAGATAAAAAAATATTCAAAGCTATTTAGATAGATAAACTGTCAAGCAACATGTAAAAGTAATTTTAAAAGTTGTTTCTTTTGTAGGTGGAAAGAATGGATTATGGAGTAGTTATTGAGAATGGAAGGCTCTTGTACAAGAAAAGTGGAAAACCTATTGACACAACAAGAAATGCAAAGTGGATTTTTGTTCTTAGTACATCCAAAAATCATTACATAGGGCAGAAGAACAAGGGTACATTTCAACATTCGAGTTTCCTAGTAGGGGGAGCCACATTGTCTGCTAATAGATTAGTGGCAGAGGGTGGTGTTCTTTGAAAGTGATGAAGATCTTATTGAATTACTTTGGCAAAGATCTTGTTGATTTGATGAAGTCAAAAATGAAGTCAAAGGCTACTTTGTGGCAGTCAAAGGTCACTTAGATAAAAGAGTAGTGGGATTAGTGAGTCTGCATCTCTGCTTAGGTATAATCATTTTTATCTCTCTGCTGCATGAGGTTTCTTCATTTAAAAGATTTTGCAAATGCCTCTAAAAAATGTTTAAACAGTTAAAAATAAAGTATTTTGTTAAAAGATTTTTAATTAACTATTTTAACTAATAGTATATAAGCTTTATCAACTAAAATGTTCTTAACACTTTTGTTACGGGTTTTTAACCGATATGTTTTCGAAATAATCGATTGTTTTCATTAGAAGGATTTTTGAAAACCTTACGCCGATATTTTAACCGATATAGAATTGATATAATCGATTAAAATGACTTAGAATATTTTGAAAAGTGTTCTAGCAGAATTTTAATCGATACAAACTTGAAATAATCGATTGAAATAACTTGAAGTGTTTTGAAAGTTGTTTTGTCAGTATTTTAATCGATACAAATGCGAAATAATCGATTAAAACAACTAAGAGGTTTTTCTAGATTGTTTTAATCGATTAATACAAGCTTGCTATCAGTTAAAATAACTTAGAAAGTTTTATGAAATCTTTTGGCAGAATTATAATCGATTAAAATGCGTTTCAATGATTAAAATAACTAAGTGAACTTTTTTCAAAGTGTTTTAATTGATTAAAATAGATTGTTATCAATTAAAATCACTTAGAAAAGTTTATAAGAATGTTTTGCGAGTATTTTAATCGATTGAAAGACGAAATAATCGATTAAAACAGTTTGGAAGATTTTTTACAAAGAGTTTTAATTGATATAAATGGTGTCGTATCAGTTCAAACAAATCTGGAAAATAATCAAGAACTTTTTAACAGATTAAAAGAAGTTTTAACAGATTAAAACAAGACTTTTAACAAATTATAAAATTATTTTAACAGATTAAATAAACCAGCAGTTTTGAAAATCTTCTATATAAACAGAGTTGCTTGAACTTTTTAAAACACATCTTTTAGCAATCAATCAAGCAATCATAAGTGCTACTTTCAAGAGAGAATTGCGCTAGTTTTGTGAAGTTCATAGAAGTTCTTTCTTGAGGCAAAATTTGCATTCTCTTGGAGAAGAAACTCATACTGCAGAGTTGCATAAATCTGGTTTGAGCGTTCTAGTTTCTTCTCTTTGTTTCTTTACTTTCTTTACTGTATTGTGGGTGCCTGGAATTGTGGGCACTGGTTTCTGTAGCTGGAATTTGGCTGCAGGGTTGGTCAAGAACTGGAATTTGGTTCTTGGTGAAGGTTTAGGTGCAGGAACTGGAATTTTGGTTCTTGTGGTAGATTGAGTGTGAGATTAAAGTTGTAATCTGTAAAACGTTCAATCTAGTGGAACCCAGCTGGAATTTGGCTGGAAACTGGACGTAGCCCTGGGATTGGGTGAACCAGTATAAATCTTGGTTGTATCTTTCTAAACCTTTCTCTCTTTTAATTCTGTCACTACCTTTATTTTGATTGCTTGTTGTGTGTGATTCAAGAACTGGTCAGAATTCTTAATCTTTGAAATAGATAATCTGTAAATTGTGAAAATCTTTCAAAGATCAATTCACCCCCCCCCCCATTATCCATTTTGGAAGATTAGGATGAAGATCTTTATTGAATCTATTGATAGGAATGTTTGGGATGTAATTGCTAATGGTCCATTAATTATAGAAAAAGAATGGTCTAGTTTAAATGATGAAGAAAAGAAAAAAATTCAAAGTGATTGTACTGCTAAAAACATAATTACTTCTGCACTAAATATGGATGAGTTTTTCAGGGTCTCCCAATGCAAATCTGTCAAGGAAATGTGGGAAGTTCTTGAGGTTACTCATGAGGGAACAATTGATGTAAAAAGAGCCAGAAAACATACTCTCATAAGAGAATATGAGTTGTTTAAAATGCAAACTGGAGAAAGTATTGCAGATATGCAGAAGCGCTTCACTCATATCATCAATCATCTAATGGGCTTAGGTAAAACTTTTGATAAAGAAGAATTAAATATTAAAGTTATGAAATGTCTTGATAGGTCATGGCAGCCTAAGGTCACAGTAATCTCAGAATCAAAAGACTTATCCGTCATGACAACAACTTCCTTGTTTGGCAAACTCAGAGAATATGAAATGGAAATTAATAGATTCAATGAGCAAGAAGTCTCTGAGAAAAAAGGTAGAAGTATAGCACTCAAGGTTGAAGAAAGAAGTCAAGAATCAGAGAAGAAAAGTGAAAATCTTGGACTGCTTGTCAGAAAGTTCAACAAATTTCTCAAGAAAAAGATTCAAGATAAAGAAAAACACAAAAGGTATGAGAAAAAATCTGATTCTTTTAACTATAAATGCTATGGCTGTGGTAAGCAGGGTCATGTAAGAATGGAGTGCCCAAAAAAGAACAAATACAATGATAAGAAAGAGGAAAAAGTCAAAAAGAAGAGCATATGTAGCATGGGATGATAATGATACTTCATCAACAGAAAATTCTGATAATGAAGAAGCTAACTTGTGTCTAATGGCAAATCAAAATCATCAAACCAGCAGTGTAAGTTCTAACTCTTCTTCAAATTTGGTGAATTATAATTCATTACAAGAAGCATTTAATGAAATGCATGAAGAAACTAAGAAACTGCAAAAAGAAAATGATAGGCTAAAAGGCATGAATAATTGGTTAGTAAATAGAGTAGATTCTCTTGAAAAGAAAATTCTTGAAGATGAAACTAATCTTGACTTTTTAAAATTAATCCATGATAATTCTGATTGTGTATGTAATAAACCATGTAATAAGTATTCAGAATTACAAAAGAAGATTGATTTTTTATCACAAACTGTTTCAAAGTTTACACAAGGTCAAGCTAATCTTGATGTTCTTCTTGGGTCACAAAAACTTATTTTTGACAAATCTGGCATTGGATTTACATCTAGCAAGAAATTCATAAAAACAAATGTAAACAGGAAATCATACTCATCATCTGTGATAAAATGTTTTTACTGCATGAAAAAAGGTCATTCTGTGAAATATTGTAGAATTAAGAAGTATGTTATTCCTAGAGGTAGAATGAAGTGGATTCCCAAAAATTCATTTCAAATAACCTGATTGGACCCAGTAATTATAAAAAGGGTACCAGAAATATGCTAAATTTGTTTTGCAAGAACAAAATCTGGAAGTCCCTTGGTGTTCAAAACAGCAAATTTGATTCTGGTTTCATAAACTGAATGTTTTAATTGATATAAAACAATTTTAATCGATTAAAATCACTTATAGAGAATACCAGAAAAGCAATCCGTACAGTTTTAATTGATTGAAATACGAATCAATCGATTAAAATGTTCTCAGGAATTTAGTCTAGCTTTTTTAATCGATTAAAAAGGATTTATATCAGCTAAAATCACTAAGATGTCAAAATTAATCGATTCTTTCTCGTTTTAATCGATTAAAATTTTGTTATCATCTTATTAAATTTTTCCAGTACAAAATTAATCGATTCTTTTATGTATTAATCGATTATTTCACTGTTGCATTTTCAAACCTATATTAAACATCAAATTAATAGGTTAATTTGTTTATTAATCGATTAATTTGTTCCTAAAAGTTATTTTTACAACATCCAATTGAAAATTGGTCAGCAAATCAGAGTAAAAAATCCAAGTTTTTGTGTTAATCAAAATCTGCATAATATATTTATTACATCTGTTGACCAAGTCAAAAATTTATCAAAGAACAAAATAGTCGATGTACCCATCGTCTAGAAACCTGTGCCTCTGTCTTTGGTCAAGGGGACAAATGCATTTAAAGCTAAAACGTTACAGTTCTGTCTCTTTGGATTTCAAAAATTTGAAATTCGATCTTCATCAAACTAGGTTCTGTACTTACCCAACCATTTCTCAGCCTATCATCTTTCTTCTGTTTTCATATTTTCAAAATCTCCTCTCGAATCTCTGCTACAAACATGTTCAAAAGATCAAAATCAAGGAAGAAACAAAAGGGAGAGTCTTCCTCTGCTGGAAATCAAGGAGGTCATCTTGAAAATTGGTTCAGTGGTGATATAAAAAAGATGAATAATTTCATCACTCATTTCAGTCAAAAGCAACTTGTAATTCCCAAATTCATAAGGGTTCACTTCGTTAAGAAGAAAACTGAAGAATCAAAAACTGAAGAATTTTCTGGAATATACTGGCAACATTCAACTAGATTTGGTAAGATGTTTTATGCAAATCTCACTGTCAGTGGTTCCACTTTAAGATCTCAGGTAAAAGGAGTTAATATGGTCATTACTCCTGATATTTGGGATGAAGTTGCTGGTCTCAAAGATGTTGGTGTAAAAGTCTCCAGAGGTAATATTGTTGAATTGCCAGAGTTTAACAAAATTCAATTTTTTCGTACCTGTCTCAAAGATCAAGGTGATTCGGTAAGAATTTTCATTGCTGGGAAGATGAGGCTTGAATCAAGAATTCTTGCCTTCATTATTGCATGGATGCTTACTACAAGGGGGAGTAATCATGTTATACTCAATGAGAGTGATTTAGCTCTCATGTATTGCATTGAAAATAGGATTCGTGTTAACTGGGTTTATGTTATTAAAGATCACATGGTAAAAGCCAAGAGGCTTGTTGATTATAAATTTCCTTATGCTTTGTTAATCAACAAATTTTTTAGACATTTTGCAGTAGATTTAGAAGGGGATTATGTGGAAACTCCGAAAGCATCTAATGAGATTGATGACTCAACTTTACGGAAAATGGGGTTTATTAAAATTGATGATGAGTGGATCTCTAAAGTTGATGCTGTGATGTCTGAAGATGAGGAGGAAGATGAAGAAGAAGATGAGCAAGGCCAAATTCCTTCCTCTCCAGCTGCTGCAGAGGTTCCTGAATCCACCAGTGGTCAAGCTTCATATGAGAATATGGAGATCATTCCCTACATGGGGCAACCTGACCGTGGGACTCCTCTGTCACAATTTGAAAGGTTCATGCTTTCTCAAATGGCCACAATGCAGGAAAACCAAAGGAAGCATATGCAAATGACCTATCAACATTTCTAGCAGACCAACAATCAGTTCACAAACCTTGAAAACCAGATTGGTGATATTTACACCAAACTGGAAGATATGCAGCTCAACCAAGGGATTGGGATGATTGAGTTTTTGGACAAAAAGGGTCCCTTCCTATCTTTTTCTTATGTCATATTTCTTTTACTGCTAATTATCATTTCTGGTCTGTAATATTAACTAGTTTTAAACCAGGAACAATCTTTTAACTTTGCTTAATATGATGTAGGTTTTAAGTTGAATTAAGAGAGCCTAGATAGAATCAAACATAATTCTCTGATAATTTTAGCTGATACAAAATAGATTTAATCGATTAAAAGAAACACTTACATAGGAAATTAACATCCAAATAATTGATTAATTAGCGTATCAATCGATTAAAATCTATATGTCATGTATTTGTATCAACTAAAACTAGTTTACATCAATCAAATCAGCTAAATAAGATACTATTCTGATTTTGATGGATCTATTGGTTAAAACTCACTCAATCTAGTTGATATTATCTTAAAACATTTTCCTAATGATCATTTTTACAAAATCCGCACTGAATTAGGCATTTTAGATGCATCAAACATTACTTAGTTTTTCAAAACTGGTTGTTTTAATCGATAAAAACAAGCTTCAAATCAATTAAAAGCACTAATACAGCATTTTTATCACTGTTTTAATCGATTAAATGTCGATTTAATCGATTAAATCAACTTTTGTTTCAAACTTTCGAAATTCATCACTGTTTTAATCGATTAAAACATTATTTTAATCGATTAAAACTAGTAACAAGATCATTTTAATCGATTTCGTCCTGTTTTTAATCGATTATTACTCTGGAAAGAAAAATTAAAGGCTTTAGTTAATGGTTATTCTTGTAACATGCTACTAAAGCATGATTCCCTTATCTTTACACGTGTTAATTGTATTCATTACAAACGTGTTAATGAAGATAAGTTTGAATCAACTTTGATTGGTCTTTACATGAGTAAGGTATCTTGTTCAAATCTTTTACTGTTTTTCAAAAACTGATACATATCATGCTTAGTTTTGTTCCTTTGTTCCCTATTTTTGATGAAGTCAAAAGGGGGAGAAATAATATTGATTTTCTTTATTTAGGGGGAGTAGCAATATAGGGGGAGAA
Source organism: Sphenostylis stenocarpa (assembly GCA_963425845.1). Taxonomy (NCBI): domain Eukaryota; kingdom Viridiplantae; phylum Streptophyta; class Magnoliopsida; order Fabales; family Fabaceae; genus Sphenostylis; species Sphenostylis stenocarpa. Next base: position 40,788,564 of record OY731401.1, read on the forward strand.
ATGAGAAAATGATTAATTTTTGAATACTCACTAATCTATATATTCAAGCGACTTCTTCTGCAGAGTTATTATTCAAAGAGGTGTTTGTCTTCATCAAATAGGAGGAGACTGAAAGTGATGAAGATCTTATTGAATTACTTTGGCAAAGATCTTGTTGATTTGATGAAGTCAAAAATGAAGTCAAAGGCTACTTTGTGGCAGTCAAAGGTCACTTAGATAAAAGAGTAGTGGGATTAGTGAGTCTACATCTCTACTTAGGTATAATCATTTTTATCTCTCTGCTGCATGAGGTTTCTTCATTTAAAAGATTTTGCAAATGCCTCTAAAAAATGTTTAAACAGTTAAAAACAAAGTATTTTGTTAACAGATTTTTAATTAACTATTTTAACTAATAATATATAAGCTTTATCAACTAAAATGTTCTTAACACTTTTGTTACAGGTTTTTAACTGATATATTTTTTAAATAATCGATTGTTTTCATTAGAAGGATTTTTGAAAACCTTCACGATATTTTAACCGATATAGAATTGATATAATCGATTAAAATGACTTAGAATATTTTGAAAAGTGTTCTGCGTAATTTTAATCGATACAAACTCGAAATAATCGATTGAAATAACTTGAAGTGTTTTGAAAGTTGTTTTGTCGATATTTTAATCGATACAAATGCGAAATAATCGATTAAAACAACTAAGAGGTTTTTCCAGAATGTTTTAATCGATTAATACAAGCTTGCTATCAGTTAAAATAACTTAGAAAGTTTTAAGAAATCTTTTGGCAGAATTATAATCGATTAAAATGCGTTTCAATCGATTAAAATAACTAAGTGAACTTTTTTCAAAGTGTTTTAATTGATTAAAACATATTGTTATCAGTTAAAATCACTTAGAAAAGTTTATAAGAATGTTTTGTAGTATTTTAATCGATTGAAAGACGAAACAATCGATTAAAACAGTTTGGAAGATTTTTTACAAAGAGTTTTAATTGATATAAACGGTGTCGTATCAGTTAAAACAAATCTGGAAAATAATCAAGAACTTTTTAACAGATTAAAAGAAGTTTTAACAGATTAAAACAAGACTTTTAACAGATTAAAAAATTATTTTAACAGATTAAATAAACCAAGCAATTTTAAAAATCTTCTATATAAACAGAGTTGCTTGAACTTTTTTAAACACATCTTTTAGCAATCAATCAAGCAATCATAAGTGCTACTTTCAAGAGAGAATCACGCTAGTTTTGTGAAGTTCATAGAAGTTCTTTCTTGAGGCAAAATTTGCATTCTCTTGAGAAGAAACTCATACTGTAGAGTTGCATAAATCTGGTTTGAGCGTTCTAGTTTCTTCTCTTTGTTTCTTTACTTTCTTTACTTGTATTGTGGGTGTCTCGGAATTGTGGGCACTGATTTACGTAGAATGGAATTTGGCTCAGTAGGTTGGTCAAGAACTGGAATTTGGTTCTTGGTGAAGGTTTAGGTGCGTGAACTGGAATTTTGGTTCTTGTGGTAGATTGAGTGTGAGATTAAAGTTGTAATCGTGAAACGTTCAATCTAGTGGAACCCACTGAATTTGGCTGAAACTGGACATAGCCCTGGATTGGGTGAACCAAGTATAAATCTTGGTTGTATCTTTCTAAACCTTTCTCTCTTTTAATTCTGTTACTACCTTTATTTTGATTGCTTGCTGTGTGTGATTCAAGAACTGGTCAGAATTCTTAATTTTTGAAATAAATAATCTGTAAATTGCGAAAATCTTTCAAAGATTAATTCACCCCCCCTCTTGATCTCAGCCTACATTTCTAACATTCTTAAGGTATGAAAAAAAGACACAAATGAAAATAATTTTTGACATAGAGATGTGATGTACTGTAGTTTGGAATGTTGTCTTTCTTTTAAAGACCCCACCTTCAAATCTGTTGGTGTTTCATTCCTCTAGAAAATCAACATCTCCCAAATAGATTACAAGATTTTTTAGCATTCTCACCAAAACCAACCAGTCGATTTCTTCTTAAATGAAAGCCTAGTTGAAATTTAGAAATGCTTTAAACAAAGTCCTCATTAGAAAAACTCTACAAGGCACAAACAACCAATGGATCACAGTTTTCCCACAAATTCAACCTCACTTACACCAGCCATCAAACCTCCACATACACCAACCATCATCACGGTTCCTTCAACTCAAAGTCTGTTACAATTCATTCTACCACGCCAGTTCCCTCAACCCCTACAACAAAAGCCAATCCAGGGGAGCAACCAACTACCACCCTGTGACTTCTTATCCTTCCTCACCAGAAAGTGTTTCTACAACAAAAAACACCAATACTCAAAACAATTCACCACAACAAGAACTACTAGCAACATGAGCACAAGCTAGAAACACAATAAACAATAGGAAACCCAAAACCACCATTACATTTGAAAGCTCATTTTCACAATCATATAAATCCAACACAAGTAATCAGAGATGGGGATAAATAAATAAAATTAGAATAGCCAAAGGGCAGACAACAAACATGTCACAGTTTCTTAAAGCAAAAAAATCATATCAAACAATCTGAGGGGAGATAGTTCAACATATGGCAAGAAAATAGTTGGATACTACCGAAAGGATTGTTTGTAATCCCAAACACCATCACTTGGTCTAAACAAAATCATGAACAGTAATCTCAACCACCATCACTTGATCAAGAAAAGCAAAATAAATAAATCAACTCAAATCATAGAGAGCAGAAACTTACCTTGACATAAACATAGAAAGTAGGGCTAGCGATGCAGACAACGTGAGCATGGACGCCACTGCAGAGTGGGAACTTCTTTGGAGCTTCCTCCAATAGTGATGTTGCTGCTCGACGACGATTTCTTTGAGGGCAGCGACAGTGTGTGAGCTAATGCGCCTAATCAGACAATTAGAAATGCGCCTAATCGAAAAATTAGAGAAAGAGAGAACCCCGTGAGCACCGGGAGAGGAGAGTGAAATGCAGAGTGAAGACTGAAATGAAAAAATGTGAAGAGAGAGAAGAAGAAACAAACGAAAGGAAAAAAAGAATTACTATACATTTAATATTTTTTATTGCAATTATCCGATGTTTAAAATGAGATGTCGAAATATCAGACAAATAATCTATTTTTTATTAAATAGAATAATTTAAATTTAAGTCAAATCTCGTCTTGAATAAAAAAAATAAACGTTGAATATCATATAGAAGAAATATTAACAACCCAGATTGAATCTTCGTTTATATTGGGTTCGTATCGATATATTTTTTTTAATATAATAAATAAAAAATAAATTTAAAATTTAATTAATTAATTAATATGTTTAGTTGTCTTTTTCCTATGTACTTCTTTCTCAACTCAAATAAAATATAAACATTGGAGGACACTTTTGAACATAAGGATATTTTTTAATATAAAAAATGGCTTATAATTTAAGTATTTAATTTTTATCACAAATTTAAAACTTTAAATTACAAATTCATTGGTGTAATTATTATCACCATGCACTTCCAATCAATATTGAATCTTTCTTGTTCAAACTTATGAAAAATATGACATGTATAATTAACTACTCGTTAAAATTATAATTATTAAGTATAAAAGGACAAGTAATTAAGACCAACATGATTTTTGAAGATTTTCAAAAGTACTTTTTGTATTCAGGCTTTAAAACAGTTAAAATAAGAAGCAAAATATATAATGACACTGATGTGTAATTGTTTTAAATAATTTGGATTTTCTTAATCATCTACAATAATCCAATTTAATTAAATGTTTTCTATAAATTCTACACAGATGTATTTTAAACAAAAAGAGATAAAAAAAAAAAATGACCCCAAAGTTGATGGAGAACTGGGCCTAGTACCAGTGTAAAGTACAAGAGTGTTGTTTTGTTCAGCCCAGACAAGTTTGTGTCGTGGATATGACTTGCTTCGTCTATTTCTTCCACCGGTGACTCTAAACTACGCGCACGTGTTCCGACCAGGGCAAATCGGAAAATGGGTGTGGACTATTACAAACTTCTTCAGGTAGATCGAAGTGCCAGCGATGAGGATCTCAAGAAAGCTTATCGCAGGCTTGCTATGAAGTGGCACCCTGATAAGAACCCTAACAACAAAAGGGAAGCTGAAGCCAAATTCAAGCAAATCTCGGAAGCCTATGATGTATGTTTTCTCTCACCCAACAATTTGTCTCGATGTGGAAAAAAAAGTTAAAACTTCAATCGAAGTTTTGTTTATTTTGTGTGTGTGTGGATGGTTTGTTTCTTACAATTTAAACTTTTTGTTGTTGAATTTTGTATTCTTTGATTTGGAGGATTGGAATTATGGATGTTATACCGATATATTTTTTGTCACCCAATCTCAATGTAATGCCACTTGGGTTGTGAAAACAATATCAATGCTTCCATTTCTTTTAGTAGATTTCTGCAATTTAATTTTTGGGTGCTCAGCTTTACGATTGTGAGAAGTTTTCTTGTGATTTGGATCTTTGGAATCATGGGTTTTGGTGGTGATTTGATTTGTGAATAGGTTTTGAGTGATCCACAAAAGAGGGCAGTGTATGATCAGTATGGTGAGGAGGGATTGAAAGGGCAGATGCCACCCCCGGGTGCCGGTGGATTTTCCAGTGGCAGTGATGGTGGACCAACGATGTTCCGGTTCAACCCAAGAAGTGCAGATGATATATTTTCTGAGTTCTTTGGGTTTTCTAGTCCCTTTGGAATGGGGGATATGGGCGGCCGAGCCGGTCCATCTGGCTTTCCCAGATTTGGGGATGACATTTTTACTTCTTTTAGTAGGAGTGCAACTGGAGAAGGCTCTGGCAATGTGCCAAGGAAAAGTGCACCGATTGAGAGAACACTGCAATGCAGTTTGGAGGATTTGTACAAAGGGACTACCAAAAAAATGAAGATTTCCAGGGATGTGATTGATGCTAGTGGGTAAGCTATATAGTTTTAACTTGTTAACAACTCCAATTTCTTACTTCCACGACCGACATAAGTTGCTTGTTGTAATTTTTATTGGATGGATACAAGTTGCTAAATTCCAATTCAGGTTTGATTATTTGCTTTTGTAATATATGCTTGTTTGAGTTTGATAATCACTTTCCTCAATGGTTTTGGAATCTGATGCATAGATACTTCAATTTGTTTCATGTAATTCGTATTTGATATGTACTACCAATACACTCTAGGATACTTCACCGAAGCACAAATACTTTTATGATGGCAATGAATTATAATTTTTTATTTTAACAATGTCTAAGAAATGTGATTTTAATTTGGATCCACGCAATTGCAGTTATATATTTATGCTTTAATGTATAGTTCCTTGTTATTTTATAAAATAAGTATATTGTTGTGTCCGCTACTCATTGTATTGGATACATGTATGGTATCTGTGCATCATAGGTTTTGGTAGATTTGAATTTGAAATATGCGTTCATACTTATGAGATCTTTTATTTGTATGAAGATCTTTAACTCATAATACTTGAGTTGGATCTGTATATTTACTTGCAATGCACTTTTTCCTTGAAGATTTTTCTTAACTTTTTATGTGAATATATGGCACAGTACTTTGCTATCATTGTGTTTATAATTTAATCCAAAAAAGTGATAGAAAATAACTGTATATTTTCTGTTAGTGTTATCCATTAAAAAATTCAAAATAATTAGTTATGTTGTATGACTTTTTGGCCATATTTTATCTTGTCATTTGCTTCTTTTCATTTTTCATTCAAAAATCAAAGGATTTAGATATTATTACTATGAGAATATGCACAAAAGGAATGCCATTTGCGTTCCATAAATGCATAAGGCAAAAGATATGATTGTACCTTTTTTAAAGACTTATCTTTGTTATGTTTTAATCTAGACGGTCCTGTTAACTCTTAATCTATATGGAGTATATACCACTTTGTGTTAGTTGTTTCAATACCAAAAATATCGTGGGGGAATGAATCTACTAATAAAATGAGGATGTTAAATGTGGAGTTTAACATATCTGTAAAGCTGGGAAAAGATAGATGATTTGTTTTGTGGCATAGAAGAAATAAACGGGAATTTAGCCATGTTTGAATATTCAGTTTATGTCCATTGTTAGTGAAAGAAGAGGCCATTTATGTTAGTGTATTGCTGGTTGTTGGTACACTGACGGGCATATGTCGTTGTTGATAGGACAAAACTAGTATACATACTATAGGTATTGATGGTGTTATTCTCCAATCAAATGGGTGTTTTATCATGGAAATCAGTGCTGATTTTATGTACATGATGAAAGCTGCAATTACTGAGATAAAAATATCGGTTTTGATTGGAGAACAATACGAACAATAACTATAATGTTTATCTAAGTTTTCTCCTTATTGATAATGACTTGGATATTTTATATCCATCAGGTGATAAATAGTATGCTTTTGGACTTAAGGTATAGGCATGATGGAAGAATATTTATCCAAAATTATTGAAAAATTCATTTTGGACTGTGATTTGATTGGAACTTAGTTGGTTTGTATTTTCCTAGCTTACACTGCTTGTAGTGATCAGAAATTGTGCTTTGCATCCAAATCCAACTATGAAATCAAATGCTAATTTCGTGTGTTGGTTTAGCCATCAAGTAAGACTTAGTTTAGACATAATGGAGTGTGGGGACAAGGAGTAACTCTCTTAACAGTTACTCTAGGAGTAACTTGATCCTTCCTTGTATATGTTTGCAAATTAAAACTATGTTTGCAAATTGATTAAAACTAGATCCAATGCACCAAAACTATGAAGCAACAGTTGTTGTGAAGCAAACACACTAAATTTGTGTTAAGTGGGAACTTTTAGCTGTCAGGCATGTTTATATACAATGCATATTATGTCAGACAGTGAATATCGTCATAAAGGGTTCTCTTTTCATTGAAAATATTCTTCATGTCATTGATTACTTGTTCCAGAAAATAGAAGGATATTTATTGCATGCCCATATGTTCCAGAAAATAAGTACCAAGTTGTATAACTGTTCAATAAGGAAACTTGTTAACATAGAGAAGGAATCAAAATCATTCCCCTGTTTTTTATTTGTTGATTTTAGGTATATTTAAAAGTAATAGCAAGTTGGAATAGTAAATTGAGTTACCAAGCAAATAATCTACTACCTGTTTTCTTATTGTGTAGGAGGCCCACCACTGTAGAGGAAATTCTAACCATTGAGATCAAGCCAGGTTGGAAGAAGGGAACAAAAATAACTTTCCCAGAGAAGGGAAACGAACAAAGAGGAGTTATACCAGCCGATCTTGTTTTTATTATTGATGAAAAACCTCATGGTGTCTTCAAAAGGGATGGCAATGATCTTGTTGTCACACAGAAGATATCCCTTGTTGAAGCTCTGACAGGTTACACGGCACAACTGACAACTCTTGATGGCCGGAATCTCACCGTATCCACCAACTCCATTGTTAGTCCGACATACGAAGAAGTGATCAAAGGAGAGGGTATGCCCATTCCCAAGGAACCTTCCAAAAAGGGAAACTTGAGAATCAAGTTCAATATCAAGTTCCCCTCTAGACTTACGTCAGAGCAGAAAACTGGCATTAAACGATTATTGACATCTCCATAAACTCTGGTGATGCCTCTCCTTACCACATCAAATAGTGAAAGAGTGGAATTATTTACTCAGTTTGCAATTTTCAAATGGAAATTCTTTCCTTTTGCAAGTTGGTTTTCAGATAGAACAGTTTATTAGAAGTTTGATATTTGTTTGTTGTTTCATATTTTATTTAGATTCTGGTTTTCTGAATGAAAAAAAAAATTCTCTCAACCAGTTGCCTACTTGTTTCTGCTAAAATGTTCTGGAAGATTTCAATTTGTACACTTGTAGATTAGGATCTTCATTTTTTGTCATCTCTCTTTTTGGTTGTATAGTTCAATCATTCAGCAATCTACACACTTTGAGGGTTTATTGAAACTACATATTGACTTTATAATGAGTTTATGTGATTGGCGTGTTTACACCCAATTTTGTTAATTATAAAAAATTGAATAAAAAGAAAGCAAAACTAATTAGAAAAAAATCTGAAAATACTAAAAAAACATTTTAAAAATAATAAAAAGGAAGATGGATAAGTTAAAGAACATGAGAGAGATTACGGAATGTTTGGGTTTAACCCAAGTTTAAAAATAAACCAAAGTGTGGTAAGATTTAATATGACCATTATTAAAGAGTATTTTTCTAAGCTTTTACCATTAAGTTCTTTTTCATGCTCACAAGTGTTATAAATATAACTATTTCAATTATCATTATTACTTATAAATACACTACATTGTGCTGAGATTGTGAGAGAAAAAGTTAAAAGTTTTTTTTTTTTCTTTCTTTCTCCTATTTCTATAGACACTTAGATCTTTCAAATTGAATGTTTATAGCTTTAGTTATGATTTACTTATGGTAAGTATGTTAAAGCGAATAAATATATTCAACAATTGGTAAACCTACAACTTCATACGTCATTTTTATTCAAAATTTCTTTGAATTAGGTCGAGGTTGAGAGAGATATAATTGAAGATTGTTTTCTTCTCTTTCCATAGACACGAGGAGTGTTCAAGCGATTTTCTAGCTCCAATTATGGCTTATGCAAGATAGACACATGGAAGTGAATAAAAATAAAAAAAATTATGAAAATGAATCCTTTTATTAGCTTAGTATCACACGATTTAGTTCTCTTCTTGTCTAACCAATACATATAAAAAAAATTATATTTTGGAAGGAAGAAAATATAAATTAATGTTTCTAAATTTGAGAAACTATCTTACTATTTCTATAAACTTTTATTTTGAGTTTTTTTTTATCTTATTTAAAAAACAAAAACATATGTTTAACTCTTACTTAATATTATATTAGATGAACATTACCTTTCGTGATGATATTTGGGAGATATTAGATTATTCCTAATCTTAAACATATTTATTCTTAATTTCTTATATATATATATATATTATCATAAAAAAATTATAACAATAAATAAGCAAGATTCATATAAATTATTATTATTTTAAAATCTATTAGATTGAATTTTGTTGAAGTTACCATTCTAAACTTATCTTTTATTTGGGTTGAGAAATTGAGAAAGTAAATTTGAGGTGATTTGAGTAGATTTGTAGAGTTGTTTGGAGTGAGGGAAAGATTGTGAAATTGAAGGGTTTTTGGTAGATTTATGGTAACTTATGTAATTGAATATAGGATAATTGAATAATAATATTTTTAGTATAATGATCAAATTATCCTTATGAGATGAAATAGGATATTCATACAAATGAAAAAAAATTAACGAAGACAATTCAAACATTTAATATTCAACTACCAACTTTCTCACCATTTAAGGATAAATTTGTAGGAATGTAAGACTCACATTCTCATGGTCCTAAATTCATTCAAATTAACATAAACAAACCAAGCACAAATCTCTTGCTTCAAATCCTCTACCTACTATAATGAATTAGTATAAACAAATAAAGCATAAATATAATTAAAAAAAATAGAGATAATAAAAAAACCTATAAATAAGAAATTAATAAAAACAATCATAGATTAAAATATTATAGATGATTGTAGTTAGTACAATTCCAGTTATCAGTAATGCATCAAAATTATACATTTGAAAGTTTTTAGAAGTTATTCTTGTAGATTGCTAAACCTCTAAGGTATAACAAAGGCTTGCATGAAGCATGTAAATTTGTACTTAGCAAATATGATGGGCACCTATCATGTTCCTGAAATGAAAAACTTCACTTTTGTTTGTTTTGAGATACTATTGGAATTGAACTGTTCCACCTCACCAGAACTAAAGCATATGCTTGACCCTTTTTCCCCTTAATTCCTGATGTTAAGGGAATCAAAACTCTTAACCTCTTTGTAAGGCAAGCATCTTCAAAACTTTTTGCTAGAGGGTTACCCTCACAACCAATTCTACCTAGCTTTAAGCTTTGCATTACCTTTTACTGTTGGCAAAATTTGGGTCATGTATATATATGATATATAATTTAAATGTGTTAGGGTCATTATTTATTAAGCCAAATAATAAAGTGATCTGACTAAATTAAAGTTTTGGCTAAAGGCATATGTCATGAAAATAAAATTGTGTAGAGACCATAGAGCAATTTCTAATTTGATGAGGGACCAAATTGGAAATACTAAAACTTAAGTAATTAACCTAATTCTGGTTATTTTAAAGGGTCGTGGTCCCCTTCGGGAGCACACACACGAACGTAAGTATCGGTCTCGTTCCTTTCTTTCTATCCCCATCAAGAGAGAAAATCAAGAGGGAAATACAGGTGCTCTTCGGTGGAAGACCATAAGATCAATATAGTGCTCTACAAAGACATCATCATTATGGCTAATTCGGTACGCTTTCGCATTCAGTTTACAGCATGTTTATCAGTATGAGATTATGTTTATGTTTGATCGTTAGAATCAAAATTAGGATTATTATTATTATTATTTTTTCCAACAATTGGTATCAGAGCCGCCCATATTTGATTCATGTCTGTTTAATTTATAGAACCCTAATTATAAAAATTAGGATTAATTTTGTTTTAAACAATTCAAATTACCCAATTTTATGAACCCTAAGTGGAGAATAATCTCTAATTTTCGTGAACCCTAAAATTTAAATTTGGGGGTAACATCCCCAATCTGATTCTGCTTGCTGATGGAACTGTGGAGGAAGTTATGGATTATTCTTCTTCTTCGTTTTTCCCTTTTGTTTCAGTTTAAGTTTCAAGTTTTACTGAGAAAGAAATAGTGTTTCAAATTTCAATCTTTCTTGTATTGGGTTCTTTGTTCTTTTTTTGAATCTTTTGTTTTTATTTAATTTTATGAGTTTGGAATTGGGGGTGGTGTTTGGGGAATTCCCAACATAGAGGATCTTAGGCAACTGGTGAATGTTTCCACATGTGTGGCTGTTATTATTTTATTGCCTCTATCCCCTAGGAATTTAAGGAAAATTTGATGTTAAATTAGGATTTGAGTGATTACTTGTTTAATTCCCTTTTAGGGTTTAGAAGCAGTATGCTAAAGAGACTCGAGAACTATATCTATTTCATCCCTAGTGTGATTTTAGGGAGATGTTCATCCTTTATGTATTGGTGGAAGATGAGGCCTTTTTTCATCCTTTGATTTATTCAAATGAGGTGTCCATCCCTAATGAGATTTTAGGGAGGTGTTCATCCTTAGTAGAATTCTAATGAGGTGATTCTCTTTTGAATTAGTTTGCAAATATTAAATATTTGGTTTTGTTATATAAATAAAATATTCAATTTTTGGTAGTTTAATATTTTTTTGTGAGCAAATTGAGTCAAGAAGTCACCAAAGTAACTTCTCTTGAATTGGGCAGTTCATGAAAAATATTGAATGTTAGTGTTTGTGTATATTCATGCGAGTATTAGTCGGCCCAAAGGAAGATTAATATTTGGTCGAATTGCATACACACTTGTAATGATAAACATGTGATAATTATAAGGATTTGCTTTGTCGACGATAAATCAATCCAAAGACTGGTTTGTTGTTGGACGTGCTTTATTGTCAATGTTTGATTATTACAACAAGATACCTCTAGCAGTTAATATTACTCGTCCAAAGACTTGATATTGATGGTGCATTGGGTGTCTTGAGATGGGTTAAACCACTATTTGAATATATATTATTTATTTTTTATACAATGTGAGCATAATTAGTTTATTTCTCGTGTTCTAAATTCAGCTACAATTGCTTTTGTATCTGCCAATTTAAATTCTGTTTCGGTCCTCAATTGAACAAATTTTAAGGACTGGAAAGAGAATATTGATATTATTCTTGGTTGCATGGATATGGATCTTGCGTTAAGGACTGAGCAACCCCCTACTCCTACGGATTCAAGTACCTCTGAACAGAAAAGAGATTATGAGAAGTGGGATCGCTCAAATCGCATGAGTCTAATGATCATTAAGCGCGGCATCCCGGAGGTGTTTAGGGGCACTGTTTCTGAAAACATCACAAGTTCCAAAGAATTTCTTGCTGAAATTGAGCAGCGCTTTGCAAAAAGCGATAAGGCGGAGGCAAGCACTCTTCTTCAGAACTTGATCTCCATGAAATATCAAGGCAAAGAAAATATCAGGGAGTATATTATGAGCATGTCTAATATTGTTTTTAAACTCAAGGCACTAAAGCTTGAACTTTCAGAAGACTTGCTCATTCATTTGGTGTTGATTTCTCTTCTTGCAACGTTTAATCAATTTAAGGTATCTTACAACTGTCAGAAGGATAAATGGTCTCTTAATGAACTCATTTCACATTGCGTACAAGAAAAGGAAAGACTAAAGCAAGACAAGACAGAAAGTGATCATTTTACAAGCACCTCCAAGGCTAAGGGCAAAAGAAAGAGATCAGAGGATCTCGAGAAAGAAGGTGCTAAGGGTCCAGAACAAAAGAAACAAACTCAAGAAAACAAATGTTTCTTTTTCAATAAGACTGGACACGTAAAGAAGAAATGTGCTAAATATCATGTTTGGCGTGAAAAGAAAGGGTTGCCTAAACTACCGGAAGCCAATTGATTCTGAAAGATGGATTTATATTGGAGATGGCAAATCGGTAGAGGTGGAAGCTATAGGGCATTTTAAATTGTTATTAAGTACTGATTTTTTATTTGGATTTGAAAGACACTTTTGTTATGCCGTCATTTAGACGGAATTTGGTTCCAGTTTCTTATTTGGACAAATTAGGTTATTTGTGTTCATTTGGAAACAATAGGTTTAGTTTGTCTTTTAATTCAAATATTGTTGGAACTGATTCACTTTTGATTTATGATAATCAGTATTTACTTGATATTGTGGTCACCTATAATGAAACTCTTAATACAGAATCATGTGGTACTAAACGTAAAATTGAAAATACTCACTCAAGTGCATTATGGCACAAGTGCTCAGGTAACATCAAATTGTGACGTTTGGGCTTGTGTTACACTCTTAAAGATATGGTAGAGAGTATGATTTGTCATTCCACCTTACTGGAATCACTTTGGGGAGAGACACTAAATACGACAGCTTATATTCTAAACAGAGTACCAACTAAAGCAGCTACCAAAACACCTTATGAGCTTTGGATTGGGCGACAACTTAGTCTGAAGCATTTCCATGTGTGGGATTGTCCAGATGAGGCAAGACCTTATAAGTCAAATGAAAAGAAATTGGACTCCCAAACAGTAAGTGGTTATATTATTGGTTATGCTGAAAGATCCAGGGGATATAAATTTTATGATCCCACATTAAAGACAATTTTTGAGACGGGAACTGCTATGTTCTTTGAGAATATTGATTTTGGGGGGAAGAATAAGATTAAGAACTTTATCTTGTAGGAAGAATCGGTAACAATTTCAGAACCGATTCAAATAGTTACTTTTGATAAAATAAGTTCGGAACCTCCACAAGACATTGTTGATGAACCCCTTACTCAAGATGATTTGGTTGTTCATGAAGAACAAACTCAAGATCCTCAAGAACCTGTGTATCATGAGCTAATAACTTTGCAGAGATCCACTAGAGAAAGAAGAAGTGCTATTTCGGATGATTACATGGTATTTCTTTAGGAACATGAGGAAAATAATGATATAATGGAAGATGACCCAGTTAACTTCCGTCAAGCTATACAAAGTTCTAACTCTCAAAAGTGGATTGAAACAATATGATAAGTATAAGTCCATGCAAGACAATAAGGTTATTGGGAACTTGTCCCATTACCAGAAGGTATGAAACTTATTTGGCTTCAAGATGAATATTGTTGATGATTGTATGTATCACAAGTTTAAAGGGAGACAAGTTTAGTCTCAATCAGTGCCCAAAGGGAATTTGAAAATTGAGGAAATGCAAAAGATTCCCTATGCATCAGTTGTAGGGAGTTTGATCTATGCCCAAGTATGTACGCATCCAGACATAGCATATATAGTTGAGGTTCTAGGCAGATATTTAAGCAATCCAGGAATAGACCATTGAAAAGCAGCAAAAAGGGTCATAAGATATTTAAAGAGAACAAAAGATTATATGCTCACATATAGGAGGTCAGACCAGTTGGAGATCGCTGGGTTTTCTGACTCAGATTTTGTAGGATGTCAAGAATTTGTAACATGCTATGAGGCATCAAATCATGGAATATGACTGAGAAATTTTGTCACAGGGCTGCAAATTGTGAAAGGCATTAAAAGACCACTTAAGTTATATTGTGACAATAAATCAGTTGTATTGTTAAGGAAAGAGTACAAAGTGGATAAATTTTCATAGAACACTTAAGGACAAACTCCATGATAGCATATCCTCTAACTAAAGGACTTCCGCCCAAGGTCTTTCATGAGCATATTGCTCACATGGGTGTTTTAGAGTTTGAGGAATTTGTGGTTTAGTGGGAGTTAGTCACTTTCATATATTTTATGTTCTATGTTTAATTTCATATATGTATACATTGATTTTTGGACATATTTGGTTATCTATAGATATGCGGTTTTTTCGTTCATTCATTACACTTTGTATATTAAGGATATTATATCGATCTCGATAAATTAAAGTTTGGACCAGTTGAAAATAGACGTGTACAGATCACCTTCACGTAATTTTTCATGCTACACATTTTATGATAAATCCATGTCATTTGGTTATGTTAGGATGAGTAATCATTGTTGGTTTTAGTTGCGATGATGCGATGAAAAGCTGGTTTGGTTCTATATCCTGATATGATTAATGGACAGGACTTTTGGAGTATGCTAAAGGAATATAATGACAATTTTGAACTCATAAAGTCTAACACATTTGTAAGGTTGTAAGGACATATATATTTGTGACCGAGTGGGAGATTGTTGGCAAAATTTGGGTCATGTATATATATGATATATAATTTAAATGTGTTAGGGTCATTATTTATTAAGCCAAATAATAAAGTGATCTGACTAAATTAAAGTTTTGGCTAAAGGCATATGTCATGAAAATAAAATTGTGTAGAGACCATAGAGCAATTTCTAATTTGATGAGGGGTCAAATTGGAAATACTAAAACTTAAGTAATTAACTTAATTTCGGTTATTTTAAGGGGTCGTGGTCCCCTTCAGGAGCACACACACGAACGTAAGTATCGGTCCCGTTCCTTTCTTTCTATCCCCATCAAGAGAAAATCAAGAGGGAAATACAGGTGCTCTTTAGGTGGAAGACCATAAGATCAATATAGTGTTCTACAAAGACATCATCATTATGGCTAATTCAGTGTACGCTTTCACATTCGAGTTCTACAGCATGTTTATCAAGTATGGGATATTATGTTTATGTTTGATCGTTAGAATCAAAATTAGGATTATTATTATTATTATTATTGTTTTTTCCAACATTTACTCCAAAAATTATTATTGAATTCTTATCAAACGTTTAAGTTTGGTTTTTTTTTTTAATCTTTTCAATGAAATAATTTCTAAGGTTGTTTAATCACAAATAAATTATTTGAGCATATATTATCTCATAATATTAAAAAGATTAAATAATCATGCAATGTATAAAAATTATATCGGTTAGTAGAATATATTAGCCACATGTACGAGAATAACATAACTAAAGTATTCATAAACAAAAGTGAAAGTATAAACAAAAATTACAAAAATTTGACTTCACTTCGTCCTCTACAACATTCGTAGCTTCTCTAAAAGATAAAGATTATTTGAAGAAAATAAAATTAAATAAGGATACTAAAAATTAAACAAAGTTATAAATTAGACTCCTTACGTGAAGATACATATTATCTATGTTTTTACTCATATTTTATATGCGTTTATCTTATTTAATTATATAAATACTCATTATCAATATAATTTTAGAAAAATATAATTAAATAGATATGTAATCAATTTCTTAATTAAATTATGTGTTTTATTGAATATTATACATTGATGTAGAAATATAAAAATTAAAAAAGACTTAATGCTTTGATTTAAAGAATTTTGCTTAATAAATTTATCACATAAAACAAATTCTTAATTTTGACAATTTGATCAATGAAAAAGGATTATATCTAAATTTTGTATGAATTCTACCGTGACTAGACCGAATATCGTAGATCGCTTTGTTGATAAATACTTTTGTAGGTTTTTTTTAGACTAGATTACTATCTCTTATACCTTCACTCTTTGATTCGGTATGCATGCAAAAGCTACGTCAATGCTCAATTATGCCAAGAGTATTAATATAGAGAATATTCATAATAATGAGTAATGATTATATCTTGAAACCTTCGTCTATTTATATTAATATTATACTATTCAGTTTCTTTCATGAACCTTAACTTCAAAGCCTTATTTAGACTTATCTGTCTTTGGCCACCACTCTACAATATGCAAACCTAACCATGCGACTCCAATACACATTGTTAGAGCTATATATGTAGGTCTTTGTGATTGTGTGAGTACATAATACATAATATAATTCTAGTTAATTAATCGTTAACAAACCTACATTAAGTACACATCGTGATTGTATTTTATTTACAATATATTTCTACTTATTAAATCATGGTAACAAATTTGTATTTTAATTTATAATTATAAGATTATGTTATTTTACATATAATAAAAATTGAAATTTTAAATACAAATAAGTATAAAAAAAATATTTACAATATGTCTCTTTATTTGCATTTTTTTCATTATAAAATGTTTAACATTTAAAAAACAATGTTTTGTATTTTATTGTAAAAAAGTATTTAATAATTTTATAATAACAAATATTACAAAACATTGGTTTAGTTTTGTTTGATTTAGAATTTACATTAAATTAAAAGTAAATTAAGTAAAAATTCTCATTTGAATTTTACATTTAACTAGGTGATTATTCAATGAAAAATTATATTAAACTAAATTGAGAATATAAAAAATTTTCAAACTTAATTTCATACTAAGTTAGACGAGTATTTGAGAGTACATTTTGTACTCAAAACTAAGATGGATTCTCAATTATAATAATATTTTGTATCCATTTAAGTTACCAATTGGACTATGCGATCTTTCATGACAACTTAATGTCACATCCTCAAGAAAATTGCTCCCTTTTCGATATTAGTCTTTTTAAGGACTCGTGTTAGCTCCTCCACTAACCTACCAAACTAAGGTTCACAAAATATGAACTCAAAATCATTAAGTTTTTTATCCAATAGGATTTACCTAAATGACCTAATTTCTACCAATAAATCATGGGTTTATGTTGGGGGAGATACCAAAATTATAGCAAGTAAAAGCAAAACCCAAATTTCTTTCTCTTTGTATAAATGACAGTAGGCTCCGAAAATATCAAGTAACAGATAAATGATAGTGTGCACCAAAAATAGAATATTAAAAAAATAAGAAGACACCAGATTTTAACGTGAAAAAACCATGAATACGAAGGAAAAACCCACGGAACCTAGTCCGACAAAAACTTCCACTAATAATAATTAATGGGTACAACACAAGTTCTCTTGGAGTCACGAAGGATTAACATAACACCTTATCTTCACTAATAAGGTGGATAACAGATAACCTTAACAGGTATCTAAGAAGACAATAGAGAACCAAATATAGAGTAATGAGAACAATAGATAACCTCTTCTCTAAGCTAGCTTTTCCACACGTAGTTACTCTGAATAACGCATTCTTCTTCTATTTACGTGGTGACTTCTTTCTATATATCACTAAAGACCCTCTTCTCTATCTTGTTGTCTTTTGTTCTATCTTTGCCTTAAAGGACTTAGATGCAAATAAAGATAAATCCTATAACGGGCTAGTAGTCCATAAAGAAACATATTCATATTCCTTTTTAACTTAGTCAATATGGACCCAATAAATTGGTGACCCACCTGACAAATCTTCCCTTCACCAATTAATTGGGGTTATAGTTAACTAAACATGCTTTCTCCTTGCAGATAACAATTTTTCCCAGTAGGTAAGGATTTTGTCATCATATCTGAGTCATTCTCATTTGTATGGATCTTCTCAAATGATACTTGCTTCAACTCCAACGTATCACGGATCTAATGATATCTGATCTCAATATGCTTTGACCTTTAATGAAAGATTGAGTTCTTGCTGAGATGGATTGCACTTTGGGTATCATAATACAAAACATATTTTTCTTGTGAAAGTCCTAACTCTTGTAGGAATTTTTGCATCCAAAAAAGTTCCTTTTCAATTTCTATAATAGCAATATATTCTGCCTCTGTAGAAGATAAAGCAACACATTTTTGTAATTTGGATTGCCATGAGACTGCTCCCCCTGCAAAAGTCATCATATATCCAAAAGTAGGCTTCCTAGAATCTACATCACCAACCATGTATGCATTTGTGTAACCATTTAACATAGACTTACCACTTCCAAAGCATAAACACTCTCTAGAAGTACCTTTGAGGTACCTAAGTATCCATTTCACAGCTAGTCAGTGCTCTTTGCCTGGATTAGCAAGGAAACGACTAACAACACCAACAACATGAGTAATGTTTGGTCTTGTACACACCATAGCATACATTAAACTACCAACTACAGATGAATATGAAATTTTCTACATTTCTTCTTTCTCTTTCTCACTTGTAGGACATTATTTTGAGCTTAACTTAAAAAAATGACCTTCAAGTGGAGCGCTGACAGATTTAGAATTGCTCATATTAAATCTCTCTAATATCTTCTCAATATTTTTTGTTGTGATAGCCATAATTATCCATTCTTCCTATCACGAACAATTTTCATGCCAAGGATTTGCTTTGTAGAACCCAAATCCTTCATTTCAAAGGACTTGTCCAATTCTCTTTTAAGGCTTTGAATCTCTCTCATATCATGACCAACAATTAGCATGTCATCAACATTAAGCAAGAGATAATAAATCTTCTATCAGAAAATTTCTTAACAAAAACACAATTATCATAAGAGGTTTTATCATACCCATGATCCATCATAAATGAATCAAACTTCTTATACCATTGTCTTGAAGTTTGTTTGAGTCCATACAAGCTCTTTCTCAACCTGCAAACAAACTTCTCTTTACCTTTGACTGTGAAACCTTCAGATTGCTCGATACAGATCTCTTCCTCCAAGTCACCATGAAGGAAGGTTGTTTTCACATTAAGTTGCTTAACTTCTAAATTTAAACTTGCTACTAAGCCAAGTACAACTCTAATTGAAGATATTTTCATCATAGGTGAAAATATTTCTTCAAAATCAATATACCTTTCTTCTGACTAAATCATTTCACCACCAACCTTGCTTTATATCTTGGCTATGAGTATTCTCCTCTGGTTTTAGTTTGAACAACCATTTATTTCTAAGTGTTCTCTTGCCTTGAGGCAGCTTCACCAACTCAAATGTGTGATTCTCATGTAAGGATTTCATCTCTTCTTGCATGGCTTTATACCACTCGTCTTTCTCTTTATGTAACATAGCTTCTTCATAACTTTCAGGCTCTCCCCCATCATTTAACAACACAAACTTATGAGGTGGATATTTTTTAGAAGGATGAATCTCTCTAGTAGATCTTCTCAACTAAGGTTCCATAGGAGGTTTAGGAAGAATTGATTCAGTTGGTTCATTGGCTTGAGTCTCAGACATATTATCTACATTCTCCAAATCTGCATTCACATCTCTTCCATGATTAATAACACTGGTAGGAGGTTCAAGCTCAACATCAATGCACTCAGGAGAAATATGTCTTCATTTTTCTTTCTTGCCAATATCTTCAATGGTCTGATCTTCAAGAAAAACAACATCTCAACTTCTAACAATCTTCTTATTAACCGGATCCCACAATTTGTAACCAAAATCATCATGACCATAACCCAAATTGTTTAGACTTTCCATCAGGCTTAGATATTTCATCTCTAGGGACGTGGACAAATACTTTACAACCAAATACCCTCAAATGATTATAAGAAACATCTTTCTCTTTCCACACACTCTTAGGGACATCACCATTAAGAGGAATGGATGGAGATAGGTTGCTTAAGTCCACTGCAGTTCTTAATGTCTCAACCCAAAAGGCTTTAGGCAACTTTGCATGAGAGAGTATGCACCTGATTCTATCATTAATTGTGTTATCCATTCTCTCTGTAATTCCATTATGTTGAGGGGTCTTTCGAACTATCTTCTCAAGTTTGATGTCATGCTCCTTGCAATAGTACTCAAATGGACCTCTAAATTCACTACCATTATCTGCTCTAACACATTTCAACAACTTTCATGTTTCTCTTTCAACACTTGCATGGAAATGCTTGAACACATCAAGTACTTGGTCTTTGGATTTTAAAACAAAAGCCCAAACCTTTCTAGAATGGTTATCAATAAAAATAACAAAATAAATGCAACCACTGATTGATTTAGCATCCATAGAGCAAACATCCGTGTGAACTAAATCCAAGATATGTGGTCTTCTACATGGAGGATAACTGCGAAAGGAAACTCTATGTTGTTTACCAATAAGACAATCAGAATAAGTTTCAAGAGATGTTCCTTTAAAAGAAAGTAACCCATGACTTGCAAGAGTATTAAGACCCTTTTTCATTCAAGTGATCAAGTCTTTTATGTCATAATTCTGTAGAACAATCTTCAATTGCATTTACTTGAGGTGTAAACAACTTTGTTGATGTCCAATGTACAGTATTTCGCTTCTCTCCTTTTGCTACCACCAATGTTCCTTTAGTCCACTTCCATTTTCCATCACCAAAATAGTTATGATAATCATCTTCATCAAGTGCCTGTATTGAGATCAAGTTGAGGCATATATCAGGTATGTGTCTGATATTCTTTAGATGCAAACTTGCATCCGATATTAGTTTCTATCCAAATATCTCTAATGCCAACAACTTTGCTTACTCCTTGATTTCCCATTTTCACATGCCCAAAATCTCCAGCAATGTAGGATGTGAAATATTCATGATGAGGTGTAACATGAAATGAGGCAGTAGAATCAACAACTCATTCATACTCTTGACAGGTGAGATTAACAAATTCATCATCATAAATAATAACAACTTCACCATCATATACAACTGCATTATTGTCTTTATCTCTATCTTCTCTATTATTATTATTAATCTTGTCTTTATCTCTTGATATTTCTCTCTTGAGGAGCTTGTAGTCTTTAATCATATCTCCTGATTTATTGTAATTGAAACATGTGATTTTTTTTCTTTGGATTTTCCTCTTGATTTTTTACGGTCATAAAATCTATGAGAGTTTTTATATTGATTTCTTTCTCTTGACTCCAAAACCATAACTTCATTTTGAGTAGGGGAGTTAACTTGAAAACTTTCTTTCCTCCTGGTTTCTTTATTTAAAAGACTATCATTTACCATGTCAAAAGTCAACTTTCCATTAGGAACATAATTACTCAAAGATATCACTAATGTCTTCAAACTGTCTAGTAATGAGCTAAGTAACAACAATGCAAATAACTCATCATCCAACTCAATCTCCATGGTGATTAATTGATTCACCATATTTTGAAAATGGCTCAAGTGTTCAGCCACAGAGAAAATATCCTTGTATTTCAAATTTACAAGTTTCTTAATCAGAAATGTCTTATTCAAGGAATTTTTAGACTCAAATAACTCACTTAATTTCTTCTATAAGTTATAAGTCATAGTCTCACTAGACACATGATCATAAACATATTGGTCTATCTATTGTCTAATCATACCAATAATCTTCCTATTTAACTTCTTCTAATCTCCTTCATATTTATCATTTGGTTTAATACATTTCTCTCAATATGATCATATAGGTCTTTGCAAAATAATAAATCTTCCATTCGAGATTTTCATATTGAGTTGGAAGAATCCAACTTAATCATAGTTCCAGCATTATCACTATCTCCCATTTTAGAGCACAAACCATAACCCATAACCAGAGCTCTAATACCAATTATTGGGGAAGATACCAAAATTATAGCAAATGAAAGCAAAATCCAAATTTCCTTCTCCCTGTATAAATGACAGTAGACTCCAAAAATATTAAGTAATAGATAAATGATAGTGTGCACGAAAAATAGAATATCAAGAAATAAGAAGACACCAAGTTTTAACATGCAAAACCCTCAGTGCGAAGGAAAAACCCACGGGACCTAGTCCGGCAAGGATCAACATAACACTTTCTCTTCAATAAGGTGGATAACAAATAACTCTAACAGATATCTAAGAAGACAATAGAGAACCAAATACAAAGTAATGAGAACAATAGAACCTTTTCTCCGAGCTAGCTTATCTGCACGAAGTTATTCTTCTTCTATTTAAGTGGTGACTTTTTTTGTAACTCACCATAACCTTTTTTTTTTCTCTGTCTTGTTGTCTTCTGTTCTCTCTTTACCCTAAAGGAGTCAGATACAAATAAAGATAAATCCTAGAATGGGTCAGTAGCACATAAATAAACATATTCATATTCTTTTTAACTTAGTCAGTATGTACCTAATAAATTGGTGACCCACCTGACAGTTTGGAACTATCATAAAACTTTATTATTATTATTATTATTATTTAAATTAATCAATTATATTTTAAGATAATTGATTATCTTGATAAAAAAATACTTGATTATTTAAAAGAATAGTCTATTAAATTCAAAAGGATATACCATACATGTCCAAAATAATCTATTATCACCAATTATTTGTACCTCCAAAATTTTAAATTAGTTCTCCACAAAATAATAAATTATTTTATAATATAATTGATTAATTTGTTCTTAAATATCTTTAAATAATATTTTCATCTATATTCATGTGTAATAATTTCAAGTTTGTCCAAGTTTCACAAATATATATTATTTTATATTTATGCATTTCAAGCATCAAAATATACTTATATCATCACATAACATCATCAAACACAATTCTCTTCTTTTTAGTCATTGAAAACTTTATCATGTACATGAAAAATATTCACAGCAGAGAAGACTAAAACTTTCTAAAGAGATAACAAGGTTTCACAACACACGTGTTTTCACTCTTCAAGAAAGTGTCACAAAATCTAACACACCAACATTATGACCAAGTCATAATGCCAACATTAAAAAAAGAAAAAGAAAAAGAAAAAGAAAAAGGGAAACCCTCGCTCCATATACATCTTAGGTTGTTGACATAGGTTGGTATGCAATCCTAGGATGCTCTCCTTTTAGTTGAGTTGGCAATGGCTACTCCTATCTTTGAGCACAAGTTGCAGCCAAGACACCAACTTTCTCTCCTACACAAAACTCATGCTTCTTTGGTTTTTTAGATAAAATGAGTTTCCAACATGAAAAATGGCATTTTTTTAAGGCCAATAGGTTGGATATATGTGGAGCTAGTTGGGCAATGGTTTCTGACTTTGCCAAGGCATAGGGTGCAATTGGAAATAATTTACTAGGTAATAAATGACCCATTGCCATTTTAGGATGTTATTAAAATTCCTCCTTCATTCCCAACTCACCAATATTGAACGGGTATTAAGATCTATTAGTTAATTTTAGAGTTGTTTTGTTTTCTCTTTTAACATTGTGCAATTCAATTTGTTTTTTTCTGTTATATCTTGAACTCCATTATAAAGTTCACCCAACTTTATTTATACAAAGTTCTAGAGAATAATTAATTTAACCATAAATTAATAATTGAAACACTAATAATAGTTAAACGTTGAGCATGATTAAATTTAGAATAATTTTAAAAGATTGTAATTACAATAATTTTAATATTCTTTGACATTTACATGAATTTATTAATTTTCGGTCATTTACGAGAATTTCTAGTCATGCATGAAACATTCAAGTTATTTAACTTAGAATTGTTTAAAAAGTCTAAAAAATTACAATATATTTGCATTTTTTTTCATCTAGAAGAATTTGAGATGGTGTGTAAAATGTAAATCACGGAATATATTTATAATTGTATACAACATAAAATATATATAAAATAAAATGTATATTGTTGTAGTGTAATAAAATATTATTAGAATAATAATAATAATAATAATAATAATAATAATAATTTTTATAATAGCGTTATTCACAGAGACACGCAGACACACAGTGCTTCACTCTGTCTGTTGTGGTATTTATTATTTTCCTCTCCAAATTCCAAAATCTCTCTCTCTGTCCGTAACAACATCACATGCACCCGCGATCCCTACGATCCCTTCCCATGGTCTCGCCCCTGCACCCTCGCCGCGCCTTCTAGAACCTTCGCCTCAGATCTCAATTGCTCCTTCCTTTCATGCAAATGGCTTCGACTCCCCGCACCGTCGAAGAGATCTTCAAGGATTACACCGCCAGAAGAATCGCCATCGTTCGTGCTCTCTCTCAAGGTGCTCTCTCTCTCTAACTTCGTTTTTTCCCTTCCAATTTCACTCAACGTCCTAACTCTTTTTTCGCTTTTTCTTCTCTCAGATGTCGATGAATTCTACGGACTCTGTGATCCAGGTACAGAGAACCCGCGGATCTGAATTCTGTTTGTTTTTTATCCTCCACTTTACGTTCGAAACTGTTTTCTTTCACTGATTTTCCAATTGGGTATTTTTCGTTTCTGTGTAAATTGAACAAGTTGACTTTTTTCTTTTCTGAGAGTTTTAGGGGAAAAGCGTATAATAAAATAAAGTCAAACTTTGACATGTCCCGTCCCACATGTTTTATAACAAATAAATAAATATAAAATGTATTATTTGTTTTTAATATATGTAAAATGGTTAACAAACTAATTTTCAGTTAGTGATTTAAGTTGATTTTGGATTCTTAGTTTGTGGATGTGTTAAACACTTAAGCAGTGTATGACTGTTGCTAATCGGGTAAATTTTGAAAAGGCTGAGGTTGACTTGGGTTGGGTTTGTTGTTATGTGACACATTGGGTTTTGGATTTTGTGAGGTTTGAATTTGATATGTGCGTAACTAACTGGTTGAATTAGATGTGGTAATTGTTGCAGTTTTTTATGACGATTACAATTTGTGTATTGTTTCATTGAGTTCAAGGATTTACTGGTTTGGTTGTTTTAAGATAAGGAGAACTTGTGCCTCTATGGACATCCGAATGAGACTTGGGAGGTGACTTTGCCAGCGGAAGAAGTACCGCCTGAGCTTCCAGAGCCTGCGCTTGGAATCAATTTTGCTAGGGATGGCATGAACCGCAGGGACTGGCTTTCTCTGGTTGCTGTGCACAGTGATTCGTGGTTGCTTTCTGTGGCTTTTTATCTTGGAGCTCGTCTTAACCGCAATGAAAGGTACTCTCTACCTTTGCTTTGAGCATGCGGTGAGGATTTAAGTTGGTTTTTGCTCTGCGTGTGCAATGCTGCTGGTTAAGTGCTGTGTTGAATATTGAAAACTGGGGCTTGTTGTTGTAATTGGTTCTGAAATGCATTAGTATCATGATGGATGGATAAGAAATAATGGCTTTTTAATTAACTGGGAATGAATGTACTTTATTTGTGGACTGTTGTGATTCTGAATTATTTTATGCAAACACATTCCCTGTATGACATGTATCTTAAGGCAATGTTATCTTCTAGATTCCCTTCTCATCCAAAAAGTAAACAAATGAGGAAAACGAATCATGAATTTGAGGTTGGTGAGAGGAATGATCATTGTGCTTCTGTGATTTCTTACTCTGCAATTTAAGCTTTATATTTTTACTCACCAATTATTTTGAATCAATTTGTTACTGACTTATCTTTCTGCAATCGTGTTTATCTTTCCCACTTACAAATTTTGAGCTGCAAAGGGGATGGATTATATGGCCTGAAGATACTTAAGGAAAATATATGAACGGAGTTTAGTTGATTCTTTATATAGGAGAATATGTACATGTTGTTGCTTCAGTTTTTGGGAGTTTTTCCTTTGTAGAATTCCCGTTCTCATTTTTCCTCAACATCTGCTCTAAAACGAGCTTATAACTCCTACTTTCTTTTGATGATTCCATGAATTCTATATGGCAGGAAACGTTTGTTTAGCTTGATCAATGAGCTTCCTACTGTTTTTGAAGTTGTGACTGAGAGGAAGCCAGTAAAGGACAAGCCCACTGCAGACAGTGGAAGCAAATCTAGGGGCAGCACGAAGGTTAGTGTTGTTGTTAGTATGTGAATTTTATTTATTCTTTTTCTGGTGGGATCATCTGATTTAGTTGGTTCGTACTCATTCATGGTTAGGTTATGCTCATGCGTTCCAAAAGTTTGTAAGGAAAGTAAATCTATCAATATCATTATATCTTCTAAAATTATTAGACTATTCTTTTTTTTCGTGCTTACGCTCTAAATAAATTAAACACAAAATTAACAATATCAAACACAATCATTGACTTGTTTATGATTTTTTTAATTTTTTTTAAGTTCCAGTAGCTGCTTTGAGAAGGTCAAAAACTAAACCAGGCCTTTAGAGTTTATGGATCTTAATCTTTTTGTGGAACCAAAGTACAGAATCTATCACACTGTTGCACCCACAATTATATTTTTCTCTGTCTTCATTATGATGATAAAAATTGCAATGTGAGTGAATAAATGGACTGTATTTTACAAAGCCTTTGATCATGGTATCTGTTTCATGTTGCAAATACGTCTAAGACATTGAATTAAAGGTTTTGCAGTGGCTAAACCTTGCCATGTTGCTATCTGATTCTTGCTTGTTCATTTTTCTGCAGAGATCAAGTGATGGGCAAGTTAAAAGCAACCCGAAGTTCGCAGATGAAGGTTATGAAGAGGAGGATGACGAGCATAGTGAAACCCTGTGTGGGAGCTGTGGCGGAAATTACAATGCAGATGAGTTTTGGATTGGCTGTGATATATGTGAGAGATGGTTCCATGGTAAATGTGTGAAGATTACTCCTGCAAAAGCTGAGAGTATAAAGCAATACAAATGTCCATCATGCAGCTTGAGGCGGGGCAGACCCTAAGCAAAGGCAATATGTGAAGTGAATAATGCTGTTTCGTGGCCAACAAGATACTGTAATATTGTTGCATCTCTTACAGAAGTTCGTGTAAACAGTATGGTATCTATGTCTGATCATAATCTTTCAGATTAAGTTAATTTCTTCTACCCAGATTCATCATCATTGTATGTTATACAATTTATAGAATAGGATACTTTACGTTCTATTTTGTCGATTAATCTATATTTTGCTTGAATTTACCCGGTGTATGTATGCTTATTTTACCTTGTGTCTGAATACTGACATAGAAGGTAGCTGGTAAAATACTGATGTGAGACCTACCACATTTCCTGGATTCTTATTGTTGTAATTATTATGTTTCTGAATTGGTTAATCAAAGGATTTTCTCTGTGGACTCGATACTGAACTTATAAGGTTGTCAAGGTTGTGTTTGATTTGAGAAAAATTATTATATATGTCTTTCCTTCTTGTATAAGAAGATTACGAAAATAAGAAATTATGACAGTGAAAAAGTTGCTTTTAAAATTTTAGGCTTTAATATTTTGTTCTCCTATTAATTTGCCAAATTAAATGCCATATGTTGAAGTGATGAATTATCTATTAAGTATTGAGTAAGATTTATAAGTGTATTTTTCATCTCCAATGTTTTTTATATGTTACTGTTTATATTGAATATATTTTTTTCATTTGTTTCTCATAAAATTTTTGTTTTGTTTTGCTTTATATAATTTTTGTATTGAGTTTCACTGTTGAATAAGAATAATTAAAAATTATTGAAAAGAAAAATAGAAAATGCAAATCTTAGTAGCAGGAAAATGATAGTATTTCTATGTATTAATTAGTTTTTATTAAATTAATTGCTATTTAAAAAAAAGGTATGTGTATTATCCAACTCAATTGATGATATACAATATTTATCAATGAGGTCAATTTATGATATTACGAAAACAAACCATAATTAAATAAAAATTATATATTAATACACATTTACCTCATTAAGTACACTATAAAATATATTAACAGTTGTCTAATATTTTAATAAAAAAAAGAAAAATAAAACGGTAATGCATCACTCTTATTTATATTGCTCAGAATAGTCGATTTTTCTAAACAAAATATCTCACAGCTTTTCTTTTTGTTTTAGTCTTTTGTAATTTTATTTTTGTTTTTTCTCAATTGGACTAATTTTTGTGTGGTATATTTAGCGTGTTTCTCTCTGCACCCCATACTTTCTTCTTGTACCCAACGTTTATCTAAAATGATCTTATTATATACTTAATTTAAATATGTTTTGAAAAGATCATTTTGAAATGAGTTTTGGATGGTAGGTTTTGAAAAATATTTCTAAAAATATATTCTAAAAAAAACTGATTCTAAAAATTTCTAGAAAATTTTTAAAATATATTTTTGAAAAACACAATATAAAACTGAATTTTAGATTGTGTTTTCTAAAACCTATATCTAAAATGTATTTTCTAAAAATATATTCCAAATTTAATAAATTATAATTTATTTTTAGAAAATACAATCTAAGGATTAGTTTATCTAGAATTTATTTTTAAATTATATTTTCATAAATATATTATAGATTCAACCATCCAAAACATTAAAAATACAATTTAAATATATTTTTTACGAGATTTTTAATTACACAACATATTATACTATTTAAAGCACCAACAAATTTCTAATCTTAAACTAAAAATAATACTTAAAGGTGTAGGAAGTAAAACAAACACAGGTGCAGAGGCTGATAATGAGATGTGATGTAGAAGAGAAAAAAATTATCATAAAGACATCTTTATATTTTATGTATATTATGAAGGTGCAAAAGAAATTATTAAAGTGTGAAAAGAAGTCACTTATATTTATTGTCAAAATAACAGAATCCTCTTACAAACTTATTCCAGAATTATTCCACGGCCCATCATTATTGGGTGTTTGAAGGCATAACCAATTTGTTTTATTTCGGATCTTTAAAAAATAATAGAGATATTTGCTTTTTCCACCTTCGAATTTCACTCTACACCACCTCTTACATAGGATAAGAAAATAATCTCAGGAAATTTGTACAATTTCCAAAAAGTATTATCTTAAAATGGATTAAAAAAAAAGCTAACATATTCTGAAAGCATTTTAGAAAAAATATATTGTGAGATGTGAATTACACAATGCATAATCCGAATTGATTGTCACGATTCTAGATTATTCATTCTAAAATATCATATCATAAGATTTATTAATATTGATATTTCCAAAACAATTTAAAATTTATTGTAAACGTTTTTATTGTGAAATTATTTTTATTAAATATTTTTAAAATGTTTTTTAGAAATGAAAAGAAATATATTAGGTGGATCATACTTTTTACATAAGTATTCATATTATTTATATATATATATATATATATATATATATATATATATATATATATATATATATATACCAGCATATAAAAGCGGAAGGATGAAGAAATACAGAAATGTTATTACAAGATTATCAAAGAAAGCTTACAATATTCAAGATATTCAAGGGTAAGGGAAGACTGAGAACTTAGGCTATGAAGGGGTTGGCTGAGATAGGTAGAGTTTAAGACTCGAGAAAAGCTGTAAATGTTACTTCAACAACTAACTCTTTTATAGGCATAAGTGCTCCACTATTCAGGACTACAACTGACACACTTTAAACAAGAGTGACCGACAAAGAAAATAATTACAATTGACACGTTTTTACTTTCGGCGGCCGACGCTAAAAACCAAAATAGAATAATTACAAGTAATTTGTTTTTCAACTAGGTGGGACCCAAGCATCTTTTGGGCGAAGGACCAAATCGGTCCAAATGCTTACTTGGATACTCTATTATGAGGTGTGGGACCATATTCTGGGGTATGGGACCATAGCATCTGTTGGGCGATGGGTCAAATAAGCTCAACTTCTTACTAAGATACTGTTTAGAAGGTGAGTTCTTAAAGATCTTCTTCTAATTTCTTCATAATTTGATTAATCTTTCTTTGTAACTTTTCTTTGGTTGATGTTCTTTGCATAATAGTAGTAATCTTCTTCTTTAATTCTTCTAGAATTGATTGCTAAAATTGGGCAAAGTCAATATCTTCTTCATCTTCGTAGGGATCTTGAGCATCTTGTAGGTTGATAATGACTTCACTTTTTTCTTCTTCTTCTTCATCTGAGCCTAGTGAAGACAGTACTTCGAGCATTTTCTGTTTTAATTGGGTCTTTTCTTCTTTTGATGCGGGAAGTTTGGATAAATCTATAATGACTTTTCATTTTTCTTTTATGGATGAAATTTCTTTTTGGATTGGGTTTTTTTTGTGTAATAAGGCCCATTTTTTTTTTCAATTTTCAAATTTTTCTTCTACGTATTGAGTTTCAAATTTTTTTTCCACCAAAAAACCTTAGTTTTTAAGTAGAGAGTTTTCGGGGTAGGTTTCTTCTTTGTGTTGATAAATTTTGGGAATGTGGGCCAAAAGCCAACTTATTCCCATAGTAGAGCAAAATTTTATGATTCTTAGGTGTGGAGGGTAATGGGAAGTAAGACTTTTATATTTTTGGTATATTTTCATAATTTTTTCTAGAATTATGGATTGGACTAGGCCTATTTGATGAAACCAATCGAGAAACCAGTTTGGTAGGGTGTTGGATACTTCTTTTTTAAAACAGATATACCATGAATGCCTAGGGTTTGTATCAAATAATATTTTATTCCAGGCTTCTTGGTAATCAAAATAATTATAAGCAGGGGGGTCAAAGGGCCTCCAAAAGCTCTTACCAGTGAAAGGGTGTTGGTTCCAGTCTTGGTATGAAAGGATTTTAATAATTCGTAATTTTGAATAACTAATAATAGAGGGATCTCTATCATTAGGAATGAGGGTTATTTCAGTAGATCTCGTGTCTATTAGAATAAATTGATAAAACTTTTTATTCTTTTTCAAATTTTCTGACTTAGGAATCCAACTCCATCCTGGCGGAGCTAGTTTCCTGAGTATTCCATAAACATCTTTGGGATTCCAGTCTTCTTCTAAAGTGATAATCTTTTGGAATCCTTCTTTGATATGAAATTCCTTTTTAGGAGGTTTTTCAAGGGGAGAATTTTGAGGGATTTGTGGTGTTACAGGGATGAATCTATTAGGTTGAGTGGTTATTGAGATGAGAAGTTTTCGAGTGGTCATGGTCTTTGAATATGATGGGGCAAAGTCATCTAAGGACAAGGTAGAAGATTTTGGGCCTTTTTCTATTTTACTTTTTTTAGCTGAGGTTGGGCTTTTAGAGGGAGTTGCCATGGGTGTGTCCCTGCAAAAATTCTCTTGTTAGGAAGTTGGGTATAGAATTTTCTTTTCCTTTAATAAATTCTATTTCAAATTCAAAACAAGATAATAGATTTTGCCATCTTACAAATATTTGTTTGGAAACTATGTTTTTTACATCCTTTTCCAAAACTTCTTTTGCAGATTTACAATCAATTCTTAATAAAAAAAATTTGTTTATTAAATCATGTTGAAATTTTTGTATGTTTAACACTATACTTAAAACTTCTTTTTTAATCATGCTGTAATTCTTTTGAGCATCATTCCATATTCCTGAGTAATATTTTACTATTTGTTCGGGGTTATTGTTTAACTTTTGTTTTAGTATACCTCCATACTATACATCAGAGGCATCTGTTTCTATAATTATCTTGGCTTATAGGTTTGGTATTCCTAGACATGGTAAGGTTTTTACTAATCTTTTAACCTCTATTACTATTTTAGTCATTTCTGGAGTCCATGGTTTAGGATTTTTCTTTAGTTTATTGAAGAGGGGTTTACTTAATATTCTAATGTTAGGTATAAATTCTGATACATAATTTAGACATCCTAAAAATCTTTGTAATTGAAGTTTATCATGTTAATTTGATAGTTTTATTTTCTTTTGTGATATTACCATTCCATTTGTTTTTATGACATTTTTAAATATTCTTAAATGTTTTGTATGTTGTTCGATTGATTCAGAAAATATTAATACATCATCAATATATATAATGACGAATTTTGAGTAAGGCAGATTTATATACAAAGATTTTTAATATAAATTAACATGAAAAGTGGATACTATCAAATTAAATTAAAGGAACAAGACAAATATAAATGCGCCCAAAGGGTACTATAAAGGCAGATTTATATTTGTCTTGTTCCTTTAATTTAATTTGATAGTATCCACTTTTCATGTTAATTTTAGAAAATATAGTAGCATTATAAATTTTACTTATTAGTTCAGTTTTATTAGGCAAGGGATACCTAATCCATTTTAAAGCCTTATTTAAAGGTTTATAATTTATTATCATTCTTGGTTCTCCTCTTTCTATTTTGGAGGCATTTTGTACATAGAAGGTAGCACAACTCCAAGGAGATTTGCTTGGTCTAATAAGTTTTTTGTCTAGAAAAGATTTTATTTCTTTTTTACAATATTCTAATGTTTCTTTATTTAGTTGTACAAGTTTTGCTTTGGCAGGAATATCCTTTTCCAAGAATCCTTCTTCATATGATAATTCTATTTCAAAAATGTTTCTATTCCAAAAGGTTGCGGGAACCTCTGCACATACTTCTTTTATGATTTCTTCTTCTATCTTTATGAAGGTTGCTATTACTTCAAAAAATTTTAATTATTTCTCAATTCTTTTATATGTAATTTCTTGTTTTAAATATTTTATATGGCTATTTTTTGCTTCTAGTCTTAATAGAAAGTTTTCTTCATTTACTTCGGTAACTAATTGTATTTCTTTATTTTTTATCGGTTTAATAAATTCGAATAAAATATTTTTGTCTTATTCCATTTTCGGATACTTCAAAAGGGTATATTAACGCTAGGAATGGGGTTCCTAGAATCATTTCTTCACTAATATCAGGGGTTAGTATAAAAATATTCTAAAAACGGGTTCCTTTATTGCATATACTTGGCGTTTGATAATTTATATTTTACCTTTAATTTTTTAGAATTAGCGGTTCTTAAAGTTTGTAAAGTTTTTTCATAGTATTTAGTGGATATTAGTCCTTCTCTTATATAATTTATATCAGCTCCGAGTCTACCAAAGCTATAAATTGTTTATGAAAATTATTTCCAATTTTTAGTGTAGTTTTTATGTGTCATTTTTGTAGTAAAATTTTTAGTTGATTAACCTTTTCAGAAGTTGTCACGTCATTTAAAATGGATTTATTATTTATAATATTTATTTTTTCTTCTTGTATTTCATTTTTTATTTTTTATTTTTTATTTTATTAATTGATTTTTAATTTCTTTTATTTATTCTTTTAAATGGCTTATTTCTTTTTGCAAATCTTGCAAATTTACTTGGTTTTTCTTTATTTATTGCCTTTTTTAATATTTTTGAGAAATCATAACCACTTACTTCGAAGTTTCTTCTTTTTCTTTTAATATTAAAGTTTTTAATTTAGTTAAATATTCTAACTTATCTTCTTCGTTTGGAAGTTTGTCTACCATTTCTAATGCTATTTTGGTTCGATAGTTAAAACATTAATATTAAATATGCAATCACAATTTTCTTCATTCTCATTTTCACTGGTGTTAGTGGTATTTTCATCTTCATTGCTATTGGTTTCTATTAAATTATTTATATCTTCTTTTGATTCTTATATTAATATTTTTGCTATTTGATTTTTTACTTCTTCACTCATATCTAGATTTTGTATCTTTTCTCGAACTCTATAGTATTTTTTCATATGTACGTATCTTCCACATTTGTAACAAACTATTCCCTTCTTTTGATTATTACTTATAAGAGGTTTTGATCTTATTTTACCTTTAAAGTTTCTAGAGATTTTCCTATTATTATTATGAGAAAATTTTCTTTTGATTATCTGTTTTTGCTTATTTTTTCTAGAAGGAGGATCTAATTATTCATACCCATATCGAAGGCAGAAATCTCCTAATTCTTTTATACCACTTTCTTGTTGTCTTTTAATTTGTTTTTCTAACTTTAAATTATTACATATTTCCAAGGAAATATTTTTAATAGTTGAAATTATTTTCTCATATGTTATATCTTGCAAAGGTTCGGGGTATTTTTAGAATAATTTTTCTCGTACTTTTATTGCAAATATTGGGGGTAATCCAACAATAAATATTTCTTTCCAAAATGTTTCTTTACAGTCAATTCTAGTCATTACCATAATTATGAAATTATCTACATACCATCGAAAGTCTCTTAGAGTGGGACATCTTAGATTATGTAGCAGGTACTAGTTTTTTCTTCAAATGTGTTAGAATCGCCCATAAAATTATAAATAATTGATATTATTAAGGTTTCTATCATTAGTGGTATTTGTGTGTTTTCTTCTTGTTTTATTGCTGTTAAAATAAATTGTCTTTGATTTGCGGATAGGTAATTTTCCCACCATCCTTTTAGGGATCCGGTAAATCCTAGGATTAATAATTGTATTGTTTGTTCTTCCGAAGTTTTTGCTCTATATGATGAGGCAGTCATGACCATTTCATTAGTTTTTCTTAATAATTGATAATCAGTTAATCCATCTATATTCCTTTCGGTTCCTATTCCATTAAAGGCGGATGAACTTTCTAAATTTCATTCTTCAAATTATATATCTGGTAGGGTTGGTCTTCTATAATAATTTCTAGTAGTTGGCATATTATGGGTGGTTGGATTTACGTTAAATTTACTTCCTATTTTATTTATCTTTTCTTCATAGACTATATTTTTTAGGTTTCCTAGTTCTTCTTTTGAGATATTTATAACATTTAATTGCTCTAATTTTTTATTTATTTTTTTTAATATTCTGTCTGCTTGATTTCCTATTTTAAATTCTTTATATTTTTTATCGGATAATCTTATAAGGTTTATTAAAGATTTTTGTAAGTCAATTATTCCTAATAGATACTCTTAGAATTGTGTTAAACAAGATAATATATAGTTATTGGAGTCTCAAAAAAATCTACTAAATTCATCAAATTATTTCAAATAATCAAAACGATCAGTTATTAATAGAATTTCTGGTGATTGAATATTCCACTGGAACACTGGTTCTCAGTACTTTCAGAGATCTTATAACTCCACATATTCTAATGTCAAAAATCTAGTACTAGATTTTTTTTTCTTCATTGATTGTTCTCAATATAATAAAATTCCGATAACAAATTTTGTAAAATTTGGAAGTCCAGCAAACTTTCTATCGTCAAATTTTATAGTAAAATAGTATAAAACAAAGTTTCTTAACATTTCACCAAAATTTAGAGATATTAGATAAAAAATATATATTTTATATTTAAATTACAAATAATATAAAAAACGAGTAAATTTGAGTATTGATTAATTCATAAAATATTTAAAAAATGTGAAAATTTTATGCATGTTAACATTGAAACTAAACTTCATTATCAATCACTTTTATACGGAGAATCAGAATAAAGTTAATCTTTAAAATATTTTATTTTTTATAAATTAAGAAAAAAAAACTAAAAAAATGTTATTATTTAAATGTATAATTTTATAATATATCAAAGAAAATAAAAATTATTCGGATATACCTACCTTTCAACCCTTTTTATAATAATAATAATAATAATAATAATAATAATAATAATAATAATAATAATAATAATTTTTGTTATTATAATTTTAAACAGACATAATTTTTGCAACACACCATATACTCATAAACTTTGGTGTCCCTGTAGCCGAGAACAAGGTAAATCAAAGGAGAGGAAACAGAGACAAATCACATAAATGGATGTGTCTCTTGTTGCCAATGCATCTCCAATTGATACAATTTATAACCTTTGTTTCCCACAATTTCAGTCCTTTTACAAACCCTTTTTCATCAATTTCACTCTCCTCAAACTTTCAGGATTTTTTTATTATCACAACTTTCTGAATGCTTGGTCACCACATGAATAATGGACCCATTAAAGTAATTAATACATGCCTCAATGGCTTTCAAAAAGGTTTGGTCAACTCATGTCTTGGTGTGATCCAAGTCACATTGACAATTACCTTTTCTTCTTAAAACAAGGCACTATAAAAATGGAAAAAACGTGACAAGTAGGAAAAGCAAATTGGTATAGTGTTTCCAAATTCCAACAGACCCAATCACTTTTCGACGCAATGATAAAAATAATAATATAAGCTCATTAATTTATTGTTTTGATTTCATTGGGTTTCAAAACATAATGCTTTTAAAATCAAATATTAAATGGCTAACCAGATTTAATAAAATAATATTTTTATAATATATATTATATAATAAATTTATTAAAATATTTAAAAAAAATAATATTTTTATAATATAATAAATATATAAAAATTTTAATAAAAAATTTATTTTTATAATATAATAAATATATGATAAGTTAATTAGTAAAAATATTTTTTTAATAAAAATAATAAAAGTTATTATTATAATTATTTAAAAATATAAAATATATTAATAAACAATGATTGAAATAAAATAAAAGCATGATACAATAATTATTATTTAAAATTAATTAATATGAGATAAAAATAAAACTCTAAAATATGTTATATTTTTTATAAAAAATTGTTAGAAAAATTATTTTAATGTTGTTTAACAAAACCAGTTTCACCCAACCAATTTTTTCTGGGTTTTTCGATTTTAATCCAAATTTTTTTAATTGTGTACCAATTTAATTAAAATCATATTATTTAAAAGCAATGAACTAATTTCTATACTAATTCTTGGTTAAACCCGTTAAATAAGTCAATTTGATCCATTTTTTTTAAATATAAATATTCAATATGTCATTATTGACTTTTGTAATAAATACACTTCGATTAATATTTTTATTGGGTTGAGAAATTAAAAAAAAAGTAATGGTTAAATTATGAAATAGAATTTGAGCACAACAAGTAGATGAAAAATGTACATATTTTTATATTATTCATGACAAAATAAAAAAAATAGAGAGTGAATAAAAAAAATAAAACACAGGAAATTGTGTCCTTTAAAATTTAATTGAATATAATTATGTCTTATAGATAATTTTGTCTTTTTATACAGTGTTTTTTATACTTTTTAGTAATAACTTTTTATAATTTGTATTATATGATGAGAAACGAAGATCACATGTTCTTTTTCTTTTCTTTCTCATTAGTATTAAATATTATCAAATAAGAGAAGAAAATTTAAAATTGTTTTCTATTCTGTCTTATTCTTTGAATAAATTATTAATTACTAAACAAAAACATAGAGGAAATTAAAATAATAACATATAATAATTAAAATACTTTCTTGTAGTCATTATAAGCTATTGAGGCATGGAGATCGAGGCATGCATATATTGTAAAATCGATGCTTGGTTTTCCAATTTGTATTATTTTACGCCTCACCTTAAAAAAAAAAATAACCTTAAAAAAATAGCTTAGATTTTTAAAAATTATGCGAGAATGTGATATGTTTTTAAAAGTAATATAAAAGAGTTTCATGATAAAAAATTTGCAATATAAATTTTAAAAAAATTATAAAATACAAAATTATAAGATTGAAAGGAATTTAAAATTGTATAATAATTTAAAAGATATAAGGTTACAACATAAAATTAATTAGAAAAAATATTACATGAACATCTA
This sequence comes from Sphenostylis stenocarpa, assembly GCA_963425845.1. Taxonomy (NCBI): domain Eukaryota; kingdom Viridiplantae; phylum Streptophyta; class Magnoliopsida; order Fabales; family Fabaceae; genus Sphenostylis; species Sphenostylis stenocarpa. The sequence continues at coordinate 40,826,056 of OY731401.1, forward strand.
AAATAATTATGTAAAGTATTTATCAATTTATTGATTAATTGTTTTCAAAAATTTTAACCTTAACATATTTCAAAATGTGTAAAGTTGGTTGAACTAGAATATATATATCTTCTTACACATGCATTAATAAAAGATTTTAGTTTGATATCATCAATCATATGCTCTAATAGAATGTTTATGGTTGTATTAATAATATATTCGATTTCATATATATTTGACAAATATAATAAATAATATCTTATCATGTTTTGTATTGTATAATTTATAAGAAAGTCATTTAATTTTTTTAAGATTAAATCTTTTATTTTTAATTTATTGAAATAAATTGTAAAAATTATTTCACTCTTCTTTCTCGTACTCATCATTTATTCATACTAAAATAATTTAACTTCAATCAATATCTATATTTTATAATACGTGACAAGCATTCAATTTTCTATAATAAAAATAGTGATCACATTTCATATTTATGAAGGATTATTTTATATAGTTTATTAGTATGTGTTTCTGGTGGAATTTTGATCGATTTCGATTTCTAAAGAATTTTATTCTAACCAAATTCCAACCACGTAGATTCTTTTTACTTAGGCTAGCAAACGGTTTTTAATCGAAATATGTATGAGAATCGAAAATCATAGTGTCCAAAAATACTAACAACGCAACCTAATGTGCATATTAACAATCGAAAATGCTGTTTTTGGTATTTTGTATTTAAAATACTCGAAGTAAAGACAACAGTAAAAATGTCAAATCGAAAAGCAGTGTGGAATATTAAATTGCAAAAAAATGTAAAATGCGGAAACCTCAAATTGCATTTAAATATAAATGGCAAGGAATTGAATTTGCAGAAATGTAAATAGCAGGAAATTGAAATTGCATAAACGGTAAATGACAGGAAATTTTAAGTACAGAGTTTTACATTGCAAATTGGAAATACAGAAACTTAAATTGCATGAACATAAACTGTATCAAAGTAAATTGCATGAACATAAATTACCAGGGAAAGTAAAGAAAGCGGTAAAGACAATCAATGAAAATGGAAATCCAAATCGTCAGAAACTTCATGATTTCGTCGTTCTCTAGTAGACTTTTCACTAGTATTTTTGTTCTCTCTACCAATTTTTTCCTTCTTTTTCCAGTCTTCGCTCTATTTATAGAGCATCCTTCAAGTAACCTCCTAAGAGTGGTTAATAAAACTGTCACCACGATCCTACGTGCACGTACCTTCAGTCTTACAGTTAAAAACTGCATTCCACGTTCTCACGCAAAAGAGAACTGCTCCCTTGATCTTCGATCTGAGCCACGGTTTCGGAACCGTTTCCCATGTCCCCTGTATGTGTTAATCGCTCCCTTGATCTCGATTTCGGTCATCGAGTATTTTGAATTTTGCTTTTAATTCCCTTTAATTCTTAGCTTTGCACTATTCTAATCTGTCGATTCTCTTCAACAATAGACATCGAAATTTGTTTCTTCGATTCTCGATTTTGATTTTCGATGTGTTTTTATCTTTGTGGTCACCAGGTGTCTTTTACCAATTTTATCAGTTTTTAACCAATCATATGATCTTTGATTTTTTTCTTTCCTTCGTTTTTCGATTCTTTTAACGATTTCCCACTAACAAAATGCCCCCTTGGAAGAATATAAATATTTGTATTTATATTCTTTCAACATGATTCCCGCTTTCACATGTTTGGAGGCCCACAATAACTTAGGGTTTAGGGTTTCTGGGGTTTTTTAGGGTTTACAGGGTTTTAGGGCTCTTTCTACTTTATGTCACCTATCACGTCAGTTCTGCTGCCACACTGCACACGCCACATTAATTACCCTTCGCCTCCGTCGCTTCCAATACCCCTAGTTAGTTTCCTTTAAATGCTTGTTAGCCTTTTTACCCTTGTTTTTTACTACGAACTTAATTCACTCCTCCTTTGCACCTTCGTCTTCTACCTTGCACCTTCGTCTTCTACCTTTCGTCCTCATCTGCTCTATCGACTACTGAAATGGCGACCTCATCCAAATCCTCTGACTTCTCCGCCCCACCACTTCCCTCGGTGACCGCTAACCTACTGGAGATTAATAGCCAGAAATTTGCTCCAGTTCCTTTGATGGAGGAAGCTTCTCAGAAGATCGCTGAGACGCAGGTACTCATTCCCTACATTGCTGATAATGTTAATTACGCTTTTGGAGGTCTTATCCGCTATTGTGGCGGATCTTTTTCTTCCCTCAATCTTTCTTCAAAGAGCAAGGCTCCTATTCATCAATCTGAAGTTCGAATTGACTTTCTGAACATTGTATCTAAAGTATACCGAACGGGCCCTCCCTACAAAAAACCCTTGTATATTAGGTGGTTTGATTGAGTAAAAACCAAGTTTGGGAACCATTGGAAAGATGTGGGGATCTTCGTTTTCCTGCATCTGTCTCGATGTGATTTATCTTATTTAGATATGACTATGTTCTTATCAGCTGTCCATCTTTGGAATAAAGACCTGCATGCATTGGAACTCCCTTGTGGTCCCCTTTCACCTACCCTTTTCGAAATCGCTGCAATTACCGGATTAAAACCCACAGGGGAGAAGTATTATAAGGGTGCTTTCCCTTCGGATAATTCCTTAAGGTCCAAAATCGATTGGGAATCGAAAGCCTATGGACACTTTCTCGAGAAACATTTTATCGATGACCCAACAATGGCTGTTTCTGATGAGGAGCACGTGGCCTTCTTGGTATACTGGTTATGCACTCACGTCTTCTGCCCTCGATCCATCCAAATTTCAACCCACCTTTATAACCTTGCCTACCTCCTTCACACTGGCCAACCAAGGATTTGTCTGGCAAAATTATTATTGGCCCATGTTTACACTTCTTTCGATGAAGCCGTCGAAATTTTGAATACCCCCAGGGCTTTGGGGAATTTTTCAGGTCCTATTTGGTTCATTCAGTTATGGCTCACTTCAATTTTTGAAAGTATTCTCTCTCCAACCTCCAACATTCCCCCAAGTCTGAATTTGGAAGGTGCTCGATTGTCCTCTCGACATCCTCATCACAAACCCGATGAGGCTACTTATCGCAATTACCTGAGATTCTTATTAACTCGATTCCATTTTGATTCAATTTTGGCCCCCTTCACCGTGTATCAGGGAAAAGTAAGTGACAGGCTTCGAGGGCCAGCTTGGTTTAAATCCAAATTCCCTGCCTTAACTCCTGGGTTACAATCAGAACTGGTCGACGTGTGGAGTAATTATTTAACCCAAGACGTTCTGGTATCGGGTTTTCAATCAAAGGACCTTCAGCTTGTTACTTATTATCCTCAGCTTTTCTCGAGGCAGTTTGGCTTGAGTCAAGCCTTACCTTTTTTCCCCCTCGATACCTCCTCAAGGTCCAAATTAAGTGAATCAACTGTTGGACGGGAGCTCGCCAAATTGATGCCGAAAAACCCGATGCATTTTTACCCTTATATTTTTTAGTCCAATTATTTATCTACTCTTGGTTTCTCAGATTGGTGGACCGATTGGTTTTCGAATAATCATTTTGATTTTGATATAGTTCAACAAAAATTGACTGCCCATCCTTCTCTCGTATTGCAGGACAAATCGAAGGTGAAAAAAGGTACACACTCCCACTATCTCCAAATATCTCGATTCGAAAATTTTTATCGAGTATGTTACAACCCCTTGAAATTAGAATCGACCTTCTATGATGCTGTTATTTCCTTAGCCAATAAAACAGAAACTAATCGATCAAACCACAAAATAATCAATCCTCGAGGTAAAACCCCATTTGAAATGTATTGTCCCGATCACCTTCCCACTTTTCCTACAGCACCCTTTGGGATCGCCAAACCTTTAACTCATCCCAAATGGGTTCGAGAATTAAGATCCCTGAAAGAAACCCTTTATCCTAAACCCAAAAACAAAGATATTTCTGTATCGAAATTGTCCTATTTCCCTTACCGAAATCTCCCTCAAAATCTTCTTCCTCCCTGGCTTGTACATATCGACCGAGTCAAGATTTTGACTCCATCACCTTTTGGTGAGATTTTGCTGCCTCTTCTAGGAATATTTTTTAGTTTTCTTTATATTGCAAGTTAACTGTTTTTCTTTTTTTTTTCTTTTCGACAGTCTCGAAAACCTCTAAAATTGTCCCCTCCGAGAAGGAGAAGGACTGGGAGTCCTCCGATGAGTCGGATCCATCGGCCCTCACTAGGAAACGCAAGCATTCTGCCACCATTTCATCTTCGAAAAAATCGAAGGTTTCTTTTCGATTTCTTATTGTCTTATTTATCCATCTTTCTTTGTCTATAGCTGTGGATTCTCATGCATATTTTTGTCATTTATTTTCGATTTCTAATTTCAGAAACAAAAATCAAAGAGTCATCGATTTGTTCAACCAACTGCTATTAATCCATTATCGACGGACTCTAACACAGTCACAAAAACGGGCCAAACAACACCCACTACTCGTTTAAGTCACGTAAGATCCCACTTTACACCAATTTTATATACCTAGATTTCGATGAGGCCTATAACATGATTTCAAATCTCGATATTTTCCAGGATCATCCATCGGCGACTATATCGACGAATGTCGATTCTATACTTCAATCATCAACGCCTATTCCTAAGGTACAACTCTTAAATTTTGTATGTATGTTTATTTGACTTTTTTATACATTTCCTTTTCTAATTTTTTTTTTCGATTCACAGCAACCTGAGGCTGTACAGAATCCTCCTCCTGCCTCAACATCCCTCGCTCTACTTCCCCCTGGTACGAACTTTTTCTTTTACTGTTTAATTCTATTTCATTCTTCATTAGGATTTTTTGATTCACCCTTTCGAATTATTTTTTCTTCAGTAAATATCCTCGTCGTCCAAGATTCCCCTTCACCAATTTCCGCAGAGCAATTGGATTCCCCTCCTTTTGCGATGCCTTCTGTAGAGTTGCTCTCGGAGACATTGCCCGAGATAAGCGAGCCTGCTCCAGGAAACGTGCCAGAATATCGCACTGCTATCGAAGAAGATCCTTTCTCGATCCTTGATATTCTGATGTCTGATGAAGCTACCCCCTCAAGCCACTCATCCCAACCACCTACGACCTCGACTGAGGGAGCGTACTAGCTGAGACAACGTTTTAGGTCCTTCTTCTACTCTTCACCTCTGGAAGTTCTAGTGGAGTCGCGTGAAAAGAAACAATTCTTCGAAGAGATTCTCACCTCCATCGAAGCGTTCCGTGAAGACGCTATTCCGAGGGGTTTCAATGCGGAAGTCGCAGCGACCACTGATTTATTCAACAAAGCCTATGCTGCAAGGAAGAAGAAGCAGTCGATCACGACCAAGTTATCTGACATTTCTTCCTTCCAGATTGAGAAGTCGAATTTATTGAAGACTCAGAAGCTCAATCTAGAGGAGGCGTTGACGGCGCTGGCTTCGGTCGACCGTGAGATCGAAGAGTTAGAGAAGAGACTACATCAGCTGAGGTCGCAAAAGGAGTTCCTTACATTAGAGATAGACTCGATTAAATCCTCTGCGAAGGAAGTGGCGTTATCTCTGGGGCAGAGTATGGAGCGTAAGCATAAAATGATCGTCGAAGAACACTCGATTTCCTCTACCTGGACACAACTGTTAATATATTTTGATCATCTTAAGACTTAATACTTGTCTTTGTAAACATTATTCGAATTAATTTTGAATGTTTATTTCCCTTATTCGAGGTTTATATTCTTTCAAGTATTTGCCATTTATCGATAACACTTTCTCTTTGTTATACCAATCGACGATCGAATAAGCATTACTCGATAATACTTTAATAATTTCGAAAGGTCCTTCCCAATTTGGCGACCATTTGCCATAACTCTTACATTTTTTATCCATTGGCAAAATTGTTTTCCACACCAAGTCACCTTCGTTAAACGTTTTCTTTCGAACTCTTTTATTATAGACTCGAGCGATTTGATTCTTTTGTAAAATCATACTATTCAACGCTTGCAATCTTATTTCATCGAGTTCATTTAATTCATCATACATCAAGTTCCAATAATCACAACTGGGTAAATCGTTCTGCTTTTATATTCGATTCGACTCAATATTTATTTCGATGGGCAAAACTGCATCATGTCCATAGACCAACTTATATGGGGTATTCTGTAAAGAATCTTTCGGTGAATTTCGATAGGCCCATAAAATCTGCAATAACGTTTCGTGCCATGTCTTTAGTTTATTACCAACATGTTTTTTTTATTAAACCAATAATTACTTTATTAATTGCTTCGACCTGCCCATTAGCCTGAGCATAATATGGGGTAGATGCTAATAACTGAATATTTCTCGATTCGGCATATCTAACCATCTTTTTACCAGTAAAAACCGTCCATCTATCAATAGTGATAGACTGTGGGATCCCAAATCGATAAACGATGTATTCTTCAATGAAATCAATTACATCTTGCTTATCGACATCTTTTAACGGAATTGCTTCTACCCATTTCGAAAAATAATCGACAGCGACAATTATATATCTATGTCCCTTCGATGATTGTGGAAAAATCTGTCCGATTAAATCTATAGCCCAACCTCTAAAAGGCCAAGGTTTAATAATCGAGTGTAATTCGCTAGCAGGAACCTGTTGTATAGGACTAAATTTCTAACATTCTTCACAGGACTTAGCATACTCGATACAATCTTTTAAAATCGAAGGCCAGTAATAACCTTGTCGAGTTAATGTCCATCTCATTTTCTGGCCTACCATGTAGGCACCACATATTCCATTATGTACTTCATCCATTGCTAAATAAGCTTCGTCATTCCCTAAACACCTCGGTAATATTCCATCGATTCCTCTTTTATATAATTTATCATTTAACAAAACATATTTTACTGTTCGATATTTAATCTTCTTGTCACCTCTTCCATTTGGATTTTGCAGATAATCTGTAATCAATTTTCTCCAATCTTGATCATCTAAGTCATTAATCTGTAAAATTTCACCTCCTTGAGGTAATTTTTCTCTTATTTGAATCATTTTCTGTAAATTTTCCAGGGATATCTTATAGTTAGATGCGATTTGAGCCAACTCATTGGCCTCTCGATTGAATTCTCGAGGAACATATTTGAATGTTATGTCATCGAACATTCTACTTAAAGTCATTACCCTTTCTAGATATCTGACCAAATTGGTGTTAATACATTTATACTCTTTTCATACTTGTTTGATTACTAATTGCGAATCACCTCTTATAATTACATGTCGAACTTTTAACTTAATTAAAGTTTCAAGACCTGTGATCAAAGCTTTGTACTCGGCTTCATTATTTGAACAAATGGGTTTAATTTCAAATGATAACTTAGTTGGGATATTACTTGGAGAAATAATAAGAATTCCTACTCCAGATTTATCCGATGTACTCGATCCATCGAAATACATTATCCATTTACTTATTTCAATAAACAAGTTATCAGTAGAATCAACTGTATGATCAGCCATGAAATCGGCGATTATTTGTCCTTTTATCGATTTTAAAGATTCGAATGACAATGAAAATTCTGTCAAAGCTAAAACCCATTTTCCTATTCGATTGTGCATAATAGGTTTCGACAAAAGAAACTTCAAAATATTATTTCTGGAATAAACCATCACATCATGAGGCTTCATTACATACTTGAGTTTTGTACAAGAGAAATATAAGCATAATCCTAACTTTTCGATATCATTGTATCGAGTTTCAGCATCATTCAAAATTCTACTTAGATAATAAACAGCACATTCTACACCATTCTTATCTTCCTGTGCTAGTAGACTGGCTATTGTTTGATTTGATGCTGATATATATAGTTTTAATGGCTTATTTCTCACTAATGGTATCAGAATCGGAGGATTTGTTAGCATCATTTTGATCTGCTCAAAGGCTTCTTGATGTTCCTCCTTCCACTTGAACTCTGCTTCTTTTTTCAATTTTAACAAAGACGAAAAAACATAAGTCTTACCAGCCAAGTTAGAAATAAATTGTCTCAAATAATTTATTTTTCCCAAAAATGACTGTAACTGTCTCTTAGTTTTTGGAGCAGAAGTATCTATTATAGCTTTTGCTTTATTTTTATCGATCTCAATCCCTTTTCCATGTACTATGAATCCTAAAAATTCACCAGCAGATACACCAAAAGCACATTTCAAAGGATTCATTTTTAACCCATATTTTCTCATCCTCTCGAAAGATTTTCTCAAATTACTTAAATGTTTATGCTTTTCTTTCGATACAACAACAATATCATCTATGTAAACTTGCATAAAATCATTGATTAAGTCATGAAAAATTAAATTCATTGCTCTTTGATATGTTGCCCCAACATTTTTTAATCCAAATGGCATCACTATCCATTCATAAGTACCCAATGCCCCCGGGCATCGAAAAGCTGTTTTAGCTATATCATTCTCGGACACAAATATTTGATTATATCCTGAATAACCATCTAAAAGACTTAACATTTCATTACCGGCTACTGCATCTATTAACATATCGGCTATTGGCATAGGATATTCATCTTTAGGAGTAGCTAAATTTAAATCTCGATAATCAATGTATACTCTCATTTTACCATTCTTTTTAATAACTGGAACAATATTAGAAATCCAATCGACATACCTGGCAGTCCTGATGAACTTTGCTTTTAGAAGTCTCTCGGTCTCTTCTTTGATCTTGCCCATCACCTCAGGTGCAAATCTTCTCGGTGCTTGTTTTACTGGCTTCCTACCTTCTATGATGGGTAATCTATGTTCGATTAGACTTCGATCCAATCCAGGCATTTCTTCATATTCCCAAGCGAAGCAGTCTTTATACTCTTTTAGTAATGAAATCATATCTTTCTTCATTTCTTTCTCGAGATATTTGCTAATATAAGTAGGTTTTCGATCCTCTATACTTCCCAAGTTAATTTCTTCTAATGGATCCTGGGTCTCGACTTTCTTGTGATTCGATGTGATGGATTTTTCAAAACCTAAAGGAGAATTATCATAAATACAATCAAGTATAACTTGATCGTTATTATTTGCTACTACTGTCGAGTGAATCGACTTATTTATTTCTACCTTAATACTACTACTTTCTTGGCCCTTCTTTTCATCTTCATATCTTTTAAATCGGGCCAAGAATTCCTCGTAATCTCTATTCATTTTCACCGACCACTTCGAGGCTGGCCCCCTCTTTGATCATGACAAATCCTTTCTTCTCATTCATTTCTAAGAAATGCTCCTCGTGCAATTTTGAATTGAAGTCTTCGACAGTCTCGAAGGTGAATGGTTGAGTAAGCGCCAAATTTTGCAGTGCCCGACCAGCCTGAGATACAAATGTCACGAACTCATGCTGGTCCCCTGGAATTACTTCGAGATGTCCATCTCGATTCCACATGAATAATTTCTGATGAGCCGTAGAAGGTACAACTCCAACTCCATGAATCCACTCCCTGCCAAACAACGCGTTAAAATTGGCATGTGATTGAACGACTACAAATACAGTGGGCCTTGAATAAGTACCCACTTTCACATCTAAGGCAATCATGCCTTCTGAACTCGATGTTTTCCCACTGAAATCGGAAATCATGATATTATGCCTGACTAAGTCTTTCAATTCGATACCAAACTTCTTCAGCATAGTGATTGACAATATGTTCACCGCTGCGCCACCATCGACAAGGACTCTATTCACCTTTTGTCCTTGAATCTCGATATTCAGTAATAAAGGCTTCAGATGAAACCTCATCTCCTCAGATGGAGGATCAATAAAAGCTGCATCTCTATGGGGTACTTCGCATGATGCTTGTGTTACCCATGTCACCTTTGGTCTCATGTCTTCATAATAGAAATCATCCTCTCGATCGACATTACTTCTTGGTATTCTTCATACTCACTAACATATTCTGCGGGTAGTATCGATATTACTCCGATTTGATGTTCATCCCAATTACCCTCATTTTTGTCATCGCCAAAGTCTCTTGCATATTGGCTCCCCATTGGTACATTACTCTCTTCAAAGTTCCTATAATTATTGAACCTTCCCCAGTAAGGGATCCTTCCTCCTCTTCTCCAGGGTCTTCCTTGAAATCTCCTTTGGAATGTTGGAAACCCAATATTCGATCCTTCATCATATGAAAGTCTCTCGAAGACATCGTTATTTTGAAGTCTGCCCCTTCCTTCTCGAGAAGGATACATTTCTTTCCTAATCCATTGTTTCTGATTTCTACTAGCACCAGAACCAACAGATTTCTGTTGACTTTCCCCCATCGTTGCATGGGTTGTTTGATCTACTTTGTCATTGTCCCTCTCGATTTTCTTTATCTGTTCCGCTCTGAAGGCTTTAGCAGCTGATTTGTCGAACACCGCACTGCATCGTGGACATAGCGATACATCTTCATCCTTTTCTTTCTTTTTGTTTAAAAACTCGACGAGGGAATCTCCAGATTGAGGATAGATCTCTCTCTCGAATTCTTTTTCGAACTCACTCAGGTTGAATTCCATGTCTTCTTCGGATACGTCCATTCTGACATGCCTGGGATCAATGTCTTCAGTAACATCAACCATACCTACAAAGGTCGAATTTATCAATCGGACATCTTCAGCCATGCCCGTTTGGGATTCGATATACCCTACTTGAACCTCGAATGGACTTGTATCCACTTTCATTGACATCTCCTCAAACTTCAGTCTTCCTTGGTCGATCGCGTCTTGGATCGTGTTCCTGCAATGTATACAATTATTAGTCCAATGTCCATAAATATTATGAAATTTGCAATATTTTCGACCATTCCTTTGTTCTGCAGAAGGCAGTTTATGGTCATCACTCAACTTAATCTGTTTATCTTTTAATAGAATATCGAAGATTTTATCTGCCTTTGTTACATCGAAAGTGTACGTTCGATTTGCCATTTTGTCTTTTACTTCATTTTTTTGTAGCAATTTACAAATATATGGAGCTCCTACTTTGAGCTATGCTATATTTACTTTCTCATCGACAGCCTCTTCAATATCTATTTCTGTCTTGGGATCTTTCTCATACACATCATTTATATATGCTACTCTTTCTTTCTTCATAGGTTTCTCAAATTTCTTATACCTTTGTTTTTCATATTTGATCTGCTCCACTCTTCTCACTTTATCAGCTAGCTGAGCCATGTCATTCAATGGTAAATTAACTAATTTTTTCCTAATCGAGAACTCTAAACCTGCAGAGGCCATTCTGACTAATTCATATTCAAGAATTTGAGTAAAGCATCTTGACTTCATTTGTCTAAATCTATTCAAATAATCATCTATGCTTTCATGATTGTATCTCTTTACGTTCATTAAGCCGATGAGACTTACTTGAGTCTCCCCCCTAAAGAATTGCTCATGAAAATTTCTTTCCAATTGCAACCAATTATATATCGAATTGGGTGGCAACGAAGTAAACCAAATGAAAGCATTCTTTGTTAATGAACTAGGAAAATATTTCATTTTTAATTCTTCACTCATCGCTAGGTCCCCACATTCAATCTGATATCATGCCACATGCTCGATAGTAGACTCACCAATTTCTCCAGCAAATTTGGTGAACTTAGGTATTTTGTATCCTCGAGGTAATTCTGTCTCGAGAATCGTATTTGGAAAAGGAGAGACAAAATATGGTTGGTTAGGTGGTCTTAATTTCACTCCTTGGGGATTCATCCTTTGTCCTAGCATGTGATTATATTGCATGTTATTATACACATTTTGAAATCCTTCATTCAAATTTCCGTAAATATCATTCCTCACCTGTTGATATTCATTCCTCATGTGCTGATGTTGATCGTTGTTTCGATTTCTCCTTAATAAATAAGGGGGATTGATATTAGCATTCTAGTTAAGGTTCTGATTGGCATGGTTTTCCACTCTTATTTGTCGAGGTATAGCCAATGCGTCCCCGATACGTGCCATTTGGTATGCTAATATCTCAAAACTAGTAGTAGTGTTTTTAACTAATGGGTTTAAGACTGTAGTCAACTGTTGTGATAACATATTAACCATCTCGAAATTGCTTTCATCCATTTGTTGTCTAAGTACTCCTAATGAGTTACTGGAGATTCCGGTACTAGTGTTTTCGATAGTCTCAAAATTGGATCGATGATAATCTCTATCGAATGTATATCTCCCATGATCCAGATTAGCTCTGTGATCTAGATTTGGAGGCGTCTGTTGTGAACCTAAATTTTGCGTACTCCCTAAATTTGGAGATATTCCAAAGTTGTGTGGCATACCTAAAGTTTGAAATGTACCTAAGTTTTGAGGCATTCCTAAGTTAAATCTCAAACTTCGTTGTACTGAAGAGGTACCAGTCCCATTCATATTATTAAGCGAAAAACCAGGCGGCTTTACGCTCATATACGGCCCTGCATATGTTGTTATGGGGTTTCCCATAGTTTGCATATTGTTTGGTATCACAGTACTAGACCCTACTTGAGTATTTGCTAATGCACTTACTCACAGGTATCGACATACTCGCGGTTGTCGATATTACAGACATATTCCAATTATGACCTTGCCCCCCAGTGTTTGGTGGATGTGAACCATTTAGACCCTCACTGTTACTCTAGTTATTTGGTGGATTTTGACTCATTCTTATTACTCGCCCACTCCTTAATCTCATACACTTTCGAACTAACCAATTTTTTCGACACAAGGCCCCCCTACCTGGCGCGCCAATTTGTTTCTGGTGGAATTTTGATCGATTTCGATTTCTAAGGGATTTTATTCTAACCAAATTCCAACCACGTAGATTCTTTTTACTTAGGCTAGCAAACGGTTTTCAATCGAAATATGTATGAGAATCGAAAATCATAGTGTCCAAAAATACTAACAACGCAACCTAATGTGCAGATTAACAATCGAAAATGCTGTTTTTGGTATTTTGTATTTAAAATACTCGAAGTAAAGACAGCAATAAAAATGTCAAATCGAAAAGCAGTGCGGAATATTAAATTGCAAAAAAATGTAAAATGCGGAAACCTCAAATTGCATTTAAATATAAATGGCAAGGAATTGAATTTGCAGAAATGTAAATAGTAGGAAATCGAAATTGCATAAACGGTAAATGACAGGAAATTTTAAGTACAGAGTTTTACATTGCAAATTGGAAATACAGAAACTTAAATTGCATGAACATAAACTGTATCAAAGTAAATTGCATGAACATAAATTACCAGGGAAAGTAAAGAAAGCGGTAAAGACAATCAATGAAAATGGAAATCCAGATCGCCAGAAACTTCATGATTTCGTCGTTCTCCAGTAGACTTTTCACTAGTATTTTTGTTCTCTGCCAATTTTTTCCTTCTTTTTCCAGTCTTCGCTCTATTTATAGAGCATCCTTCAAGTAACCTCCTAAGAGTGGTTAATAAAACTGTCACCACGATCCTACGTGCACGTACCTTCAGTCTTACAGTTAAAAACTGCATTCCACGTTCTCACGCATCAGAGAACTGCTCCCTTGATCTTCGATCTGAGCCACGGTTTCGGAACCGTTTCCTATGTCCCCTGTATGTGTTAACCGCTCCCTTGATCTCGATTTTGGCCATCGAGTATTTTGAATTTTGCTTTTGATTCCCTTTAATTCTTAGTTTTGCACTATTCTAATCTCTCGATTCTCTTCAACAATAGACATCGAAATTTGTTTCTTCGATTCTCGATTTTGATTTTCGATGTGTTTTTATCTTTGTGGTCACCAGGTGTCTTTTACCAATTTTATCAGCTTTTAACCAATCATATGATCTTCGATTTTTTCTTTCCTTCGCTTTTCGATCCTTTTAACGATTTCCCACTAACGAGTATGTAATTATAAATTAATATTTCTTATATTTAACAACATTTTGATTAAAAAATAAATAGAAAAATAAAATATTTGTTTAAATATAAAATTATTTATGTAATTATTAATTAAGAATGAATAAATTTTTTAAATTACCAGCTTCAATTTAAGGTAATATTTTTTCAATAATATATAATTTGATATATAATAAAAAATAATTTTTATTGTCAAATTATATTTTTTCTTTAAAAATTTAATTTAAATTAGCAAATATTATCACAGTTAAAATATATTAAATTTTTCTTTTAATTTTATAATAAATTTCATATTAATTACCTTTAATAAAAATAACATGATTAAAAATGAATATACAAGTTTCTAAATATTTATATTTAATATTATATTAAAAAGTTTGTTCACATAAATTAAAAATTTAAATATAATAATAAATAATAATTTTTATTTGAAAAAGGATAACTTTATAAAAGAATTTTTTTTCGTGGAAGGTAATATCTTTTATACCAATTTTCTTATTAAAAAAAACTTGTTTGATAATTATAATTTAAAACGTGTTATAGGAATGAGAAAATTAAAAAAAAATTAATAAAATTGTATTAGAAAAATTAAAAAAAGAATTTGTTTAGTTATAATTTTTTATTAATTATTCCTTTAATAAATACATTTAATTTTAGTCTTCATTATAAATAAGATATTTTTGTTCTTTTAGTATTACTAATCATTTATAAGAAATCAACACTAAAATAGGTGAATATTATTTGTAATTTATAAATAGTATGATAAAATATAAAACAAATTATAAAAAAATATACCTAATTAAAATAATAGGGATGCTAAACTAATAGATAATACAAGTGTAAGAAGGTTTTCAAAATATTATGAAAATGATTTATAAAAAAAATTATGAAATATTTCAGTTTATGGATAAAAAATTTTAGTTTTTAAAATTTATTTTAATAAAATAATTATAAAATAAACTAAAATAATAAAAACCATTTTGTTATTTGGACTAAAGAAAGTGTTCGAGATTATTTCCTATTTGACAGAGTAAGTATAAATAAAGAAAAATACTCTTTGATGCTTAACTCGGTAAGTTAAAAAAAAAAAATAGATATCAAAGATTACAAATATGTTACCGTAACTGTTTGGGATGTATAAGATATTTAATCTTATTATTTATTAAATATATAATGAATATTTTGAAATGATGTCCTATATCAAAATGAATTGATATCCAAATATTTCAAATATTACGATGTATTAAAATATTATCAAATTATTTTTTCTAAATATCTCGATAACTATAAATGGTTAAGTACATAATAAATAAACAAGAAGGAGAAAACATCTCCAATTTAAAGGAGACAAGTTTTCCATCTTATAAAGATAAATGACTTTTATAGGAATCTCACTATAACTACTCCACTGTTATATACTGTACTGCTAAAAGGAACAAGACATTGCACGAAAGATAAACAACAACGCGAGACTAAGTTGTAGGGCTCATTTTTAGGACGTTATGGTTTTTAGCGACATGGTCGGTAGCTGCAAACAAAACTCATACCTCATCCTGTTGCTTTCATTTGTTGCCCTAATATTATTATCACCATGGAAACTAGTAGGACCTTTTCTTTTCATCAATATGATCATGGTCCACCCATATTTTAAAATTTTATGTTAAATGAATCTGATTTAACCAAAAAAGTAAGAAATTTAGTTAAAAATGATTTCTATTAAATATCGAACTCGAACTATGTCTGAATAATCCAACCTTAAATTAACATAGGGTAAACCTTTTCTTCCATTTGAATACACGTAGGACACATTACCCTTGAAGAATATGGGACTCACGCATATGCCTTCCGATAAGAATAGATACAACCATACACATTCACGTGGGTGTCATCTTTAATTATGGGACGAAGGAATGCAAGCTTTTAACATCATGCGAAAATGAACAAAATGTAATTTTGTATATTAAAAAAAATCGTGTTTTTCCTTTTTCTATCATTGTCGTAAAAGAAAGCGAAATGTCATAAATGATGTTACAATAAAGAAGTAGAAGTGATGATATTGTTTATTTTGAAAAAGAAAATGAGATAAATTTGTTCATTAAAGATTATACATAGAAATCTTATAATTTTTAGAAAAAAAAAACAATTTTAAAAAACAAGAAAGAAATTCTTCTACTAAAAACCTCCAAGTTAACCATTTTTTTTTTTAAATGAAAGAAGTGGTAGTGGATGCTATTGTTCTTAAAATTATGTTAATCCATGTATGGCCACCTCGTTTTGTTGGCTGAGTCGATGGGTTATGTTAAGTTGAATCAATTGTTTTCAATCCTGATCTCAAAGCACAACACCTACAAATAATACATCGCATGTATCATGTCTGTAATGCACATATAAAAATAGAGCTTGATTTTTGTGTGCGTGTAATTGGTATGGACCTTTCAGGGACACTGCACAAACCTAGATTGGCATCTTCTTGGAACTTCATTTGCAAGTTATATCCATTCCCTGACATGATCATCATCACTGTGGTACCATGTCATATTGCTATCATGTTTACTTGGCAGCCACATTATGTGGCACATAAACGGGCAACACTTGCAAAAACTAGGCACTAGGTAGCATTCTAATTGTCAATGTCTAATTGCAAAAACTAAGCACCGGCACCTACACCAATTAGACATTGATAATGCATTTCTTCATGGATATTTAGATGAAGAAGTGTATATGATTCTCTTCCTCAAGGATTTTCTTCTCCAAAACCAAATCAAGTTTGTTTTTTCAAGAAATTGTTGTATGGGCTGGAGCAAGCAAGCAGACAGTGGTTTAACACTCTTCATAAGGCTCTTCAATCCTTGAATTTCGTTCAATGCTCTTCTGATCTTACGCTTTATACTAAGTACACTTCAACTGGTTTCACTGCTCTATTAGTTTATGTTGATGATGTCGTTCTCACGGGAAGTGACCTTGCTGAAATTAATCATGTCAAAGATTTCTTACACAAACAATTTCGCATTAAAAACGTTGAAGATCTTAAATTCTTCCTCGGACTTGAATTTGTCAGATCTTCAAAGGGAATTTCATTAAACCAAAGAAAGTATGCTTTGGAACTCTTATCAGATGCTGGTCTTTTGGCCTCAAAGCCAACAAAAACTCCCATGGATCCCTCTATTCAGCTGTCCAAAGACATTGGAAATCCTCTATCTGATATTTCTTCTTACAGAAGACTCATTGATAGACTTTTGTATTTAACCTCTACTCGACTAGATATATCTTATTCTGTCCAGCAACTAAGTCAATTCCTGGAAAAACCTACTGATATACATCTTCAAGCTGCTAATCGAATCCTCAAGTACATCAAAGCTTCACCGGGAAAAGGGCTATTTTTCCCGTCAAAATCAGACTTCAAGCTTCATGCATTCAGTGACTCAGATTGGGGAAGGTGCATTGATTCTAGGAGATCTATAACCGGATTTTGCATCTACTTTGGTTCTTCTCTAGTATCTTGGAAGACTAAAAAACAAATCACTATATCCAAATCATCATCTGAGGCTGAATATAGAGCTTTAGCCTCCACTGTTTGCGAGATACAGTGGATTCACCACCTTTTGAAAGATCTTCACAACTTACTGGATACTCCTTGCAATCTTTTCTGTGATAACCAGTCTGCAATACACATAGCTCATAATGATTCCTTCCATGAACGGACTAAACATATTGAAATTGACTATCATATTGTCCAGGAAAAACTCCTCTCAGGTTTAATTAAGCTTCTGCGAGTATCTTCTTCAAACCAGTTGGCTGACTTTCTTACCAAACCTCTTGCTCATACCAGTTTTCATATCATTTTGTCCAAGCTGGGAATGATTGATATATATTCTCCAGCTTGCGGGAGGCTAATACCGGATAATAATTAAGTTTCCGTTTTCTTTTTAATCTTTAATTAGTTTGTTTGTTAGGACCTTGATATATATATATATATATATATATATATATATATATATATATATATATATATATATATATATATATATATATAAGAGTCACTTTAACATTTTTGTTGTGTGACCTTTCTTTCTCTCAATTAATGAAATATATTCAGCTTTCTTCCTTTTCTTGAGTTCGATCACACTTTCTTTCTTCTCTCGAATTCTTTTCTTCCGCTCAATCTTTGTTTCACCATACTTGTTACAATACTTTGTGTTCATGAACAGTGTAAGTGAGAGTGAAACTTTATCCATCCCCACTACAAGAAAAATCACATTTAGCTACCGAAATTAGCGACCGAATTTTTTCTTTCGCAATTAGCGACCGATTTAATTTTGGTCGCAATTAGCAACCGATTTAGCGACCACTTTAATTCGGTCGCAATTAGCGACCGATTCAGTGACCACTTTAATTCGGTCGCAATTAGCGAATCGATTTAGCGACCAAAATATGAATTGGTTTTCATTTTGTTATTTAGCGATCGAAATAGCGACCAATAGTTTGCGTCGCAAAATTTCGATCGCTAAATCGATGGCTATTCCACACTAAAATAAAAAAATCATTTAGCGACTGATTTAGCGATCGAATTACAAATTAAAATAGTGACCGAATTATAATCGATCGCTAATGAGAAAATAACGACCAAATTTAAATCGATCGCTAACTAACATTATTTTTTTATGATATTTAAATTTATTTTTTTATAAATATACTTTAATTGTTTTAGTATATTCTTGACAATTTATTTTTTAAAAGTAATTTATTTTCTAAAAATAATTTAATTTTTAAAAGATACTTTAAAAATAAACTTTGGTCTCAATATTAACAAAATGAAGATTAACTTTAATTTTAAATTACTAAAATAAAAATATTATTAAAAATAAATCAAATTTATTAAAAATTTAAATTGTAATAAATTAAGACTAGAGTAATATTAACTATTCAATACATTGTTTAAGAAAAGTTTAATAATAAATATTCTTTAATTTATTTTTCAATTGAAAATTTCAATTGAAATTAAATTATATTTTAAAAATTTATATTAAAAAAATTAAACACATCAAATGATCACATTTTAATTCCTCATTAACTTAATTAATTAAGAAAATAAAATTTTAATCAAATTATTACAATTTTATTTTATAAAACTTTATTTTTAATCTAATCTTTAAATTTATTGCTTTATTATTATTAATTACTTAACCATGGTTATTTTCATATAATTGATATACAAAAAAATTATATCAATATACATTAGATAATCAATATTAGTTTAAGTATACTAATTAATATTTTTTTCATTTTTAACATAATTAATAACAAAGATTAAAAATAGACTCGCTAGAAAAGTTAAAAATTTAAAACTAATATCTATTTTATAAATACTAAAAATAAAGCATATTTAAATAAATTAAAAATATATTTAAATTTATATTTGAAACTATATAATAGCGGTTCCACGTTAACCGCTATCTAAATTATATTTTAGATAGCGGTTAAGGTTTAACCGCTATTAGATGTTCTGTTTTAAGAGCGTTTCGAGTGGAACCGCTTATCATATACAACCATTATGATCGATTAAATTTTCAAATAACCGATCATATTGGATAATTTTTTCAAATAATTAATTATAATCGATTAGTTTTCTAAATAATTGATTAGAATTGATTAGTTTTTCAAATAATAGATTATAATTGATTAATTTCTCAAATATATATTAAACAATTATAAATAAAAATATAAATTACTTAAGAATATTAATTATTGTATGAAAGTGATGAAGATCTTATTGAAACACTCGACAAAGATCTTATTAATTTGATGAAGTCAAAGATAAAGTCAAAGTCAACTTTGTAGCGGTCAACAGATCACTTTGATAAAAGAGTAAAGGAATTAGTGTGTCTTCGACTATGCTTAGGTATAATCATTTTTATCTTTTTCGGTGCATGAGGTTTCTTCACTTAAAAGATTTTGCAAAATGCCTCTAAATACGTTTAGCGAGTTAAAAACAAAGCATTTTAACAAAAGCTTTCTTAAACAAGTTTTTAACCGATATAATTTCGAAATAACCGGTTGTTTTCATTAAAGAAAGTTTTGAAAACCTTTTTTCAGTGTTTTAACTGATAAAGCTTCGAAATAACCGATTAAAAACACTTAAAATGTTAAGAGAAGTGTTTTTGCAGTATTTTAATCGATACAACTTGGTTTTAATCGATTAAAACCACTTAGAGTTCAGGATGATCGATCAGAATGTAATTATGACCGATCAGAATCGAATATGATCGATCAGAATTGAGTTATGACCGATCGAGCTTTTTCAATCGATTAAAACACGTTTCAATCGATTAAAACAACTTAGAAAATTTCTACACAGCGTTTTAATCGATTAAAACTTATTTTTATCAGCTTAAAATCACTTGGAAAAACTCACAATAAAGTTTTGCAAGTATTTCAATCGATTGAATCACTGAAACAATCGATTAAAACAAATTAGAAGATTTTTTGTAAAGAGTTTTAATTGATATAAATGTTGTCGTATCAGTTAAAACAAATCTGTTAAAGAATCAAGAATGTTTTAATGGACTAAAAGAAGTTTTAACAGATTAAAACTGCACTTTTAACAAATTAAAAGATTATTTTAACAGATTGATTAAACCAAGCAGTTTTGAAAATCTTCTATAAAAACAATTTGGCTTGAACTTTTTAAACACACATTGAACATCAGCTTTTACACATCCTTGAGCAATCAATCAAGCAAACTTTAGCACTCTTTTCAAGAAAGTTTCTAAATACTAAATTTAAAGAATTAAATTTATTATTATTTAATCTTTTAATTTTAGTATTAAAATTTTAAATTATATTTTATTAAATTAAAATAATTACAATATATATTTCTACTTTGAGAATGAAAAATATAATTAAACTAAAACTGAAAATATTATAATACATTTTTGAACTATTTTTGATTAATTTTTTTCCTAATTTTTTATAAAGTCAATTTTAATATTTAAAAGTATTTAACATTTTGATTTCTAAACGTTTTCGTATTACCAAATTTAAAAACATAATATTAAAAAAAATAGTTAATATTTGAAACTATATAATAGCAGTTCCACCTTAACCGCTATCTAAACTATATTTTAGATAGCGGTTAAGGTTTAACCGCTATTAGAAGTGCGCTTTTAAGAGCGGTTCGAGTGGAACCGCTATCATATACAACCACATTTTTTGATTCTGATCGATTAGATTTTCAAATGATCGATCATATTTGATAATTTTTTCAAATAATTAATTATAATCGATTAGTTTTCTAAATTATTGATTAGAATTGATTAGTTTTTCAAATAATAGATTATAATTGATTAATTTCGAAATATATATTAAAAAATTATAATTAAAAATATAAATTATTTAAGAATATTAACTATTGTAAAGATAAAGTAGAACATGGGAGGAGATGAGAATGATAATATAATGATAGAACTTACAAAAATGTAGAATTGAGAAGTTTAAAACAAAAAAAATTAAGAAAATAGAGATTTAATTACATTGTTAATAAATTTAAGATAATACTAATTTTGATTTTTATTTTTAAATATTTATTTCAATTTTTTAAAACAGAGAAACTATAATTTTAGTTTCTAAATACTCAATTTAAAGAAATAAATTTATTATTATTTAATCTTTTAATTTTAGTATTAAAAATTTAAATTATATTTTATTAAATTAAAATAATTACAATATATTTTTCTACTTTGAGAATGAATAATATAATTAAACTCAAAATTGACAATATTATAATACATTTTTTAACTCTTTTGGATTAATTTTTTTCCTAATTTTTGATAAAGTAAATTTTAATATTTAAAAGTATTTAACATTTTGAATTCTGAAAGGTTATCTCTAATAGCAAATTTAAAAACATAATATTCAAAAAAATAGTTAATGTAAGTTTTCATTATGATCGATTATATTTTGAAATGATCGATCATAATTGAAACGATATAATAGCGGTTCCAGGTTAACCGCTATCTAAAATATATTTTAGATAGCGGTTAAGGTTTAACCGCTATTAGAAGTGTGCTTTTAAGAGCGGTTCGATTGGAACCGCTATTATATACAACCACATTTTTTTATTCTGATCGATTAGATTTTCAAATGATCGATCATATTTGATAATTTTTTCAAATAATTAATTATAATCGATTAGTTTTCTAAATTATTGATTAGAATTGATTAGTTTTTCAAATAATAGATTATAATTGATTAATTTCTGAAATATATATTAAAAAATTATAATTAAAAATATAAATTATTTAAAAATATTAACTATTGTAAAGATAAAGTAGAACATGGGAGGAGATGAGGATGATAATATAATGATAGAACTTACAAAAATGTAGAATTGAGAAGTTTGAAACAAATAAAATTAAGAAAATAGAGATTTAATTACACTTTTAATAAATTTAAAATAATACTAGTTTTGATTTTTATTTTTAAATATTTATTTTAATTATTTAAAACAGAGAAACTATAATTTTAGTTTCTAACTACTGAATTTAAAGAATTAAATTTATTATTATTTAATCTTTTAATTTTAGTATTAAAAATTTAAATTATATTTTATTAAATTAAAATAATTACAATATATTTTTCTACTTTGAGAATGAACAATATAATTAAACTCAAAATTGACAATATTATAATACATTTTTGAACTCTTTTGGATTAATTTTTTTTCCTAATTTTTTATAAAGTTAATTTTAATATTTAAAAGTATTTAACATTTTGAATTCTGAAAGGTTTTCTCTAATAGCAAATTTAAAAACATAATATTCAAAAAAATAGTTAATGTAAGTTTTCATTATGATCGATTATAATTAGAAATGATCGATCATAATTGAGAAGATATAATAGCGGTTCCACGTTAACCGCTATCTAAAGTATATTTTAGATAGCGGTTGAGGGTTAACCGCTATTAAAAGTATCCTTTTAATAGCGGTTCCAGTGGAACCGCTATCATATACAACCAGATTTTAAGATTGTGAAGTCTCGGGTTGTATTTCGCTTGAGCGACACTATACTCGCTCGAGCGACATCCGATTCAAACATGAGGTCACCCATGTTACATTATCCGGCTAACTTTGATCGACGGTTAGCAAGTCAACATTCGCTCAAGCGAAAATAACATCGCTCGAGCGACGCCACCTGCACAAAATTGGCATTCTCGGGTTGTATTTCGCTTGAGCGACATGGTCTCGCTCGAGCGACGCCACCTGCACAAAATTGGCATTCTCGGGTTGTTTTTCGCTTGAGCGACACTGATCTCGCTCGAGCGACATCCACATTTTTTGATTATAATCGATTACATTTTCAAATGATCGATCATATTTGAAAATATATAATAGCGGTTAATATTTAACCGTTATTAGAAGTGCTATATAATAGCGGTTAAGATTTAACCGCTATTAGAAGTGATATTATAATAGCGGTTAAGATTTAACCGCTATCATATACTACCACATTTTTCACTTTCGTATCTCGCGCCACTTATCCCCAAATAACCCTAACTCTCGCGCCTCACTCACCCATTCCTATTAACCTTGACCAGTATCTCCTCCTCACTCCCGGCGAGCCCTAGCCCCCTCACTTGCTCCCCCAAGTCGGCCCTCACCCTAATCCAACCTCCACCAAAGCTCCTCGTCAGCCGGACGCCACCACGTGAGCCACCGCACCACACCTCTGTTCTTAACCTCCTCCGTAGCCTCCGACACCCTCAACCAAGGTTTGGCTTGTTTGAATGTATATCTTGTTATTCTCTTGCATTGTGAATAATATAGGAGAGATAATTTTGACGAGAATTTCTTTATCGTTTGTTGTAGGTGGATTTGTGAAGTAGATAGGTTCTTCGATCCCTCTTACTTGCGGATTTGGTGGTGCTTGACAGACCAATTTGGGAACTTGTTGAGACTGTACGCCCTCAGGTTAACCATTTGTAATTTGTTTTAATTATCTGTTGGATCTTAGTGAAAAGAAATTTCATAATTATTGGGTTTACTTATACAATTATTTGGTGGTCTGTATCATACATACTGCATAAGTAGTGGATAAATACCTTAGAAAAAATGTATTAGAAAAACGTAAGTACTGCATCACATGAAGTGAATAATGCAGTTTCACTTATGTTGATTGTTGTAGTTAATTTGCAAAAATAGAAAAACATAAGTAGTGCATCACATAAAGTGAATAATGCAGTTTCACTTATGCTGATTGTTGTAATTAATTTGCAAGAATAGAAAAACATAAGTAGTGCATCACATAAAGTGAATAATACAGTTTCACTTATGCTGATTGTTGTAGTTAATTTGCAAAAATAGAAAAACATAAGTAGTGCATCACATAAAGTGAATAATGCAGTTTCACTTATGCTAATTATAATTCTTTAATACGAAATTTCTTAATAATATCAATCCCACAATATGTTTCAACACAGGTTTATACCAGCAAATGGTCCTCCTGCTATAATCTCTAGAATCATCAAACAAAAATTTGATGAACCAAGTCCCACTTGGAGAAAGGTTTCACTTGAGCTTCGAGATAGATGGTTTGGAGAGTTCAAGGTAATTTGAATTATAGTTACATTAAACAATGTCATTTCATTCTTATAAATTAAATGTTTGTTGTGTATTTTATTTATGCAGAAAGAGTATATATGGGATGTGGAACAAGAGCAAGCCATAAGATCTGTTTTTGATAAGAAAGGTTCTCGAATTTTAAAAAACTCAATGAACAAAGTTAGGAATGGTAAGGATACGAGAATCTGGATACCGCCAGCTGTTCGAGCATATTAAGACTTTGAATCTTGATTAGTTGTTAAGTTCTTAAGTTTTATTTGTGTTATATTTGGATGAATTAAGCAGGTACAAATTTTGTCAAATTGGATATACAAAATTTTAAACGAAAATTTTTCAGATTTGGTTAGATTAGCGACCGAAATTTTGGTCGCTACAAATTTATTATAATATACAATTCAAATTTAGCGACCGATTTAGCGACCGATTTAAATTATTAGTTAAATAATTCAATTAATATATTAACGACCGATTATATCCGTCGCTATTATTGTTAACTTTGTCTCCAATTTAGCGACCGATTTTAATTTTTATTTAAATAATTATATTAATATATTAGCTACCGAATATATCGGTCGCTATTTTTTAAAACTTTACCACGGATTTAGCGACCGATTTATTATATTAATTTCGGTCGCTATTTTGGTCTTCAATTAATAAGTAACCAAATTATTTAGCGACCACTTTAGCGATCACCTCATCGGTCGCTAACAAATTAGCAACTTGCCCTTTTGTGACCAACCATTTCGGTCGCTAATTTCGGTCGCTAACAGAATAGCGACCGAATTTTGGCCATTAACGACCGATTTTTCCGGTCGCTAATAGCGTTTTTTCTTGTAGTGCCCAATGGTAACAATTAACATTACAAATCTCTTTAATATTGACGTCAAAGATAGGTTTTATACCAGAAACTCGTTCTACAAATAGTTGCATTGGTTAGTGGAAGAAGAGAAATTTCTAATCACAAACAATGGTGGAAACAACTATATAGTGAGAGTGAAGTTACTTGTAGCACTTGTTCAAATTGCACAAAGCCAAGTCCTTTTATTTTTAGTGGAAGACATGCAAACTAACCATTTGTTTTGGTAGCAGACATATCAGCAAACTATGTTTTGGCATTAAATTGTGCACATGATTATTCACCTCAATAAGAAAACTCAAGTTAATGAAGAAACCACTGGATAAGATAAGCAACGCTGCATGGTGGTGGCTTCACTTCACAACACTACCAAGCTTGACTAAATAGTTACTTGGAGTAAAGAGTATTCTACGGTGAGATCATTTCATAAGATAATTCGCTATATACTTAGGGACTTTTTTAGATAAATAATATTATTATATATATATATATATATATATATATATATATATATATATATATATATAACATAACCTTTTATGAAATTATTTACTTAACTGAATTTTTTTACTGTTTTAATTGAAATTCAGTTTCTCGTAAACTGAATTCCAACTTTAAACTTACCACTTTTTTTAAAATAAAAAATTAAATAAAATATATAATTAAAATTAATAAAAGTAATATTAAAAATAAAATTTTAATTTTAATTTTAAAATTTAAATAATATTTATATAAAAAATAATAAAAATAATATATTATTTAATTATATATATATATATATTAAATTATTTAAATATATTTAAATAATTATTAAAAATATTAAATAATAATTTTTTTATATATTTTTTTATTTTTGAATAGGAAATTTAAAATTTATATATTTTTTTATTATATGAATTATTTAAGTTATAATTTTAGAAAAAAATTGATAAATTTAATATATAAAATATTAAAAGTAAAATTAAAAATAAGTTATTAGTAGCAAAATAAAAATTATAGAACATGATATTAAAGAAAAATAATAAAGATAGAAAGATTTTTATAGAGTGAAAATAATAGAGGTTTATAAAGAAGAAAACCCTCCACAAATTTCTCCCGAAATTCAAGAACAACCACATCGACGAAATCCAAAACGTAATAGATGTTGTGATCGTTGTGGAACTGGAAACCACTTTTGAGATTAAAATTTTCTTAACATTATTATCAATAATTTTATTTTTCAATTTTTATTATCAATGATTGTGTTATTTTTAATATTATACATTAAATTCTGTCAATTTTTATTATTTTTTATTTTTAAGTTTATTTTATATTAATAATAATAATTTTTAACTAATTAAATAATATTTTTACTTTATTATTTAAAAAAAAATAATTTTAGCATGAATTTTTTAATATAATATTTATAATTTATCAAATAAAAACTATTACATAAATTTTTATAATATAATATTTATTTTTTTAATATATTACCTAAATTAAATTTTTATTTATTCTATTTTTTTCTAAAAGTATAACTTAAATAATTCATATAATAAAAAAATATATAAATTTTAAATTTCCTATTCAAAAATAAAAAAATATATAAAAATATATAATAAAAAAATTATTATTTAATATTTTTAATAATTATTTAAATATATTTAAATAATTTAATATATATTTAAAAATATATTATTTTTATTATTTTTTATATAAATATTATTTAAATTTTAAAATTAAAATTTTATTTTTAGTATTAATTTTATTATTTTTAATTACATATTTTATTTAATTTTTTTATTTAAAAAAAGTGGTAAGTTTAAAGTTGGAATTCGGTTTACGGAAACCTAATTCCAAGTACAATAATAAAAGAGGTTCAGTTAAGTAAATAATTTTATGAGAGGTTCGAGTTAAGTAAATAATTTCATCGGAGATTATGTTATGTATATATATAATATAATAATATTATTTTAGTAAAAAATTCAGTAAGTGGCGGATGTTAATTAAGGATTTTAGATCAAATAATAAATTATTAATAAATAATAAATAAATATTAAAATATAAAATATTAAAATGATGAATTACAAATAAATACATTAAATAATTATTAAATTTAAGGTCAAAATAAATTTACATTTAAAATTACCAAATTTTGGGATTGGCTTCTCACCTTCCAAGATACAATTAAGTTGATGAGATTTTTTTTATTTTCTTTTATGATTGAATAAAAATTTAATCAAATTCGATCTATTATTAGATAATAGATTATGTCTACTAAAGTAGAAATTCAATTCAATAAGAGTAAAATTATTACATAATTACAATATTAATATTATAATTGTTATTTAATTTATTTGATTATTTTTATTAATTATATATATTTTGAAATATTAAATTATTTTATTATTAAATAATATATTATTTTTTCAAAAAAACATTTTAAAATGTCATAAAAAGATATTTTAAATTTATAAATTTTAATAACAACATTTTGTTTTTAAATATGTGACTGAATTAACTAAATCTAATTCGATCTATGAAGTTAATTTGATTAAAAAAGAAAACACAAAAATCTAGTTCAATATCATTTTCCTTTTTGGATTTTATTGTTGAATTTGACCAAATGTTACTCACATACAACCTTGAAAAGAAAAAAACACAAAGTATAAAGAATTTAATCATTTTAAGGTCTCAAGAATCCTGCAAACTATTAATTTTTTTTTTAATCAAATACGGATTATTATAAAATCAAATAAACTTTTCTACCAATAAAAAAAAAATTAGCTGGAATATTTTGTTACATATAACTTAAATAGTTTTGCATGATTTTGCAGATTATAATCATATTGTCATCTGATTGTAAAGGAAAATCTTGCTGAGAAATGTCCACGTTTAATATTTGAAAATGTCTCAAATAATTGATGATTTATAGATTCGATTTCTAAACATTACATTACCCATCAAAGCTTAATTATTATGCATGAAAGTACTAATATATAGAAATAGATATGATAAATATCAACCATTTCAAAAAGTAGTAGAAAGTAAAAGATATTTCTAGGACTCACGAAAGATTAACATTAAAAAGATATTTATAAAGAATAATTATATAAGAAAATATAATATTAATTTTTATAAATAAAATATGAGTAAATCATATAAATAGAATGCGAGTTAATTTTTAAAATACTAAATTATAAAATTTTTCTTATTTATTAATTACTTAACTTTTTTTATTTTTTATTAATATATAAGATTTCAACTTATATTTCTTTGATGCACGTGATTGATTAGTTCTCCATAGAGAGAATTGGAAGAACATTTTGGAATTGACGTACACCAAGTATATATTAATGGAGTTTTCATCGTTATCTCTTTTGTTTGGCTTTAAATGAAAAGGAGTATTCTTCTTAGAGTTCTTGCCACTCACTCAGTCATAATTAATGGGAGCAATATCGAAACCACGCATATGGTGTATAGGCAATATATATGCACTTTAAAGTATTGTCAACATATCATCACTACTTCACATTTAATTAAGGTCAATTTTTAGTCATGAATGTCAAGTAATATTTGAAAAACTAATTAAAAGTTGAAAATTTGATTCCTCTTTTACTTATAACTCTTGTTAATATTCCGCTTTTGTTTATATCTAAAAGCATTTCTTTTTTATAATTGATTAATATATATTTGTTAATTAACATTTCTTTTGTTTCATAAAATTTCACATATTATTCAGCTAATACAAAATCAAAACGATGACATTAAATTAATCACAATTCAATATATACTTAAAACATAAGACAAGATGTATTAGCGAGTCAACAGTGGCATATAATATCACATGTATAATATTAATACATTTTTCCTCTACATACGAGCTATTATATAAACAGAAAGAACCTACCAGGGTGCGAAGACGAGAGTCGCTCTTGCTCATTAAAGTTGATGTGAAGACACACCATGGACTGAGTTTTGGGCACAAGAAAGATGATAATGGAAGGAGAGACGACACTGCAAGGAGTAATGGAGGAGAAAACAAACACCGTGTCACCAAATTTTGGAAGAACAAATATATGTGTTGGCACATGTGACATGGTTCGAAAAGGGTAATCATGTGTTGCTTTTGGTACTCAAACTTCTCACTTTTGAATAAAGATGGTATGTTGAATGAATAGCCTTCAAGTAGGATCTTTTTCCACTAACACCGCGAAAAACTAACCACAAATATCATATATTCTTGATTGTATTAATTTGCTCAACGTAAAAGAATTTTGCTAAGTAAAAGTATAAAATCTGATCTAATTAATTTAACTAACTGTTTCGTTCAACTAATTAACATTTTTGTACTATAAACTAGATGTATTTCTTTAATAGATTTAAATACTTTCATTTCATGTCTTTTCTTTTTTTCAACCAGAACTATCTGTTTGGATCCCTCGACAAAAAAGGGAGCATGGAAGATTTGTGTAACATTTTAAATTAATATAAAAGATAAATATTATCATATCTTAAAAAATAAACCTTATCAAAATCATAATTATTATATTTATAGTTACATAATTAAATAAATAAATAAATTTCTATTGTTTTTAATTAAATGTTTCATAACTCTTTTAGCGTCTGTTTGGATCCCTCGACAAAAAAGGGAGCATGGAAGATTTGTGTAACATTTTAAATTAATATAAAAGATAAATATTATCATATCTTAAAAAATAAACCTTATCAAAATCATAATTATTGTATTTATAGTTACATAATTAAATAAATAAATAAATAAAAATTGTTATAAAAAGGAACGGGGGAGAAGATCCATAGGAAGTAGGAGAGAAAAACAAAAAGAGAAAGAACGAGAGAGAATATAAAAAGAGAAAGAATGAGAGAGAAATAGAAAGAGAAAGTGAGAGAGAGAAAGAGAGAGAGAGCAAGGAAGAGAAAAAAAAAGGAGAAAGATAAGGAGAGAAAAGAAAGACAAAGATAAAATCGTCCCTGTAAAGTTTTGATATCTCATCTGGAGTTATTAAGGTATGAGATGAGAATATTATCATTAAATCTATTTTATTTTGCTTATAATTATGGAGTGTGTCCCTAACCTCATTCTATTTATTTAATTATTTGTTTATTTACCTCTAACTACGTAATAGTCCTGGCTTATGCTTGTTTATTTTATCTTTAGTCTTGCATTGGTCCTATTTTAATTATCTCCAGTTATGTACTGGTCTTATTTGTTTATTTTATTTTATCTTTAATCTTGCACTAGTCCTATTTTAATTATCTCCAATTATGTACTGATCATGTTTGTTTACTTTATTTTATCTCTAATAGTGCAGTGATCCTATTTATTAATGTATATTTATATTATTCAATTATAATAATATCTATTTGTGAAGATTTGATGATAGTGTAGATGGAGGTTGGACTTTGGGGATTTAAATGAGTAAATATCATCGATAGTGATTAAAATTGGGTTCATTTATCCTGACTAGTCACTACAAATTTAATTTAAGTCTTCATAAAATAGAATGTGTTGGGGAAGTTGAAACATATATATCTATATATTATAAGATTGTATTATTGTAAATGATAAATGTTCTCACTCTCTATTGTGATCTTTTGTGCATGTTTTATTTAAACACCAACTTAAGTACATGGAGGCGCCAAATATTCCAAATCCCTTCTCTGCAAGCATCACTGCATTATTTCCAGAAACTACTTGGAACACGAACGTTATAGACAACTCGGTTACTTTTAGAAGGACTGGATTATCAATAATAACATTTGTATCTGATATGGGAAATCCCATTATGTTAGATGCACTAGTGCAAAAATGGGCTTTTACGTCAGGTATCTAAGGCTTTTTACGTCGTATTTAAGACTGACGTTAAAATGGGAGACGTAAATTTACGTCAGACCCTTTAGCTCGACATAAATTTACATCAGCTATCAAGACCCGACGTAATTTTGCGTTGCATATACCACTAAATAGACGTAAAAACTTTTCAGAAATTATAAAAAAAAACAGCAAATTTACGTCGCATATGGTATATGCGACGTAAATTTACGTCACATATACCAATATGCGACGTAAATTTACGTCGCGTATGGGTATATGCGATGTAAAATTGCTGTTTTTTTTTTTAAATTGGGTTGATTCTGTTTTACAACTAAAACCTGCAAATATATATTACAACCAGATAGTCCAGAGGTTCAATTTTCTTTAGCTAGAAAATTTAAAATATAATATTATATAATTCAAAATACATAATAAAACAATATAATACAAACATACAAACTAAAAAATCTATTACAAACTAAAAGTTAATACAAACTAAGTTACCTAAACTACATAATACACACAATATAATATGAACAAGAACTTAAAAAATTATGTACTAGAATTGTTGAACAAAAAATTTTGCCCATTGTTCTCTAATTTGTGTAATATCATATTCTGGTAATGGAGATGGATCTTGAAATACCTGAAACATTAATTTGACTCTTGTAAACATGCAACATGAATAAAGTTAAATAAACTTAACTAATGTTAAAAACAATTACCTCCGTCCAAGAATCAATTATACCCGCACAAACTATGGCTCTCATCCAGTACATCACATAGTAACCACATTCAAACGAGTCTGTTTGCTTATTACATTGAAATGATGAAAAAAACATAATGTTATTTTCAAAATTTAAATACAAACAATAATTATGGTATTCACTTATATAAATAAGTTTCTAACCTTAGGATAAATGAACTGCAAAGTCTTTGTTCTAGGTTTTCCACTTAGAATATTAGTTCCGAGACACGATTCTAAGTGAAAAAAGTCATATATTATTCAATATGTATTTATAATTTAAAAACATAATTAATGAATAAAAGATAAAGTTACCCTTGTAATAAGCTTTTCATTTCTTGACTCGGTTTTCGATGTAATGAACAAAACCACACCACGAGTGTAATCCCAGGGTATGATTATAATTAGCTGTCAATGGGACCTACATTGTATGACATAAAAATTAGTTACAAAAATATAAATTAAAATACTAACCCTTCAATGTATGGAGCCAAATATATATGTCTTTTTGAGTCACTCATCCATATTTGCATATACTTGTTGGATTCCAACCTTTGTATTTCCAGATTTTTGGATGGATTGAGGCTCAATAAATCAGTATACTTCGATTTTTCTTGTTCCACACTCAATTTGTCAATGTACCTAAAACAATTAATTATAAGTTAAATATAATTATTATAATCTTAGAAACATAAATGAGAATGACTTACATTGCCCACAATTGTATGATGGAAATGTTTAACATGCAATTTCCTCCAAGCAATTTCTAAAGCATCGGGCAAGGAAATGTATAATGGAACAACTGGAGTTGTCAATTCTAAACACTCTAACATCCCATATTATCTGACACGGTCTCTTCCTCAACCGTGGTAATATGGTCAACAACATAGAGATGTGATCATCATTACATTCTGTCAAATCCTCATCAATAATAGGTTGTTTTTTATGCTTAGCACGACGCAAGTCCTCCTAAAAAAATGATTACAATTAATTAAACATTTATATAATTATAATACTAGAAAAGAGAAAATAGACATATATATATATATATATATATATATATATATATATATTACCTTGGTCTGTGTCTGATAGTGGCATAACCAAACGTCTTGCCCAAGCCAAGAATGTCACGCTTACTGCCCCACTAATTGAATCTCTTCATTAGGAAAAGGCACTTGGAGCATTAACATCATGAACTTCATCAACTACTACTCGTGTCCGATCTGCACTGTAGAGGGACACCATGGATGGTTAAACCACCCTCAAAAACTCGACCAATAGCCACTAGACGCGGGGGGTCATCCTCAACATATAACTCACACTGGTGTGATGCATCAGTCTGAGTATATTCTCCTGAAGGATCAGTAGTAGTAGCAGCACAACTCCCTTTAGTGCGGACTCGAACAACATCATGTTCAATTGTTTGAGGTGTTCCTTGAGTCTCTTGCTGAGAGCGAGCGAGAGATTCAATTTTTTCATCAAACTCTTGCTGCAAGGACTGCCTTATTTGATTTAACTTTTCTTCAAACTGCATCTCCATTTTATGCAAGGCCTCCTGGCTGCAAGAGTCAGTAGTGGTCCTTCGTGATGTTGGACCAAAGTAATCACGAAGGCCCCAGGATCCACTAGCACCACGCACACGTCCTGAGTAATCTGGTTTTCCTATGGCTGTCGCCAATATATCTTGTCGACCACGAGGAATAAATGATCATTGGGTGCTTTGCTCAACTAAATCATCCTACAACACATTAACAATAATTAAGTCATACACTAACTTTCACATTAAAATCAATTCAAATTGACATTATAACTTACGATTTTCTGAGCAATGATTCGTGCAGACTCAGAAGTCATTTGTCCATCAGATTTTGTCCGGGCTGCCTTCCACATCTCATAGCGAGGGGTGGAGATGCAAGGTCGATAGACTCAACTCCTGCTGACTCTTCTCGGCTTTCATGAGACGTTGCTCCAATAATGCATACCTTCCTCGTGACAATACATGGGGTGCATCATTCAACCTCGACGTTGTTGGGCATCCTGTCTTTTATCATGCCAAGAGGGGTCCATTTGGGCGGCACAAAGCTGTAACCAATCCTCCTCACTAATTTGATACTTTAGACAGGGAGATTCATCTTGAAACTTTCCAAATACATACTCCAGTGTCAAGAAAGTCTTAAAGTCCCTCCATCTAATGGCAATGGAGGATAAAATCTTCTTCCTCATCACCTCGGTGTTAAGAACATCAAAATTTTGTTGTGAAATGACCAATAAATGTTAAATTCAATTAATAATGATATATAAAGTATTCAACAAATATAGAAATACCTGAACATCCTGCCACATGAGGTTCTTCTCGGTTTCCTCTACATCATCCCAAGATGGAGTAGTAATCGGAACATGGTGTCGAGCTAGTAGTCCCAAATAGCTCTTAAACTTAGCAGCATTTGGGCCAGATGCCTTACCAGAACGTGGATCAACTTCAACTTGAGTTTTCTCTCTAGCTACCCTCCTTCACTGTCAACCCCTTTAACCGAGTGACAGATCCCAGTACCAGATGTGGAATCCGACATATCCTAAAAAACAAAACAATATGAAGTCAACATACTTTATAAGTTTGAATAAAAAGAACTAAAAAATGTGAAGATAAACACCTATTATGTTGGTATGTTTTCCCATATCCCTTCATCATGATCACTTCGAATTGCATGTATGTCATCAACTTCATTGTCAACTATGTCATCAAATGGTCTACTTGAAAATGAAGGTGTTTCATGTATATCTAGAGACTCATCTTGATGAATTCTGTGCATGCTTCTTCCTTCAAGGACAATTGACCATCTCTCATTACATGGATCCTTAACATAAAATATTTGTCTCGCTTGATATGCCAAAATAAAAGTTTCATCCTTATACCCAACTTTACTCAAATCAACCAAAGTAAATCCTAGGTCATCTGTTCGCACACCCGTATTCCCTTCAACCCATTTACACTTGAAGACAGACACCCTAAAAGTAACATAATCAATTTCCCATATCTCTTGTATGACCCCAAAATAACTCATAGAAGCTGTGATAGGATTTTTGTCTTTAAAACTAGAAAAATGCATAGATTCAGCTTGAATTGTGACCCCACTATTTTGTACTCTACCTTTATCATCTTCTATTTTTGAGTAGAAACAATAAGTATTAATGTCATACCCACCAAATGTAATGACATCACTATTAGGCCCACGAGCAAGTCTCAAAAGTGTTTCTGAAACATTAATCTCAACATATACCCTTTTTTTAAACCAAGAAAGGAAACTTTTGTTATGTTCATTCAATACCCATTTTTCATTCATTCGTGGATGTGTTGCCTTTATTTCATTTATGTGTTGTGATATGTAAGGGATTACTTCATCAGTGTTGTTCAATATGTATAAATGTGTTTGGTCAACTTCTTTCCGACTAACATTTTTAATTTTTAAATTTTGAGTACCCTTACCTTCACATCTTCCATCATGTCTCATCTTAGGAATACCTATTGGTTCTGATTTTGACGTGTATCCTAAACAAAACTCAATGGCTTCTTCTGCAATGTACCTTTCCACAATAGAAGCTTCGGCCTGTATTGATTCTTCACATATCCTTTTAAGATCTTCATGTATCTCTCAATAGGATACATCCATCTAAGAAAAATTGGACCACATAACCGAATTTCCCTTACCAAATGGACTATCAAATGCACCATGATATCAAAAAATGAAGGGGGAAAATACATTTCTAACTGGCACACTATTACAATTGCTTCATTTTCTAATTCATCTAACTTTTTTGGATCAATTACCTTTTTACAAATGGCGTTGAAAAAGAAACATAACAGAGTAATAGCAATTCTAACGAAGTTGGTAAGATGTTTCGAATAGCCACTTGGTAAAAGTTGTTGCATCAACACATGACAATCATGAGACTTTAAACCAACTAATTTCAACTCTTGCATAGACACAAGACTCTTAACATTTGAGGAGTATCCTTGTGGCACTTTGACCTCACGTAAACACTCACAAAAGCTTCTATTTTCTTTCTTTGATAGAGTATGACAAGTCTGGAGGTAAGTAAGTTCGTTTTCCAAGCCGATTGTGGATGTAATTCGAACGTATACCCATGTCTCGCCAAATCTTGTCTTGCTTTTATTCCATCTTTTGTCTTTCCTTTTATGTTAAGCAATGTCCCAATTATACTATCACAAACATTTTTTTCAACATGCATCACATCTATACAGTGTCTAACTTCCAACTTACACCAATAAAGAAGATTGAAGAATATAGACTGTTTCTTCCAAATGTTTTTCTCATTGGATTTCTTTTGGGTCTTTCCAAACACAATATTAATATTTTTCACTTGCTCATATACTTGTTCACCATTGCGTGGTACTGATGCAACCGCATTCTCCTGACATTCATTAAATGCTTTTTTCATTTTACGATATGGATGATTAGCAACTAGAAACTTTCTATGCCTATTGTACACAATTTTTTGTCCATGTTTCAATTGGATATAAATTGTGTCTTCTTGACATAAAGGACACGCTAAATGACCTTTCACACTATAACCGCTCAAATTACCATATGCTGGAAAATCATTTATAGTACAAAATAACATTGCACACAACCTGAAATTCACTTCGTGATATGAATCAAATACATCCACTCCTGTTTCCCACAACATCTTCAAATCATCAATTAAAGGACTAAGATATACATCTATGTCATTTCCTGGTTGTCGAGATCCTGAAATCATCATAGATAACATCATATATTTTCTCTTCATGCATAACCAAGGAGGCAAATTGTAAATGATCAACAAAACTGGCCATGAACTATGTTTACTACTTAAATTTCCATAAGGATTCATCCCATCTGTAGCTAATCCAATTCTCAAGTTTCTTGGCTCTGCACTAAATTCTGGAAAGGTTTCATCAATCCTTTTCCATTGTGGAGAATCAGTTGGATGTCGAAGAAGATTGTCACATTTTCTACCATTTGCATGCCATGTCAAGTTTCTTGCATCTTCTTTTATGGCAAATAATCTTTTAAACCTAGGTATAATTGGCAAATACCATAACACCTTAGTAGGGGGACCATCTAGTTCTTCCTCACCACTACTTTCCTCAACTTTGTTTTTGAACCTCGACAAACCACATGTCGGACACATCTTTAATTTAGCAAAATCGTTTACGTACAATATACAATCATTAGGACATGCATGTATTTTCTTGTACTCTAAACCCATTGGACATAATATTTTGTTTGCCTCATAGTTACGAATAGGTAATGTATTATCTTCAGGAAGCATCTCCTTCAACAACTCCAATAATTCGGTGAAACTTTTATCAGTCCATCCATTTCTTGCTTTTAAAGTAAACAATTTTAAAGTTGCTGATAATCTTGTAAAACTACATCCTATGTACAATTGTTGTGCAAAATCAGATTTCAAAGAATCATATAGATGTGCTTTCATAAAATTTTCTTCACCAATATCACGTATCATATCCTCTAGATTATCATTCATCCCTTCATCAAAATTGTCTGTAGTTGACACAGTTGAGATGTCTAATATTTCTCCATGCCATGTCCATATTGTATAACTCTTAATAATACCATAAACAAACAAGTGATCACGTATATCCTCAAGTTTATGACGAATTTGATTCAAACAACGAACACATGGACAATAATATGTCCCTTTCATAGCTTTTCCATTTTCACTAGCAAATTTCAAAAATTCCTCAACTCCCTTTTCGTACTCTTCACTAATACGACGTGCATTCATCCAACTTCGATTCATATTATGTTATAAAGCTTCGTCACTCCTAGAGATTTAAAAATTATATGTAAAAAGAAATTAATATACAAACAACAAAGCACGTTCCAACAACAATGAAGTGTGTAAACCGAATGCACTCAACCAAATAAACAAATAATTACATTCCAATAACAATCCGGTGGAGACATTCATACTATAACGTGATTGAGATCCCCAAAAGCAATCACGGATTCAATTTAAACATATAGCAATGACATAGAACACTAACCTCGAGTGTAGACGAAAAATGATTTCAAACTCGAATCCAATCGGGGAGAAATATCAAGTTCGTAAAATGACACACAATGTTGATGTTTGTCACTGTCAAACTGATCGAAAATGGTGTGCAGAGGTAGCTGTTGTCGTCGTTCTCAAAAACCCTGGTTGCGCGAGATGAGGGAGTGGGTCTGGGGGGAAATAAAAGGGACTTTTTCCGTCGCGCATCCCAGTACGCGATGTAAAAAGCACTCTTTTACGTCGCACCTGGGTGGCACGACGTAAAAAGCCTTCTTTTACGTCGTGCCCCCATGTGCGACGTAAAAGAGGCTTTTTACGTCGCGTGGTGGGGTGCGTGACGTAAAACTTTTGTCTCTTATTTACAAAATTGCCACCGCATTTTATTTACGTCGAATATTTTTACATGCGACGACAATTGGGTGACGTAGATGTTAGGTTTGTTTAGTATTTTGCTGTTATCTATTCCTAGATTTTAGGAAATAATTAGTCAAGTATTTTCTTATTTTTCGGGATCACATTCTGCTGTAAATGTGGTCAGTTAGCTATTTTTGCTGTATTTTGGCTTTATAAAAGTCATATGCATTTGTTCAATAAACATATCAGAGCATATTTTCTCACTTATTCTATATTTTATAATCTCATTCTACAATTGGTATCAGAGCCCGCAAGGGCCTGATAATCCAAAAACAGTGTAAAAAAAGAAGAAGAAGAAGTGAGAGTACAGTAAAGAGAGAGGGGAGGAGTTCGATCTCATTCTCAGTAAAACCCTTCTATCTCATTCTGAGTAAAACCCTAAGTTTTTTTTCTGTGCGCATCTCATCATGTCCAATCTAGAGCAACAGTTTGTGCAATCTTCCATTCCACGGTTCGATGGCCATTACGATTTTTGGTCCATGACTATGGAAAATTTTCTTCGAAGCAAGGAGCTATGGCGAGTTGGTAGAAGATGGTATAACCACGCTCGCCTTGAGTTTTGGATCAGATGAAGAGACCCAAAAGAAGGTTGTTGAGGAGGCGAAGGAGACAAAACTTAAAGACTTGAGAGTCAAGAATTTCCTTTTTCAATCTATTGATAGAGAAATTCTGGAAACTATACTTGACAAAAGCACATCCAAAGCAATTTGGGATTCTATGAGGCAGAAGTATCAGGGCTCTACAAGAGTTAAGCGTGCACAACTTCAAGCACTACGACGAGAATTTGAACTACTCATCATGAAAGATGGAGAGAAAGTGGATAGTTTTCTTGGTCGCACTATGACCGTGGTGAGTAAAATGAAATCAAATGGAGAGGTGTTGGAGCAAAGCACTGTGGTGAGTAAAATTCTGCGTTCGCTACCTCCAAAATTTAATTACGTAGTCTGTGCAATTGAAGAATCAAATGACATCAGTAAACTGTCTATTGATGAGCTGCATGGAAGTCTTCTAGTGCATGAACAGCGAATGCAGGAAGTCCATGAGGAGGAGCAGGTGTTAAAGGCAACTCAAGAGGAAGTCTATCATACTTATGATGATCGTTCTCAACGAAGCAGAGGTCGCGGTGCACCCAGAGGTGGTCGCGGCAGGGGACGAGGGAGACAGTCATTTAATAAGGCTACTGTTGAATGTTTTAAGTGCCATAAATTGGGGCACTTCCGGTATGAATGTCCAGATTGGGACAAGAAAGCCAATTATGCAGAAGTAGATAATGAAGAAGAGATCTTATTGATGGCTTATGCGGAATCTCAGCGAGCACATGAGGAAGGTATATGGTATCTTGATTCTGGATGCAGCAACCATATGACTGGCAATAGATTGTGGTTCTTTAGCTTGGAGGAAGAGTCTGGCAGAACAGTAAAACTTGAAAATGACATGCATATGACAGTAGAAGCTAAAGGAAGTATTAGAATGCAAATCAATGGCATATCTCAGGTTTTGACAGATGTCTATTATATTCCTGAGCTGAAAAATAATATACTCAGCATAGGTCAGTTACAAGAGAAAGGGTTGACTATTCAAATTTCCGATGGCATATGCCAAGTTCTCCACTCCACCAGAGGACTAATTATGCAAACCAATATGAGTGGAAACAGGATGTTTTACGTGACAGATACCTTAGTACTCAAACCACCAACATGTTTGCATACAGAAATATCCGAAAAGGAGGCTTATTTGTGGCACTGTAGATATGGACATCTCAATTATAAGGATCTGAATTTGCTAGCCTGCAAGGAGATGGTGGTTGGGCTACCAACATTGAATTTCCAAAGCAAGACCTGTTCTATATGCCTGACTGGAAAACAAACCAGAAATCTTTTTCCCAGCCACACCACATGGAGGGCATCTAGTCCACTTCAGCTGATTCACTCAGACATTTGTGGTCTTATTCAGCCAGCTTCACACAGTGGTAAAAGGTATCTTTTGAATTTTATTGATGACTTTACTCGTAAGACATGGGTGTATTTTTTACATGAAAAATTAGAAGCCTTTGACATGTTTAAAAGGTTTAAAGCTAGAGTTGAGAAGGAGACAGGGGCACGTATATCTTGTCTCAGGAC
This sequence comes from Sphenostylis stenocarpa, assembly GCA_963425845.1. Lineage (NCBI taxonomy): Eukaryota > Viridiplantae > Streptophyta > Magnoliopsida > Fabales > Fabaceae > Sphenostylis > Sphenostylis stenocarpa. The sequence continues at coordinate 40,866,533 of OY731401.1, forward strand.
AGATCGTGGTGGAGAATTCTTGTCAAAAGAATTTGAAGAATTTTGTCACTTTCAAGGAATACGTAGGCAGCTAACTGCCTCCTACACTCCCCAACAAAATGGTGTGGCGGAAAGGAAGAATAGGACTGTTATGAATGTTGTTCGAGCTGTTTTGCATGGAAAACAGGTTCCTAAGATGTTTTGGCCAGATGCCGTGAAGTGGTGTATGCACATTCAAAATAGGAGTCCAACTGCAGCAGTAAAAAATATGACTCTAGAGGAGGCCTGGAGTGGTAAGAAGCCTGTAGTAATACATTTTAAAATTTTTGGATGTCTTGCTCATGCACATATACCAGACCAGAAGCGGACCAAGCTAGCTGACAAAAGCAGACCCTGTATTTTCTTGGGGGTCAGTGATGACTCAAAGGCTTGGAAACTCTATGATCCAATATCCAAATCCACCATCATCAGTAGAGATGTGGTGTTTGAAGAGGAAGAATGCTGGAATTGGAGTCAAACCGAGAAGAGGCAACAACAACACTTACATTGTGGAGATGAAGATGAAACTTCCAAGAATATTCATTCAGCAGTAATTACATCTGCGGATGATGAAGAAGAAAATAGGACCGATGCTAGTCCATCTGATACATCTCCGACAGAGGTTGTACGTGTGAGGAGACCTCCAAGATGGTTTGAATATTATGAAGTTGGTTTTGGTGAAGGAAATTGCTTGAATGCAATGTTGATGATGGCTGATAATGATCCAATTACTTTTAAAGAGGCTGCATTGAGTAAGCATTGGAGGGAGGCTATGACAAGCGAAATAGAAGCAATAGAAAGGAATCACACATGGGAACTCACTACATTACCTCCTGGTGTTACACCCATTGGAGTCAAATGGGTATTCAAGACAAAGCTTGATGAAAAGGGACAGGTGGAGAAATATAAAGTGAGGCTTGTGGCTAAAGGCTATGCACAAAGACATGGAATAGATTACACTGAGGTATTTGCACCAGTGGCTTGGCTTGATACAGTCCGAGTAATCTTAGCCATAGCTGCACACTACAGTTGGGAAGTATTTCAATTGGATATAAAGAGTGCGTTTCTACATGGAGAGCTCGAGGAAGTCATCTATGTCCAACAACCAGAAGGTTTTGAAATACGGGGGGAAGAAGCGAAGGTATATCGACTTAAAAAGGCACTATATGGTCTCAAACAGGCACCACGGGCTTGGTATCAGAAAATTGAAGCTTACTTTACACAAGAGCAATTTGAAAAGTGTTCTAGTGAGCATACATTATTTATCAAGTCACAAGACAACAAGATTCTTATAGTCAGTCTCTATGTAGATGATTTAATATTTACTGGCAATGATAAGTTGATGTGTGATGAATTTAAACAATCTATGATGTTGCAATTTGCTATGACTGATCTGGGCAAGATGAGTCACTTTCTTGGTATTGAAGTGCAGCAGAATCACAATGGTATATTTATCTGTCAAAGGAGATATGCACGAGAAGTGTTATCCAGGTTTGGCATGTTGGACAGCAATGCAGTAAAGAATCCAATGGTGTTAGGCACTAGACTGTCATCAGAAACAAAAGGGGAGCAGGTTGAGGAAACATTGTATAAACAATTAGTAGGTTGTTTGATGTACTTAACTGTAACAAGACCTGATCTGATGTATACAGTCAGTTTGATAAGTCGATTTATGACAAAACCCACCACAACACATTGGCTTGCTGCAAAACGAATTCTAAGGTATGAAAAAGGCACAATGGACTTTGGGATTTGGTACAAGAAAAAGACTGGTAGTCTAAAACTACTAGCCTTCACAGACAGTGACTATGCAGGTGATTTGGAAGATCGGAAGAGCACATCTGGATTTGTCTTTATGTTGGGTACAGGAGCAGTGTCTTGGGCATCAAAAAAACAAAGTGTGGTTGCACTGTCTACAACTGAGGCTGAATACATGGCAGCAGCCTTTTGTGCATGTCAGTGTGTTTGGCTTGGAAGGATACTCAAGCAGATTGGAATTAGACATGAGACTGGAGTAGAAATTATGTGTGATAACAGTTCTACTATACAACTGTCCAAACATCCGGTGTTTCATGGCAAGAGCAAGCATATTGATGTAAGGTTTCATTTTCTTAGAGATTTAGTCAATAGTGGGGAAGTTCAACTGAGTTTTTGCACCTCTCAAGATCAAATTGCAGATATTATGACAAAGGCACTTAAGTTGGAGCAGTTTGAGAAATTATGAAGCTTACTTGGTGTAACTAGTATAGAAACATTGGTTTAAGGGAGGGAATGTTAGGTTTGTTTATTATTTTGCTGTTATCTATTCCTAGATTTTAGGAAATAATTAGTCAAGTATTTTCTTATTTTTTGGGATCACATTCTGCTGTAAATGTGGTCAGTTAGCTATTTTTGCTGTATTTTGGCTTTATAAAAGTCATATGCATTTGTTCAATAAACATATCAGAGCATATTTTCTCACTTATTCTATATTTTATAATCTCATTCTACAGTAGAAGCTCTTTTTTGCACTAGTGATGGACCAGTAGTGATTACCTTTTGTATGCCTCCTACCTTTTTTCAAAACCCCTTAATCGGTTTGTTTCCATCGACAATGTAGATATTTGTAAAATTGTAGAAAAAAAATAGAAGGAATCAAAAATAAATTTCCTTCTTCTTTTGTATATTATATATATATATATATATATATATATATATATATATAGTGATGTAAATTTACTTTTACATATATGTAATATTTTTTTTGACCTGCTACTCTTATACAAATAATAATAATAAGAAAACAAAAGTCACATTAAATGGTATCGAGCAACGTTTCATGTGTGACCTGTGAAATGAGTATATCCTGATATCTTATGAATCCTAACTTATATAATTCCAGATGACAAATAATAGAAGGAACAACGAGTTGACAGAAGCGGTACAAGCTATCCGAGACATGGTCGCTGCATTATTAAGGAACCAAAGACCTGAAGGAACCAATGGATCACAAGGTTTAGTTGAATTTAGGAGAAACAAACCTCCGCAATTTACTGGAGGTTATAACCCAGAAAAGGCTGAATTATGGATTAAAGAATTGGAAAAAATATTTCAAGTTATGAATTTTCCTGATGACCAAAAGGTGAATTATGTTGTGTTTATGTTGATAGGAGAGGCTGAATATTGGTGGGATAGTACCAGGAGATTACTAGAAGGAGGAAGAATAATTATTACTTGGGAAGTGTTTAGAACAAAATTTTTAGAAAAATATTTTCCCAATGATGTGAGAAGAGCGAAAGAAATAGAGTTTATGCAATTAAAACAAGGAAGTATGACAGTAGGAGAATATGCCTCTAAATTTGAATAGCTAGGAAAATACTTTACATTCTTTTATCACCCTGATGAAAGAATGAAGTGTATAAAATTTGAGAATGGACTTAGGCCTGAATTGAGAAAAACGGTAGGAATACTAGAAATTTATGATTTTCCTACACTTATTCATAAATGCAAATTTTTGGAAGATTTTGAAAACCATCAAAATAGTAAACCAAAATCTTTTGGACCCCAGCATAATAAAAGGAGACAAAATGAAGAAAAACCTTACAACCGCCCCCACTGGAGATCCCAACCCAGCCAATTTTCCGTAGGAAATTTTAATAAACCTGTAAATAGTCAGCTCAAGTGCTTCAAGTGCGGACAGGATCATTATGCTAAAGATTGTCATCTTAAAGGACCTGTTTGTTTCAAGTGTGGAAAATCTGGTCATATATTCTCTGAATGTCGGCAACAAAAACCAAATTGTGATCCTTCTACACCTAAAAGAAGACCTCCAACAACAAAAAGAGTATATACCATGAATGGAATTGAAGCTTCTCAGAATAATGATTTGATCCAAGGTATGTGTTTCATTAAAGGAAAAACTTTAAATGTACTGTATGACTCAGGCGCAACTCATTAATTTATTTCCAATGATTGTGTCCAACACCTTGAATTGCCGACTTCTTTTCTAGATACTAGTTTGATTGTTTCAACTCCCACAAGTAAGTTTGTAATCACCAATAAAATTTGTCTAGATTGTCCTTTTTTCGTTGAAAATAGGAAATTCCTTGTAAATTTAATTTATCTACCTTTATCTCAATTGGATGTAATCCTAGGTATGGATTGGTTATCTTCCAATCAAGTCCTTTTAAATTGTGCAAAAAAATAAGTAATATTTTCAATTTCTGAAAATCTTTTGAGTTTCTCTACCAACTCAGTAAATGAGTCTTTGAAGAACAAAATTCAAGGATATTTTTTTCTATCTTCTGTGGAAGTAAAAGAGGAAGTCGATTTGAAAAAAAAATAGCAATTGTTCAAAATTTTCCTGAAGTTTTTCCTAATGATATTCCTGGTTTACCACCCAACAGAGATATTGAATTTTCAATAGATTTAATGCCTGGAACTGGACCAATTTCTATGGCACCATATAGGATGTCCCCTTTTGAACTGACAGAATTGAAGAAACAATTGGAAGAATTACTTGGGAAACAATTCATTCGTCCTAGTGTATCACCTTGGGGAGCCCTTGTTTTATTAGTTAAGAAGAAAGATGACAGCTTTAGGTTGTGCGTAGATTATCGTCAGTTAAATAAATTCACCATAAAGAATAAATACCCTCTTCCAAGAATAGATGATTTGTTAGATCAATTAAGAGGAGCTTCTGTATTTTCTAAAATAGATTTAAGATCAGGATATCACCAAATTAGAGTAAAGGCAGAAGATGTACAAAAAACTGCATTTAGAACTAGGTATGGTCATTATGAATATCAAGTGATGTCTTTTGGTGTGACCAATGCTCCTGAAATATTCATGGATTATATGAATAGGATTTTTCATCCATTTTTAGATCATTTTATTGTGGTTTTTATAGATGACATTCTTATTTATTCTAAAACTTTTGAAGATCATGCGGACCACCTTCAAGTTGTTCTCCAAATTTTGAAAGACAAATAATTGTATGCTAAATTGTCTAAGTGTGAATTTTGGTTAAAAGAAGTGAAATTTTTAGGTCATGTGATTTCCAAAGAGGAAGTGTCAGTAGACCCAACTAAGGTGGAAGAAATTCTACAATGGGATCCACCAAAAATAGTGACTGAGATTCATAGTTTCCTGGGTTTGACTGGATATTATAGGAGATTCATTGAAGGATTTTCTAAAATGGCTATGCCTTTAACCCAACTCACCAAGAAAGGTCAAGCTTTTGAATGGACAGAAAAATGCGAAAATAGTTTTCAAGAACTTAAGAAAAGATTAACCACTTCCCCTGTACTAGCATTACCTAACCCAACTGGACATTTTGTGATATTTTGTGATGCTTCCAAAATGGGATTAGGATATGTTCTTATGCAAGATAGAAGGTTAGTTGCATATGCCTCGAGACAATTAAGAACACATGAGAAAAATTATCCAACTCATGATCTAGAACTAGCCGCCATCGTTTTTGCACTCAAAATATGGAGACATTATGTTTATGGTGGTAAGTTTGAGGTTTTTAGTGATCATAAAAGTCTTAAATACATGTTTGATAAAAAAGAGTTAAATATGAGACAGAGAAGATGGATGGAATTTTTGAAAGATTATGATTTTGAATTACATTACTATCCAGGAAAGGCAAATGTAGTAGCAGACGCTTTAAGTAGAAAATCTTTACATGTCTCTTCCCTTATGATTCACGAGATGAGTCCGCTAGAAGAGTTCAGAAACATGAATTTATCAATTACCATGAACCCTGATAGAATAAAATTAAACTTAACTCAGATTACTAGTGGATTACAAAGACAAATTCAAGAGGCTCAAACAATTAATGAATTTATTCAAAAGAAAAAGAAGTTGATAGGACAAAAGAATGGAGAAAAATTTGGCATAGATAAAGCAGGAATTTTGAGATTTAGTGGTAGGATATGTGTGCCTAATAATGTAGAGATTAGAAAGCTGATTTTAGATGAAACACATAAGAGTAAATTGAGCATACATCCAGACACAACAAAAATGTATCAAGATCTTAAGAAAATATTTTGGTGGCCTAAAATGAAGAAGCAAGTGGCACAATATGTAACATCATGCTTAGTTTGTCAAAAAACTAAGCTAGAACATCAAAGGCCTGCAGGAATGCTACAATCTTTAGACATACCTGAATGGAAATGGGATAGTATTACAATGGACTTTATAGTTGGTTTACCAAGAACAATTCAAAAATTTGATTCCATATGGGTTATCGTGGATAGGTTGACAAAGTCTGCTCATTTTCTACCCATTAACATCAGGTATTCATTGGAGAAACTGATTGAATTGTACATAAAAGAAATTGTGAGGTTACATAGAGTTCCATCTAGTATTATTTCTGACCGGGATCCTAGGTTTACTTCTAAATTTTGGGGAAGCCTACATCAAGCCTTAGGAACTAAGCTTCATCTTAGCTCAGCTTATCATCCTCAAACTGATGGACAATCAGAAAGAACCATTCATTCCTTGGAAGATTTGTTGAGAGCATGTGTGTTAGAAGATTCTGGTAGTTGGGATCGATACTTATCATTAATTGAATTTACTTATAACAACAATTTCCATTCTAGCATCGGTATGACACCCTATGAGGCATTATATGGGAGAAAATGTAGGACTCCTTTATGTTGGTTTGAGACTGGAGAAAATTTAATCTTAGGTCCTGACATGATTCAACAAACCACGGAGAAAATTAAGATGATTAGGGAAAAATTTAGAACAACTCAAAATTGATAGAAAAGTTATGCTGAAAAGAGAAGACGACCCCTTGAATTCCAAGAAGGTGAGCATGTATTCTTGAAAGTAACACTGACAACTGGAGTTGGTAGAGTAATGAAAGCTAAGAAACTCACTCCTCAATTTATTGGTCCCTATCAAATTCTTAGAAAAATAGGTCATGTTGCTTATCAAATTTCCTTACCCCCTTTCCTTTCTAATCTTCATAATGTGTTTCATGTGTCTCAATTAAGAAAATATATTTCTGACCCTTCTCATGTAATAATGCCAGATACAGTACAATTAAAGGATAACCTTACATTTGAAACAATGTCTGTACAGATTACAAATATGAACACCAAGCAACTGAGTGGAAGACAAATTCCACAAGTAAAGGTTGTTTGGAATTAAATTACTGGAGATGCTATGTGGGAATTAGAAAAGAGAATAAAAAAAAGTTACCCTCATCTATTTTAGTCGCTAAAAATTTCAAGGATGAAATTTCTGTAAGTATGGAAGAAATGTAACATCTCAAATTAATGTAAAAGATAAAAATTATCTTATCTTAAAAGATAAACCTTATCAAAATCATAATCACTGTATTTATGGTTACGTAATTAAATAAATAAAAAGAAAAAAATTGTTATAAAAAGGGACGGGGGAAGATCCGTAGGAAGTAGGAGAGAGAAATAGAAAGAGAAAGAAGGAGAGAGAAATAGAAAGAGAAAGAAGGAGAGAGAAATAGAAAGAGAAAGAGAAAGAGAGAGAAAGAAAGAAAGAGAGAGGGAGGAAGAAAAAAAAAGGGAGAAAGATAAGGAGAGAAAAGAAAGAGAAAGATAAAATCGTCTCTGCAAAATTTTGGTACCTCATTCGCAGTTCTTAAGGTAGAGGAGGAGAATATTATCATTAAATCTATTTTATTTCGCTTATAGTTATGGAGTGAGGTGTCTCTAACCTCATTCTATTTATTTAGTTATTTGTTTATTTACCTCTAACTACGTAATGATCCTGCCTTATGCTTGTTTATTTTATCTCCAGGTCTTGCACCTGGTCCTATTTTAATTATCTCCGAGTTATGTATTGGTCTTGTTTTTTTTTTTTTATCTCCAGTCTTGCATTAGTCCTATTTTAATTATCTCCAGTTATGTACTAATCCTGTTTATTTACTTTATTTTATCTCTAGTAATGCAGTGATCCTATTTATTAATTTATAGTTATATTATTCATTTATAATAATATCTATTTGTGAAGATTTGATGATATTGTAGATGGAGGTTGGACCTTGTGGATTTAAATGAGTAAATATCACTGTGAAAGTGATTAAAATTGGATTCATTTATCTTGACTAGTCACTACAAATTTAATTTAAATTTTCATAAAATAGAATGTGTTGGGGAAGTTGAAACATATATATCTATATATATTATAAGATTGTATTATTATAAATGATAAATGTTCTCACTCCCTATTGTGATTTTTTGTGCATGTTTTATTTAAACACCAACTTAAGTAGATGGAGGCGCCAAATATTCCAAATTCATTCTCTGTAAGCATCACTGCTTTCTTTCTAGGAACTACTTGGAACATGAACGTTATAGACAACTCGGTTACTTTTAGAGGGACAGGATTATCAATAATAACATTTGTATCTAATATGAGAAATCCCATTATATTAGATGAACCAGGTAGTGGTTACCTTTTGTATGCCTCCTACCTTTTTCCAAAACATCTTAATCAGTTTGTTTCCACCGACAATATAGATATTTGTAAAATTGTAAAAAAAAAATAGAAAAAATCAAAAATAAAATTATTTCTTCTTTTGTATATCTTTATATATATATATATATATATATATATATATATATATATATATATATATATATATAGTGATATAAATTTACTTTTATATATATGTAATATTTTTTTTAACCTGCTACTCTTATACAAATAATAATAATAAGAAAAAAAATGTCACAATTTGCAGCGAAAGTTGTTTTTCCAATGCAAAAAACTTGCGATCCCTTAAAAAAACTTCTTCCATTGGTTGACGAGAACAAAAACGCGGAAATTATGAATTACGTTATATATAATATATAAATAATAATAATAATTATTATTATTTTAATAATAAAAGTTATAATAATTATAATTATAAAAATAATTTAAATAATTATATTATTTTTAACTATAATAATATTTATAATAATAAATATAAATATAAATAATAATAATAATTATTATTATATTAATAATATTTATAATAATAAATATAAATAATAAATATAAAATTATTATTATTATTATTATTATTATTATTATTATATTAATAATATTTATAATCATAAATATAAAATAACTATTATTATTATATTAATAATATTATTAACAATTATTTTAAAAATAATAATAATCATATTAATAATAAAAATAAAAATAAATAAAATAATTATAACATTTTAAATTATATTAATAATAATTTTATTTAGTTATAATTTAGAGTTTTTTATTAAAATAACTTTTTTATCATTTATATCAATCAAATCACTCACAAACTTATACAATGTTTCTTTTTATTTCTTTCCATTTCTTATCATTTTTCCCTTCATCTAAATAATCTCACCTTTACCTCTCTTTCTATCCAAATCTATATTATTTTGTATTCTATCAAATCCATTTTCTAATTCATTGTTAGAATTGAAAATCTATTATGTAATAATACATTTTCTAATTCAAACATTGATAGAATTGAAAATCTATTATGTAATAATACATTAATTTTCTTATATAAAATTATTTGATTATGTTTAGGTGAAAAAAATGTATGATAAATTAGTTGGTTTATTGATCATCACATGATAACTAGTCCTAGACTCATAGGTTGACATACTAATTGGTGACAAGAATAATCCTCATATAGAAGCGAGAGATAGTTGAAAGTTGAGGAAGGCCAAATTTTTTTTTCTTTTAAAATAATAAAATAAATTTACAAATTATATATAAATATAATCATAACTCTAAAAGGTCCTCTGTAATTCTTGTTAGAATTAATTTAATTAATTCATTCCATTATGTGACTCATGATGGACCCAAATGTGATTTAATAAAATATGAGGACCTATTGATTATTATGTGAAGTTAGAATAAAATAAAGATAAAATAAAATATTAACTTACGGTAACCAACTTGATGGACATTGGTTAATTGAATGGAATGAGGGTTCTGTCTCTGGTCATAAGGTTTTTCACGGTAAACCATCAAGAAAGCGTGAGAAGAGAAAGAAAGACAAAGAGATAGATTGGGAAAAGGAGATTGGAGAATGAAAAGATTAAAAAGAATAAATTCTCATGGATCAAGGTTAGTGTTCTTACTATGATTCATGTATTGATGTATGTTATATTGTGAAAATCAATAATCTAAAGATCCTGTAGAGTAGTTTTTCATAATGAATTAAGAACGTAGGAAAACTAAATAAGATTTTACATGTGGTATCAGAGCCTGATTATTAGATTTATGATTTTCCTTTTATGAAAATATTTCTCAAATGATGTTTTTCGCAAATTAAGATAAACCCTAATTATGAATTTAGGGATTTCTCTATCAGATTAGTATGAACCCTAATTTATTCCCAATTTTATTTTTCTCAAAATTAAATAAAGGAATAAACCCTAATTATGTTTTCAAGTTCAAATTGAAACCAATTTTATAGTCCCTATGCGTGAATGACCCTGTAATCCTTTCTAATTGAAAAGGCAAATGACGTGATAGGGTTAAGATGAATCATGTATGAAATTAGTTTCATTGTATGTTATAATTATGATGAGATGTTATGATGGGATGTTATAATTATGATGGAAGAATGATAAACTGTAAAGATGATAAACTTTGCATGTAGAGAGCACGTGTTAAACACATATGTTTCATATATTATATTATATTATATTATATTATTTATAACATTATTTTGTATGTACATATTGGTGACTGGTGACTGCTAAAGCTATTTTCCCCTATATTATTTTGTCCATATATTATTTTGTCCCCATATTATTTGTACATTATTTTGTCCCCATATTATTTGTACATTATTTTGTACGTACATATTTTTTTTATGTGGGGGAAGGATAATTAAAGAGTTATGTTAAAGTGAGTTGTATAATATACTCATACTGTAAAATGGGTACGGTAAAGCTTTGTTATGGTACTGTAAAGCTTTGTTATGGGTACTATATTGTTATGGGTACTGTAAAGCTTTGTTATGGGTACTATAAAACTTTGTTATGGGTACTATAAAGCTTTGTTATGGGTACTGTAAATTTGTTAAGGTACTGTAAAGCTTTGTTAAGGTTATTAATGTACTATGAAGCTTTGTTAAGGTTGTTAATATAATGTTTTGTTAATGTACTGTGAAGCTTTGTTAAGGTTGTTAATATACTGTGAAGTTTTGTTAAGGTTGTTAATGTACTGTGAAGCTTTGTTAATGTACTGTGAAGCTTTGTTAATGTACTGTAAAACTTTGTTAATGTACCTATAATGTAAACATTGATAAATGAATGAATCTTGTTTTGCAAACTGAATTGTATTGTTTCCGCTGTGTTTAAATTACTCATAAAAGTTTTGAATGGATGACAATTTCACTTTTATGTGAAATGCAAATAAAGGTCTTGGATTGAAAATCAATCTTAGGATGAAAATTGAAATTATGAGTTTCAATTTTATTTATGGCACATAATATTTTATTATGTGAATAATGTACATATTTATTAAAATTAATAAAAAAAAATGCTATGAATGGTTAATAGCAATTAAAGATGTTATTTATTTGAAATTAAGCATGATAAATTTTGTTAGTCACCAAAGTGGCCAAAATTTTAAGGTTATTTTGATTTCAAATTATTAGTGATTTTATTTCAATTACCTATAGTATGAATGCTAAAATTATGAATATTGATTTATGGGTTAATTGAAGTTCATTATTATAAGGCATTTTAGGATCACCCAATGGTTGATTAGTTGTTATTATAATTAATGAACATGAAAGTAGATAATTTTGTGTGCGTCACTAGTTTTATTTATATACCCAAAGGTGTTAGGTGATTCTAGTTGATGCATATTTTAATTATCATTAATGTTATAAAAAGATTAGTATAATTATGTTTGTGTATTAGTGGATCTCCCAAAGAAGAACATTAGTATGCATAGAATGATTATTTATGTTTGAATCTGTATTTATGTTTAGTTTTTATGACTCAAAGCGTTAATGTTAGACATGTGTTAATTGAAGTATTTGTTTATGTATTTCTACATTCGCTTACTTCGTCTGTTCTAGTCTTTAATAGATTAAATTCCCTGATTGGAGTGAGAAAGTCCAATTTCACTTAGGTGAGTTGGATTTTGATTTGGCTTTCCAAGTTGAAAAACCGGTTGTTATCACTAATGCTAGTAGCAAGAAAGAGAAAACTCATTATAGAGTTTGGAAAAGGTCAAACAAACTTAGTCTTATGTTTATGCTAATGAGTATTGCAAGCAATATTAAGTATATTTTGTCCAAAAGTAAGGACGTGAAAGAATTTATGAAATTTGTGGAAGAGCGCTCTCAAACTGCTGACAAATCTCTCGCTGGGACATTGATGAGTACGTTGATCACCATGAAGTTTGATGGTTTTCGTAGTATGCATGAACACGTAATCGAAATGACAAATATCGCAACAAGACTCAAGTATCTTGGAATGACAGTGGAAGACAATTTTCTTGTGCAGTTCATTTTGAACTCGTTACTGCCTGAGCATGGTCTGTTTCAGATGAACTATAACACCATGAAAGACAAATGGAATGTGCATGAATTGCATAGTATGTTAGTCCAGGAGGAGACCAGACTCAAGAACCTAGGAAGTCACTCTATTCATTACGTGAAAAATCAAGGAGCTAAAAAGAAAGTTGTTAAGAAACATGGAAAGGGTAAAAGACCATTAAAGATTAACGAGTCCTCTACTAACATTCATAAGAAAAATGACAAATGTCATTTCTGCGGGAAGTCTGGACATTTTCAGAAGGACTGCTTAAAGCGCAAAGCTTGGTTCGAAAAGAAAGGTGAGCACAGTGCTTATGTATGTTTTGAATCAAATTTAACTGAAGTTCCCCATAATACTTGGTGGATTAATTCTGGATGTACGACTCATGTTTCTAATGTAATGCAAGGATTCCTTTCAACCTGAACCATAAACCCAAATGAGAAGTTCGTCTTCATGGGGAATAAAGTCAAGGTTCTAGTGGAAGTTGTCGGGACTTATCGTTTAATCCTTGACACTAGATATCACTTAGACCTTATGGATACTTTTTATGTACCTAGTATCATTAGAAATTTAGTTTATTTGTCTAAGCTTGATGTTGTTGGATACTCTTTTAAGTTTGGGAATGGTTGTTTCAGTTTGTTTAAGCGTACTTCTATGATTTGATATGGTTAGGAGTATGTTACGTAATTCATGTTTACTTGTATCATTGTGGATGTATGCTTTAAAGACTATCATGTATTTGTTGAACAGGGTTCCTAGTAAAGTTGTTCAAAAGATTTTTGAGTTATGGAAAAGTAGAAAACCTAGTTTGAGACACCTGCTTGTTTGGGGTAGTCAGACAGAAGTAAGAATTTATAATCCACAAGAAAAGAAACTGGATGCAAGAACAATCAATGGATATTTCATTGGTTATCTAGAAAAATCAAAAGGGTATATGTTTTACTGTCCTACCCATAGTACAAGAATTATTGAAACTAGAAATGTTCGGTTCATTGAAAATGGTGAAACCAGTGGGAGTGGAAGCTTCACGAAATGTGGAGATTAAGGAAGTTAGAGTACAAGTTCCCATAAAAAGTACATCTACTTCAAGAGTTGTTGTTCCACATGTTGTAGAACCACACAACAATCAAGAAGAACAATAAATTAATGATCCCGAAATTAACAATGAACCGATAATAGAACAACCACAAGAAATAATATTAAGAGGATCTCATAGAGAAAGAAAGTCTGCTATTTCGAATGATTTCGTGGTTTATCTACAAGAGTCAGAAAATGACCTAAGTATTGATAATGACCCAGTTTCATTTTCAGATGTCATTAATGGTGATAATTCTGACAAATGATTAGATGCTATGAAAGATGAGCTTAAATCAATGACACATAATGGTGTATGAGATCTTGCGAAATTGCGAGAAGGATGCAAGAGTGTTGGGTGTAAATGGGTCTTTAAGACTAAGCGTGACTCTCATGGCAATATCGAACGTTACAAGTCCCGTCATATTGTCAAAGGTTTTACTCAGAAAGATGGTATTGATTATAAGGAAACATTTTCACCTATCTCTAAGAAAGATTCCTATAGAATTATCATGGCATTAGTAGCTCATTATGATCTTGAGTTGCATCAAATGGATCTTAAAACTGCTTTTCTGAATGGAGATTTAGAGAAGGATGTTTATATGAATCAACCAATGGGGTTTATTAAAGAAGGAAATGAACATATGGTGTGTAAACTTAAGAAATCAATATATGGACTTAAACAAGCTTCTCGACAATGGTATCTTAAGTTCAATGATACTATTTTGTCCTTTGGATTTAAAGAAAACACTGTTGATCGGTGTATATATCTGAAGGTCAGTGGGAGCAAGTTTATATTTCTGATTCTGTATGTTGATGATATCTTGCTTGCGACTAATGATCTTGGTCTATTAATTGAGACTAAGAATTTTCTCTCTAACAACTTTGAAATGAAAGATATGAGTGAGACATACTATGTGATAGGAATAGAAATATTCCGTGATAGATCACAAGGATTGTAAGGTTTGTCTCAGAAAACATATATTAATAAAATTTTAGAGAGATTCAGAATGGAGAAGTGTTCAGCATCTCCCGTTCCAATACAGAAAGGAGACAAGTTTAGTCTCATGCAATGTCCAAGGAATGACTTGGAACGGAAACAGAAAGAAAATATCCCTTATACATCTGTTGTTGGGAGTTTGATGTATGTTCAAACATGTACGAGGCCAGATATTAGCTTTACAGTTGGTATGCTGGGTAGATACCAGAGTAATCCTGGACTGGATCATTAGAAGGCTGCAAAGAAAGTTTTAAGATACTTACAAGGAACAAAGAATCACATGCTTACTTATAAGAAAGTTGACCACCTTGAGGTGATTGAATATACAGATTCAAATTTTATTGGTTGTATGGATACACGAAAGTCTACATTTGGTTATGTATATCTTTTAACCAGAGGAGCGATTTAATGGAAAAGTGCGAAGCAGTCTGTCATTGCTACATCCACCATGGAAGCTGAAATTGTGGCATGCTTTGAGGCCACAGTTCAAGCTAATTGCTTGCGGAATTTTATTTCAGGACTTGGAGTAGTCGACAGCATTGCCAAGCCGCTGAAAATTTATTATGACAATTCTGCAGCAGTCTTCTTTTCTAAGAACGACAAGTATTCCAAAGGGGCTAAGTATATGGAATTGAAATACTTTGTCGTTAAAGAAGAAGTTCAGAAACGTAGAGTGTCAATAGAACATACTAGCACTGATCTTATGATTGTTGATCCTTTAACAAAGGGATTATCGCCTAAATTATTTGCTGGTCATATAATGAATGTGGGCATTATGTTCACTAGTGAATGTTGAATGTTAATGTTATTATTAATGCTTATGTGACACTCTGAGATCTTTAATGTATAAGTTTCTGAATTTTGTGTTTTCTTCTTTATTTATATGCATGCAAATTATGATGAAGAAAACAAATTATGTTATTATTATTAAAATGATATTATGTTTGAACCCATTATGGACTTCTCATTATAAAGTCATATTAAGGAGAAAGAGATAATATAGTGGTACATGGAAGGGAGTCTCGTCGATTGAATGACATGTAACCGCCATGACTCTTGTTATAGCTGTATCTTTAATTATGAATAATGATATAACCAATTTATGTAAGATCCTTTAATGCGCATTATGACTTAAGTATTAAATCACAGAATCGTATGACATCACATGAGTCAAGTGGGAGAATGTTAGAATTAATTTAATTAATTCATTCCATTATGTGACTCATGTGAAATATAATGATGGGCCCAAATGTGATTTAATAAAATATGAGGACCTATTGATTATTATGTGAAGTTAGAATAAAATAAAGATAAAATAAAATATTAACTTACGGTAACCAACTTGATGGACGTTGGTTAATTGAATGGAATAAGGGTTCGTCTCTGGTCATAAGGTTTTTCACGGTAAACCATCAAGAAAGCGTGAGAAGAGAAAGAAAGACAAAGAGATAGATTGGGAAAAGGAGATTGTAGAATGAAAAGATTAAAAAGAATAGATTCTCATGGATCAAGGTTAGTGTTCTTACTATGATTCATGTATTGATGTATGTTATATTGTGAAAATCAATAATCTAAAGATCTTGTAGAGTAGTTTTCCATAATAAATTAAGAACGTAGGAAAACTAAATAAGATTTTACAATTCTTTCCTCATCTATCTAAAAGTAGTTCAAATAATCCTAATTAATGTCATAAGACTTATTTATATAATTTGAAAGTCTTGTAAGACTTTTCTTATAAAAATATTTTAAAATTCGTTTATTCTAATTTCATAGCATTCTTAAACCGCATGTTCACACGGGTTTTTTAAATAGCAAATAGACTGTTAAATAATTTTTAATCTTTATTCTTTTATATATATTTTTATTATTTATGTCTTCTCCTTTCAATCTTTCATACAAATTTCTTACTTGATAAATCGTTCAGGGGTGACTTATATATGAATGAAAAAAAAAATTAAAGGAATATTGGTAGCTTTTTTTCATATTTTTGTAACACTTTCTTTTTAGGATTGGTTAAAAATCATTAAAAATCACGAATTTTAATCTCTAAAAATTGCAATTTTCAATAAATCGTACTATAAAAAAAAATGCTACTGTATTCGTGAAAAAATAAATAATGGGAATGAAAGAAATCAAATTTATTCCCTAAATAAAATCATAAAAATAAAATTAAAGTGAGATAACACTAGTACAAAATTGGCTTTTAACAGTGGTTCTTAGTAGCCTTCTACATCGGTTACCAATGTAAAAAGTCATTTCAAAGTTTCGAGATGAAAATTGTCATTGATAAGATTCAAACTCGAGTACATTAAAATTAGATACTAATATTTCAACCATTATACTACTAGGATTTGTTAATAATAACTTATAAATAAAATATATTTATATACAAATAAATGTATATATGTGTAAATATAAAATATATAAATATAAATATATTTATATATTTTGATTCATTTATATATATTTATATAGTTATATATTTATATGTTGGATGTGAGGACGCGCTCGAGGGTGAAAGTGTGTGTCGAGTGGATTTTCAAAATTTAATGACGAGAATATAATCTTTATAATTTATATATATAATGATATAAAATAAAAAAAATCTTTATTTATTTTTATTTATTTTTATTTTATTCTTTTTATCTTTTTTTCTTCTATTATTTATTTTTAAAATTATTTTTAAAAATTATTTAATTTAACAAATTATTATAAATTTAATCTAATTATGATTAAGGGTGAAACTATTTCAACTTGGGTGATGGAGGTTGATTCGCTGCAGTTTGGTTCACGAGTGAGGGATGTGAGGATGAGTGAAGGGAAATGGAGGTTAGGGATTCAATTGGGGAAGGAGATTGGAGAGATGGTGGTTTTCGCGACTGCGAGGGGGCAGGGAAATAGGCGAAGAAGGTTTTGGTGAGGGGATAGCTGGAAGTGGCGGAGCTGGGTGTGACTAGCTTGCGGTGGACGATTGATGTGTTGCGGTGAAGGGGCAGGAGAATGGATTTAGGAAGTTAGATATTGGTAATGGCTGGAAATGAGGAGCAAAGGAAGAATGAGTGAAAATAGAAGTTCCCGGATAAGGCAAACCTATAAAGGAGATAGATATAAAAATTTGTCTAAAATTTTTATTAATTTTTTTTTAAATAAAAAAACTTTCCACGTCGATTCATTTAGGAACTGATATAAAAATAAGTTGAACCAATATAAAAAATCTTAAAAAAAATTCAAAATTGTCATTACGTACGTCGTTTCTTTAAGAACCCATGCAAAAAGTTAGATGTAAAAAATAGATTCAGTAGTATAAGTACAAGCATTAATTAATGACGTGAATAAGGGTCCATAATTGATTGGGCTTTAAACTGAAAAATACCATTCTATTATACTAATCGAATTGCAGGCAATTTTTATTGGGAATGGAAAGCGTGACCCTTTAAAGTTGTGTATAAAAGGGTTGAATAATTTTTTTACTGGAGATAAAAGACTTTTGCAAGTGAATTTTATTGGGAATAAGTTTAGTAATTTTTTTAATTTAAAATTTTGATTTTTTAAATTTAATAATAATTTAATATATTTATTTATACGTTTATAATTTTCTTTTCATTTTTTTCTTAATTTTATAACTTCAATATTATTTATAATTTTGACCTCAAAATTTAATAATTATTAATATATTTATTTATATATTTATAATTTTATTTTTTTCATTTTTTTTTATTTTTTTATTTTTTATATTTATTTATTATCTATTAATAATATATTATTTGATTCCAAAATCAATTATCAAAATCTTTTACCCCACTTAAAATCATCATTTATAAACGATATTTAGAATAAGAGAATAAAAGATATTCTAATCCATACATAATATAGTTTAAAAGAACAAATCAGAGAATTAAGTAAAGACATATTAGAAACAATATTAAGCACTACTAATTCATTAGCGTAATTTAATTAGGGAAATGGACGATATTCTTCAGGCATATAAAGAGTATATTAATTTTTTCTACTCAAGATATATGTCATTAAAAAATTTAGATTCGATCTTCCAAATTAAAAAATAATAATATAATTATTAATCACATGAGGAATAAATACTTAATTGAGGGTATATGTAAATGGGAATTGCTTCTTTTGTGCTAAAAGTTATATGTGAGGTCACAAAATGCAAGATGCAAAGTTATTGGATGAATGGAATAATGTATCTAAATAACAAATATGAGCAATTATAGAACGATGACAAATACCACTTTCACCACTATATATAATAACTTACTTGACCTAAAGTGAGATAGGTTATTTTAGGTTCAATTAGTGGTTTCCTTTTTTTTCATTAGTTATTACACTATTAATTAAAATATATCCTACAAACGTTCATAAAAATAATTATTACAAACTTCCAAAGTAAAAACGCCTACTTCAATTAAAAAAAAATAGTATCATCGTGTAAATAAATAAATAAATTTATTATTCTTATAAAAAATTAACATTGTGATATAGATCGAGAAAATCTTTATTAATCATATAGACTATTCCAAAATCTAATTTTATAAAATAAATTGTTTGATAAAGAACAGACAATCAAATGTTAATAGATTATTTGATGGAGACTAAATAGAATCTTAAGTAGATATTTTATTATGAGCATATAATTTGATGGTATAAACTATACGATAAATAGTAGAATATTTGATGTTGGGTAGATCATATGATAGCAGGTAGATCATTTGATGGTAAGTTGATCATTTAATGGTAGGTAGACCATGTGATAATAAGTAGCCCATTTGATGATGTATAAATGGTTTATGGAGACTAGACAATTTACTGGGGCATTAGATAAATTAACATTAGATGATTTAAGTATTATACCATTTAGTAGTAGGTGGTCTCATGAACTGTTTACCATATTGGTAATCATGACCACTAAGTTTGATATCAAGAACTTATCTGGAGATAATAATTCTGGATTGTAGAAGATCAAAATGAAAGATATCTTAATAAAGTTGAAGCAACAAAGACAAGAATAACATGTCACCTTTTTTGATAGAGAGACAAGATTAACAAGTTTAACAAGGTCAAGAACACCATAATTTTGTGTTTTGCGGATAAAACATTAAGGGAGGTTTCGAATGAGAGAGTTATTTGGAGAAGAGACGAAGAATGAACCAAGATTGAACAAAAATTAGAGCAACAACCGCGTCTCCTCTTCAAAACCTAAATTTTGAATAAAAAATGCAGAAGATGAAAGACGATTACGTGGTGTGCCTCCCTTGTATAAATAACCATAATCTTAATCTTAATCTAGGTTTGAGCTCAATTGACCCACAAAACACATCATAAGTTGACTTCAGTGTAGTTTCGTGAACTTCAAACATGTGCAATATTTTCAATATTTATCCAAATTAAACGATTTTGGTCTCCTTTGAAAGTCTTTTGAGTTAGCTTTAAAACGCTACCATTTTTACTATTTTCAGAGGTCAAGTGAATTTAGGAGACTTAAATTACTGAAGCATGTCCATTGGGGCGACCTCATGCGCTTAACCCCTTTTTGATAATTTATGTAAAATCCAATTTAGCTCCAAATTGAATGGTTCTAGATCCTCTGGAAATATGAATGTATCTAGTTTATAATGCTTCCAGAATCATGATTTTAGGAGCTCTGTAGAAAAAAGGACAATTAAAACAGTAAACCAATGTTACTACCTGTATAGAATAAAATATGGCATCTGGCCCAATCTTCCAAGCCAAAAATTGTTTTAAACTGTCTTGAAAATAATAATGAGCAAAATTTAGATCAAATAGATTCAAATTAATTAAAATATAAATTATTGGCCCAATGAAGTCCAATTAATAAAAATTCACTAATAATATAAAGTTAAGCAAAAAATACTAATTAAAATAAGTACAGAAAGATAAGAAAATATGAGAATATAATGACTCATCACTATTGCAACAAGTTGGAGGAAGTTTGAATCATTGGATATAACAAAATCTTTGACACAAACTTTATTTGAAGCAATAGTCAGTTTTGTATATGATGAACATCATGAAAAGAATCTTGAAAGACTTGAAAGATTTGATAAAGTCAAAAGAAAGATGTTGTGTTACTGTAGTTCATAAGTGTGTTTGCATTAAGTATCATATGTATAAAAGTATCTATTTTTTCCTCAAGCATGAGTTTCTTCTTTCAAAACTTAAAGTAAAAGTACCTCAAGAAATTTTAATATGTTTTTCAGTAAGCTTTTTAATTGATATATTTTTGAATTAATCGGTTAATTTTACTTAAACAGTCAAATAACTTTATGATTCACAATTTTAATTGATTAAGGAAGTTTTTAATTTGTTAAAATGTTCTTGACTAAGTTTTGGAAAACCTTATTTCACAAATTTAACTGATGTGTGATCGGTGTTATCAGTTAAAACCTCTCTAGAAAATATATTGAGTTATTTTAATCGATTAATATACTTTTGTTATTAGTTCAAATGTCTTTGAAAAATATTTAGAATTCTTTTAATTGATTAAACCACATTTTTATCAATTAAAACACATTCTTATCAATTAAAACGTGTCTAGAAAAACTGTTAGAACTATTTAAATCGATTAAAACGTTTTTCATTAGTTAAATCTACTTAAACTTAGTACGTTAAAGAATAACTTTAGCTATTTTAATTGATTAAGTCACAAATTAATTAAATATATAAGTTATTTCAAAAAAAATTATATAAACAAATTACCACACTCATTTCAAAATATACTTTTGAGAAATCATTCAAGTAATATTTTGAGAGTTGTTTCAAGAAAGAAACACGTTTTTTACTTTAGAAATATTTGAAAACTATAATTAAGGCTTTTTTGTTCATCTTATTAAAGAAACTCATTTTGTGATTGGATTGTAGCTTTTTGCATATTCACTTGATTGTTATTGTTTCTTCAAACATCTAAATATCTTATTTTGTTCTTTGTATTTTTGGTGTTTGGAATTGTGGACACTAGTTAAAGTAACTGGAATTGTGGTTGCTAGTATAGGTTCAAGAACTGGGTTGTAGTTATTGGTGAAGATATTTATTGATGGTGTTTGTAATTAATCAAAATTTTGATTAGTGGAACTCAACTGAAATTGGTTGAGAATTAGATGTAGCCTAGTAATTGGATAAACCAATATAAATTTTGTTATTCTTATTCTTCTTTCATTACATATCTTATTTAAGACTACTAACTTTGATTCAAAATAAGCTTGATTTCATTAAAACGTTGAAATTAATAATCTGAAAATAAAAATTGCAAAAATATTTTATTATATCAATTCATTAACTCTTGATCTCAATTCGTATTTTTAACCAATGACAAAATCAAATATAATAATAGAGCAATTAAAAAACTATAAATATTGGATGATTTTGAAGATAAAATTTGTCTAGAAGAAGACAAAAGTTAATGTTTTTGTTAGATGATGTAGTTGTTATTATATTTATGAGTTTATAGAGTTTTGTGGGCATTAGTCCATGTGTTAGTAAAAAATCGATACAAGGATCAAAAAACGGAAAAGAGAAAATCGAAGATCATATGATTGGTTAAAAAATTGATAAATCAGAAAGATGGTTGGAAGACATTCGATGACCACGAGACAGTATGAACACATAAATCGAGAATGGAGATCGAGAATCAGAAGATAGAGGAAATTCGATGAAAGTAAGAAATCGATAATAAAATATGGAGTGTAAAGTTAGGGTTAAGGGAAATTATACTTGATAACTGGAATCGAGATCGAGGGAAACGGTTATCATGCACATGGAACATGGGGAGTGGCTTTCCAAATCGTGGCTAAAGTTAGAAATCAATGAACGGTTAAAGCACACATGGAACGTAGAAGCGGTCTTCTAAACTGTAGGCTAAGGTAAAAATCAAGGAACGTGCACATGGAACGTGGTGACAGTTTTCTTTAACTGCTCTTGGGAGGTTACATTGAAGGATGCCTATAAATAGAACGAAACTGGAAGAAGAAGGGGAAATTGGCAGAGATAACAGAAACACAAGTGAAAAGTCTACCGGAGAACGACGAATCATGAAGTTTCTGGCGATCTGGATTTCCATTCTCATTGACTATTTTTACCGCTTTCTTTACTTTCCCTGGTAACTTATTTTCAGGCAATTTATGTTCATCAATTTAAGTTTCCATACTTTCAATTACTTGCCAGTTATCTTTAATGGAATTTAAGATTTTGTATTTTCAAATGTTTGCCATTTACCATTTCTGCAATTTCGACGTCCTGTCATTTACTTTCATGCAATTTTAATTCTATCATTTACAGTTAATGCAATTTCGAGTTTTTCGCATTTACAATTCCCTGTATTATAATATTTCGCACTGCTTTTGTTTCTTTTCGATACCTTTTACTACTTTCCTTACTTCGCGTTTCTTAATAAAATACCAAAAAGAGTACTTTCGATTTTTAATTTGTATGATCAGTTGCATCGATAACATTCCTCGATCTTGTGACATTTTCGATTCTCATACACGTTTTGATTGAAAATTGTCGCTACCCTAAGTGAAAAGAATCTACGTGGTTGAAATTTGATTAGAACCTAAGAAATCGAAATCGATCAAATTTTCACCAGAAACAAATTGGCGCACTAGGCAGGGAGGACGTTGTGTCGAGAAACACAAAAATTAGCTAGTTCGAAAGTGTATGAGATTAAGGAGTGGGCGAGTAATAAGAATGAGTCAGAATCCACCGAATAGTCAGAATAACAGTGAAATTCTAAATAGTTCACATCCACCAAACACTAGGGGGCAAGTTCACAATGAGAATATGCCTGTAATATCGACAACTATGAGTGCGTCGATGCCTGTAAGTACTGAACAAAGCCCAGGCACATTAGCAAACACTCAGTTAGGGTCTAGTATTGTAATGTCAAACAATATGCAAACTACGGGAAACCTCGTAACAACATATGCAGGTCCACATATGAGTGTAAGGCCGCCTGGTTTTTCGTTTAATAATATGAATGAGGCTGATACTTCTTCAATACAACGAAGTACGAGATTTAACCTGGGAATGCCCCAAAACTTAGGAACGTTTCAAACCTTAGGTATGCCTCAAAATTTTGGAGTATCCCCAAATTTAGGGGTGTCTCAAAATTTAGTAACACCCCAGAATTCAGGGAATACGCAGAATTTAGGAACACAACAGACGTCTCCAATATCAAACCTAGATCACAGAGCAAATCTGGATCACGGGAGATATGCATTCGATAGAGATTATCATTGATCCAATTTTGAGAATATCGAAAACACTAGTACTAGAATTTCCAGTAATTCATTAGGAGTGCTTCGACAACAAATGGATGAAAGCAATTTCGAGATGGTTAACATGTTATCACAACAGTTGACTACAGTATTGAACCCATTAGTTCAAAACACTACCACTAGTTTTGAGATATTAGCAGACCAAATGACACATATTGGGGATGCATTGGCAATACCTCGACAAACGAGGATCGAAAATAATGCCAATCAGAATAATAACCAAAACGTTAATATCAATCCCCTTTATTTATTAAGGAGAAATCGAAACAATGATCAACATCAGCATGTGAGGAATGAATATCAGCATATGAGTAATGATACTTGCGGAAATTTAAATGACGGATTTCAAAATATGTACAATCAGAATAACATGCAGCACAATCACATGTTGTGACAAAGGATGAATCCCCAAGGAATGGAATTAAGACCACCCAATCAACCGTACTTTGTTTCTCCTTTTCCAAATACGATTCTCGAGACAGAATTACCTCGAGGATACAAAATACCCAAATTCACCAAATTTGTTGGAGAAATTGGTGAATCCACTATCGAGCATGTGGCGCGATATCAAATCAAATGTGGAGACCTAGCGATGAGTGAGGAATTAAAAATGAAATACTTCCCTAGTTCGTTAACAAAGAATGCTTTCACTTGGTTTACTTCGTTGCCACCTAATTCGATATATAATTGGTTGCAGCTGGAAAGAAATTTTCATGAGCAATTCTTTAGGGGGGAGACTCAAGTAAGTCTTATCGACTTAATGAATATAAAGAGATATAATCATGAAAATGTAAATGATTATTTGAATAGATTTAGACAAATGAAGTCGAGATGTTTTACTCAAATTCCCGAATTTGAATTAGTCAGAATGGCCTCTGCAGGCTTAGAATTCTCGATTAGGAAGAAATTAGTTAATTTACCATTGAATGACATGGCTCAGCTAGCCGATAAAGTGAGAAGAGTGGAACAAATCGAATATGAGAAACAGAGGTACAAGAAATTTGAGAAACCTATGAAGAAAGATAGGGTAGCGTATATAAATGACATATATGAGGAAAATCCAGGACAAAATTAGATATTAAAGAATTTGTCGATGAGAAAGTAAATATAGCATAACTCAAAGTAGGAGTTCCATATATTTGTAAACTGCTACAGAAAAATGAAGTAAAAGACAAAATGGCAAATCACACATATACTTTTGATGTAACAAAGGCAGATAAAATCTTCGATATTTTATTGAAAGATAAATAGATTAAGTTGAGTGATGATCATAAATTACCTTCTGCAGAACAAAGAAATGGTCGAAAATATTGCAAATTTCATAATATTTATGGACACTGGACTAATAATTATATATATTTCAGGAACACGATCCAAGATGCGATCGACCAAGGAAGATTGAAGTTTGAGGAGATGTTAATGAAAGTGGATACGAGTCCATCTGAAGTTCAAGTAGGGTATGTCGAATCCCAGACGGGCATGACTGAAGATGTCCGATTGATAAATTCGACCTTTATAGGTATGGTCGATGTTACTAAAGACATTTATCCCAGACATGTCAGAATGGACATGTCAGAAGAAGACATAGAGTTTGAGCTAAGCGAGTTCGAGAGAGAGATCTATCCTCGATCAGAAGATTCCCTCGTCGAATTTTTAACCAGAAAGAAAGAGAAGGACGAAGGTGTGACATTATGTCCACGATGCAGTGCGGTGTTCGACAGATCAGCTGCTAAAGCCTTCAGGGCAGGACAGATCAAGAAAATAGAGGATCAACATAAAAGTTGCAATGTTAAAGAAGATCAAACAGTCCAAGCAACGGTATGAGAGAATCAGCAGAAATCTGTTGGTTCTGGTGCTAGTAGAAATAAGAAACAATGGGTTAGAAAAGAAATGTATCCTCCTCGGGGAGGAAGAGGCAGACTTCAAAATAATGATGTTTTCGATAGACTTTCATATGATGAAGGATCAAATACTGGATTCCCTACATTCCAAAGGAGATTTCGAGGAAGGCCTTAGAGGAGAGGAGGAAGGATCCCTTACTGGGGAAGGATCAATAATTATAGGAACTTTGAAGAAAGTAATATACCAATTGGGGGTCAGTACGTAAGAGACTTTGTCGATGGTAAAAATGAAAATAGTTGGGATGGACATCAGATTGGAGTAATATCGATACTACCCGTGGAGTATGTTAGCAAATATGAAGAGTTTCAAGAGCAAAGTAATGTTAATCGAGAGGATTTTTCTATTCCGAAGAAATGAGACTGAAAGTGACATGGGTGACACAAGCGTCATGCGAATTACCCCATAGAGATGTTGCTTTTATCGATCCTCCATCCGAGGAAATGAGGTTTCATTTGAAACCCTTATTGCTGAACATCGAAATTGAAGGACAGAAGGTGAATAAGGTCCTTATTGATGGTGGTGCAGCGGTGAACATATTGCCAATCACTATGCTGAAGAGGTTTGGTATAGAATTGAAAGACTTAGTCAGGCATAATATCATGATTTCTGATTTCAGTGGAAAATCATCGAGCTCAGAAGGCATGATTTCCTTAGATGTGAAAGTGGGTACTTATTCGAGGCCCACTGTGTTTGTAGTTGTCCAATCACATGACAACTTTAATGCGTTGCTTGGCAGGGAATGGATTCATGGAGTTGGAGCCGTACCTTCTACGGCTCATCAGAAGTTGTTTATGTGGAATCGAGATGGACATCTCGAAATAATTCCAGGGGACCAGCATGAGTTTGTGACATTTGTATCTCAGGCTGGTCGGTCATTGCAGAATTTGGTGCTCACTCAACCATTCACCTTCGAGACTGTTGAAGACTTTAATTCAAAATTGCACGAGGAGCATTTCTTGGAAATGAATGAGAAAAGAGGGTTTGTCATGATTAAAGAGGGGGTCAGCCTCGAAGTGGCCGGTGAAAATGAATAAAGATTATGAGGAATTCTTGGCTCGATTAAGAAGATATGAAGATGAAAAGAATGAGGGCCAAGAAAGTAGTAGTACTAAGATAGAAATAGATAAGTCGATTCACTTGACAGTAGTAGCAAATAATAGTGATCAAGTTATACTTGATTGCATTTATGATAATTCTCCTTTAGGTTTTGAAAGATCCATCACATCGAATCACAAAAAAGTCGAAGCCTAAGATCCATTAGAAGAGATCAACTTGGGAAGTATAGAGGACCGAAAACCTACTTATGTTAGCAGGTATCTCGAGAAAGAAATGAAAGAAGATATGATTTCATTATTAGAAGAGTATAAAGACTGCTTCGCTTGGGATTATGAAGAAATGTCTGGGTTGGATCGAAGTCTAGTCGAACATAGATTACCTATCATAGAAGGCAGGAAGCCAGTAAAACAAGCTCCGAGGAGATTTGCACCTGAGGTGATGGGTAAGATTAAAGAAGAGATCGAGAGACTTCTGAGAGCAAAGTTCATCAGGACTGCCAGGTATGTCGATTGGATTTCTACTATTATTCCAGTTATTAAAAAGAATGGTAAAATGAGAGTATGCATTGATTATCGAGATTTAAATTTAGCAACTCCTAAAGATGAATATCCTATGCCAATAGCCGATATGATAATAGATGCAGTAGCTAGTAATGAAATGTTAAGTCTTTTAGATGGTTATTCAGGATATAATCAAATTTTTGTTTCCCAGAATGATATAGCTAAAACAGCTTTTTGATGTCCGGGGGCATTGGGTACTTATGAATGGATAGTGATGCCATTTGGATTGAAAAACGCTGGGGCAACATATCAAAGAGCAATGAATTTAATTTTTCATGATTTGATCAATGATTTTATGCAAGTTTACATAGATGATATTGTTGTTGTATCGAAGGAAAAACATAAACATTTAAGTAATTTGAGAAAATCTTTTGAAAGAATGAGGAAATATGGATTAAAAATGAATCCCTTGAAATGTGCTT
Organism: Sphenostylis stenocarpa; assembly: GCA_963425845.1. Lineage (NCBI taxonomy): Eukaryota > Viridiplantae > Streptophyta > Magnoliopsida > Fabales > Fabaceae > Sphenostylis > Sphenostylis stenocarpa. The sequence continues at coordinate 40,894,394 of OY731401.1, forward strand.
TTGGTGTGTCTGTTGGTGAATTTTTAGGATTCATAGTACACGAAAAAGGGATCGAGATCGATAAGAATAAAACAAAAACTATATTAGATTCTTCTGCTCCAAAGACTAAGAAATAGTTGCAATCATTTTTGGAAAAAAATAAATTATTTAAGACGTTTTATTTCTAACTTGGTTGGTAAGACTTATGTTTTTTCGTCTTTGTTAAAGATGAAAAAGGAAGCAGATTTCAAATGGAAGAAGGAACATCAGGAAGCCTTTGAGCAGATCAAATTGTTGTTGACAAATCCTCCGATTTTGATACCAGTAATGAGGAACAAGTCATTAAAGCTATATGTGTCAGCATCAGATCGAACTATAGCCAATCTACTAGCACAGGAGGATAAGAATGGTGTGGAATATGTTGTTTATTATCTAAGTAGAATCTTAAATGATGCTGAAGCTCGATACAATGATATCGAAAAGTTAGGGTTGTGCTTGTATTTCTCTTGTACAAAACTCAAGTATGTAATGAAGCCTCACGATGTGGTGGTTTATTCCATAAATAATATTTTGAAATTTCTTTTGACGAAACCTATTATGCATAATCGAATAGGAAAATGGGTGCTAGCTTTGACAGAATTTTCATTATCATTCGAATCTTTGAAATCGGTAAAAGGCCAAATTATCGCCGATTTCATGGCAGACCATACAATTAACTCAATTGATAATTTATTTATTGAAATAAGTAAATGGATAATGTACTTCGATGGATCGAGTACATCGGACAAATCGGGAGTGAGAATTCTTATCATTTCACCAAGTAATATCCCGACTAAGTTATTATTTGAAATTAAGTCCACTTGTTCGAATAATGAAGCTGAGTATGAAGCTTTGATTAGAGGTCTCGAGACTTTGATTAAGTTAAAAGCTCGACATGTAATTGTAAGAGGTGATTCACAATTAGTGATCAAACAAGTACGAAAATAGTATAAATGTATCAACACCAATTTGTTCACATATCTAGAAAGAGTAATTACTTTAAGCAGAATGTTCGATGACATAACATTCGAATATGTTCCCCGAGAGTTCAATCGGGAAGCCAATGAGTTGACGCAAATCACATCTAAGTATAAGATATCTCTGAAAAATTTACAAAAAATGATTCAAATAAAAGAAAAATTACCCCAAGAAAGTGAAATTTTACAGATTGGCGACTTAGATGATCAAGACTGGAGAAAATTGATTATAGACTATTTGCAAAATCCAAATGGGAGAATCGATAAGAAAATTAAATATCGAGCAGTAAAATATGTTTTGTTGAATGATGAATTATATAAGAGATATATCGATGGAGTATTACTTAGATGTTTAGGGAATGATGATGTTTATTTAGCAATGGCTGAAGTACATAATGGAATATGTGGTGCCCATATGGTAGGTCAGAAGATGAGATGGATGTTAACTCGACAAGGATATTACTGGCCTTCGATTTTAAAAGATTGTATCGAGTATGCTAAGTCCTGCGAAGAATGTCAGAAGTTTAGTCCTATACAACAAGTTCCTACTAGCGAACTACATTCAATTATCAAACCATGGCCTTTCAGAGGTTGGGCCATCGATTTAATCGGACAGATCTTTCGACAGTCATCGAAAGGACACACTACAAGAAAAACATCAAATAGTGACCGAAAATTCGGTCACTAAATCTGCAAAATCGGTTACTAATTAAAATAGTGACCGAAATAGTGACCAACTGGAATCGGTCACTATTTCCTTGGTCACTGATTTTAGTGACCGATTCAGTGACCGATTCAGTGACCGAATCAGTGACCAATTTATATTTATTTCCCCTATCTCTTAATTTTATTATATTTTTTAGAAGTTTAACTTATTATTAGGTGGTTTATTGTCATTGTTAGGATTCGAACCCGGTACCTTAGAGTTGGAGGCTGAAACTCCAACCACTGAGCTACTAGGATCTTTTAATAATAACTTACAAATAAATTATATTTATATACAAATAAATGTATATCCGTATAAATATATAAATATAAAATCTATAAATAAAAATATATTTATATATTTTAATATAAAAAATCTACAAATAATTGTATATTAGTATAGTATAGTATATTTGTATTCTAATTTTTAATTAAATTAAAATTATGCTAATAATGTATATTAATATATGAGGGGATAATATTGATATATTTGTATATATATATATATATATATATATATATATATATATATATTTATATATATTTATATATTTATATATTGATATATTTATATATTAATATATTTATATTTTTATATTTTTATATTTTGATATATTTATATATTGATATATTTATATATTTATTTATATCCTTATACATTTATATCTTTATATATTTATATATTTGAAAAAAAAATATTAAATTTTAAAAATAATATTATATTTTTAAAAATAAATATTAGAAAAAGATTTAAAAATATATATAAATTATATTTACATTTACAAAATATTAAAGATATATGTTTATATCTTTACATATTTATATATATTTATATGTTTATATTTTTACATATATTTATATCTTTCCATATTTATATATTTATATATAAAGATATTAGTTTTGTATACAAATAATATTATAATATAGTATATTATACTATTAGTATAGTATACAAATAATATGTTAGTATAGTATAGTATACAAATTATTAATTTTGTAATTTATATACAATGAAAATAATATAATGGTATATTGGTATAATATATTTGTATTCTAATTTATAAATAAACTAAAATTACGCTAAATGTATAATAATATATGAGAGGATAATAAATTTAATCCAATTACTTTTATAAATATATAAATATAAAATCTATAAAATATTAAAAATGATATTATATTTTTAAAAACAAATATTAGAAAAAGGTTTAAAAACTAGTATTATCTTAAATTTATTAAAAGTATAATTAAATCTCTATTTTCTTAATTTTTTTTTTAAACTTCTCAATTCTACATTTTTGTAAGTTCTATCATTATATTATATCATCCTCATCTCCTCCCATGTTCTACTTTATCTTTACAATAGTCAATATTCTTAACTAATTTATAGTTTTAATTATAATTTTTTAGTATATATTTCGAAATTAATCAATTCTAATCTATTATTTGAAAAACTAATCAATTCTAATCAATAATTTAGAAAACTAATCGATTATAATTAATTATTTGAAAAAATTATCAAATATGATCGATCATTTCAAAAATATAATCGATCAGAATCAATTATCGCTCGAGCGAGACTAGACTCGCTCAAGCGAAATACAACATGAGAGTACCAATTTTGTGCAGGGGCGTTTCGCTCGAGCGAGAAAGTTGTCGCTCAAGCGAGATACAGCTTTAGATAGCGGTTACACAGGAACCGCTCTTAAAAGCTCACTTAGATAGCGGTTAACCGTTGAACCGCTATTATATGGTTTCCATTATGATCGGTCATAATGCAATTATGACCGATCATAACTGTTTTAATCGATTAAAATCTAGTTTCAATCGATTAAAACAATTTCTACATGCGTTTTAATCGATTAAAACTTATTTTTATCGATTAAAATAACTTGAAAACTTATATTAACTATTTTTTTTATATTATGTTTTTAAATTTTCTATTAGAGAAAACCTTTCAGAATTCAAAATGTTAAATACTTTTAAATATTAAAATTAACTTTATCAAAAATTAGGAAAAAAAATTAATCCAACAGAGTTCAAAAATGTATTATAATATTGTCAATTTTGAGTTTAATTATATGGTTCATTCTCAAAGTAGAAAAATATAATTTAAAATTTTAATACTAAAATTAAAAGATTAAATAATAATAAATTTAATTCTTTAAATTCGAGTAGCTAGAAACTAAAATTATAGTTTCTCTGTTTGAAATAATTAAAATAAATATTTAAAAATAAAAATCAAAACTAGTATTATCTTAAATTTATTAAAAGTGTAATTAAATCTCTATTTTCTTAATTTTATTTGTTTCAAACTTCTCAATTCTACATTTTTGTAAGTTCTATCATTATATTATCATCCTCATCTCCTCCCATGTTCTACTTTATCTTTACAATAGTCAATATTCTTAACTAATTTATAGTTTTAATTATAATTTTTTAGTATATATTTCAGAAATTAATCAATTCTAATCTATTATTTGAAAAACTAATCAATTCTAATCAATAATTTAGAAAACTAATCGATTATAATTAATTATTTGAAAAAATTATCAAATATGATCGGTCATTTTGAAAATATAATCGATCAGAATCGTACTTCGCTTGAGCGAGAGAAGTCTCGCTCAAGCGAAATACACCTCAAGCACTTTAGATAGCGGTTATGAGGGAACCGCTATTATATCCTCTCAATTATGATCGGTCATTTCAAGTTATGATCGATCAGGATCGTATTTCGCTCGAGCGAGAGTAGTGTCGCTCAAGCGAAATACACCCTCAGAATGCGAATTCTGTGCACTTGGAGTTTCGCTCGAGCGAGAATATTGTCGCTCAAGCGAAATACGTTTTAGATAGCGGTTTTCACAGGAACCGCTCTTAAAAGTGAACTTCTAATAGCAGTTAACCATTAACCGCTATCTTAATTATACTTTAGATAGCGGTTAAGGTGGAACCGCTATCATATCATCTCAATTATGTTTTGCAACATGCCTCTACAAATGTTTTTAACAATTAAAAACAAAGTATTTTGACAAAAGCTTTCTCAAATGCCTCTACAAAGTATTTTTAACAATTATATTGAGTTTAATTCTACAAATTAAAAGATTAAATAATAAATTTAATTCTTTAAATTCAGTAGCTAGAAACTAAAATTATAGTTTCTCTGTTTTAAATATTTAAAATAAATATTTAAAAATAAAAATTAAAACTAGTATTATCTTAAATTTATTAAAAGTGTAATTAAATATCTATTTTCTTATTTTTATTTGTTTCAAACTTCTCAATTCTACATTTTTGTAAGTTCTATTATTATATTATCATTCTCATCTCCTCTCATGTTTCTACTTTATCTTTACAATAGTCAATATTCTTAACTAATTTATAGTTTTAATTATATTTTTTTAGTATATATTTCAGAAATTAATCAATTCTAATCTATTATTTGAAAAACTAATAAATTCTAATCAATAATTTAGAAAACTAATCGATTATAATTAAATATTTCAAAAAAATTATCAAATATGATCGATCATTTCGAAAATATAATCGGTCGGAATCAACTATCGCTCGAGCGAGATAGGCTCGCTCAAGCGAAATACAACCCGAGAGTACTAATTTTGTGCAGGGGCGTTTCGCTCGAGCGAGAATATTGTCGCTCAAGCGAGATTAGGTTTAGATAGCGGTTACACAGGAACCGCTCTTAAAATATGACTTAGATAGCGGTTAACCCTTGAACCGCTATTATATGGTTTCAATTATGATCGGTCGAGAATGCATTTATGACCGATCATAACTATTTTAATCGATTAATTCTCGTTTCAATCGATTAAAACAGTTTCATGCACAGCGTTTTAATCGATTAAAACTTATTTTTATCGGTTAAAATAACTTGAAAAGTTTTAGGAGAAAGTTTTGCGGTATTTCAATCGATTGAATCGCGAACAATCGATTAAATCAACTTAGAAGATTTTTTGTAAAGTGTTTTAATTGATATAAACGTTGTCGTATCGGTTAAAACAAATCATTAAAGAATCAAGAACGTATTAATGGATTAAAAGAAGTTTTAACAGATTAAAGCTGCACTTTTAACATATTAAAAGAATCTTTTAACAGATTAATTAAACCAGCGATTTTGAAAATCTTCTATAAAAACAGTTTGGCTTGAACTTTTTTAACATACATTGAATATATCATCTTTAAAAAATAAATAAATTTATATATATATATATATATATATATATATATATATATATTTTTGCATTTTAATTTTCAAATATTAATTTTTTTATGAAATTAATTTTAATTAAAAAAATTAATTTTCAAATATTAATTTTTTTATGAAATTAATTTTAATTAAAAAAATTAAAGTGATATATATATATATATCCAACTATTAAATTATTCAAGATATTAATATAAATTTAAAATATCAATTCAAGTAATTAAAATAATTTTAATTTTTTATAAATACATTGAAATACATTTTTATTAACATACAAGTAATATATATATATATATATATATATATATATATATATATATATATATAAAGAGACTAAATTAATAATTAATTTAATTATTGATTTAGTGACCGATTCAGTGATCGAATCGGTGACCGATTCAGTGACTGAGATCGATGACCGATCTGGTGATCGAATCGATGACCGAATCGAGTGACCGAATCAGTGACCGATTCGATGATCAGAATCGATGTGACCGAATTAGTGACCAGATTCGGTGACCGAATCGATGACCGATTCATGTGACTAATTTAATAATCAATTTTAATTTTTTTATTCACATGCTAAATTAAAAAATAAAATCAAATAATTATATTACTAAATTATTTAATAAGTTAGTAAACAATTTTTTTAAATATTTATAATTTTATTAAAAATGTTATCAATTATTTTAAATCATTAAGTAAATTTATATTTAAAATATTTTAAATAAAATATTTATATAAATGAAAAATAGTTATCGATTTAAAAATTATTTTTTTAGTGATCTGAAATTTTAGTCACTAAATCGATTACTAAATATAAAAAAAATCAGTCACTAATTTCGATCACTATTAACCATTTTTGTAGTAAATAATTACATAAATTAAATATAGATTAATTAAAAAAATAAATCAAATAATAAAGTGATTGAAATAGTAACCGATTTTTTGTGACCGAAAATTCGGTTACTATTTCGGTTACTAGACTAAAAAATAATAATTTGGTTACTGATTCGGTCACTGATAGTAACTAAATTTTTCGGTCACTGATTTCGGTTACTATTTGACATTTTTCTAGTAGTGACATAGATATATAATCATAGCTGTCGATTATTTTTCAAAATGGGTAGAAGCAATTCCGTTAAAAGATGTCGATCAACAAGATGTAATTGATTTTATTGAAGAATACATCGTTTATCGATTCGAGATACCACAGTCTATTACCACTGATAGAGGGACAATTTTTACTAGTAAGAAGATGGTTAGATATGTCGAATCAAGAAATATTCAGTTATTAGCATCAAACCCATATTATGCTCAGGCTAATGGGCAGGTCGAAACAATTAATAAAGTAATTATTGGTTTAATCAAGAAACATGTCGGTAATAAACCAAAAACCTGGCACGAAATGTTATTACAAATTCTGTGGGTCTATCGAAATTCGCCGAAAGATTCCTTGCAGAATACTCCATATAAGTTAGTCTATGGGCACGATGTCGTTTTACCCATCGAAATAAATATTGAGTCAACTCGAATACAAAAACAAAATGATTTACCCAGCTGTGATTATTGGAACTTGATGTATGATGAATTAAATGAACTCGATGAAATAAGATTGCAAGCGTTGAACAATATTATTCTACAAAAGAATCAAATCGCTCGAGTGAAAGTGATCCTAGCAAAGATCTCATTGATTTGATGAAGTAAAAAATAAAGTCAAGGGTCAACTCTGCAGCTGTCAAACAAGTCACTCAGAACAAAGGAGCTGAAGACTTAGTGTGTCTAAACAAAAAGCTTAGGTAAAACCACTTTACCTTTTCCACTTGCATAAAGCTTCTTCACTCAATTTGCAAAATGCCTCAAAAAGCAGTTTTTAACAAATCAAAAACAAAAGCATTTTGGCAAAGAATTTTCTTAAACAAGTTATTAACTGATACAGGTTTGAAAGAATCAATTTAAAACACTTAGAATGTTTTAAAAAGTGTTTTTACAATATTTTAATCGATACAAACTTCTTTTAATCGATTAAAACTCTTTATGACCGATTAGAATTCGAATATAATAGGTCAGAATGCAATATAATCGATCAGATCTTAAATATGAGCGATCAGAATTATTTTAATCGATTAAAACACGTTTCAATCGATTAAAATCACTTTGGATGTCAGGATGATCGATCAGAATGAGATTATGACCGATCAGAGTTGGTTATGATCGATCAGAATTGAATTATGACCGATCAGACTTATTTCAATCGATTAAAGCGTATTTCAATCGATTAAAATAACTTAGAAAATCTTTTCAATCGATTAAAGCAGCGTTTCAACCGATTAAAACAACTTAGAAAAATTATGTGCAGGTTTTTAATCGATTAAAGCGACTTTATATCAGCTAAAATAACTTGGAAAGTTTTATAAGAAGGTTTTTAAACAAATCAATCGATTAATACGCGATTCAATCGATTGTTTTATACTTAGAAAATGTTTGTAAAACGTTTTAAGCTGATAAAAACGTGGTCGTATCAACTAAAACATTTTTTGTTAAAGATCAAGAATGCATTAATGGGTTGAAAGGACTTGTAACAAATTGTAACGGCTATTTCAACAGATTCAAACAAACTTTCAACAGATTAATTAATGCGACAGATTTGAAAATTCTCTTTAAAAAGCAGTTTTGCTTGAAACTTTGAAACAAGAGATTGAATATCGGTTTTACACAATTCAAGCAATCAATACAAACAACTATTAGCATTTTTCAAGAAAGATACACAACTTGTTTTTGTGAACTTCTTTTGAAATCTTTCTTGAGGCACTTTGCATTTCTTTGAAGAAGAAACTGACTGTGGATTGGTGTAATCCGGTTTGAGCTTTCTAAGTCTCTTCTTTGTAAATTCTTTTTCATTACTTTGTATTGTGTTGTACACTGGAATTTGGGTACAAGTTTTCTGCGAATTGTTGTAGAAAGTTGCCAAGAAGCTGGAATATTGGTTCTTGGTGGAAAGGTTAAAGCAAGAGCTGGAATTTGGTTCTTGTGTGTGGTGCACTGGAATTTGGGCACTTGGTTTCTCTGCTAGCTGGAATTTGGTTGCGAGAGGTTTCCAAGAGCTGGAATTTGGTTCTTGGTGGAGAGTTAGAATAGGTGTAAGAGGGTGAGTCACGTAAAACATCTATTCTAGTGGAACCCAGTTGGAATTTGGCTGGAGTCCGGACGTAGCCCTGGTATTGGGTGAACCGAGTATAAAATTACCGGTGAAATCTTTCCTAACCTTTCTCTCTTTAATTTCAGTTGCTGCGCTTGTATTGCTTAATTACTTTGTGAATTCGTGAATTGATTAGTAAACTTAATTTTCGGATTAGATAATCTGTGTATTGCGAAAAACTTTCAAAAATCAATTCACCCCCCCTCTTGATTTAAAACTACTTTTCTAACAATTGGCATCGGAGCAAGGTGCTTGAAAGTTATTCAAGTCTCTTGATCCATGGCTGAGAACAGGTTACCGTTTTACGAGGGGGCATCTATTAACAGACCTCCACTATTACGTGGAACAAATTATCCTTTACTGGAAAATTAGGATGAAAATCTTCATTGAATCCATTGGCGAAATGCTTGGGATGTTATTACTAATGGTCCTCTAATTACGAGATAAAGGATGGTCAAGCTTGAATGATGAGGAGAAGAAGAAAGTTCAAAGTGATCTGCAATGCAAAAAATATAATTACTTACGCTCTTAACATGGATGAATTTTTCGGGGTGTCCCAGTGCAATTCGCTAAGGAGATGTGGGATGTTCTTGAAGTCACTCATGAAGGGACAGCGAGATGTTAAAAGAGCCGAGAAAGCATACATTGATAAGAGAATATGAGATCTGTTCAAAATGCGAGAATGGTGAAAGCATCGCGAGATGTGCGAAACGCTTCACTCACATCATCAACCATTTAATGGGCCTAGGTAAGACCTTTGATAAGGAAGAACTAAATATTAAAGTATTGAAATGTCTTGACAGGTCCTGGCGGCCAAAAGTCAACTGCAATATCGGAATCAAAAGATCTGTCCACCATGACAACGACCTCACTTGTTTGGAAAACTCGAGAGAACATGAAATGGAAATCACAAGATTCAATGAGCAAGAAGTCTCCGAGAAGAAGAACAGAAGCATTGCACTTAAAGTTGAAGAAAATCAAGAATCGAGAAGAAGATAATGAGAACCTTGGACTTGCTTGTTAGGAAATTCAACAAATTCCTCAAGAAAAAGATCCAAGACAAGGAAAGACACAAAAGGTATGAGAAAAGAAGCTGATTCTTCTAACTTTAAATGTTATGGTTGTGGCAAACAGGGCCATGTTAAAATGGAATGTCCAGAGAGAAATAAACAAAGTGAAAAGAAAGAGGAAAAATAAAAAAGAAGAGCCTACATTGCCTGGGATGATAATGATACGTCATCAACGAGATAACTACGAAAATGAAGAAGCCAATCTTTGTTTAATGGCGAGTCAAAATCCACAAACCAGCCAGGTAAGTTCTAGCTCCTCTTCAAATATAGTTAACTATGATGCATTACAAGAAGCATTTAATGAAATGCATGAGGAGGCTAAGAAACTTCAAAAAGAAAATGATAGGCTAAAAGGATTAAATAAGCTGGCTAGTTAACAAGGTTGATTCTCCGGAAAAATAGATTAGTGAAAATGAAACTGATAATGAATTCTTGAAAGCTGATTCATGATAACTATGATTGTAAATGCAATAAACCATGCAAAAGCTGTTCCGAATTGCAAAAGAAAATTGAATTATTATCTCAAACTGTTTCAAAGTTCACTCAGGGGCAAGCCAATCTAGATGTATTACTTGGATCTCAAAAATTAATTTTTGACAAATCTGGAATAGGATTTAAATCTAGATCCGAGTAAAACAAAAATAAATAGGAATTCATACTCTACAATCAAATGTTTCTACTTGTATGAAAAAAGGGCATTCGGTAAAATACTTGCAGAATTAAAAAGTATGCTATTCCTAAAGGGAGAATGAAATGGGTTCCAAAGATTAATTCTTTTCAAATAACATGATCAGGACCCAATAATTATAAAGGGTACCAGAAAAATACTTAATTGTTTTGCAGGAACAAGTCTCGGGAATCCCTTGAAGATCAGAGCTGCGAAACCAGGTTACGAGTATTTAAATTAATTGTTTTAATTGATATAAACCAATATTAATCGATTGAAATAACTTACAGTACCATTTTAATCGATTTAAATATCGAAATAATCGATTAAATTGTTCTCAGAATGTTGGTTTAGTCGTTTTAATCGATTAGAATAAATTTATATCAACTAAAAACACTTAGGATCAAAATTAATCGATTCATTTACGTTTTAATCGATTTAAATACTGGTGATATTTTTTTATTACATTACTGTACCATACAAATCGATTCTTTCATAAAACAATCGATTAATTCTCTGTAGATGTTTACATTTCTCTTAATACTTTACATGGAATGCTGCATGGTAATACACTGAAAATCAAAGAAATTATCAAAGAATGGACTGTAACTTTTCTTATAGACACTAGTTACAAAAAGGTCAAACTGTTAGGACTGAAAACATAGTTTATCAAAGATTTTTTAGTAATAATTGTTTCTGGTAATAAGTTATTGATTACTAGGAAATCCAATAAACACATGTTTTCATTAAATTTCTTGATTTTACCTAGCAATATTTCTGAAATAATTTTGGGCATGCATTGGTTCAAAACTCTTGGTGATATTCATTGGAACTGTGCAACTTTGAATATTTGCTTTAATCATCAATGTCACGAGGTGACACTATAAGGGAACCAATCTGGAACAGCAATTCAAAAATTGAATAACGTGGCACAGAGAATGTGTGTACAGGGATAAATTTTAAACTGTTGATTTGTTCTCTCGCTGAAGAAAAATATAGTGAAAGCTCTGGATTACTGTCATCACTAGTTCTGCTATGTTTGCATTACTAATCATTGCCCACTCTACCAAAATAAGTTTTTTTGTTAATCACTTGTGCATATGATACCACTGGAAACAACAAAGTTAAAAATGATTCATTCCTCAAAAGATAATGATGACTGGTTCATTATAAGTGAGAATAACACCCATCATACTACATTAATAAAAATGCAGTTATTTGCTTGGATGATGACAACTGCAGGGTTCAAAATGGGTTGGCTATTATGAAAGAAAATTCCTATCTCAGTACATCATTAACCTGTGATTCATGCAATTTATGATATCATGCATTCTGTGTGGGATTTGGTCGGTACATGATTATGCCTCGGATGTGTAATAGTTGATGTTCCTAAAGAAACATTTAATTCAAGTGTGGTGTCAACCATGGTACTGTAATGCGATCAATAGTAACGATAAGCTGCTAAAAGATTTCTTTTCGGGAAAAGTTTACGTATGCATTCTGCGATACGAGAGTGACGACGAGTTGTTGACTCAAATAGTTGATAGAGCAAAATTGGTTCCAGCAAAAAGGAAAGCCTATTATCTTTTGATATTGGTGGGAATCAAATGAATGATCACCAAGCTGGTGGATAAGCAGTTCAATCAGGGAAATTGGGATGACTAGTTCCCCTCATCATCTTTATCTTCTGCTTATTTTTATCTTTATATTTTTTGCATGGACTGTAATATTAACTGGTGTTATACCAGGAACATTTGCCTTAACCTTTGGTTAAATATGGTTTAGGATCTAATCTAGATCAGACTGGCATAGATAGAAGTAGATCATAGATCCCCAAGAATCTAAAATCTGATATTGTTAAATCTGTTAGTAAAAAGACAATCAATATAGTTGATAGTAATCTAGACAATCAGTTCACAACATATCCAATAGATTACATATAAAAGATTAGCATCAGATATATCATGGTTTTCAAAATCTGATTGTTTTAGTCAATAAAAACACCTTTTAATCGGTTAAATAAACTTAAACAACAGTTTTCATTACTGTTTTAATCGATTTAAAGACGAAACAATCGATTGTTTTTACTAAAGTTTCATGTTTTCAAAATCTTAAATGTTTTAATCGATTAAACTTTTCTTTCAATCGATTAAAATCATTTACCAAGAACATTTTAACCGATTATACTCTGTTTTTAATCGATTTTTATTACGGAAAAGGAAAATTAAAGGCTTTAGTTAAGGGTCGTTCTGTAACATGCTACTAAAGCATGATTCCCTTATCTTTACACGTGTTAATTGTATTCATTACAAACGTGTTAATGGAGATAAGTTTGAATCAACTTTAATTGATTCTTTTCATGAGTGAAATATTGATTCACTTTGTATTTTTCAAAAACTTGAGCATATTTTTCGAAACCTTACATTTTATTTTTTTCTCTTCTATTCCCTATTTTTGATGAAGTCAAAAGGGGGAGAAATAGTTGCATCACTTTAAGATAAATTTAAGAGCAACAGTTTAGGGGGAGAAATAAGTTTTCGAAACCTTACATTTTATTCTTCTCTCTTCTATTCCCTATTTTTGATGAAGTCAAAAGGGGAGAAATAGTTGCATCACTTTAAGATAAATTTAAGAGCAACGAGTTTAGGGGAGAAATAAGTTTTAGGGGGAGAAATAAAACATTATTACATTTTTATATTTCTCACCTAACCTCATTATCAAGTGACTTATTTTGCAGAGATTGTTTTTTCAAAATGGTGTTTGTCTTCATCAAATAGGGGGAGACTGAAAGTGATCCTAGCAAAGATCTCATTGATTTGATGAAGTCAAAAATAAAGTCAAGGGTCAACTCTGCAGCTGTCAAACAAGTCACTCAGAACAAAGGAGCTGAAGACTTAGTGTGTCTAAACAAAAAGCTTAGGTAAAACCACTTTACTTTTTCCACTGCATAAAGCTTCTTCACTCAATTTGCAAAATGCCTCAAAAAACAGTTTTTAACAAATCAAAAACAAAAGCATTTTGGCAAAGAATTTTCTTAAACAAGTTATTAACTGATACAGGTTTGAAAGAATCAATTTAAAACACTTAGAATGTTTTAAAAAGTGTTTTTACAATATTTTAATCGATACAAACTTCTTTTAATCGATTAAAACTCTTTATGACCGATTAGAATTCGAATATAATAGGTCAGAATGCAATATAATCGATCAGATCTTAAATATGAGCGATCGAATTATTTTAATCGATTAAAACACGTTTCAATCGATTAAAATCACTTTGGATGTCGGGATGATCGATCAGAATGAGATTATGACCGATCGAAGTTGGTTATGATCGATCAGAATTGAATTATGACCGATCAGACTTATTTCAATCGATTAAAACGTATTTCAATCGATTAAAATAACTTAGAAAATCTTTTCAATCGATTAAAACGCGTTTCAACCGATTAAAACAACTTAGAAAAATTCTGTGCAGGTTTTTAATCGATTAAAACGACTTTATATCAGCTAAAATAACTTGGAAAGTTTTATAAGAAGGTTTTTAAACAAATCAATCGATTAATACGCGATTCAATCGATTGTTTTATACTTAGAAAATGTTTGTAAAACGTTTTAACCGATAAAAACGTGGTCAGTATCAACTAAAACATTTTACGTTAAAGATCAAGAATGCATTAATGGGTTGAAAGGACTTGTAACAAATTGTAACGGCTATTTCAACGATTCAAACAAACTTTCAACAGATTAATTAATGCAGCTGATTTGAAAATTCTCTTTAAAAACAGTTTTGCTTGAAACTTTGAAACAAGAGATTGAATATCAGTTTTACACAATTCAAGCAATCAATACAAACAACTATTAGCATTTTTCAAGAAAGATACACAACTGTTTTTGTGAACTTCTTTTGAAATCTTTCTTGAGGCACTTTGCATTTCTTTGAAGAAGAAACTGACTGTGGATTGGTGTAATCCGGTTTGAGCTTTCTAAGTCTCTTCTTTGTAAATTCTTTTTCATTACTTTGTATTGTGTTGTACCTGGAATTTGGGTACAAGTTTTCTGCAGCTGTTGTAGAAAGTTGCCAAGAACTGGAATATTGGTTCTTGGTGGAAAGGTTAAAGCAAGAGCTGGAATTTGGTTCTTGTGTGTGGTGCCTGGAATTTGGGCACTTGGTTTCTCTGCAGTTGGAATTTGGTTGCGAGAGGTTTCCAAGAGCTGGAATTTGGTTCTTGGTGGAGAGTTAGAATAGGTGTAAGAGGGTGAGTCTCGTAAAACATCTATTCTAGTGGAACCCAGCTGGAATTTGGCTAGAGTCCGGACGTAGCCCTGGTATTGGGTGAACCAGTATAAAATTACCGGTGAAATCTTTCCTAACCTTTCTCTCTTTAATTTCAGTTGCTGCGCTTGTATTGCTTAATTACTTTGTGAATTCGTGAATTGATTAGTAAACTTAATTTTCAGATTAGATAATCTGTGTATTGCGAAAAACTTTCAAAAATCAATTCACCCCCCCCTCTTGATTTAAAACTACTTTTCTAACATCGAGTTTATAATAAGAGAGTTCAACAGAAAACATTTAGTGAAGGTGACTTAGTTTGGAAAACGATTTTGCCGATGGATAAGAAATGTAAAAGTTATGGTAAATGGTCGCCGAATTGGGAAGGACCTTTTGAAGTTGTTAAAGTGTTATCGAGTAATGCTTATTCAATTGTTGATTGGTATAATAAAGACAAAGTCTTGTCGATAAATGGAAAATACTTGAAAGACTATAAACCTCGAATAAGGGAAATAAGTATTCAACATTAATTCAAATAAGATGTTCTACAAAGTTAAATATTGAGATTTAAGTTGATCAAAGTCTATTAACAATTGCATCCAAGAAGAGAAGTTTGAATTTTCTTCGACAATCACTTTTTGTTTGCGCTCCATGCTTTGTCCCAAAGAAAGTGCCACTTCTTTTGCAGAGGATTTGATCGAATTCACTTCTGCTGTGAGGAAATCATCTTGTGATCTAAGTTGCTGAAGTCTTTTCTCCAATTCTTCGATCTCACCTTTAACCAAAGATTGTGCCTTCAACGCCTCTTCAAGATTAAGCTTTTTGAGTTTTTAGCAGGTTCGATTTTTCAGTTTGGAAGGAAGAAATGCTAGCCAACTCGGTCATTATAGATTGTTTTTTTTTTCCTTGCAGCATAAGCTTTGTTAAATAAATCGGTGGCCGTTGCGACTTCAGTGTCGAAACTCTTTGGAAGTGCGTCATCAGGGAATGCTTCTATAGAAGTAAGAATTTCTTGGAAAAGTTATTTTTTCTCGCATGATTCCACCAAGACTTCGAGGGGTGAAGAATAGAAGAAAGACCTAAATTGTTGTATCAGTTGGTGCGCTTCTTCAGTCGATGTCGCGGGTGGTTTAGATGAGTGGCTTGAAGGAGTGACATCTTCAGATAACAGAATATCAAGAATTGAGAATGGATCTTCTTCAATAGCAGTTCGATATTCTGGCAAATCCTCCGGGGTAGGATCGCTTATTTCAGGCAATGTCGATGAAATTAGCTCGACAGACAGAACCTCAAAAGGAGGGGAAACTAGTTGCTCTGCAAAAGATGGCGAAGGGGAATCTTGGACTTGGACTGTGGGGATATTTACAATATTATTTGAAAAGGAAATGAATTTGTTCGAGAAAATGAATCGAAAATCTTAATAGAGATAAAGTAAAATTAGGCAGCAAAGAAAAGAAATTATTACCAGTAGGAGGTGGGTCGAGGTGCGTTGGTGCGGGAGAAGGGTTTTGTACAGCCTCGGGTTGTTATGGATCGAAATATAGGTTAGAGAAGGGAAATATGTGAAACGAGTTGAGAAAAAATAATTTTTTTTAACTTTACCTCTAAAATTGGTACTATTGATTGAACCAAAGAATCGACATTTGTCGATACTGTAGTTGATGGATGGTCCTGAAAATATCAAAATTTGGAATCATGTTATAAGCCTTGTCGAATTCTAGAAATACAAAATATATATGAAAAGAAGGGAAACTTCTTACGTGACTCGAATGAGTGGTCTGTGTCATTTGACCTGCTTTGCTGACCGTATTAGAGTCCGTCGATAACGGATTTATGATAGGTCGAGTGGCTCGAGGACTGTTTCTTGATTTTTGTTTCTGAATGAGAAGTAAATCAGTTATAGAAAAAGAAGTCAAATAAACAAGATAATAGGGAATTGAAAAGAAACCTTTGATTTTCTCGAAGATGAGGAAATTATGGCGGAATGTTTTCGTTTTTGAGTGGGGGCAGATGGGTCCGATTCATCCGAAGACTCCTAGTCTTTCTCAGAGATGGTGACTTTATGAGGCTTCAAAACTATCGAGAAAGGAAAACAGTTAGATTACAATTTGAAGAAAATTAAAAATATTCCTAAAAGAGGCAATAAAATCTCACCAAAAGGTGATGAAGTTAAAATCTTGACTCGGTCGATATGGACAAGCCAGGGAGGAAGAAGATGTTGAGGAAGGTTTAGGTAAGAGAAGTAGGACAATTTTGATATCGAAATTTCCTTATTTTTGGGTTTTGATGAAATAGTTTCTTTCAAGGATCTCAACTCTCGAACCCATTTAGGATGAGTTAAAGGTTTGGCGATTCCAAAGGGGGTTGTAGGGAAAGTGGAAAGATGGTTGGGACAATACATTTCAAACAGAGTTTTTTCTCGAGGATTGATTATTTTTTGGTTTGATCTGTTCGTGTCTGTTTTATTAGCTAGGGATATAACAACATTGTAAAAGGTTTCTTCTAATTTAAGAGGGTTGTAGCATTCTCGATAAAAGTTTTCAAATCGAGATATTTAGAGATAATGAGAGTATGTACCTTTCTTTACCTTCGATTTATCTTGCAACACGAGAGAAGGATGCGCAGTCAATTTCGATTGGACGATATCAAAATCAGAATGAATGCGTGAAAACCAATCGTTCCACCTTTGAGAAAAACCAAGAGTAGACAAGTAATTCAATTCAAAAGCATAAGGGTAGAAATGCATCGGGCTTTGTGGTAACAGTTTGGCAAGTTCTCGTCCTACATTCGATTCATTTAACTTGGACCTTGGGGAAGTATCGAGAGTGAAAAAAGGTAAAGTTTGACTTAAACCAAACTGTCGCGAAAAAAGTTGAGGAAAATAGATGACAAGTTGGATATCCTTCGATTGAAAACCCGATACAAGAACGTCCTGGGTCAAATAGTTACTCCATACATCTACTAGTTCCGATTGTAACCCTGGAGTAAGAGCGGAGAATTTTGATTTAAACCAGGTTGGCCCTCGAAGTCTGTCACTAACTTTTCCATGATATACGGTAAAAGGGGCCAGACTTGACTCAAAATGAAATCGAGTTAACAAAAATTTCAGGTAAGTTCGATAACTAGCCTCATCGGAGGATTTTTTATGAGAATGTCGAGACGATAATCGAGCACCTTCTAAATTTAGACTTGGGGAAACTTTGGATGTTGGGGGAAGGATGCTTTCAAAGATCGAAGTGAGCCATAATTGAATGAACCAGATGGGACCTGAGAAATTTCCTGAGGGTCTTTGTGTATTCATAATATCGACAGCCTCATCGAAAGTGGTATAAACATGGGCCAGTAAAAGCTTCGCCAAACAAACTCTGGGTTGACCAGTGTGGAGGAGATAGGCAAGATTATAGAAATGAGATGAGATTTGGATGGATCGAGGGAAAATACATGGGTACAGAGCCAATATACCAGAAAAGTAACATGCTCCTCGTCAGAAACAACTACCGATTGATCATCAACAAAATTTTTTTCGATGAAGAGTCCATAAGCTTTCGAATCCCAATTGATTTTTGATTTTAGAGAGTCGTCTGAGGGGAAAGCACTCTTAAAATATTTTTCCCCTGTGGGCTTTAGTTCGGTGATTGCAACGACTTCAAAAAGAGTGGGAGAAAGGGGACCGCAGGGAAGCTCCATTGCGTGTAAATCTTTATTCCACAAATGGACCGCGGATAAAAACATAGACATATCCAAGAACGATAGATCGCATCGAGATAGATGTAGAAAATCGAAGATCCCTACATCTCTCCAGTGATTCCCAAACTTGGTCTTTACTCTATCAAACCATCTGATGTATAAAGGCTTTTTTGTGGGGAGGGCCCGTTTGATATACTTTTGAAACAACATTTAGAAAATCAATCTGAACCTCAGATTTATGAATAAGGGCTTTACTTTTTGAAGAAAGACAAATAGAAGAAGAAAACGATCCACCACAATAGCGGATGGGACCACCAAATGCATAATCTATTTTATCAACGGCGTAAGGGATAAGTAACTGAGTCTCGACAATTTTCTGCGAAGCTTCTTCCATCAAGGGAACTGGAGTAAACTTTTTACCATTTATCTCTATTAGAGTCGAAGTTACCGATGAAAGTGGTGGGATGGAGAAGTCGGAAGATTTGGAAGTCGCCATTACAGTTTGTGGAAAGGGTGAAGACGGAGAAAAGGTGTGACGAAGAAAGATGGGTTAGGTTCTTGGTAAAAAAAACAAGGGTAAAATTGATTGAAGTATTTAAAGAGGCCGACTAGGGTATTTGAAACGACGAATGTGAAGAGGGTAATTAATACGTAGCGTGTGCGTTGTGACAATGGAGGTGATGTGATTTGCTATTTGACATAAAGCAGCAGAAACCCTAAAAACCCTAAAAAACCCCAGAAACCCTAAACCCTAAAAAGTTATTTTGAGCTTCAAGGGCGGGAGTTATTTTTGAAAGAATATAAAATTGGTACAAATATTTATATTCTTCCAATAGGGCATTTTGTTAGTAAAAAATCGATACAAGGATCGAAAAATGGAAAAGAGAAAATCGAAGATCATATGATTAGTTAAAAAGTTGATAAATCGGAAAGATGGTTGGAAGACATTCGATGACCATGAGACAGTATGAACACATAAATCGAGAATGGAATCGAGAATCAGAAGATAGAGGAAATTCGATGAAAGTAAGAAATCGATAATAAAGTATGGAGTGTAAAGTTAGGGTTAAGGAAAATTATACTTGATAACTGGAATCGAGATCGAGGGAAACAGTTATCATACACATGGAACATGGGGAGTGGCTTTCCAAATCGTGGCTAAAGTTAGAAATCGAGGATCGGTTAAAGCACACATGGAACGTAGAAGCGGTCTTCTAAACCGTAGGCTAAGGTAAAAATCAAGGAACGTGCACATGGAACGTGGTGACAGTTTTCTTTAACTGCTCTTGGGAGGTTACATTGAAGGATGCCTATAAATAGAATGAAACTGGAAGAAGAAGGGGAAATTAGCAGAGACAACAGAAACACAAGTGAAAAGTCTACCGGAGAACGACGAATCATGAAGTTTCTGGCGATCTGGATTTCCATTCTCATTGACTATTTTTACCATTTTCTTTACTTTTCCTGGTAACTTATTTTCAGGCAATTTACGTTCATCAATTTAAGTTTCCATACTTTCAATAACTTGCCAGTTATCTTTAATGCAATTTAAGATTCTGTATTTTCAAATGCTTGTCATTTACCGTTTCTGCAATTTCGACGTCCTGTCATTTACTTTCATGCAATTTTAATTCTGTCATTTATAGTTAATGCAATTTTGAGTTTTTCGTATTTACAATTCCCTGTATTCTAATATTTCGCACTGATTTTGTTTGTTTTTGATACCTTTTACTGCTTTCCTTACTTCGTGTTTCTTAATAAAATACCAAAAAGAGTACTTTCGATTTTTAATTTGTATGATCAGTTGCATCGATAACATTCCTCGATCTTGTGACATTTTCGATTCTCATACATGTTTTGATTGAAAATTGTCGCTAACCTAAGTGAAAAGAATCTACGTGGTTGAAATTTGATTAGAACCTAAGAAATCGAAATCGATCAAATTTTCACCAGAAACACCATGATAAGGAATTCTTTCACACATTAAAACTAAAAAGGGAAAATGTTAGTTTATCCTTCCTTTATTAGCTTGTAATGTGCAAGCATGAGGTGAACCACGTGTTTAACAATCAATAAATGTTATTGAAGGATGTGAGGTTTATTTCAAAAATGAAAAGAAATTATTTACATCTAATTAAGTTTGATCTTCTAAGTATGTCAACCAGAATTAAGCATGATTTCAAATGGAGTTTTTATTGTTTCAAAGGGGGTCAAAAGAAATAGTTTTTATATTCATGATTGAATAATTATCACAAATGCGTCTTTAACTAATGATATAGGATAAGGTGAAATTATGACCACTGAGATTAGGACATGTAAGTGAAAGAGGTTCGATGGAGTTGGAGAAACATCAGCTAGTGGGAGATAATAATAGTTAAGAGAAGTGGAGTTCTATTAGCAATTTGAAAGTATTAAAGATTAAGAATATAAATATATATATATATATATATATATATATATATATATATATATATATTAAAATATGTATGTACTAATATAATTTTATGAAATTAAAATATAATAATTAAATATTAAAAATTACAATATTATAAAAAAATATATAAATTATAAATTGAGGACTGGTGTACAAAATAAGATAATAGGATATTAATATAAGTTATAAGTCATGAGGCTAATTCGGTTATCCGTGAATTTTAGACAGATTCAGTTGAACAATTTTAAACTTTTTTAATTATTAATTAAAATGATTTTGATTCAGTCAATCCATAAATGAAATAATTCAAATAGTATTGATGAAAAATTAACTTGTGTTTAATTTTTAATAATTTCATTTATTTTATTTTACTAACGTATAACTTTAAATTCATTAAAAATATTTTAATATGTTAAACTGTTTAATCCACGTATTTTAATGATTTAAAAAATAAAATACATAATTAAATGAATTATGAATGATGGTAAAAATTTTAACTTATAAAAAGTGAACCAATGGAACAAACCCATTTTTAACTCTATGAAAGACAAACCCATCAATTTAACACTCTCACTCACTTAATTATAAAGGAAATTTAAAGCAAAGACGTTATTTCCTTCTTACATAGCCTATAAATTTTCAAATTTGACATTTAAGTTTTCTTTATCTTAAGTAACTTTTTTTTTCAAAATAAATATATTTATATAACTTTATTTTTATAATATTGTGTTAAAATATGTTTAACCCAATAAATAAGTTATATTAAAAAAAAAGTTGGTAACTTAAATTAAATTAAACTCATTCTGAATCAATCCGACCTAAACTTAAAGACTTACTCATTTTATAAAATAATAAGTATTTTTAAAATAAAAATAAAAGTAATATTATTTTATTAAAAATTATATATATATATATATATTATAAATTAATTTAATAAAATTGAGATTCAATTATTTTAAAAATAAATATTAGAGCATCTATCTAATAACTATTTATTATAAGAACTAATACTTAAAATTAATTATTATTTTAATTAATAAATTACTAAAAAATAAAGATAAATTTAATGTCTATTTTAAGGTTGAATGAATTATTTTATAATTTATATAATAAATTATCAAATAAAAATTAATTATTATAATTAAATTTTAAAAATATATTATTTATTTATTTAATTTTTAATCAGGTTAAATTTAATTTATTAAAATATTGACTTACACTCAAATTATTTTTATTTAATCCATCAAGTTGAATCAAATTATCCATTTTTACAATTATAATTATTGGTTTCCGATCGCCACAATAATCCCATGATATAATTAAGATTTTTCTTTTTTTCATCGGTGGAGTGTGGTGTGATCTTTTCATTTTTCCAGAGAGTAAAAGTGTTGAGACTTGTTGACTTCCACATAAGCACGAGTGAGTCCTCCTTGTGTTTTCAGCACAAGTTAAACAAAACACAAATGTTTTTCACTACCTCCAAAACCAGACAACCTCGATTCCCCTCTTCTCTCCACTCTCCCAAATTTATTATAAAAATTTAAAAATCCCAAAAGAATCACGTCTATATATTATTATATTATCATTTATCTTGATAAAAAAAATAATCCAAATCCAAAATGGTAAATAATATTTCTTCATTGAACAAATCAATTTTATCACGGCCCCGAAATTTGTTTCCGTTGCTTATATAAAGCCCCCTCTATATGCAGCTCATAGCAACAAGTCACAATTCACAATTCACAATCACATAAACTAGCAGAGTGTGTGGCTTTTGCTTTCTGTGTGCAACTAAAGCACAAGAATGATGGCATGCCAAGATTGGCCCGAGCCAGTGATTCGAGTTCAAGCTTTGGCGGAAAGTGGTCTAACCACAATCCCCGAACGTTTCATAAAGCCAAAGTCCCAAAGGGTCACCGATTACGCCACTCATTCTTCTTCAACCCAACCCAAATTCTCTGACACTGACATCAACATCCCCGTGATTGACATGAAACACCTCTACGGCGGAGAGGAGGGGCAGCGCGCGGAAGCACTCCACCGTGTGGCAGAGGCTTGCCGAGAATGGGGGTTTTTCCAGGTGGTGAACCATGGTGTGAACCATGAGTTGATGAAGGGTGCTAGAGAGGTGTGGCGTGAGTTTTTTCACCAGCCAATTGAGGTGAAAGAAAAGTTTGCTAATACACCCCTCACTTATGAAGGTTATGGAAGTAGGTTGGGAGTGAAAAAAGGAGCCATTTTGGATTGGAGTGACTACTTCTTTCTCCATTACATGCCTTGTTCCCTTAGGGACCAAACCAAGTGGCCAAACCTCCCAACATCCTTAAGGTATGTCCCCTAATTACTAATTAAAAATAAAAAATAACAAACCCCTTTTTTCTTCTTTGCCCGTTATCCTTTTTACCCTATGTATAATTTTTTTACACCACAAAAATTATGAGACTAATCATATTTAGTTTTTTAAATTGGACTTACAACACACATTTAAGATAAAATATAACTTTAATAACCCTTAGGGTCAACCTAATATTGTATGGTTGAATAGTTTTTAGGGAGTTTTAATTCAAACCACACATTTAAAAAAAAAACGAACTTTTTTAATGTAAGTTGCAAAACACGTCACAAATCATAACCTTTTTTCTTCTTCTTTCAATTTAATGCAAAATTGGGTGCAAGGAACATGGGGCTAATCAGGCTCTACCACTTTTTATCCAACAAAAAGAAAATCAGGTTCCTTCTAGTTTTGTCTCATTTGGTATGTAGTGAGTGGGTGAGTATTCACTTAATTAAAGGGGGTGGGTGCCTAAAGTGCCACTTTTCCTCATTAGATTAAGGTTTTGTAAGCTTCATCCATCCACATGAAATAAATGCTTGGCTTGGACTTGTCAAGTAGAAGTGTCTTTCACAAAGTCGTGTTGGACAAGAAGAGGATACATACATTATTTATATCATTTTTTTAATTAAGATTTATAAACATATTAATTTATCAACATATAAAAGGTTTTTATATTTAAAATTAATATAAAATATATTATATTTATTTTATATTCATGAATCTCAATTTATTTAAAAGTCGAACGATAATTTATAAATACATTTTTCGAATAATGTCTTTTAAAAAAATTAAAACACACGAAAGTTCCCCATCATATATTATTTTTAAATGAAACATCTTTAATTTAAAATTTTAAAATATTTATTTTTAAATTATTTAATTTTTTTATTTCTAACGCATGAAATTTTAATTTATATTTAAATTTTTAACCTAGTTTTTGGTGGGGGTTCGTTTGCGGCATTGAGTGACCAACTCTTGTTTAACACCACTAAAGTACATCGTACAACCATATGTAAAACGTGGTATTTAGTTCAGTGACAAAGCTATTTAGTCAACATAATATTAAAAAAAAAATTAGAATAATAAAAGGTAAAGGGAATTCTGAATAATAATCTGTGTGGGAATAAAATATTCAATAAATGAATGACGGAACATTCACACTTTCCTTTATTTTGTCCTTTTACATCCACTTGTATGCAATCTTTTTCTGTTTTTAGTTTTTTTATGTTTTTAATGTGACTTTGTAGCCTAAAAACTACCA
Source organism: Sphenostylis stenocarpa (assembly GCA_963425845.1). Lineage (NCBI taxonomy): Eukaryota > Viridiplantae > Streptophyta > Magnoliopsida > Fabales > Fabaceae > Sphenostylis > Sphenostylis stenocarpa. The sequence continues at coordinate 40,919,241 of OY731401.1, forward strand.
TTAAAACATTGCTTCACAAGTATTTTCACTTAAAAAAAATTGTTGTTAGGCTGTTTTTGAATTTGTCATGACAAATTAAAATATGTAGAAATTTTCTTTTCAGGAGTTTTTTTATTTAATTTCTATTAATAAAAATATTATTTTATTTCTAAAAACAAATTTCTTAAAAATACTTTTATATGAGATGAAAAAAAAAATACGTCCTTTCTCTTTTAAACAAATAAAGTGTATAATTTTCATTTATTGATGTTAAATAAAAAAATATGCAGTTAGAAAAAAAAAATCATCTTTTGATAAGTTATGATTCGTGTCAAATAAATTTGTCTCTCTTTCAATTCTAATGTCACTTTCTATCTATTATTCAACCCGGATCTTTCTAATTCAATTATTATTTCATACACAAACTTCTTGATAATGGAGATTATTTTAAGCAAATTTTTTGACATGGTTCCCTATGAGGTTCGTCACATGATTGACCTCTTAAATCGATCACATGATGAAATGGATTATTTGAACACTATAAAATATATATCTTCATTATAATATTTTTAATTTTTAAAAAAATATAATAATAATTATTAATAAAATTGATTACTTATTGTCAAATAATATTTTTATTGACATAAAAAAAGAAGAAGAAGAATTAAGAAACAACTTGTTGGAAACTGGTGTCAAGGATTTCTTTCCTATTCTAGTAAATTCCCATTTCAGTGCTTGGAGCTAAGTGTGAATTAAATGAAGACTTTACAAAAATTCATATTACAGTCTTCATTTTAATGAATGACATGCATGACAACCTTTAATTTCATTGTACAATTTATTTGAATTTCCTTAATTAAGTGTTTTTCTTTTCTTGATTAGGAATGAGATAGATGAATATGGTGAGGAAGTTGTTAAGCTAGGAGGAAGGGTTCTTGAGATACTGTCAGTAAATCTTGGACTGAGACAGGATTTTCTGCTAAATGCATTTGGCGGGGAAAAGGATCTTGGTGCTTGTTTAAGGGTCAATTTCTATCCAAAGTGCCCACAACCTGACCTCACTATGGGGTTGTCCTCTCACTCAGACCCTGGTGGCATGACCATTCTTCTCCCTGATGAAAATGTGTCTGGTCTGCAAGTTCGCAGAGGAGATGATTGGATCACTGTTAAGCCTATGCCAAATGCTTTCATCATCAACATTGGTGACCAAATTCAGGTCTCTATCTACAGCAACATTGGACCATTTTTATGTGATTACTACTTTCAGTGGTTGTTTGCAGTTAATGAATTTGTACATACCTTGTTCATGTTTAGGTGCTGAGCAATGCAATTTACAAGAGTATAGAGCACAGGGTGATAGTGAACTCAGACAAAGATAGAGTTTCATTGGCCTTCTTTTATAACCCCAGGAGCGATATACCCATTCAACCTGCCAAGGAGCTTGTGACGGAGGATAGGCCAGCACTGTACCCTCCGAAGACATTTGATGAATATAGACTTTACATTAGGACAAGAGGACCCAATGGAAAAGCTCAAGTTGAATCTTTGATTTCTAAATGTGATTCTAATTGAGTAGCTTCAACTACACACATTTCATTTGCATATCAATAATTTATCATCAATTGTGTTTCTATTTATCATAACTCAATTAATCAATATGCCACTCGTTTTTATGTCATACATTATTTCATTTTTCTCATTCCAAATATATGTTTGAGTTTGAAAAAAAATTAAATAAATTGTATTTTAAATCGAATATGATATTTTTAGCTCGGTTAATGTAATCCATAATTTATATAAACTTCGATTAAACTAATTGGTAAGAATCAATGATCAATTTTCTTATATAAAATTATATTTATTTTATTAAAATATATATGTAGTTATGGTCATTTATATATATCAAATAATTATATATAAAATCTAAATTAATTTAATAATATAATTTAAATGCTAAAAGTACATTTTTTTATTTAATTTTTTAACTTTGGTTAATATAAACCGAGTTAAACCTAAAAGCACGTGCTATCGCAGAATATGGAGGTTACTCGTTGGGTTTGTCAGATTGAACTGATTTAACCTATTATTAAAATCTCTAATAAATTTATCTTTGCATTAGAATAATAATAAAAAAAGTTAATCTTTTAAGATATCAAAATTTATTTCAAAAGATTATTTTTTAAAACATTTTTTATATACATAAATAAGAAATGAAACTACTGCACACCTTAAAAAAAATTATCTATAAATTATCTCCCTCAATTTTTAAGACGAGATATGAGAAAAATCTCTCTAATAATAAAAAAAATCCTTTTAGACTAAAATTAAGATGAGTTAAAAGTTTCATATGATTCTTATCATATAATATAATTTAAATATTTATTAGGCTATTTTTCATATTATCAATTAATTTTACATTACAACGGTATAACTTCTTTTTTATCGTTATTTTTTACTAGAGTTGTATTGTTATATATATACTTTTACAGAGGTTGTTAAAGGAAAACAATTTTTTCTTAAAATAAAAAATATAATAAAATTGATTAAAAATATAATAATGTTATATTATATAACCTCATTTTATAGAATAAATTTATAAATTTAACCTAGTTGCGTTTACATGTGGAAAGAATGAGTAGGTTTTTCCAATATTGGAGTTAGTGCTTGACCAGTTTGCACCATTAATGTCTCTTTGGTTGCCATTCCAATAATGGTTGGGTTTGTATCCCCTTCTCATACTCAACCCAACACAATGAATGGTTTCCAAAGTAAAAATACCAAACAAAGTGGCTGAACTGGAATTTTACAAAGAAACTATGGTCCTATCTCACCCACTATCGTTTGTCTTGTGGGGAACAAAAACGTGTATGAAGACTCCACAGTGAAATTTCACCCACCATAGCTTCATAAATTAACACGTTTTTTTAATGCACCCTTCAAACATCACATTAATTCATTTTTTATTAATGTGTCAACTAATTAAGCAATTTCAATTCAATCACGTCACCATCTTGTATGAGTGGATGACACCCCCACCAATCACCATGCACTCTCCTCCTTTTCAATTATCGTCATTTTTACCTTTTAATCTAAATAATTAACCGTGTTTGCTTTCACGTTTAAAGTTCTAAATCTAATGTAGGAATTTCAAGTTTTTTCAAGATTAAATATGCATATTTTTTTATTAGATATTTGATATTAAATTCATTAAAATAATATACTTAAAATCAATTATTATACTTGAGATATTATGTTTTAAAAAGAATTTTAATATTTTGATGTTAAACTTATTAAAATAACATTGATAAAATCAATTATAATGAAATTTTATTTGGCTAGTTGATGTCTCAGTTTGTGATTTTAAAAGAAAAATCGTAAAAACAGAAACTGGACTCTAACCAGATTTCGATGATAACATTCGAAGCACTTGAACACATTAGGACTAACTTGAGTAATTTAGAAGTTCAGCTCATTAAAAATATGCTATTTAAGCTATTATAAGAAAATAACTATTAGAATCGGCCTAATTACGTAAAATTGGATAATTTAAATAGAGTAGGTTTCCTACCAAATTTTGAAATTAAATATGTGATATATACGAGGAGATTTTTCATACAAATTTTATTAAATATATATAAATTTAGTAATAAATTATCAATTATTTACTTCTATAGAGAAATTTTTATATCATCGAAATATTAAATAATATTAAAATAATTATAATTTAAATTATTTATTTTTTATATCGACTTAAATACTTTTTATAAAAATTTTATAATAATAAATAAGTTTAAATAAGTCGATTTAGATGATATTTTAAATAACATATTAGATTGATGGTTGTTGAATGTTAAAAGAAAATTCATCTCAAATGATAGTTAGTAAAAAAATAATAATATTAATAAAAATATATCAATCAGAATAAAATGATTTATAAATAATAAAGTGGTTGTAATTATAAATATTTTATTAAAGTATTTTAAATGGGAAATTATATTTATTTAATATTAATTATAATCGAATAATTAAATAATTAATTATATATTATTATTATTATTATTATTATTATTATTATTATTATTATTATTATTATTATTATTATTATTATTATTATTATTATTATTATTATTATTATTACAGTTGATATGGACCCTCAACCCTAAAAATATTAACGTGTTTTTTAAGTGAAGTTCTCCTCTTTTGTTTTTTCAATATTTAAGAATTCGACGTAGTAGATTTTATTGCGACAATCATCGAGATCTACATGATGATTTCGAAAAGAAGAATATCTAATATTAATAGTTTGGTAAAGTAAAAAAATAAATAATAAAAATCACATGTTGAAGAAACTTATTAAGTCCTCACTCATCATTTGAGGAAAAGATAAATATAAGTCTCAATTCATCTTTGTGTTTCTTCTTCCCGAAATTCGCGATCGATTATTATTAATCATGCTTTTCACCTTCTATAAGAGAATTCTCCACAACAATCTTATAAGACTCTTAGTTTCCATGCATGATCATTCTACTACAAGAAATGTCGGATTTAGTAGGTCCAGAGATTGACATTACCATGAGACTAAAGTTATTAACCAATATTAACGTTGACTTAATCTAAATAATATCACTATTACTTTTTTTTCTCTTTTCACCTTTTCACTTTTTTTTTGTACCACACTGAATCAAATCAAAGCATTAATTAGTATTCAACATGCTAACACCGAGGGCAAAGGAAAAATAAATACAAAATTGAATGCTGATATATGACTTCTACGTTTGAAAATTATGCATGTCATTTATTTTTTTCTTCCTCGTTTTCCCAATCGCATTTCGCATTCTTACTCTGGTGCTGTTTGACTTTGTTCTTCAATTTCTGCCTCTAAATCCTTGGCTTTAACTCTTTATGTATTTGTGTTTTGTTGTTGTACATGTCATAGAGGCAGCACGTGTCACATCAGCACAGCCACCACGAGTGAGTTAGGCCGTCATCGATCGTCCCCCGTACAAAAGAGAATCACGTAACACATCAGGGAAGCGACGACCGCGAGGGCATTGCTAAACTGTTAACATTATTGTGTTTGTGTAGGACAAAAAAAAATGTCAACTTAGTAATTGTTGGTGTTAAAATGCAAGAACCCTAAGTGAAGGGAAAAATTGTATGTATACCAGAAATATTTATGAGTCTAGACTTAATTATGTGTTTCGATAAAAAAATAATGTAAAATTTATTTAAATATTAACCATTCTTTAATCATTTAAAAATATAAGTCGGTTGATAATATTTTTCCGGTGATATCGGTTGAAGTTATTTTTCAACCAAAGTCCTAGCTAGCAAGATTTTTTATTTAATATCAGTGAGATATTTTTTTATATTAACATTGATTGTGGTTATTTTTAGTTGATGTGGATCTGTTAGTGGGAAATCGTTAGAAGGATCGAAAAATGAAGGAAAGAAAAATCGAGGATCATATGATTGGTTAAAAACTGACAATTGGTAAAAAGACATCTGGTGACCACAAATATACAAACACATCGAAAATCAAAATCGAGAATCGAAGAAACATATTTTGATGTCTATTGTTGAAGAGAATCGAGAGATTAGAATAATGCAAAGTTAAGAATTAAAGGGAATCAAAAGCAAAATTTAGAATACTCGATGTCTGAAATCGAGATCGAGGGAGCAGTTAACACACATGGGCATGGGAAACGGTTTCTAAACCGCGACAGTGATCGAAGGTTAAGGGAGTAGTTCTATTATACGTGATAACGTGGAGTGCAGTTTTGTTAACCGCTCTTAGGAGGTTATCTAAAGAGCACCCTATAAATAGAATGAAGAATGAAGAAAGAGAGGAAATTGACAGAGACAACAGAAGCGTTAGTGAAAAGTCTACCGGAGAACGACGAAATCATGAAGTTTCTGGCGATCTGGATTTCCATTTTCATTGACTGCCTTTATCGCTTTCTTTATTTTCGCTGGTAATTTATGTTCATGTAATTTTCCTTTGGTGCAATTTAAGTTTCTGTATTTTCTATTTCTTGTCATTTAACGTTTATGCAATTTCGATTTCTTGTCATTTAACGTTTATGCAATTGCGATTTCTTGCTATTTACAGTTAATGCAATTTGAGGTTTCCGCACTTTACAATTTTTGCAATTTAACATTCTGCATTGTTTCTTTCGATTCGATACACTTTTACTGCTTTCTTTACTTCGCGTTACTTAATAAAAAACACTAAAAATAGTACTTTTGATCATCGATCTGCACTCTAGGTCATGTGGTTTATATCTTTTCGAGGTTTTAGGTTTCTCGATTCTCATGCACTTTTGATTGAAAATTAGTTGCTAGCCTAAGTAAAAAGAATCTACGTGGTCGAGATTTGATTAGGACTCAACTCCCCATAAATCGAAATCAATCAAATTTTCACCAGAAACAAATTGGCGCGTCAGGTAGGGGATAGCGTGTGTCGAAAAACACAAAATTGGTTAGTTCGAAAGTGTATGAGATTAAGGAGTGGGCGAGTGATAAGAATGAGTCATCCACCAAATAATCCGAGTAACAGTGAGGTTCCGAATGGTTCACATCCACCAAACACTGGGGGGCAAGGTCATAATGAGAATATGCCTGTAATATCGACAACTACGAGTATGTCGATACCTGTGAGTAATGAACAAAGTTCAGGCACATTAGCAAATACTCAACTAGGATCTAGCACTGCGATATCAAATAATATACAAACTATGGGAAACCCTATAACAACATATGCAGGGTCGTATATGAGCGTAAGGCCGCCTGGTTTTTCGCTTAATAATATGAATGGGGTTGGTACCTCTTCAATACAACGAAGTTCGAGATTGAACTTAGGAATGCCTCAAAACTTAGGTACATTTCAAACTTTAGGCATGCCACAAAACTTTGGAGTATCTCCAAATTTAGGGGCAACTCAAAATTTAGTAACCCCCAGAATTCAGGGAGTGTGCAGAACTTAGGTACACAACAGATACCTCCAAATCTAGATAACAGAGCAAATTTGGATCATGGGAGATACATATTCGATAGAGATTATCATCGATCCAATTTTGAGACTATCGAAAACGCTAGTACTGGAATCTCCAGTAACTCATTAGGGGTACTTAGACAACAAATGGATGAGATCAATTTCGAGATGGTTAACATGTTATCACAACAGTTGACTACAGTATTAAATCCATTAGTGCAAAACACTACCACTAGTTTTGAAATACTAGCAGACCAAATGTCACGTATCGGAGATGCATTGGCAATACCCCGACAAACAAGGGTCGAAAGCAATGCCAATCAGAATACTAATATCAATCCCCCTTATTTATTAAGGAGAAATCGAAACAATGATCAACATATGGGGAATGAATATCAACATGTGAGGAATGATATGTATGGAAATCTGAATGAGGGATTTCAAAACGCATATAATCAAAATAACATGCAGTATAATCACATGCTAGGACAAAGGATGAATCCCCAAGGAGTGGAATTAAGACCACCCAATCAACCATATTTTGTTTCTCCTTTTCCAAATACGATTCTCGTGATTGAATTACCTCGAGGATACAAAATACCTAAATTTACCAAATTTGCCAAAGAAATTGGTGAGTCCACTATCGAACATGTAGCTCGATATCAGATCGAATGTGGAGACCTAGCGATGAGTGAGGAATTAAAAATGAAATATTTCCCTAGTTCATTGACTAAGAATGCTTTCACTTGGTTTACTTCGTTGCCACCCAACTCGATATATAATTGGTTGCAACTGGAAAGAAATTTTCATGAGCAATTCTTTAGGGGGGAGACTCAAGTAAGTCTCATCGACTTAATGAACATAAAGAGATACAATCATGAAAGCATAGATGATTATTTGAATAGATTTAGACAAATGAAGTCAAGATGCTTTACTCAAATTCCTGAATATGAATTAGTAAGAATGACCTCTGCAGGCTTAGAATTTTCGATTAGGAAAAAGTTAGTTAATCTACCGTTGAATGATATGGCTCAGTTAGCCGATAAAGTGAGAAGAGTGGAACAAATCGAATATGAAAAACAAAGGTATAAGAAATTCGAGAAACCCATGAAGAAAGAAAGAGTAGCATATATAAATGATGTGTATGAGACAGATCCCAAGACAGAAACTGATATTGAAGAAACTGTCGATGAGAAAGTAAATATAGCAGAGCTCAAAGTAGGAGCTCCATATATCTATAAATTGCTACAGAAAAATGAAGTAAAAGACAAAATGGAAAATCGAACGTATACTTTCGATGTAACAAAGGCAGATAAAATCTTCAATATTTTATTAAAAGACAAACAGATTAAGTTGAGTGATGATCATAAACTGCCTTCTGCAGAACAAAGGAATGAGCGAAAATATTGCAAATTTCATAATATTTATGGGCATTGGACTAATAATTGCATACATTTCAGGAACACGATCCAAGATGCGATCGACCAAGGAAGACTGAAGTTTGAGGAGATGTCAATTAAAGTGGATACGAGTTCATTCGAGGTTCAAGTGAGGTATATCGAGTCCCAAACGGGCATGACTGAAGATGTCCGAGTAATGGATTTGACCTTTGTAGGCATGGTTGATGTTACTGAAGACATTGATCCCAAGCATGTCAGAATGGATGTATCCGAAGAAGACATGGAATTCGACCTGAGTGAGTTCAAGAAAGAATTCGAGAGAGAGATCTATCCTCGATCAGGAGATTCTCTCATCGAGTTTTTAAACAGAAAGAAAGAAAAAGATGAAGATGTGTCGTTATGTCCACGATGCGGTGCGGTGTTCGACAAATCGAGTTGCTTTTCGAGGCGGAACAGGATAAAGAAAATCGAGAATCAAAATAAAAGGGACAATGACAAAATAGATCAATCAGCCCAAACAACGATAGGGGAAAGTCAACGAAATCTATTGGTTCGGGTGCTAGTAGAAATCGAAACGAGTGGGTTAGGAAAGAGATGTATCCTTCTCGAGGAGGAAGGGGCAGACTACAAAGTAATGATGTCTTCGAGAGACTTTCATATGATGAAGGGTCGAATACTGGATTCCCAACATTCCAAAGGAGATTTCGAGGAATGCCCTGGAGAAGAGGAGGAAGGATCCCTTACTGAAATAATTACAGGAACTTTGAAGAAAGTAATGTACCAATGGGGAGCCAATATGCAAGAGATTTTTTCGATGATAAAAATGAGGGTAGCTAGGATGAACATCAAATCGGAGTAATATCGATACTACCCGTAGAATATGTTAGTGAGTATCAAGAGTACCAAGAACAAAGTAATGCCGATCAAGAGGATGATTTCTATTCCGAAGACATGAGACCAAAAGTAACATGGGTAACACAAGCATCATGCGAAGTACCTCATAGAGATGCTGCTTTTATTGATCCTCCATCTGAGGAAATGAGATTCCATCTGAAGCCTTTATTATTGAATATCGAGATTCAAGGACAGATGGTAAATAGAGTCCTTGTCGATGGTGGTGCAGCGGTGAACATATTGCCAATCACTATGCTGAAAAGGTTTGGCATCGAATTGAAAGACTTAGTCAGGCATAATATCATGATTTCCGACTTCAGTGGAAAAACATCGAGCTCAGAAGGCATGATTGCCTTAGATGTGAAAGTGGGCACTTATTTGAGACCTACCGTGTTTGTTGTTGTCCAATCACACGCCAATTTCAATGCACTACTTGGCAGGGAGTGGATTCATGGAGTTAGAGTCGTACCTTCTACGACTCATCAAAAGTTGTTTATGTGGAATCGAGATGGGCATCTCGAAGTGATTCCAGGCGATCAGCATGAGTTTGTGACATTTGTATCCCAAGCTGGTCGGGCACTACAGAATTTGGCGCTTACTTAACCATTCACCTTCGAGACTGTCGAAGACTTCAATTCAAAATTGCATGAGGAGCGTTTCTTAGAAATGAATGAGAAGAAAGGATTTGTTATGATCAAAGAGGGGGCCAACCTCGAAGTGGCCAGTGAAAATGAATAGAGATTACGAGGAGTTCTTGGTCCGATTGAGAAAATATGAAGATGAAAAGAAGGGCTAAGAAAGTAGTAGTATTAAGGTAGAAATAAATAAGTCGATTCGCTCGACAGTAGTAGCAAATAATAGCGATCAAGTTATACTTGATTGTATTTATGATAATTCTTCTTTAGGTTTTGAAAAATTCATCACATCGAATCACAAGAAAGTCGAGGCCCAGGATCCACTAGAAGAAATTAACTTGGGAAGTATAGAGGATCGGAAACCTACTTATATTAGCAAATATCTCGAGAAAGAAATGAAGAAAGATATGATTTCATTACTAAAAGAGTATAAAGATTGCTTCGCTTGGGAATATGAAGAAATGCCTGAATTGGATAGAAGTCTAGTCGAACATAGACTACCCATCATAGAAGGTAGGAAGCCAGTAAAACAAGCACCGAGAAGATTTGCACCTGAGGTGATGCGCAAGATCAAAGAAGAGATCGAGAGACTTCTGAAAGCAAAATTCATCAGGACTACCAGGTATGTCGATTGGATTTCTAACATTGTTCCAGTTATTAAAAAGAATGGTAAAATGAGAGTATGTATTGATTATCGAGATTTAAACTCAGCAACTCCTAAAGATGAATATCCTATGCCAATAGCTGATATGTTAATAGATGCAGTAGCCGATAATGAAATGTTAAGTCTTTTAGATGGTTATTCAGGATATAATCAAATATTTGTGTCCGAGAATGACATAGCTAAAACAGCTTTTCGATGCCCGAGGGCATTGGGTACTTATGAATGGATAGTAATGCCATTCAGATTAAAAAATGCTGGGGCAACATATCAAAGAGCAATGAACTTAATTTTTCATGATTTAATCAATGACTTTATGCAAGTTTACATAGATGATATTGTTGTTGTATCGAAAGAAAAACATAAACACTTAGATAATTTGAGAAAATCTTTTGAAAGAATGAGAAAATATGGATTAAAAATGAATCCCTTTAAATGTGCTTTTGGTGTATCGGCTGGAGAATTTTTAGGATTCATAGTGCACGGAAAAGGGATTGAGATCGATAAGAATAAAGCAAAAGCTATAATAGATACTTCTGCTCCAAAAACTAAGAGACAGTTGCAGTCATTTTTGGGAAAGATAAATTATTTGAGACGATTTATTTCTAATTTGGCTGGTAAGACTTATGTTTTTTCGTCTTTGTTAAAGTTGAGAAAAGAAGCAGTGTTTAAGTCGAAGGAGGAACATCAAGAAGCCTTTGAACAGATCAAAATGATGCTGACAAATCCTCCGATTCTGATACCAGTAGAGAGAAACAAGCCATTAAGACTATACGTAGCAGCATCAGATCGAACAATAGCCAGTCTACTAGCACAAGAAGATAAGAATGGTATGGAGTGTGCTGGTTATTATTTAAGTAGAATTTTAAATGATGTTGAGACTCAATACAACGATATCGAATTTTAAATGATGTTGAGACTCAATACAACGATATCGAAAAGTTAGGTTTATGCTTATATTTCTCTTGTACAAAACTCAAGTATGTAATGAAGCCTCATGATGTGATGGTTTATTCCAGAAATAATATTTTGAAATTTCTTTTGTCGAAACCTATTATGCATAATCGAATAGGGAAATGGGTTTTAGCTTTGACAGAATTTTGGGTTTCGAATATTTACAATCGGTAAAAGGACAAATAATCGCCGATTTCATGGCTGATCATACAGTTGATTCAACTGATAACTTGTTTATTGAAATAAGTAAATGGATAATGTATTTCGATGGATCAAGTACATCAGATAAATCAGGAGTGGGAATTCTTATCATTTCACCAAGTAATGTTCCAACTAAATTATTATTTGAAATCAAACCCACTTGCTCGAATAATGAAGCTGAGAGTACGAAGCTTTGATTACAGGTCTTGAGACTTTGATTGAATTAAAAGCCCGACATGTAATTGTAAGAGGTGATTCACAACTAGTAATCAAACAAGTACGTAAAGAATACAAGTGTATCAATACCAATTTGATCGGGTATCTAGAAAAAGTAATGACTTTAAGCAGAATGTTCGATGACATAACATTCGAATATGTCCCTCGAGAATTCAATCGAGAGGCCAATGACTTAGCGCAAATTGCATCCAAGTATAAGATATCCCTGGAAAATTTACAGAAAATGATCCAAGTAAAAGAAAAATTAACTCAAAGTAGCGAAATTTTACAGATTAATGACTTAGATGATCAAGATTGGAGAAAATCGATTATAGATTATTTGCAAAATCCAAATGGGAGAACTGATAGGAAAATTAAATATCGAGCAGTGAAATATGTTTTGTTAAATGATGAATTATATAAAAGAAGAATCGATGGAGTATTGCTTAGATGTTTAGGGAACGACGATGCTTACTTAGCGATGACTGAAGTACATAATGGAATATGTGGTGCCCATATGGTAGGCCAGAAAATGAAATGGACGTTAACTTGACAAGGATATTACTGGCCTTCGATTTTAAAAGATTGTATCGAGTATGCTAAATCCTGTGAAGAATGTCAGAAATTTAGTCCTATACAACAAGTTCCTGCTAGTGAATTACACTCGATCATCAAACCTTGACCTTTTAGAGGTTGGGCTATTGATTTAATCAGACAGATTTTTCCACAATCATCGAAGGGACATAGATATATAATCGTAGCTGTCGATTATTTTTCAAAATGGGTAGAAGCAGTTCCATTAAAAGATGTCGATCAACAAGATGTAATTGATTTTGTCGAAGAATACATCGTTTATCACTTCAGGATCCCACAGTCTATCACTACTGATAGAGGGACAATTTTTACTGGTAAAAAGATAGTTAGATATGCCGAATCGAGAAATATTTAATTATTAGCATCACCCCATATTATGCTCAGGCTAACGGGCAGGTCGAAGCAATTAATAAAGTAATTATTGGTTTAATCAAGAAACATGTTGGTAATAAACCGAAAACATGGCACGAAACGTTAATGCAAATTTTGTGGGCCTATCGAAATTCACCAAAAGATTCTTTACAAAATACTCCATATAAGTTAGTTTATGGGCACGATGTTGTCTTACCCATCGAAATAAATATCGAGTCAATTCGAATACAAAAACAAAATGATTTACCCAGTTGTGATTATTGGAACTTGATGTATGATGAATTAAATGAACTCGATGAAATAAGATTGCAAGCATTGAACAATATGATTTTACAAAAGAATCAAATCGCTCGAGTATATAATAAAAGAGTTCGAAAGAAAACGTTTAATGAAGGTGACTTGGTGTGGAAAACGATTTTGCCAATAGATAAAAAATGTAAGAGTTATGACAAATGGTCGCCAAATTGGGAAGGACCTTTCAAAATTATTAAGGTATTATCGAGTAATGCTTATTCGATCGTCGATTGGTATAACAAAGAGAAAGTGTTATCAATAAATGGTAAATACTTAAAAGAATATAAACCTCGAATAAGAGAAATAAACATTCAAAATTAATTCGAATAATGTTTTACAATGACAAGTATTGAGTTTTAAGATGATCGAAATCTATTAACAACTGTGTCCAGGAGGAAGAAATCGAGTTCTCTTCGGCGATCATTTTCTGCTTACGCTCCATACTCTGCCCCAGAGATAATGCTACTTTCTTTGCAGAGGACTTGATCGAATCTATCTCTGAGGTAAGAAACTCCTTCTGCGACTTCAGCTGATTCAGCCTCTTCTCCAGCTGTTCGATCTCACTATCGACCGAAGCTCGCACCGTCAACACCTCTTCCAAATTGAGCTTCTGAGTCTTCAGCGAATTCGATTTCTCAATCTGAAAGGAAGCAATGTCAGTTAATTTGGTCGAGATCGATTGCTTCTTCTTCCTCGCAGCATAGGCCTTGTTGAACAAATCGGTGGCTGCCGCGACTTCCGCATCAAGACCCCTCGGGAGAGCATCTTCCGGGAACACTTCGATGGAAGTAATAATTTCTTGGAAGTATTGTTTCTTGTCACGCGACCCCACCAGGACTTCGAGAGGTGAGGAGTAGAAGAAGGACCTGAAGCGTTGTTTCAGCTGGTACGATCCTTCGATCGAAGTCGTGGGCGTTTGAGAGGAGCTTGATGGAGTGACCTCTACAGACAGCAGAATATCGAGGATTGAAAAAGGGTCTTCTTCGATAGAAGCTCGATATTCTGGCACATTTTCTGGAACATGATCGGTTATATCAGGTAATGATGCCGAGAGCAACTCGACGGAAGGCATCACAAAAGGGGGGGAATCCGATTGCTCTGCGAGAATCGGTGAAGGAGAATCCTGGACTTGGACTACAGGAATATTTACTGAAGAAAAAATATTTCGAAGGGGTGAATCAAAAAATCCTAAAGAAGAATGAAATAGAATTTAACAGTAAAAGGAAAAAATTGATACCAGGGGAAGGAGGATCGAGGGGTGTTGGTACGGGGGAAGAATGTTGTACAACCTCAGGTTGCTGTGAATCGAAACAAATATTAGAAAAAAGAAATGTGTAAATATATATATATATATATACAAAATTTAGGAGTCGTACCTCAAGAATAGGTGTTGAGGAGGGAAGTAAAGAATCGACAGTCGTCGATATAGTCGCCGATGGAAGATCCTGAAAAACATCAAGATTTAACATCATGTTATAAGCCTTATCGAAAATCTAGGTGGGTAAAAATTTTGTGTAAAAAAGGAGACTTACGTGACTTGAGTGAGTGGTGGGTGTTGTTTGGCCCGTTTTAGTGACCGTATTAGAGTCCGTCGATAATGGATTAATAGTAGTTGGTTGAACAGATCGAGGACTCTTCGATTTTTGTTTCTGAAATGAGAAATCGAAAATAAATGACAAAGAAATATGTAGGAGAATCCAAAGTGAATTAGCTATAGACATAAAAAGATGGGTAAATAAGACAATGAGAAATTGAAAAGAAACCTTCGATTTTTTCGAAGATGAAACAGTGGCAGAATGCTTGTGTTTCCTGATGAGGGCCGATGGATCCGATTCATCGGATGACTCCCAATCCTTCTCCTTCTCAGAGACAACAGTCTTAGAAGATTTCGAGACTGTCGAAAAAAGGAAAACAGTTAACTTGCAATATAAAGAAAACTAAAATATTCCTAAAAGAGGTAGCAAAGTCTCACCAAAAGGTGATGGAGTCAAAATCTTGACTCGGTCGATATGTACAAGCCAGGGAGGAAGAAGAATTTGAGTAAGGTTTAGGTAAGGGAAATAGGACAATTTCGATACAGAAATATCTTTGTTTTTGGGTTTGGGACGAAGAGTTTCTTTTAGGGATGTCAATTCTCGAACCCATTTGGGATGAGTTAGAGGTTTGGTGATCCCAAAGGGTGCTGTAGGAAAAGTGGGAAGGTGATCGGGACAATACATTTCAAAAGGGGTTTTTCCTCGAGGATTGATTATTTTGTGGTTCGATCGATTAATGTCTGTTTTGTTGGCTAAGGAAATAACAACATCATAGAAGGTCGATTCTAATTTTAAGGGGTTGTAACATATTCGATAAAAATTCTCGAATCGAAATATTTGGAGATAGTGGGAGTGTGTATCTTTCTTCGCCTTCGACTTGTCCTGCAACACGAGAGAAGGATGAGCAGTCAATTTTTGTTGAACTATGGCAAAATCAGAATGATTATTCGAAAACCAATCGGCCCACCACTCTGAGAAACCAAGAGTAGATAAATAATTTAATTCAAAAGCATAAGGGTAAAAGTGCATCGGGTCTTTTGGCAGTAATTTGGCGAGCTCCCGTCCAATAGTTGATTCACTTAATTTGGACCTAGAGGGGGTATCGAGGGAGAAAAAAGGTAAGGCTTGACTCAAGCCAAACTGCCTCGAGAAAAGTTGAGGGTAATAAGTAACAAACTGAAGATCCTTTGATTGGAAACCCGACACCAACACATCGTGAGTCAAAATAATTGCTCCATACTTCGACCAACTCGGACTGCAGCCCCAAAGTGAGAGCAGGAAATTTCGATTTAAACCATGTTGGTCCTCGAAGTTGGTCACTTATTTTTCTAAGATGCACAGAAAAGGGGCCAAATGCGACTCAAATTGAAATTGAGCTAACAAAAATTGGAGATAATTACGATAGGTGGTCTCGTCGGATTTATGGCGGGGATGTCGAGAAGATAATCGAGCACCCTCTATATTTAAACTTGGGGGGATTGTAGAGGTTGGGGGGAGGATACTTTCAAAAATCGAGTTCAACCATAATTGGATAAACCAGATGGGACCTGAAAAATTTCTCGAAGCTCTGGGGGTATTCAAAATCTCGACAGCCTCATCAAAAGCAGTATATACATGGGCTAACAAAAGTTTGGCCAAACAAATTCTAGGTTGACCAATGTGAAGAAGATAGGTAAGGTTGTAAAGGTGGGATGAAATTTGGATGGATCGGGGGCAGAAAACATGAGTACATAGCCAATACACCAGGAAAGCTACATGTTCCTCATCATTTACAGCTATCGATTGGTCATCGACGAAATGTTTTTCGATAAAATGTCCATACGCCTTCGATTCCCAATCGATCTTGGACCTTAAAGAAGTATCCGAAGGAAAAGCACCCTTAAAATATTTTTCCCCTATGGGTTTCAGTCCGGTAATAGCAGCAATTTCAAAGAGGGTGGGTGAAAGGGGGCCGCAAGGTAGTTCCAAAGCATGTAAGTCCTTATTCCATAAATGAATAGCATATAAAAACATGGACATATCTAAGAAAGACAGATCACACTGAGACAAATGCAGAAAATCAAAAATCCCTACAGCCCTCCAATGGTTCCCAAACTTAGCCTTAACTCTATCAAACCACCTAATATACAAAGGTTTTTTGTGGGGAGGGCCCGTTCGGTATACTCTAGATACAATGTTCAAAAAGTCAATCCGCACCTCAGACTTGTGAATAAGAGCCTTACTCTCTGAGAGGCTAAGGGAAGAGGAAAATGATCCGCCACAATAGCGGATAGGACCTCCAAAAGCGTAATTAACGTTTTCAGCGGTATAGGGAATGAGTACCTGCGTCTCAGCGACCTTCTGAGAAGCTTCCTCCATCAAAGGAACTGGAGCAAACTTCTGGCTATTAATCTCCAGTAGGTTAACGGCCACCGAGGGAAGTGGTGGAGTGGAAAGGTCAGAGGATTTGGATGAGGTTGCCATTTCAGTAGTCGATAGAGCAGATGAGGACGAAAGGAAGAAGAACGAAGGTGCAAGGTAGAAGACGAAGGTGCAAAGGAGTGAATAAAGTTCGTAGTAAAAAACAAGGGTAAAAAGGTTAACAAGTGTTTAAAGGAAACTAACTGGGGTATTGGAGGCGACGGAGGCAAAGGGTAATTAATGTGGCAGCAGAACTGACGTGATAGGTGACATAAAGTAGAAAGAACCCTAAAACCCTGTAAACCCTAAAAAACCCTGAAAACCCTAAACCCTAAGTCATTTTGGGCCTCCAAACATGTGAAGGCGGGAATCATGTTGAAAGAATATAAATACAAATATTTATATTCTTCCAAGGGGGGCATTTTGTTAGTGGGAAATCGTTAGAAGGATCGAAAAACGAAGGAAAGAAAAATTGAGGATCATATGATTGGTTAAAAACTGAAAATTGGTAAAAAGACACCTGGTGACCACAAAGATACAAACACATCGAAAATCAAAATCGAGAATCGAAAAAACATATTTCGATGTCTATTGTTGAAGAGAATCGAGAGATTAGAATAATGCAATGTTAAGAATTAAAGGGAATCAAAAGCAAAATTTAGAATACTCGATGTCTGAAATCGAGATCGAGGGAGCAGTTAACACACAGGGGCATGGGAAACAGTTTCTAAACCGCGATAGTGATCGAAGGTTAAGGGAGTAGTTCTATTATACGTGAGAACGTGGAGTGCAGTTTTTTTTTTAAACTATCAGACCAAAGGTACATGCACGTAGGATCGTGGTGACAGTTTTGTTAACCGCTCTTAGGAGGTTATCTAAAGAGCACCCTATAAATAGAATGAAGAATGAAGAAAGAGGGGAAATTGGCAGAGACAACAGAAGCGTTAGTGAAAAGTCTACCGGAGAACGACGAAATCATGAAGTTTCTGGCGATCTAGATTTCCATTTTCATTGACTGCCTTTATCACTTTCTTTATTTTCGCTGGTAATTTATGTTCATGTAATTTTCCGTTGGTGCAATTTAAGTTTCTGTATTTTCTATTTCTTGTCATTTAACGTTTATGCAATTTCGATTTCTTGTCATTTAACGTTTATGCAATTGCGATTTCTTGCTATTTACAGTTAATGCAATTTGAGGTTTCCGCACTTTACAATTTTTGCAATTTAACATTCTGCATTGTTTCTTTCGATTCGATACACTTTTACTGCTTTCTTTACTTCGCGTTACTTAATAAAAAACACTAAAAATAGTACTTTTGATCATCGATCTGCACTCTAGGTCATGTGGTTTGTATCTTTTCAAGATTTTAGGTTTCTCGATTCTCATGCACTTTTGATTGAAAATTAGTTGCTAGTCTAAGTAAAAAGAATCTACGTGGTCGAGATTTGATTAGGACTCAACTCCCCATAAATTGAAATCAATCAAATTTTCACCAGAAACAGGATCATAATTTTTTTGGATGCTATATATATATTTTTTAAATTGTTGTCAAAGGTTTTTAAAATGGGATCTAGAATGGGATGTGTGAAATAGTGTTCTTAAGAAATAAATTGTATAGAATCACCCGTTGATCTATTAAGTTGTCTGATTGTGTTAAGAAATGTACATAAATATGATAATTATTTATTAGACAATCTCTCACAACACTTTTTATTGAGATTTATTTGGTTAGGTGAAGAATATAAGAATGATTTTTCTTTCATAAACTTTCTAAGGAATACCCATAGAGAAAATTGAATGATAAGCTACGAGACTAGATAGGATTTTTAGTTATTTTTTGTTTTTTATGTTTGTTTTTCAAATTTCATGGTCAAATGCTTAGATCTTGTACTATTTGATCTAAAAATTAAAGGATTTATTTCTAAATCAAAAAATAAAAATAGAAAGCCAACTTTTTAGTCATCATTCATTAATTATCTCTTTTGGAACAATCACTCTAAATTTTTATGATTCAATTCACTCTCCTTTTGAATTCAACCATTTTTTTTTAATAACTAGTATGTCTTTTCTATTATTTACTTTTATCGCAGTTATTTTTTCATTTAAAAGTAGGTTTTTCTTTTGTATTTTTTTTTTATATTTATAATCAGAAGTTTATCTTGTTTTATATAGTTCCTTATTATTTATATTAGACTTTATTTGATTTAAAACTGGAGGGGAGATAAGTTTGAATAATTTGCTTAAATAGAAACTTCATCATAGTTATCCACTTATATATACTTGCTTAGACATGACATACTCGTTATTTATGTGAATGAGAGACATAAGTGAACATTTTCACTTCAATGATCTCCTTTTATGTACACGACTTATGCTTCACTTAAAGTGAGCAACACCTAAACAAATCATATTCAATTATATATTGTGTGCTTAAGTATGGTATGACAGATGCTTGAAATGATAAAAATTTAAGAGAGTCATTCTTACTTATGTGTTTCTTGTTTAAGCTTGACTAATGTCTTGCTTAAGCACATGTTGTTGAAAGCATGATTATTTCACTTAAGCACTTTGGTCTGCATTTTAATGTTTTTGTTTAGTAGATGGTAAAAATCAAAAGGGAAATCCTCCGGAAACAATGAGCGAGACAATGAAGAAATATCTTAAAGATGGACATTTTATCAATCAACACCATGAGGCTCATTATAACAATTTTGTAACAATGAACTTCTTAGGTCAACAAAGAGTTAAGCTTACAAAATAAAGGTATGAACTCTTCGTTGAAAGACTAGATGTCAGAAGATAGTTCAAGCTTATAAAACAAAATAAAAAAAAAATCTATTGAGAGCATATAAATAATTTTAGTGCTTATCATCATAAAAATATAAGGGGGGATGAGAAGTTCAAGCCATTGATACAAAGGTTTTATGTTTTGGGTATCTACATTGATTATGACAAATTGATTATCAATTCATAATATTGAAGAGAAGTAAATATCTTTTAAAGGCCTCATCAATGTAAGATGTAACACTGAAACCTTCTACACCTTTTCATGAGGTTGAGCACATATTCTATGTAAAGGGTCATCATTTTGAATACGAAGGGTTATCACCCACTGAAATATGGTTAGAACCCTTACGTGTCTTGAATTTATACTAAATGTAGTTAATATCAATCTTGCAACTTTTTTATTTTTTTGATAAGCGATAATTAAGAGAAATTATTTTTTCAATTTTTGTTATAGTACTGTCCAGCTGCTGAAGTAGCTGATACATTGTAATAGAAAATAAATCTGTATCAATCAATCTAATTTGTTGAATAAATAATATTACTCATTAAAAAAGTATAATTTTGAATTAAATAATGTATATTATTAATAATTCAAATTAGCATACGATATATAATTAATTTTAATTATAATTGTCAAAATAAAGATAAGAAATTAAAGTATATGGATTCTATTCTCCTATTATTTATTAATAATGTTACTCTTTTACTTATTCAGAAAAGAAAAAAATTATGTTGAGAGCTACCTTTTGTCAAACATCCTATATGATTTTAATATTATAATAATAATAATTTTAAATTAATTTTGTTTTTATTAAATCCTTTTATTGTTATTATATTAATAAACTAAATTGTTTTTTAAGATGTTTATTTTAAACTGTTGTCAATATATCAATTCTCTTAAAAAAAATTGGATGTCTTCTGTTTTTTCCAACATTATTCCCATCTTCCACAATTTGAACATAATAATATAGACATTACAAAATTTAATTTTTAGCTCAATAAAACGTGACCATAATTAGGTTTGTCAATGTCTCATGCCAATGATATACTAAATAAAAACTTCCTATTTAAAAATAATAAGAGAGAAACTTAAGCTAGCTATAAGATTCTTATGTCTCGTTTAAACGTTTAGCAGTATTTTATTTAACCGATTAGATATTTTCCTTCAAGAAAAAATTAATAGAGTCCAATCTCTATAACTTGGATATATATGCGACTTAAACAAGACATACATGTTTGCATTGCACCCTATGGTTTAACCAAATTTTCTCATCATAGTTGATAACGTGCATTGTTGAAAGCCACTATGTGCTTTAAGAAAATATTTAAAGAAGAGGGCATTGATTATAAAGACTTCAATTATCATTGAAGAAAATAATAAGGATTCTATGGTTAGATTAAGTAGCTTTTACTTTTTAAATGTAGCATTTCACAAAGTTTATATATTTTGCATTATAATAAATAAACATTATTTTTTTCTCTAAGATAAAATATTTTACATCTTAACATAAATATATTTGTTTACATCTTAACATAAATATATTTGTTAGCAATAATGAAAGATATTTAAAGACAGTTTAGGTTTCCTAAAACGTATCCACTAATCGAACATTTTAAGAGTTCAATATAATCACATAATCAACTATATATTCTAAAATATTTTTTATACTAGTAAATCAGCCATTCATATGTAATTTTAAAATTAAAATATTAATAATAAAAAATGTAAAATTTATCAAATATATTTTTTTCTTTCTTTTATTCTCAAACAAATATTTTTTTCTCTCTTTATAATATAATCATAATTTTAGTTATTAAATAATAAAGACATAAATTAATAATTTAGAAATATAATTCGAATTGAGTTAGATAATAAAATTATAAATTTATAATATAATAAGTATATAATAAATTTATTAGTAAAAATATTTTTTTATAAAAGAATTATATTAAAAAAATTAATTTTAATTTTATTTTTAAAATTTAGTCAATTTTTTTTAATTTTAGTTTTAATTTTCCTGTTTTATACAATTTAATTAAATTGAATTATTTAAAAATAAAAATACTAATTTCTAAATTAAATCAGTTAAATTGACTGTTTTGATTCAATTTTTTAAAACGAATGTATAATTCAGTTAATTTACTCTACTTTTGAATAATTTTTCTTGGCTCCTTCATTTTTGTCCCACCATCTAAATAAAAGCTTACGTTTCATCCATGTGAAACAGGCGTTACCGACATCCTTAAATGTTTTACTTTTAGTTTTGGTGTCAGTGTCACCTCTGAGCTCACACATGGTTACAGTACAACAATATGGTTTTATTTCATGTTGCCATTTTTGTTGGCTGATATGTCAGCAAGCACAATCTGGAACTTCTTTTACAACTTTTCATTTTCCTTCGCATAAAACGTGTTTTAATTTGTGTTCTTTCATTCTTATATCTACAAACACAAAAGAATATTGAAAATCATCATGATTGAGAGAGAGGGTTAAATTGTTGAGGTAAAAACATGGGAAATGGTGTTTTATCATGTTTTTAAAATCCGACGCTCAATTAACGGATAAAGATATAAATTTTAGAGGTAAAGGTTTAAGTATACTCATCTTTAATAAAATAATATTTTTATAATATAATAAATATATAATATATTTATTAATAGTAATATTTTTTTATTAAAAATAATAATAATAAAAATTATTGTCATAACTATTATAAATTATAATAAAAATTATAAATATAAAATATATTAATAATTAAAAATAGATAATTATTAAAATAAAATACAAATATAATAAAATAATTATTATTTAAAATTAACAAATATAAAATAAAAATATATTATATATTTTATAAAAAATTATATTAAAAAAATTAATCTAATTATTATATTTATTAAAATCAATTCAATTTTATTAATATTATCTCAATTTTTCTAGTTTTATCTCAATTTATTTAAAATTTGACTATTTAGAAATAACAGTCTAATTTTTTATTTAACCAGTTAAACCGACATATTCAAACCGATTTTCAAAATAATTATATCAACTATAATAAATAAAATTATCTGCATAATCAATCATTAACTTTTTCACCTTTATATTTATTTTCAGAATACAATTTAGATTCAGATTCATATTCTTTATACTCTTAAATCAACTTTTTAAATTTATATAAATCATACATGATTGATTGCTTTTATATAAGAATATGCATGTTGCAAGTTTTAATAATAAAAAATGATACATGCATATCATTATTTGATTTAAAATATCATATAAATCAGGAATCTACTGAAATTTACCCTATTTCTTTTTAGCACATTTTGTAATTTCTTCGCAGCCTTTATATTTAATTAATTTGGTATTTTTTTTATTATATTCGTTCACCTTGCATTCTATATTTTTAAATTATTATATAAGAATTAGTGGTAGAAGAACATGTTCGGAAGATATAAGGTTAGCTAGGATTTTCTTTAGACTGGTAAATCAACGAAGTTAAGTTAAAATAAAAGTTAAGATTAAACTCTTTTAGGTATTATATAAGAGTATTCATTTGAATTTCATTTATATTAATTATATTAACAAAAGAAACCTATTTTCTTATGTTAAATACATATAATTTTAAATAGATCTTATATATTATACAAATTTCGGTTTTATAATTTTTAGTGAGAATTTGTGTACTCCAAGGTTAAAAAGGTAAGTGACAAAAATATTTCTAGTGTAAATAGTGAATTTGTGTACTTATATGTTAAGAATGACTTTTTAAACTAATTGTGTTTAAAGTGACCTTGTATAATAGTTCTTTAATTAGGAGTTAAATGATAGTAAAAAATAACATTATATACTTGTTATAAGTCATAAGTGGTAGTAAATAATATTTAATTGCAATAAGTTAAATATAGTGGAATTCTCAAATAGATTATTAGAGGAAAATTAGACACAATTTAAGTGAATAAATATATAAAAATTAAGTATTTTTTATTTATTTTCCTATTTATCAATTTACTCAACTCATAAAGAAGTTATAATTTTATTGTCAATATTATCATTTATGTCAAACATATCATGTTCTAAAATCATGTCAAAATAATATCTAAACGTCTTAAAATGCAAATGTATTAGTTGCGCCAAAAACATTTTTTAATATAAATTTTCCAAAAGATAATATTGGAGTTAAGAGTTTTGATGTCGAATTAGTTGATCAAGAAGGGAATTCAATACCTTTGTACGAAACTTACCTTCATTCTTGGTTTGCAATAAAGTACTTAGAATATTACTATGTCACAAGATCCTAAGCTTTGGTGTCTTGATGATTTTTTTTTTCTTTTTAAGAAATAAAGGCATGTGTAATGACAATATGTTTTGCCCATTACCGGAGATTTGGAGTTGAATAACAAAGAATAACCTTAAAAATTCCTAATTCTTTTGTAACAGAACAAGGTAATCCTGCAAAAATTCTAAATAGATATCAAGAAAAATGGTTACATAATGACAATTAATACATATTGTGCACAAAATAAGAAAGATTGTATTGAATGTAGATGTGATCTTTTTTGTCTTCTGAAGAACTTTTATAATATCACAATGGATGTGCATAAACCAGCTATTGATACAAATTATAAAGAAGGATTTTTCTGTTGTCAAGATAATTTACAATGTAAACAAAAAGATGAATTTGAAGGTTCAAAAAGAGATGTGTCCTTAAGATACAAAATGAGTTGGGTCTATTGGCATAAACACCAAGTGCTATTTAAGGTTTTAAAAGCTATTTGTCTACTATTATTTATAGTTGCATAGTTTTATGAAACATTTAATGCATATTTTTTTATGTAATAAATTTTCTAATTTCATGATATTGATAGAAAATTAACATTTTGTCATCATAAATTTTCTAACTTATTGACATATCAATTAACATTACAGTCCATATTATATAAAAGCAAATGGAAAACAAATATATTATTTTAAACTATAGTATTTTAAAGTGATTCTTAAGTTTATACAAATTACTTTATTGTATCCTGTGACCAATTTAATCCTAGAGTAGTGCATCAAATTGAAAGGTTAAAGATAATTGCTCAAATAACACATTGATTTATGTTTTCTACTCAATTAGTCATACCTGATTTTGCTCAAATAACACATTTGGATTTCATACCCTATACCCTATTATAGTAACTTTGATCGATTTCTTTTCCAAATTATTGTAAATACTAAAAATGGGAGTTCTGTGACTCTTGCAGTAGGTAAATGAACACAACAAAAAGAAGAGAAGAAAAATGAAAATCATGTGCTTACTACTTTTATAACTTCATCAACCAATACTGATGTTGGTTACCTTATTCCTAGTGAGAAAATATAAATTTCATTCCCTTGAACCAAGAGCTATTTGCATTCAAAGAAGAAGAGGAGTTGGACTAGCAAAATTGTACAAGCTTTTCAAAAAAAAAAAAAAAAGTCAGCATCCGTTTGATTGAAGTTATTAACCAAATTCCTAAATGTTCTAAATTATTGAAGGAGTTGTGTAAGAGGATATTGAAGAAGAATGAAAATGTTGACTTAGGGAGAAATGTTTCTTCTTTGATAACCACATCTTTCAATAAAATCTAAAAAAAATTCAAGGATCCATGACTTTTTACAATTCCATGTGTCCATGTGTCATTGTTAGGTAGTAAAAATTGATGTAACTATGCTTTTAATTGTTATTTAATCACTTAAATTATGTTGATTTTAATATATTTTTCTCTCAATATAGGATGAATTTGCAGAATATCTTTGTACAAGAGTAAAGATCATAATTATCAAGATAATTGAAGAAAAATTGAAAGAATGAAGAAGATTTTCAACCTGAGATTTGCCCAAGCGAGATGGATGCTCACTTGAGCGAAAATACATTAAAACTCTCTGGAAGTCACTCGCTTAAGCGAACATATATTTGCTTGAGAAAAAATACGTTAAAGCTCTTGGAAATTCAACTGCTCAAGCGAACATTTCTCACTTGAGCGAAAATCATTATTTTTCGCTTGAGCGAATGTTCCGCTTGAGCGAATGACGCGTGACCCAAATTTTTCTATAAAAAGATAAAATGTACTTTGAGAAATAAATTTTTAGGTTTTGAGAAGCGAGGTGGGGCAACTGCTCCAGTTTTCGTTCAATCTTCAATTCTTCTTCATTTGAATTATTGTAATGACCATCATGAGTGACTAACTTCATTTTGTTAGGATTGAGTTGATGAAAAATATTTTATTGCGTAAATACATATCATTATGGCCCTAATTAGTGTTACATTTAGACTTAATTTCGTGGTGTATGATGTTTGTTAACTATCATTTTGAATTATGGACTTAATTGCAAAACTAATTAATTTTCGTATTTATTGGCAGTTTGACCTTTTCTTAGTAATAAAGTCATATCTAGAGCTACAGTACTCCAAATTGAGAAATTCAAAGTGATTTGTAAATCTAAGAGGCAAAGCTACAAATGTCTCTCTCACATTAATTGTCCAAATCCAACAGGAAGATGGCCAAAATTGAGTACGAAAAACCACCACGGAAGCTGCCCTACAGGTGTCCAGATTTGGGTTTCATTTTATCATATTTTACGTTTTGGGCCAATTTGTCTTTAGATGATCGAATGCAGTGAGTGGATCAGAATTGTTATGAGCCCAGTTGGAGAAACCTAGGTTAAATAGCCATGCAGAGAAAGAATAAAAGGGCGATTAGGGTTTTACGTAGTGATATGGACGTATGGAGGTAGCATCGGCTAGGGTTCTACGTAGAGTTTTATTTTGGTTTGTTTTGCACTTTGTTCAATTTCAATTCTACAATTCGTTTTCAATTCTGCAGTTCAGGTTCAATTTCAAATTCCAATTGCAATTTCAATTTTGCACGTATTCAGATTTCTAAATTTTCAATTTCCTGCTGTAATTTAAATTTTGGTAATTCAGTATTCAAATTCAATTTCTTAATTTAATTGCATTTCGATTTCGTAATTAAATTTCAATTTCTTATTATTGTGATAATTAAATGTTGATGGATAGCTAAATCTTTGTATTGATTTTCTGAGGAAAATGCAAGTAGATCTTTGAGATTTTGTTCTTCAATTTCATTTCGTTTGTTCTCTTAACTCTTCATCTTCTAATCTCAATGTTGAATTATAATTTGTTTATGCTTAATAAACCAAAACTAATATCACAGTTTGCTTAATTCTGTGTTAGATATGAGATTATGTGATGTATGCAATGCTTAATTGTATAAGGATAATTTGGAGTTAATCTTCACTTAGTTGATTAATTTCATATTGGAATAAGGGTTAAAACTAATTTGGGATTAATCTTCGCATAGTTGATTAATTTTGGATTGAAATATAATTTGGGATTTATCTTCGCTTAGTTGGTTAATTTCAAATTAATTTCGTAATCTAGGATAAGCGACACTGCATTGAAATCAGGAAATCAATTGCATTCTAATCTGTTTTTAATATGCATTTTTATAATCTGCTTTTGTTCTGTTTCATCTAATATTTTAAATTTGAAAAATCCCCCCTTTTGTTTCTGTTCTAATTCGAAAAATTGACAAGCTTTGATAAGAATTTGTGGTCTTTGGGAGACGACCTAGGAAAGCTTCCTAATACTACATTTATCTGTTTTAATTATTTGACCGAGTACAACATCGATCAAATTTGGCACCGTTTCTATTCCAGTAAACAATTGATTTCTTTTTAGGATTCTTGGTTGATTCTTAGGAAATACATGAATTGTTGCATATAGTGCATGACTAAGAGCAATCTTGACCTTTTACAACCTTTTGATCCTGAGATAGACAAAACCTTTCATAGATTAGTTAGACATTCTAGGAATTCATTGAGTCTGAACCATTAGATAGTCTTACTGATAGTACTGCACCTAATATACCTTTTTCTAATAATTTCCAAACTAATAACATGGGTGATCAACATGCTGGACCTCGTGAGAGAACACTTAGGGAGCTTGCTGGTCCTGAATTCACTTATGATAGCTTATGTATCCAGTATCCTGATGAAGATGTACCTTATGTTCTTAAAACTGCACTCATACACTTGTTGCCCAAATTTCATGGTTTTGCAGGTGAAGACCCTCACAAACACTTAAAGGAATTTCACATTGTCTGTTCCACCATGAAACCTGCGAATGTCCAAGAAGACCAT
Organism: Sphenostylis stenocarpa; assembly: GCA_963425845.1. Classification (NCBI taxonomy): domain Eukaryota; kingdom Viridiplantae; phylum Streptophyta; class Magnoliopsida; order Fabales; family Fabaceae; genus Sphenostylis; species Sphenostylis stenocarpa. Next base: position 40,947,346 of record OY731401.1, read on the forward strand.
GTGTTTCTGAAGGCTTTTCCTCATTCCTTAGAGGGAGTTGCAAAGGATTGGTTGTACTACTTAGCTCCCAGGTCCATTACTAGCTGGGATGATCTGAAAAGGATGCTTCTGGATAAATTCTTCCCTTCCTCCAGAACCACTGCAATCAGGAAGGATATCTCAGGAATTAGGCAACATATTGGAGAGAACCTCTATGAGTACTGGGAAAGTTTCAAGAAGCTATGTGCAAGATGCCCCCACCACCAAATATCTGAACAATTACTGCTTCAATATTTTTATGAGGGCTAAATAACATGGAAAGAAGTATGATTGATGCTGCAAGTGGTGGTGCACTTGGTGATATGACTCCTGCAGAAGCTAGACAATTGATAGAGAAAATGACCTTGAATTCCTAGCAATTCAGTACAAGGGGTGATGCAATAATTATTAAAGGAGTAAATGATGTGGCTACAAACTCCTCTACTGAAATAAAAAAAATGGACAACAAAATTGATGCCTTAGTGAATTTAGTCACTCAACTTGCTGTAACCCAGAAGAATGATGCTGCACCTGAAAAAGTTTGCGGTATTTGTACTTCCATTATATAGATGGTTGTCCCTCATTACAATCTGCAGAACCAGATGCTCCACAAGCTTATGTTGCAAACATTTACAACAACAGAAGTCCACAACAGTAGTAGAATTTTGACTTGGTTTCAAATAGATACAACCCAGGCTGGAGAAATCATCCAAACCTGAGATGATCCAATCAACAGCCACAACCACAACATTAGCAACAAGAACAGTCTCAAATTTGATCGATTTCGTACCCGGTCAAATAATTAAAACAGATAAATGTAGTACTAGGAAACTTTCCTAGGTCGTCTTCCAAAGACCATGAATTCTTATCAAAGCTTGTCAATTTTTCGAATTAGAACAGAAACAAAATGGGGGATTTTTCAGATTTAAAATATTAGATGAAACAAAACAAAAACAGATTATAAAAATGCGGATAAAAAACAAATTAGAATGCAATTGATTTCCTGATTCCAATGTAGTGTCACTTATCCTAGATTACGAAATTAATTCAAAATTAACCAACTAAGCGAAAATAAATCCCAAATTATATTCCAATCCAAAATTAATCAACTAAGCGAAGATTAATCCCAAATTAGATTTAGCCCTTATTCCAATATGAAATTAACCAACTAAGCGAAGATTAACCCCAAATTATCCTTATACAATTAAGCATTGCATACATCACATAATCTCATCTGTAACACAAAATTAAACAAACTATGATATTAGTTTCGGTTTATTAAACATAAACAGATTATAATTCAACATTGAGATTAGAAGATGAAGAGTTAAGAGAACAAACAAAATGAAACTGAAGAACAAAACCTCAAAGATCTAGTTGCATTTTCCTCAGAAAATCAATACAAAGATTTAACTATCCATAACACTTAATTATCACAATAATAAGAAATTGAAATTTAATTATGAAATCGGAATGCAATTAAATTAAGAAATTGAAGTTGAATATTGAATTACCAAAATTTAAATTGCAGCAGGAAATTGAAAATTTAGAAAACTGAATACGTGCAAAATTGAAATTGCAATTAGAATTTGAAATTGAACCTGAACTGCAGAATTGAAAACGAATTGTAGAATTGAAATTGAACAAAGTGTAGAACAAACCAAAATAAAACTCTACGTAAAACCCTAGTGCCGATGCTACCTCCGTACGTCTATATCTCTACGTAAAACCCTAGTGCCGATGCTACCTCCGAATGTCTACATCTCTACGTAAAATCCTAATCTCCCTTTTATTCTTTCTCTGCATGGCTATTTAACCTAGGTTTCTCCAACTGGACTCATAACAATTCTGATCCACTCACTGCATTGGATCATCTAAAGACAAATTGGCCCAAAACGTAATAAAATATGATAAAATGAAACCCAAATCTGGACACTTGCAGGGCAACTTCCGTGGTGGTTTTTCGTAATCAACTTTGGCCATCTTCCAGTTGGATTTGGACAATGCACGTGAGAGAGACATTTGTAGATTTACCTCTTAGCTTTACAACGCAATTTGAATTTCTCAGTTTAAAGTTCCGTAGCTTCAGATATGACTTTATTACTGAGCAAAGGTCAAACTATCAATAAATACGAAAATTAATTAGTTTTGCAATTAAGTTCATTATTCAAATGATAGTTAACAAACATCATACTACCACGAAATTAAGTCTAAATGTGAGAGTAATTAGGGCCATAATGATATGTATTTATGCAATAAAATATGTTCCATCAAATACTCCCATACTTAGCATTTTGCACTCCTGGGCAAAATCATGAAATGCAGCAGAGCAGGGAAACAAGTCCAAAAACATTTAAAGAAAATCATGCAAAAAACAGAAACATAAAAAAAAAACATAAACATAAACAGATTTACATACTCCTTAATGAAATCTGAGAAACGAAAGGAATCGACAACCTCCAACATTCAAAGAGTCAAAGAAACTAAACATCTCTGGACATCGTCCAAACAATTCAAAACATGTCAAGAAAATCAATATGCTCAAGAGGTGAATGAAAATCAACAGAACCTCACAATATATGCACTATATCACTCAAGTGTTTAGGCTACTATTTACTCTCAAAGCACCCATGAAAAACAAGCATCACATAGACTTGACAAGCCTCTAAAATCAACAACCAAAAACACATGCACAAAAGGATCAAAAGGTCTTTCCAAGGTTGTAATGGGGCCAAGGACAAGGTGGAGGATATCATATGGGACATAGCTAAGAACCTTAGGAATTAGAGGAGCAATGGGGAATAAGTAAAAAATAATCATCAGAGCATACTTAAAGACCTCTAATACCAATTCTTTCAATTTCCTTTTCCTCAACAACACTTTTCTTTCTTTTGAACTTCTTTTTAATTTTCACGTGTTTTTTTAATTAATTAAATTGCATAAACTGTACATTAAGGAACCAACTAGCCAATATATCATCCAATGAAAACACACTCGTACACTTATTTAGTTATTCCCAAAATGATTCCAAAGCTCCAAAAATCCCTAAGGTTAAGGTAATCATAGGTTTTTCACTTGAGGCTTGTAATGAGCTTTAAAAGAAGTAAAGGGAAACATAGGCTCAAAGGGGCTATTAAGGGAATTGATTCAGGGTAGGCTTATTTGGCTAAAGGTTAATCACGACAAAAATTAGCTTAATTAGCTCCAAACATGCATGTGAATCAAGAAACATAAAAAAAAAGAGTCAAGATAAGACCACTGTGCAAGCAATTAAGATGCATAACACACAAGAAAGAAAGAATAGAGAGTGACTCAAAACCTCACATAGGGTAAATTTGTCACTTCCAATTCAACCTCTTAAACCTCAAAATCAACTTGGCATGCAAAGAAGAACAAGGATGTCAATCCATAAAGTATCAAGCAACTTATATCCAAGAGTGAAGAAAATTCCCAAAACCTAAACAAAACCCATAAATTCAAGAGAAGCATGCAAACTGTACACAAAACAAAGAAAACTAAAAATCCTAAACAAAGAATAGTCTCCCCCACACTTAAATCAGACATTGTCCTCAATGTAAACACAATCATATCTACTAAACAAATAGGACAAGTAAGATAAAAGAGTTGAAGGAGAAAGAACTCCCTGATCATGGTGGAAGAGAAGTGGGATCAGTCAGGGATATCTCATCCACAACGACATCCACTAGAGAAGAATTGCTGAGGACTGGTTTCAGCCGATGCCCATTTACTTTGAAGCTCTTTTCTGTGGATTCACTTTTGATTTCAACTGTACCATAAGGATAAATATTAGTAACAACAAAACGTCCAGTCCACTTTGATCGTAGCTTACCACCCATGAGTCCAAGCCTAGAATTATACAATAACACTTTTTGGCCACCATGAAGTCCTTCCTAGCTATCAGGCTATCGTGAAACTTCTTGGTTTTCTCTTTGTAGAAATTTGAGTTCTCATAGGCTTCTAGTCGAATCTCATCTAGCTCATTAAGTTACAACTTCCTTTCCTCCCCAACCTGGTCAAGTGAGAAATTGCAAGTCTTCACAGCCCAATAAGCCCGATGCTCTATTTCCACAGGTAAGTGACATGCCTTTCCAAAGACGACCCAATAAGGTGACATCCCTATGGGTGCCTTGTAGGCAGTCCTATGCACCTAAAGAGAATCCTCCAGTCTGTTGCTCCAATCCTTTCTGTTCGGCTGAACAATCTTCTCTCAAATCCTCTTCATCTCCCTATTTGAGATTTCAGCCTACCCATTAGTTTGGGGGTGGTAAGGTGTAGAAGCTCTATGAACAACCCCATACTTTTTTAGCAACATTTGCATAGACCTGTTACAGAAATGGGTGCCTTGATCACTAATAATGGCTCTGGGTACTCCAAACCTACAAAAGATGTTAGATCTAACAAAATCCACAACAACCCGAACATCATTAGTCCTGGTGGCTTTGGATTCCACCTATTTTGAAACATAGTCAACTGTAAGGATAATATAATAAAAACCAAAAGAAACAGGGAAAGGACCCATGAAATCAATACCCCATACATCAAACACCTCACAAACTAACATGGGTTGTTGGGGCATCTGCTGTCTCCATGTAAGAGATCCTCCTGGTCTCTGACATTGCTCACAAGTGCTACAAATCCTCCATGCATCCTTGAAGATGGTGGGCCAGTAGAAACCGCAGTCAAGCACCTTACGAGTTGTCCTCTGAATGCCAAGATGATAACCAGTTGCAAAAGAATGACAAAATTTCAGGACCAAGTCGATCTCCTGATTTGGTATGCATCTCCTAATTACCTGGTCACTGCACAACTTCCACAGATAGGGGACATCCCATATATAATACTTAGCATCGCTCTTATGTTTATCATTTTGTGCTCTAGATGACATGGGAGGAAAAACAAAAGCAACTAAATAATTTACAATGTTTGCAAACCAAGGGGTGGGGAACGAGTTGGACATAACAAACAAATTTTCATCGGGAAAGTCATCCTGGATGGGCAAAACATCACCATGAGCCTCATCTTTCTCAATCCTGCTGAGATGGTCTACTACCAAATTTTGGGCTTTTCTCCTGACACAGATATCTATATCAAACTCCTGGAGCCATAGCATCCACCAAATTAGTCGAGGCTTCGATTCATCCTTCTTCAATAGGTACTTAAGAGCTGCATGGTTAGTGAATAGAATAACTCGAGAACCAAGCAAATATGACCTAAATTTATTCAAAGCAAAAACAATGACCAATAACTCTTTCTCGGTGGTGGTGTAGTTAGCTTGGGCAACACCTAAAGTCCTGAAAGCATAGTAGATGACTCTAGGCAGCTTATCCACTTTCTGAGCCAAGACAACACCCACTACATAGTTTGATGCATCACACATTAACTCGAAGGGGGATGTTCAATCTGGTGCCTGAATGATAGGAGTGGTGGTTAGAGCACTCTTGAGGCAGTCAAAGGCCTCCTTACACCTGTCATCAAAGATAAAATCAACATCCTTCTGCAGCAAGTTTGATAGTGGTAGGGCCTTCTTACTTAAATCTTTGATAAAGCGCTTGTAGAATCCTACATGACCAAGAAAAGAACGAATCTCTCGCATGCAAGAGGGGTAAAACAACTGTGAAATAACAAATATTTTGGCAGGATCTACTTCTATGCCATTATTGGAAATGATATGCCCTAAAACTATACCTTGCTCAACCATGAAATGACATTTCTCAAAATTAAGAACAAGGTTAGTTTCAATGCATCTATGAAGTACTCTATCCAAACTATGCAGACATGTATCAAAAGAGGATCCATACACAGTAAAATCATCCATAAATACCTCTATACAATTTTCAAGAAAATCACTGAAAATACCAAGCATGCACCACTGGAATGTTCCAGAAGCATTGCATAAGCCAAAATGCATCCTCCTATAGGCAAAAGTGCCAAAGGGACAAGTAAATGTGGTCTTTTCTTGATCCTTAGGAGCAATGTGTATTTGAAAGTAGTCAAAGAAACCATCGAGAAAACAGTAATGAGATTTACCTGCTAACCGCTCAAGCATCTGATCAATGAAAGGTAGCGGAAAATGATCTTTCTTGATTGCTTGATTTAGCCTCCAGTAGTCAATGCAGACTCTCCAACTATTTTTCAATCTGGTGGGAATGAATTCATCCCTCTCATTTTTTACAATAGTGAGGTATGTCTTCTTTGGAACCACCTAGACTAGACTCACCCATCGACTATCAGAAATAGGGTAAATAATCCCAGCTTGTAGAAGCTTGGTCACCTCCTTCTTCACGACATCTAAGATGATAGGATTGAGTCGCCTTTGTGGGTGTCTCACTGGTTTGGTTCCATCCTTCAATAAAATCCTATGCATGCACGTGGATGGACTAATTCCAGGAAGATCAGCCAAAGTCCATCCAATGGCCTTTTTCTGCAATTTAAGCACTTGCAACAATCTTTCCTCTTCATCAGTAGTGAGGGAGGTGGAGATAATCACGGGTTTCTTGTCATCATCCTCCAAGTAAGAATACTTGAGGTTCTCTGGTAGGAGTTTTAACTCTAGTATGGGTGTTGGCTGAATAGCAGAAGGAACCAGAGAAGGAGAAGGAATGGGCTCCACAGCTTGTACCTCAACCTGAAAGTCAGATTCATGTGTACTTCTTGCAACAGGGTTAATGCATTCTGACTCTATAAAATCAACATCAAGAGGTATAATACCAAAAGCATCTTATTCATGTGCATGATCAGAATGTGTATTAGTATCTATGTCAATCATGTCAGCAGTCGTATCAATATTTAGAAACTGATCAATGTAAGAATTACATACTTCATAAGTAGTATATGCAAAACAGTGATGAGAATTATGTAGAGATGGAAAGTCAACATCATGAAAGGTTTCAAATACATGTTCATAAATTAATTCATCAATCGAATCAACATGAAAGATAGAATGATCCTCGGATGGGTGTTTCATGGCATTTAGAATATTAAAGCGCACCACAATGTCATCAAATTCCATGGATAAGGTCCACTGCATGCACATCAATTTTGGTTCATGCAGTCTTTACAAATGGTCTGCCTAAAATGATGGGTGCGAGAACCACATGAAAATCTCTCATCCATATCAAGAATATAAAAATCAGAAGGGAAAATCAACTCACCAACCCTAACTAAGATATCCTCAATGAAACCTGTAGGGTGGGTAACACTTCTGTTTGCCAAATGTATCACCACACCCGTAGGTTGCAAAGGTCCAAGAGAAAGATATTTAAATATAGATAGCGACATGACATTAATTGAAGCACCCAGATCAAGTATAGCATTTTCAAATTTATAATTACCTATGATACAAGTGTAGACCCCTAATCTTGCCCGATCCTACATAAAGTTCAGGAAATCCTCCATTTCGAAGATGGTCAAGGCATCATTAGGCCCCTAGTAGCATTTTCTAGGTTCCATTTAGGATAAGGAGGATTTTTATGAGAAAATAAAAAATTAGAAAATCAGGAAAATACGGGACGACCGTCCCACATTTCCAGACGAATGTCCCACTTTTCATTTAGGTTGGGACGACCGTCCCACTTTTCTAAACGACCGTCCCACCTGACAATGCCCAGACAACCTACCTGGTGTGAATTCCTATAAATAGGGGGCTCATTCTCACCATTTCCACACACTTTCACACTCTCATATGCTCTAGAGGACCTATTTTGGGACTTCTAAGCAACTCTGAGCATTATTCCAGAGTATGAGTGATCTTTTGACACTCGAGGAGTTTAGTTTTTATTTTTTGTTCGAGGGAGGAATGTCTCTGTAGAGTGCGGGGACTGCCAAAAAGCGTCCTCAAGTTCAAGATTTATAAAAGCTCGCTTCGAAGGTTCTTCTTCATATTTTTTCTCTTTTACTGATTTCCTTTACTACTTTCCTCTGTGTGCTTTAGATATTAGGACCATGTAGATAGTTATTTAAATACTGCATTGACTAAATAGGGTAGAAGCATAATTTTTATGTCTTTATTTTAGAATTATTCCATCACAGGGAACCCGAAAGGGGCGTTGTGGGGTGCTAACACCTTCCCTACACGTAACTAACTCCCTTACCTAACTCTGGTTATAATGGCCAAAATTGATTTTTTCTTAAACTAATGCCTTCTTTTTTATCCTTTTCCAATGTTTATGGTTAAAACATTGGTGGCGACTCCTAAGAACCCTTTTTTACGAAAATATCGCTCTTAAGGGTAGTTCGGTTATCGAGCACTCTAAGAGCGATGATTACACTTTTTATAAAAACGCGAGTCATTAAAATCATCATGTCGCAACCGACTGCCTTCACGATTCCCCTCCCTTAGCGGTTGTGGATGGCGGTGACAGATGGTGACTCCACTGGGGAAGTTGTTGAATTATTGACAAGCGTACCAAAATTATCAATTACAATATAATATTTCGATTGTTGAACATTCAAGGACTTTGTGTTGCACTTGATGGACATGAAGATTGTTGATTTTGATGATGATTCAAGAACTCAAAGAATTAGAGTGTTGAAGACTTGTTTTGTATTGTAATAACTCTGTTTCAATTAGATTGAGTCTGTAATATTAGAGTTTAAGATAGCCGGTACATAGTCCGCACCTTAGAAGCTTCAAAAAGCTCATATTTATCATCCAGGCTCGGCTTTAATCGATTAAATAGGGAAATAATCGATTAAAACAAGTGAGAAAAATCATATTACGTAACAACTCACTCGGTTTAATCGATTAAACCAACTTTTAATCGATTATTACGTGATTTAATCGATTAAACCACCTTTTAATCGATTAAAACGAGAGAGGTTTGGGTCCTGTTGATATTTGGCTCTGTTTTAATCGATTAATACTTCTTTTAATCGATTATTTCAATCTGTTTTTGATTTTAAACTTCAAATCAACCCTATTTTTGAAAACCCTATTTCCAAGAACCCTAGTTTCGAAATCCCCAATTCCTAAACCCTAATTTCTCTACTTAAACTCTTCTATGGCACTCGGAAAAAAAGAACAACCTTTTCCATACAAAAGTTAAGTGCTTGTGAGTGCCGGAGAACTGTTTGTTGCAAGGAAAGGGGGCTTTCTGAACCTGGTGTGGGCTAGAAGCGATAAGAATCACTAAGTGGAGTTCTTAGTGGATTGTGTGTTGTGCCGTCTCTGGGGAAAGCTGTTCTTCATCTCTTGTGGGTTTCAAGAGAGGTGTCATCTTTTACTTTATCTCTTCCATTGTAATTTGTATTGTAACAATTTGTTTATAGTGACAACATTAATCCTCTGTTGAGTGATTAACAACTGGACGTAAGGTCTTTTGATCCGAACCAGTATAAATCTCCTGTGTAAGATTCTCTTCTCTTCTCTATTTACATTTACACAGTTTTTAATCGGTAAAATTTGGGGAAAATTTTGAAAACCTAATTTTTATTAAGAAACCAATTCACCCCCCCTCTTGGTTTTTGTCCGACCACGCGATCATTCCGCTGTGCGATTCTAACAAGTGGTATCAGAGCTTGCTTTGATAGTCATTCAAATTTTCGAAAATGGCCGGACAAAATCAAACTTTTGCCGAAGGTGCGTCTATCAACAGACCCCCACTTTTTGCGGGTCAAAATTATCCTTTTTGGAAGGTACGTATGCAAATATTTTTAGAGTCTGTTGATAGAGGCGTTTGAGACGCTATTTTAAACGGTCCATATATTCCTAAAGTAACTGAGAACGGTGTTGACGTTCCCAAATCTTTTTCTAGATGGACTGCCGAAGAAAGTAGAAAAGCACAATTTGATGTTAGGGCTAGAAATATAATTTCATCTGCTCTAACCCTTGACGAGTTTTATAGAATTTCGGTTTGTAAAAGTGCACAGGAAATGTGGGAAATGCTAAGGGTGACCCACGAAGGAACTGACGACGTCAAAAGAGCACGTAAAAATTCTTTAATCCAAGAATACGAGATGTTCCAGATGCAACTAGGCGAAACGATATTTGACGTACAAAAACGTTTCACTCATATAGTGAACCATCTCATCGGACTAGGTAAAATTTTTGACGTTGATGAATTAAATGCTAAAATTTTGAAATCTCTGGATAGGAAATGGCAACCTAAGGTGACGGCCATCTCGGAGTCACAAAATCTTGCCACAATGTCCATGGCGGCGTTATTTGGAAAGCTTAGAGAACATGAGCTTGATCTTGGAAGGCTAAATGAGGAAGAAGGTCAATACCAAAAGAAGAACCTAGCCTTCAAAACTGAGATTTCTAAAGGTAAACATAAAAAGGAAGAAGAAGAAGACTCAGAAAATGATGAAGAAGAGTTGAGTCTTTTTATAAGAAAGTTCACCAAGTTCATGAAAGCAAAAGGAAGACATCCTTTCAAAGGTAAGGGAAAGGTAAAAGAAAATACTTCCGTAAATATAAAATGTTATGGTTGTGGTGAAGCAGGGCATGTAAAGACCGAATACCCAAACAAGAAAAACGATGAAAACAAGGGCAAGAAGCAATTCAAGAAGAAAGCCTATATTGCTTGGGACAATAGTGACTCAAGTTCTGAATCAAGTGACTCGGAAATAGAAGCAAACATTTGCTTAATGGTAAATGACAACATATCTTCTGATTTTGAGGTTAGTGATTCCGACTCATCTTCTAGTGATGATAATGATCATGATGAACTGCAAAATGCTTACAATGAATTATTTAGTGCCTTTAAGAATTTGAAAAATGAATATAAAGTTGTAAAGAAGAATCTAAGTAGATCCGAAAAGGAAATTGAGTCCTTAAAAACAAAAATTACATGTTTAGAAGAAAAGGAGTTATCTAATACGAAAATTGTATGTTTAGATGAGGATAAGAATTTAGCATGTGAAACTTGTAAAGAGCATGAATATGACATAGATATCCTTAATCATCTACTTGATAAAGCCGAAATGGAAATAAGTGATCTTAAGAAGGATAAAACTGTTTTTGCTCAAAATAATGTAAATCATCAAGTTCCTTTGAAAAAGCCTAAAAGGAAAAATAAAAGAGTATGGGTAGAAAAAGGAACTAGAGCATCTATGATTAGAAATGCATCATTTTCAAATGCTACATCTAAAGCATGTTTTTATTGCATGAAACAAGGTCACACGTCAAATAGATGTAAAATCAAACATTTTGGTGTTCCTAAAGGAAAATATATTTGGGTTCCTATAGTTAAATGAACTATTTGTATCTTGTATTTATTCAAAGAAAATGGATCATTTAGTATGTTTTAAACAGAATGCTTAGGTAAAATCATTTTATCTTTTCTGTTGCATGAAGGTTCTTCACTTAAAGATTTAGCGAAATGCCTCTAAAATTGTTTTTAAACAACTAAAAACAAAGTATTTTTACAAAAGCTTTCTTAAACATGTTTTTAACTGATATAGTTTTGAAAGAACCGATTAAAATCACTTAAAATGTTCAAAAAAGTGTTTTTACAGTATTTTAATCGATACAACTTGTTTTTAATCGATTAAAACCATTTAGAACTCATTATGATCGATCAAAATACAAATATGACCGATCAGAATCAAATGTGATCGATCAGATTTAAATTATGAGCGATCAGAATTTTTTCAATCGATTAAAACACGTTTCAATCGATTAAAATCACTTAAAGGGTCAGGATGATCGATCAGAATGCAATTATGACCGATCAGAATCAGTTATGATCGATCAGAATTTAGTTATGACCGATCAGAACTCTTTTAATCGATTAAATCTCGTTTCAATCGATTAAAACAACTTAGAAATTTTCTACACAGCGTTTTAATCGATTAAAACTTATTTTTATCAGTTAAAATAACTTGAAAAGTTTTATAAGAAAGTTTTGCAGTATTTCAATCGATTGAATCGCAAAACAATCGATTAAATCAACTTAGAAGATTTTTTATAAAGTGTTTTAATTGATATAAACGTTGTCGTATCAGTTAAAACAAATCTGTTAAAGAATCAAGAACGTATTAATGGATTAAAAGAAGTTTTAACAGATTAAAACTGCACTTTTAACAGATTAAAAGAATCTTTTAACAGATTAATTGAACCAGCAGTTTTGAAAATCTTCTATAAAAACAGTTTGGCTTGAACTTTTAAACACACATTGAATATAAGTTTTCACACATCCTTAAGCAATCAATAACTAGCAAGGCTTATAGGGTGTTTAATAGGAGAACTTTGAATATAGAAGAATCTATACATGTTACCTTTGATGAGATTGTAGACCTTGGGGGAAATCCTCTTGAGTCAAATAAAGAAATTGCAGGTGATGATGAGTATATAAGAGAAGCTCTTGATGAATTATATTTGGAAGAAAATAAGCCTTCTCAAACGCCTGAATTAGCAAAAGAATCGCAATCACCTAGAGGACTCTCAATGGACAATATCATAGGTGACATCTCAAAAGGGGTAAGAACAAGAAATATGACTAATTTTTGTATGTCTGTAGCTTTTGTGTCACAGATTGAACCCAAGAATGTTGAGGAAGCACTTAAAGATGAACAATGGTGCATAGCCATGCAAAAAGAACTTAACCAATTTGAAAGAAATCAAGTCTGGGAATTAATCCCAAGAGAAGAGACACATCAAGTTATTGGAACCAAATGGGTGTTTAGAAATAAACTTGATGAAGATGGGAACATAACAAAGAATAAAGCCAGACTTGTTGCAAAAGGCTATTGTCAGGAGGAAGGTATAGATTATGATGAAACTTATGCTCCTGTTGCCAGGTTAGAGGCTATACGCCTACTTCTTGCCTATGCATCTTTAATGAAATTTAAACTATATCAAATGGATGTTAAAAGTGCATTTTTGAATGGTTTTATTAAAGAAGAAGTTTATGTGGAGCAACCCCCTGGTTTTGAGGATTTTAGTTTTCCTAATCATGTTTTTAAATTAAAGAAAGCTTTATACGGGTTGAAACAAGCTCCTAGATCTTGGTATGAAAGGTTAAGTAGTTTCCTAACATCAAATGATTTTTCTAGAGGAAAAATTGATTCTACACTGTTTATAAAGAAAGTTAAAGAACATATCTTATTGGTCCAGGTGTATGTTGATGATATTATTTTTGGATCAACTGATAATTCGTTATGTGTAGAATTTGCTAAGATAATGCAGGGAGAGTTTGAAATGTCTATGATGGGAGAATTGACATTCTTCCTTGGACTACAAATCAAGCAACTTAAAGATGGAATTTTCATCTCTCAAACCAAATACTGCAAAGAGATCCTTAAAAAGTTTGGTATGGACACCTCAAAGGAAGCTAACACACCCATGGGAACTTCATGCTATCTAGACAAGGATGAATCAGGTTTGGAAGTTAATCAAACTATGTATAGAGGTATGATAGGATCACTGTTATACTTAACTGCAAGTAGACCTGATATTATGCATTCTGTCTGTGTGTGTGTGCTAGATTTCAGGCTTGTCCTAAAGAATCTCATCTAATTGCAGTGAAACATATTTTAAAATACTTAAAAGGAACTACTGGTTTTGGTTTGTGGTATCCGTCTGATGCTTGTATGAGTTTAATAGGATATTCCTATGCTGATTATGGTGGATGTAAAATTGATAGGAAAAGTACTAGTGGGACTTGTCATTTGTTTGGTTCATCCTTAATATCTTGGCATTCTAAGAAACAGGCATGTGTTGCTTTATCTACCACTGAAGCTGAATATATTGTAGCTGGTAGTTGTTGTGCTCAAATTCTGTGGATGAAACAACAGTTAGAAGATTATAGTATCTTTTTAAATGACATTCTATTGATGTGTGATAATACGAGTGCAATAAATCTTACTAAGAATCCAGTAATACACTCTAGGACTAAACATATAGAAATAAGACATCACTTTTTGAGAGATCATATCAGCAAAGGAAACTGTAAAATAGAGTATGTAGATACTAAACGTCAATTAGCAGATATTTTTACTAAGCCTCTACCCAAGGATAGATTCTATGATCTTAGAAGAGACTTAGGAATATTAGACATTGCCTAAATTCTGCTTAAATAAACAGCTTTTACATGATTGTAATGTTATATATCTCTTTGTCTGTAATGACGTTTCTTTATGAAATGAAATTTGTTTCTTTAAATGCTTTGATTGAGGGGGAGTCATCTCCAACTTATGCATATTTTGAGGGGGAGCTCTTATGATTGTTATTGCAGAGTTATTTTTGATCATAATCAAAATAGGGGGAGAAATATTTAAAGCCTCTTATGAATTGAATTTAAATATTATCTGGTATGTTTAATGTGTTTGTTAGTATGACAGACAAAACAGGTTATTACAAGGCTTTAAAAGATAATTTTGATCATCATCAAAAAGGGGGAGATTGTTGAACATTCAAGGACTTTGTGTTGCACTTGATGGACATGAAGATTGTTGATTTTGATGATGATTCAAGAACTCAAAGAATTAGAGTGTTGAAGACTTGTTTTGTATTGTAATAACTCTGTTTCAATTAGATTGAGTCTGTAATATTAGAGTTTAAGATAGCTGGTACATAGTCTGCACCTTAGAAGCTTCAAAAAGCTCATATTTATCATCCAGGCTCGGCTTTAATCGATTAAATAGGGAAATAATCGATTAAAACAGTGAGAAAAATCATTTTCTGTAACAACTCACTGGTTTAATCGATGAAACCAACTTTTAATCGATTATTACGCGGTTTAATCGATTAAACCACCTTTTAATCGATTAAAACAGAGAGGTTTGGGTCCTGTTGATATTTGGCTCTGTTTTAATCGATTAATACTTCTTTTAATCGATTATTTCAATCTGTTTTTGATTTTAAACTTCAAATCAACCCTATTTTCGAAAACCCTATTTCCAAGAACCCTAGTTTCGAAATCCCCAATTCCTAAACCCTAATTTCTCTACTTAAACTCTTCTATGGCACTCAGAAAAAAAGAACAACCTTTTCCATACAAAAGTTAAGTGCTGTGAGTGCCAGAGAACTGTTTGTTGCAAGGAAAGGGGGCTTTCTGAACCTGGTGTGGGCTAGAAGCGATAAGAATCATTAAGTGGAGTTCTTAGTGGATTGTGTGTTGTGCCGTCTCTAGGGAAAGCTGTTCTTCATCTCTTGTGGGTTTCAAGAGAGGTGTCATCTTTTACTTTATCTCTTCCATTGTAATTTGTATTGTAACAATTTGTTTATAGTGATAGCGTTAATCCTCTGTTGAGTGATTAGCAACTGGACGTAGGGTCTTTTGATCCGAACCAGTATAAATCTCCTGTGTAAGATTCTCTTCTCTTCTCTATTTACATTTACACAGTTTTTAATCGGTAAAATTTGGGGAAAATTTTGAAAACCTAATTTTTATTAAGAAACCAATTCACCCCCCCTCTTTGTTTTTGTCCGACCACGCGATCATTCTGCTGCGCGATTCTAACATCGATTAAATAAAAGTCGATCCCACGAGGAACATTTTTAATGGAAATTCCCAATTATATGCTTACTGTTAAGGTTCCAACATAAAACCAATTGGCAATATGTGGAGTAGCCTAACATGTATTTAAACCATACCAAATGACATGAGGTAGGCGATGTGGGACTTTCAACACACCCCCTCCAACGAGGCCTGCTGGACCAGGCAAAGGGTACTTTTGACCCAACTAAAGGGCAACTTTTGGCCCATGACAATAACCGGAAAGATGTTAGACTTTGGATCTGATACCTTGTTAAGGTTCCAACATAAAACCAATTGGCAATATGTGGAGTAGCCTAACATGTATTTAAACCATACCAAATGACATGAGGTAGGCGATGTGGGACTTTCAACACTTACTAAGTAGATTAAACAAAGTCAGTTTTGCATAAAGAGTTGAATTGAAATTAAATAACAAGAACTATAAATTGTTTTAAAAAGATCAATTAAAGGTACTTAGGATTGACTTCCTTCCTTATCCCTCTTTTGCAATGGCTATGTCAATTAAGAACATCAATTAACCTAACAATGTTGATGCAACCTACGCAATTCATCCATGTTGATTTGTCACACATGAAATTCATAAGAAAACCTAATAAATGTTGATTTTGCACACAATTAAGAGATTTTCCAGCATTAGGGTTAGGGTGTTAAGCAAGTGATACATTCATTCCATTCCTGGCAATTAACGTAACAAATATTCTTATCGGGATCTAGGGTTCAAGATATATTTTTCAATCATACCCCAAACATCAAGAATAAATCATTCCAAAGCACAAAAGATAAGAATAACAACATCAAAACATAGATTAATATCTCAAAATATCACCATGATACAAAAGAGTTCAAAGGAAGTGAACCAAATCTCAAGAGAATGAAGTTAGCCACTCATGTTGGTCATTACAATGCTCCAAATGTGGAAGAAGTGAAGAATTGATGAAGATTGGATGAAACCCTAGCAGTAGTCGCGCCTCTTCTCCCAAAAAACGTTTCCTTTTCTTAAAACATATCTTATCTTTTTATAGGAAAAATTGGGCCTCGCGTCTTTTGCTCAAGCAACAACGCTCGCTCAAGCGAAAGTTTCCTATTTTCGCTCAAGCGAGAAATTGCTCGCTTGAGTGAGTGAACTCTAGAGAAGAATAACTAACAATCGCTCAAGCGAGATTATTGGCGCTTGAGCGACTGACTTCCAGAGAGTTTTAACTGATATTCGCTCAAGTGAGAATAGTGGCGCTTGAGCAAGTGGCTTCCAGAGAGTTTTTACTAATCTTCACTCAGGCGAGAGTCTATCTCACTCGAGCGACTTTCATGCTGAAAATCTCGTTCCTCCTTTCAGTTTTGCTCCAATTATGTTGACAATCATGCTCCTTACTCTTGTATCAAGGTATTCTCGAATTCATCCTACATTTGGAGAAAAATAGATTAGAATTAACATAAGTTAAGTGATTTTATAACAATTCAAAGCATAATTATATCAACTTTTTACCACTTAATAACTCTCCCCAACCTAGAATCTTGCTTGTCCCAAGCAAAGTAATTTTTCCAAAACAAATTCATCACC
This sequence comes from Sphenostylis stenocarpa, assembly GCA_963425845.1. Classification (NCBI taxonomy): domain Eukaryota; kingdom Viridiplantae; phylum Streptophyta; class Magnoliopsida; order Fabales; family Fabaceae; genus Sphenostylis; species Sphenostylis stenocarpa. The sequence continues at coordinate 40,964,386 of OY731401.1, forward strand.
TATTATCACTTTCTCTTCCAGAACCACAACATAAAATTAGCTTTTCTTTTAGATGCGATGCTCACAACTCCAAATGAAAATAGGATACATAAGCATTACAGTTACTGTCGCCACCGTCAAAAGAGGCGGTCAGAGCGACGCGATGGTTTTGATGACTCACGTTTGTTTTGAAAATGTGGGCATCTCTCTTAGGATGTCCGATAACCGAACTACCCTAAGAATGAGGTTTTCGTAAAGGGTTCTAGAGGCGCCACCAATATTTTAACCAAAAACATTGGAAAAGGAAAAAAGAAGGCAGTGGTTTTAAGAAAAACCAACTTTGGTCATTACAACCAGAGTTAGGTAAGGGAGTTAGTTACATGACGCCCCTTTCGGGTTCCCTATGATGGACTCTTTATTTTTAAAATAAGAACATTAAAATTATGCTTTTTACCCTTATTTATTCATTGCGAAATTTAAATAGTTGACTACATGAACCTAATAACTAATGCACAGAGAGAGTAATTAACAAAAGTGATAAAAGAGAATAAGAGGTGTAAGAACCTTCGAAGCAAACTTTTATAAATTTGCATGGGGCGCTTTTTAGCTATTCCCCGCACTCTACATAGACACTCCTCTCTTGATCCGAAAACTACTCGAAACTACTTAGACGAACTAGAATTGGAATTTCAGAGCAAAAATAGCAAGTATACAGAGTATTAGAGTAGGAACTATATAATTTCTGGGTTTTTTCGTGTCCTTTCTCCCTGAAATGGAGGTCCTATTTATAGAAATTCGTGCCTGTTGTAGACCCCTAATTTTGCCCGGCCTCTCAAAATAAAAGATAGAGGAACTTCGCCCGAAGATGGAGTTCATCTGGTTTCCCAAAAATTGAGGAAACCTCCCGCAACAACATGGAACTCGCTTATATGCACGATAAAGACTAAAGAAGACCTCTCATAATAAGACAGAGTTCAATCATCCACACAAAGGAGACTTCCTACACGAAGATAAAGTTTCAACGGACACATATCGGCATCAACTGACGTCCAAAACAGACAAGGAAAGCTTCCCGGAGTCCCGAAACGCGCGAAACTGGCCAGAACAGTCGAGACGGCCGTCCCAAAGTTGGGACGGCCGTCCCAACCTGTCCCAGCCAGTTGGGACGCGCGTCCCGAAGTTGGGACGGCCGTCCCAAGTCCCAGTTCAAGTGGGACGGTCGTCCCGGGTCCCCAGGGGGTCCCAGCCTGTGTAATTTTGCCATTTGGGACGACCGTCCCAGTCCAGACGGCCGTCCCAGTCCAGACGGTGGTCCCGAAGTGCGCCAGCTGCGAAAACTATTAATAGGAGGCTCATTTGTCACTTTTTCACACCCCAGACACTCTAGAGAGCTCTGAAACACTTTCTAAAACTCAGAGCACTTGTCTATTTCTTTCTTTCTCTTGAATGATCTTTCCGATTGCCTTAAATAGGTAACAATCGGTTAAGGAATTATATTCCGGCATTCGATTCTTCTTTAAATTTTTAGTGGGGTCGATCTTGTATTGGTGAGGAGAGTCTCGTGTAGAGAGAGGGTTGCCAAAACGCATCCTCACAGCTTCGAGACTCTCAATATCAAGCTTGCTACGGAGGTTCTTTTCAATTCTCTTCTCTTTTATTGCTTTATTTATTGTTTTATTTAGCTTTATTTATGCCATGTAGAATAAAATCATGTAGATAGCTATTTTGCCTCTTTTATTGTTTTATTTAGCTTTATTCATCATTTTATGCATGCAATATAGAATAAAATCATGTAGATAGCCATTTAATATTATAGGGTAATCGCGTAATTTCTCGTAGTCTTTACTTAAATGAATTAATCGTCATAGGGAACCCGAAAGGGGCGTTGTGGGGTGCTAACACCTTCCCCACACGTAACTAACTCCCTTACCTAACTCTGGTTATAATGGCCAAGTCTGGTTTTTATTAAAATCAATGCCTTTTCATCCTTTTCCAATGTTTATGGTCAAAATATTGGTGGCGACTCCATAAGAACCCCTTTTCGAAAACCTTGCTTTTTCAATGTTGAAGCAATGAACATATTTTAAAACAAATACGCGAGTCTAAACCATCTTTCGCGACCGCTCGCATAAACGTTCGAGACGTCCCCAGGACGTCGAAAGGGACGGCGGCGACAGATGGCGACTCCACTGGGGAAGCTAGAGAGTTGATCCCATTTAGTGACAGATAAATTCAAACTAAGTAAAGATTTGAAATTACGCCTTTACCCTTCTGTATGTTTTTATTGTATGGCTTTATATAACTGCTGTATGATTATTTCTGCAATTGTTTGAAATATAAATTGCACACAAAAACCCTTGCACACAACAGTCCCTCTATACCCGGGGGCAAGAGTGAATATCTATAGGGACTGGGTGGCAGATACGATCGGTTAGTTGGCACACGGGGCTACTACCGTTGTCGGAAAACCACCAACTCAAGGTGATAACTCTCTTCTTTTGGTCCAAGGGTGTCGCCACGGAGTTCCGTGCATGACCCAAGGATTGAGAGATTGAGAGGTCCCTATAATGGGGGCACCTTGGGGACCTTTGGCCTGGTGAGAACAGTTAGAACCACCTAAACCAAGCACGTTTCTGCAGGAAAACCCTACCTCGTAATTAAATAAGCGTGGCTCTGCTCGTGGATGTATGAATTGTGTGCGCATATGTTTGCTGCATTTGTATTGATGCATTAGCATAGGGTAATCATACAACAGACAAAAAATGAAAAAACCTAAAAATCATAAAAATATATAATCAAATTAAAAATACCTTTGTCATAAAATAAAAATTATTAGCAAAAGTCTTGCAATTCATATCACCTTTTCTTCATAATCATAAAAAGGGAAGAAGATAGTACTCTCTTCATCAAAATCCATAAACATTCATATAGATAAGCTTTCTTTTCCAGAAAAACCCAGTATTATCATACATCATATTAGGAATGAAACATGATAATACTTAGAAAAATAAATACTTGCATACATACATTTACAAAAACCCATCCTCATATCATGCATTTTTCACTTCTGTTAGATAATGGAGGGATCTGGTAGTAGACAATTAAAGAAAGTGGAAATCCTTCTGTACCGTGTAGAGAAGCTAAGGCAGTTGTGTACTTACATGCCGCCAGAGGCCTGTGCTAATTTTGAGAAATCTTATGGAAGAATTCTTGACCTCCTAAAGATCAGCATCAATCCAATATTTGTTAGAGAATTGGTCCATTTCTGGAATCCCAATCTACACTGCTTTGAGTTTTCGCAGTTTGACCTGGTACCAACCTTAGAGGAATACGAACTCATGGTTAGATGGCCTCAGTCAGTTGGGGTTTATGTCTGCTCAGGAGAATATACGGCCGTGAGAAAGGTTGCTACTATCATACGACTACCTTCTCATCAATCTGCCCTCCAGGGGAAAGGGAATGTCCGAGGTTGGAAAATATCCGTAATAGAAGACCACTTGACCTTTTTAGCTGAAAAAAAAAGATTGGTCTACATTTAACAAAACTCTAGCATTGGCAATGTTCGGAATCATATTATTCCCATTTCATGCGAATATTGTGGATCATGCTGCGATGGATGCATTCTTTGCCTGGGATGTGTATTCAAAAAGTCCTATACCTACAATCCTTGCTGATACCCTGCTCTCTGTAGAATTTTGCCGACAGAAACAGGGAAAAACACTCAGATGTTGTACTCCACTGCTATATGTATGGGGTGTTACTCACTTTTACGCCTCAAGCCACATGGGTGTATTTCCTGACCCTTTAAGAAGCTTCTCAAAAATCCCTCTTCAACATCGTCAAGCCTTAGAGTGGAAAACCGAGTTAGAAAACTGGAACATAGAGCATGTATCATGGGTTTGCCCTTGGTTCCGACCCGACTATATTCTCATACGATGCGGAGACTACCTGAGTATACCACTTCTAGGTCTTAGAGGTTGTATAGCATACTCTCCTAAAATAGCTATGAGGCAACTTATGAGAACTCGGACTACGCCAACCCAAGAAGAACTCGAGCAGACTGAGTCTATGCCATTATTCCCATAACTTTGAAGAAGTATCTCGCTATCCGGAAAGCATGGGAAAGACCAGTCTACCCGGGGGATAAAGAACTTGGAAAGGCTCGGGTATCTACATCCCTTGAATATGAAGAATGGAGGAAAAATAGAGGGATACCCCTACCATCTGATGCATTCACTAAAGCGTTAGTCAGCGAAGAGCTACAATTGCAGGTCAATGCCTTAAACAAAAGGGTTGAAGTCATGGAAACTCAGCTAAGGGCCTTTGAAGAAAAAGATCAAGAATCAGCCCTTATAATAGATGGCCTAAAAAGACAATGTAAAAAGAAGGACCATGAGATAGAGCTTCTCAAGAATGATTATGCTGACTACCAAGAAGAAGCTAAACAAACACTGAAAATTCCGAGGCTCGAACAAGATAGTCTTTTCCAGGACATGAATGACGAAATAGCACGTTTTGAGAAAGCACTTACAGAACAGGCAAAAATGATCAAATTGATACATGATGACCTAACAGGAACTCGGTCAGAAGCACAAAAATGGCGGGAAACCGCTGAAAAATACAAGAAAAGTCTCGGATGAGCTACATGATAAAGAAAGGAATGGATTAGCTCAAGTATGGTCAACTACTCCGTGAAAATGACCAAATAAGAGAGAGATCTGACCAACAACATGCTTTGATCGTTCATCTAGAAGAAAAGATGAGAGAGGCTCATCGATATAGTGAAAATATGAGTCAAGCGATACATGAGCAAATCAAGATACTCGGAAACCATGTGAGAACAACTGAAGATGAATTACGAAGAAAACCTAATTTACCTATAGGATTCTTCAAACTTTTCCGTTTTTGTCGACACTTGCTCCAAAGCATTGTATAGAAGGATTTACACTTTCTAATAAAAGGACTTATTTTTCTCTCCTTAAATTGTCTATTGCATTCATAAGCTGCATACATTCGTATATCCCTCCTCATTTTAATAATAAAGATAATAAAAAGAAAGGATTAACTGATGTGCTTTCCACAAATCAGAAAAATGGAAAATAAGCCTTTCGTCATCAAAATCTCTACGACAGGCGATAAACCCGAAGATGATAATAAACAAGCACCGTTGGTTATTCTAATTGACAAAAGGGAGAAGGCAATAACACCTATACGTTTATTCGTGCCTCACCCTTTCCCTTATAAATCAAATAAAGCTGTACCCTGGAGATACTCAGAAGAATCGCCAGTCAATCAAGACATCTCCAACATAACCGGTATTGGGGGCATGACAAGAAGCGGAAGAATATACGCTCCCAAGGAATTACAAGATAATATTCCTAAAGATAAAATGAAAAATAAAGCCGAAGAAGAAAAGGAATCCAAGGAAGAGACAGATGAGTTACTCCAATACATTAGACAAAGCGAGTACTCCATCATCGATCAACTCAATCGCACTCCTGCAAAGATAACCTTGTTATCACTCATCATGAGTTCGGAATCGCATCGAAACGCACTGTTAAAAGTTTTGAATGAATCATTCGTTCCACATGCAATATCTCAAGATAAGTTTGAAGGAATTATTGGTAATATCACGGCCAATAATCACCTTACTTTCACTAACGAAGAATTCCCTTTGGAAGGGTCAAATCATAATAAGCCTTTGCATATCGCTGTTAAATGCAAGGAATATCTCATTTCCAAAGTTCTTGTGGATAATGGATTATCCTTAAATGTTATGCCTAAAAATACACTAGACAAGATAACAGTACAAGGAACCCACATGCGCCCGAGTAATACAATAGTTCGAGCCTTTGACGGATCAAGACGCGAAGTGGTAGGAGAAATTAGTCTACCAATCCAAATCGGACCTACTATTTTCAACATAGACTTCCACGTAATGGATATCACACCAGCATACAGTTGTCTCCTCGGTAGACCTTGGATTCATAGCGCTAAGGCAATACCTTCGACGCTCCACCAAAAAGTCAAGTTTGTGACAAATGATAAACTGGTCACAGTTCAAACTGAAGAAGACTTTCTAATAAGCAAACCATCTATCCAACCATATGTGGATGCGGCTGAAGAGGCTCTTGAAACATCTTTTCAAACACTCAAAATTGCCAATATCGAAAGACTCCCTAGTAGCATGAAGGTGGCCCAGATGATGAAAAGATATGGATATCGCCCAGGACAAGGGCTTGGAAAGAACGCTCAAGGAATAAGAGAGCCACCAGATTTCAAAGATAATCCGTTAAAGTATGGATTAGGGTATGACCCTGCAAAAGATCAAACCATACAAAGAACAGGGAAGTCTTACCCCTCGAAGATGATATTTCGAAAAGGAGGGATATTAGCGCAAAGGATAGCGTTAGTCGTTAGGTGTCCTTCTTTCGATTCTAAGGGATGTAAACCTAATGACTATTAGAGATCACTCCTCGGGGTATGCCCGTCCCTCGAGCATCTCTAGGGCACACATTTCTCCAAAATTACAAAAAGAATGCTATTCTTACTATCTGTTTCTCTTCTTGCTAAATATGTCTATACCCCATCTTTAATAAACAAGGTTTAGATAGATGTTTTGTTCCAAATGCGTCCGAATAATTAAAGCGCCGCAAAAGTAAAATAAAAATGATTGATTAACTAGAAACACAAATGAAATCTATATTGACAAAGTCAAGTTTCGACAATGTTGTGAAAAAAATAATAATGTGCATATAAAAGAAAAGCCCGTTGAGGTCAAAGGCCGAGACAAGAAAATAAAAGGGCAAAATACCCGGCAGGAAACCCGCAAAGGGGGCTGCACAAAAGTTAGGGTAAACCCGGCAGGAGACCCGAACAATAATAAAGGGTAGCCTGGGCAAAAGTTAGGGTTATCAAAAGTCCGCTAGGTATTCCTTAAAAATAAATATAAACAGGGAAAACCTAGACAAAAGTTAGGACATAAGCACAACATCCTAGACTGAAAACCTGAAAGGGCGGCTTAGGGAAGTTAATCGATCGCAAAAAGGCGCCATAAACCAGTAAACAACGACGCTACATCATAAGAATGAAACGTTTATCTAAACTAGCCTAAACACCGACCAACCTTGGCCAGCCATTCTTACAGAGACCTCTATTATAAAAAATATCCCTCTAAAACACAAGCCCTTGTTGTGAATCCTTTTCTTTCTTTTCTCTTGACCATTTCATCATAAAGCATTCAAGTAATAAGGAGAATGTGGAAATATAGTGATCAATAGGAAGGTTGAAATTTCTAAGGAAAGGAAGAAGGGCATTGATATGGCAGTTACCCTATGAACAACAGATTGCTCTTCGGCAATAGCAAGAAAAATCCAAGACAGCAAATTATGTACAACCAAGCTTGTTAATCAGAAGAAACATAATGACAGAAAGGAACATCACCAAGATTACGTCCAAAAACAAAGCACATCAGTTAAAACTTTCGAAATATTAACTGAAATAGATCATAGGATGCATATCATGAAGCATTACATGCATTAAAGCATAAATGAAGGGAATCCTATCTTCAATCTTATCAAAAAACATGAAAATTAAGTAAAAAAAAATCAAAAATCCCCTCCAGTAGCTCGAGACGGCCGTCCCAAAGTCGGGACGGCCGTCCCAAAGTCGGGACGGCCGTCCCAAGTGTACAGATTCGATTGGGATGCGCGTCCCCGGTGGGACGGCCATCCCACTTCCCCGCTGATGGCCCCTGTGTAGTTTTTTCGATCGAGACGGCCGTCCCAACCCAGACGGCCGTCCCAATGGTCCTGGCGCGCTCTATAAATGCTAGGCGCGGATTTGAGCTTCGCATCCCATTCCGGGCTTTCTATCTTGCTTCTTCTCCATTCCTACACATTCCTAGCATTCTTAAGTGAATACTACCTACAATGGAGCACGGAGAATCTTCATCTAGGAGAAAACGCTCTAGAAACCCCGCTAGAGGAACTACTACGATCGGTACTCAATTAGCGTAATCACACCAACTACGTCTAGTAAATATCCAACAATTCTCCTGGTACCCCACACTGCAATTGGACTTCGAAATCCTAGCTACATTCGGCTGGGATCAAGATGTCAGAAGATACATCCACAACATAGGATGGGACTTTCTGTTCCGCGAGCTACCTACTCGGATCCATCGCACTGCCATGATGGAATTTCTTGCTTCGTCAACATGGTGGAAATGCCATCTTCCATTCCCGGGGTGCCACCAACTCAAGCCGTCTCCTATCGGATGGATGGAGCCTACCGGACCACCGCTCTGGATGACTTTAATGTCATTATGGGTTTCACGCAATGAGCGGATACAAGAACTCCGAGTACCGGTCCGCGTATTTGGAGAAGCCCGCTGCTCTCACCACCACTAGCATGTGGAAGGAAATCACTGGAGCTGTTGTTCTGCCATCAAATCTGAAGGGTGCAGCTTTTTCCCCTCCACTCCGCGTATGTCATAAATTGCTGGCCGGGACTATACACAGCCGGAAGGAGAGCCAAGGAAAGGTAACTCGGTCGACCTTTTCATTGTTTACCGTATGCACCAGGGGCATAGGTGCAACCCAGGGTATGCCTTTCTCAAAGCCGTCAAGGATTGCGGCACTCGTGGTCCAGCAGGAGCGATCATAATAGCTCCCTTTCTCACCCCTCTGGCTGAGTATTGGGGATGTAGCGACGGAGAAGACATCCCAGCTAGTCTTCGACAGGAGCCGATCAACGGCGGAGTGCTCGGCTCATATGAACATCCTCGCAGGCAAGGTACAAGGTTTATCTTAAACCCAATCCTCTCTATCTCGATGGACATGCGGGATTTCGACACACCACAGGATATCCCCACCACTTCGGAATCCCAGCCAGCAGCCCTACGACCCCGACTACGCCGGCTTATACGAGCGCCTGGATGATGAGCATGCCTACATGGAAGGGCAATTCCAGTTCATGCGACAGCTAGTCGGTCAGCTGACCATGAGGCAAGACAGGACGGACCGCCAAATAGAAAATATGGTCCAGACCCAGGCGAGGTTCCAACGCCGCTTGCTCCGTCGCTTCCTTCGCCGACACCATCCGCTCACTCCGGTCCCGAGGCGGACGATTAGGAGGTTTTATGATGCTTTCTAGTAGTTCAAAAATGGTTGAATGTATTATCCAAAAAATATATATATAATAAATAAAAATTGTTATTCCCATTTGCATCTTGAAAAGCCTACGTGTAAAATAAAAAGGCACACGTAATATAGCAAAAAGCCGATTTCAAATAACTCGCGTTGATCGCGAAAGAAAAAGGCGAAATCAAAACTATCTCAGCGAGAATAAAGAAGCTTCGAAAAAATAGCACCAATAAAAGAAGGAAGCCATCAAAACAAAAAATGGCCAATGGAAAAGCTTGATCATCCCCAAGCGGATCCTTGCCTACTCCGGAAGCAAGACAAAAAGATTACCTCGCGACTCGGCTTCATCACTACATGAGTCATCAAGCACACTCATGCAAGAGTCTCCATTTCATTTCCCAAAAGAGAATAAGGACTACACAAGAGTCCATCGAAGAAAGCACAAAATTAAATCACCCAAATCACCGGGGGCAACAAAAAGAAAGAAGAGAAAAGCCTTTCATCCTCCAACAAAGGCCACGACATGAAAAAGCCGAAAGAAAATCCCCAAGAAGAGCACATCAAGAAAAATCTACAAAAGCAGAAAAGAAGAAATTTCCATCCCCAGGAGGCCAATAAAATTCCCCAGGGATCATTACAAAGAGAAGAGAAAATATATATCTTTCCATTTAACGTGCATAAAACGCGCACATACAAACCCATTCCCCAAGTAGAAATAAAAGCACGAGACAAAAGTCAGTTCAAGCAATAAGGAGTCAAAAATTCCATTTTCCCTCTAAGGGGGCAATTCAAAAGAGATCTCGGTCGAGCAATCAAATTCTCAAAAGAAAAAATTTCACCTAGGTGAGCTTACAACGGAACTACTTGTTTGCTCAAAATAAGCAAAGAGCTAATATCCCAGAGAAATGGGAAATCAACCTATGCCAGAGGTAATGCAAGCTCAAAAGCATAAAAGTCTTCACCATTGCTGAAGCAATTGCCTAATCAAGAGGCACAATCAAAGTCCCCAATAAATTCCTGCCTAAAAGGCAACCAACGAAGAATCCCCGGTAAAACCGGATGACTAAAATAGAAAAGTCAAAAAAAAAAGATATACCAAAAATTTCATACCGGGTGGGGGTACATACTCACCTAAGCCTTGCAGAATGGGGCTTACCAAAAACTTCATACCGGGTGGGGGTACGTACTCACCTAAGCCTTGCAGAACGGGGCTTACCAAAAACTTCATACCGGGTGGGGGTACGTACTCACCTAAGCCTTGCGGAACGGGGCTTACCAAAAACTTCATACCGGGTGGGGGTACGTACTTACCTAAGCCTTGCGGAACCGGGACTTACCAAAAACTTCATACCGGGTGGGGGTACATACTCACCTAAGCCTAGCAGAAAGGGGCTTACCAAAAACTTCATACCGGGTGGGGGTACGTACTCACCTAAGCCTTGCGAACGGGGCTTACCAAAAACTTCATACCGGGTGGGGGTACATACTCACCTAAGCCTTGCGAACGAGGCTTACCAAAAACTTCATACCGGGTGGGGGTACGTACTCACCTAAGCCTTGCGGAACGGGGCTTACCAAAAACTTCATACGGGTGGGGGTACGTACTCACCTAAGCCTTGCGTAACGGGGCTTACCAAAAACTTCATACCGGGTGGGGGTACGTACTCACCTAAGCCTTGCGAACGGGGCTTACCAAAAACTTCATACCGGGTGGGGTACGTACTCACCTAAGCCTTGCAGAACGGGGCTTACCAAAAACTTCATACCGGGTGGGGGTACGTACTCACCTAAGCCTTGCGAAACGGGGCTTACCAAAAACTTCATACCGGGTGGGGGTACGTACTCACCTAAGCCTTGCGAACGGGGCTTACCAAAAACTTCATACCGGGTGGGGGTACGTACTCACCTAAGCCTTGCGTAACGGGGCTTACCAAAAACTTCATACCGGGTGGGGGTACATACTCACCTAAGCCTTGCAGAACGGGGCTTACCAAAAACTTCATACCGGGTGGGGGTACGTACTCACCTAAGCCTTGCAGAACGGGGCTTACCAAAAACTTCATACCGGGTGGGGGTACGTACTCACCTAAGCCTTGCAGAACGAGGCTTAAAAAAAAAAAAAAAAAAAAAAAAAAAAAAAAAAAAAAAACTTGCAGAACGGGGTTCATACCGGGGAGGGTAGATATTCACCAAAGTCTTGCGGAACAAGACTCATTCGAATCTGGCAAAAATGCAGATTTGTACCAGGTGGGGGTAGGTACTCACCAAAACCTTATAAAAATAAGGTTTATACCGGATGAGGGTAGGTACTCATCAAAATTTAGTAAAAATGCATCAAGTGGAGTAAAAAAATACTCACCGAGAAGCATTGCAAAAAACGGGTGCAAAGACTTTACTTCTATTAGAGGATAGTTCGGTGGTGAGCACCTCGGAAGTAAGTACCCACAAGAGTTCTGCAAAATGCAAACTCATACCAGGTGAGGGTAGGTACTCACCAAAACCTTGAAAAACAAGGTTCATACCTAGTGGGGGTAAATACCCACAAAAGTCTAGTCAAGTACAGACTTATACCAGGTGAGGGTAAGTACTCACCAGAGTCTTAGAAAAAGAAAGCTCAAACCAGATAGGGGTTAGTACCTATCAAGATATTTATCATCCGGAGGATCATCAAGGAACAGTATACGAAGGATAGCCGGGCAAAAGGGCCAACTCCTTCCCCTACCAACTAATTATGTCGGCATATTAAAACCAACAAATTAGTTAGGCAGGTGAAGGGGGGGCAGCTGTAGACCCCTAATTTTGCCCGGCCTCTCAAAATAAAAGATAGAGGAACTTCGCCCGAAGATGGAGTTCATCTGGTTTCCCAAAAATTGAGGAAACCTCCCGCAACAACATGGAACTCGCTTATATGCACGATAAAGACTAAAGAAGACCTCTCATAATAAGACGGAGTTCAATCATCCACACAAAGGAGACTTCCTACACGAAGATAAAGTTTCAACGGACACATATCGGCATCAACTGACGTCCAAAACAGACAAGGAAAGCTTCCCGGAGTCCCAAAACGCGCGAAACTGGCCAGAACAGTCGAGACGGCCGTCCCAAAGTTGGGACGGCCGTCCCAACCTGTCCCAGCCAGTTGGGACGCGCGTCCCGAAGTTGGGACGGCCGTCCCAAGTCCCAGTTCAAGTGGGACGGTCGTCCCGGGTCCCCAGGGGGTCCCAGCCTGTGTAATTTTGCCATTTGGGACGACCGTCCCGAGTCCAGGACGGCCGTCCCGAGTCCGGACGGTGGTCCCGAAGTGCGCCAGCTGCGAAAACTATAAATAGGAGGCTCATTTGTCACTTTTTCACACCCTGGACACTCTAGAGAGCTCGAAACACTTTCTAAAACTCGAGCACTTGTCTATTTCTTTCTTTCTCTTGAATGATCTTTCCGATTGCCTTAAATAGGTAACAATCGGTTAAGGAATTATATTCCGACATTCGATTCTTCTTTAAATTTTTAGTGGGGTCGATCTTGTATTGGTGAGGAGAGTACGTGTAGAGAGAGGGGTTGCCAAAACGCATCCTCACGGTTCGAGACTCTCAATATCAAGCTTGCTACGGAGGTTCTTTTCAATTCTCTTCTCTTTTATTGCTTTATTTATTGTTTTATTTAGCTTTATTTATGCCATGTAGAATAAAATCATGTAGATAGCTATTTTGCCTCTTTTATTGTTTTATTTAGCTTTATTCATCATTTTATGCATGCAATATAGAATAAAATCATGTAGATAGCCATTTAATATTATAGGGTAATCGCGTAATTTCTCGTAGTCTTTACTTAAATGAATTAATCTGTCATAGGGAACCCGAAAGGGGCGTTGTGGGGTGCTAACACCTTCCCCACATGTAACTAACTCCCTTACCTAACTCTGGTTATAATGGCCAAGTCTGGTTTTTATTAAAATCAATGCCTTTTCATCCTTTTCCAATGTTTATGGTCAAAATATTGGTGGCGACTCCATAAGAACCCCTTTTCGAAAACCATGCTTTTTCAATGTTGAAGCAATGAACATATTTTAAAACAAATACGCGAGTCTAAACCATCTTTCGCGACCGCTCGCATAAACGTTTGAGACGTTCCCAGGACGTCGAAAGGGACGGCGGCGACACCTGTTAGACTGGGACAGCCGTCTCGCCAAGTGGCGAGATGGTGGTCTCGTCTCATAAATGGCGAGACGGCCGTCTTGGCCAAATGGGACGACCATCTCGTGCTTCTGAGCAAAATTTTCTTATTTTTGTGTACACAAAACTTTCATATTCTAACATAGAGCCTAGTAAGCATGCCTAGGGACCTTTGAGGCCTTGTCCATCTTCGAACGGAAGTCTTCTACTCTTTATTGTGAGGCCGGGCAAGATTTGGGGTCTATAGTTACAGAAACTAATAAAGGAAAATTAAGCATCAACTATCCTTAGAGAAACATGATCTCTCACATCTCACAGGTAAGTGTTTATCTCACTCAATCACTTCATTTAAACAATCCAATATTGATAATCATCTTCAAGCAATCAACATTTATTAAGCAAGACTTAAATCAAAAGGTCTTTTGAGGCTTGTAATGAGGTTGGGCTAAGAAGAAATCATTGGTTTTTTTGGGATATACAAAAATATTTGAAAAATTCAAATCATATGAATGATTCCTGTGTTAACATTTCTTTAAGTCGGGTCTCAAACTTCATACTTTTGCTCCAACACAATGATAGTGAGTTACTAATCTCACAAGTTATCATTCACCTCCCCTCCCCCCCTTGAATTTCTTTTCCTTCTCTCATGCTTTGCATTTATCATTTCGGCTTAGCCACAATACTCATGCTTTTCTTTTCCTCTTTTTTTTTTAAAATTTTTTTAATTTTTTTTATTTTTAAGAATAACACCCCAACAATACCCGTAAGATAACAATAACAATACCCAACAATGCCCATAGGAAAAGTAATAACATTCATAATCATTTCCTTTCTTAAATATAGGAAGGTGGATAAATATTATTTAGGCTTAGGGGTTCTGTTTAAGAAACAATATTGTTTTTGGCTCAGATGGGGTTCAAATGGATGACCTATAATTAATGCAAGGTTGGCTATTTGGCTCTGGTTTATCTACTACACAAGAAAAAATGCCTTTATCATTTTCAAGTCTCTCTAACATGCAATCACATAAAAGAATCAATCAATATCAGTTATCATCATAAAGTGTTGACACTCAATTTAACTGTTTTTGGTTCACTCCTCACTTGGGTTTTTAGCTAGCTTCTCTGATTCAGTTAATTCTTAATTCTCCCCGTCAATTCCTTTTTCACTATCATACTCATCATCCCAAAATCACTTGTTATTGGAAACACTCAAAATGGTTTTTCAATTTCTAGATTTGAATTAGACAATAAGCAATAATTTCATAATTGGCTCTAATCCAAATTGTATGGGACAATAATTAAATTTAAACACATAAAATTTAAAACATTAACCACATTAAGTGTCAATTCAAAACAAAACAAATTAAAACAAAAACTTAAAGACATCAAATTAACAAAAATAACTTAAACACATCAAGATAACAAAAAATTTTAATTTAAATAAAATTTTTTCTCCCTCCTATTCTTCTTCACTTTCTGCTTCTTCTTCTTCTGAAGTTTCCTCCTCCTCTTGCCATGCTTCAGCTGCACCTTCACCGCCTCCCTGAAAATTTGGATTGTCCCCAGGCCATTGAAGTAAGGCATCAAATTCCTGTGGAGACATCCACTGCATACTTGGAGCAATTTGCAAAGACAAATTATAAAAATTTGTGTTAATACTGCATTGACCCCTATGGGTCGTTGACTGTTGCAATGATAAATGCTCAATATACTGCATCATTCTTTGAAAATCTGGCTGTTGAGGTGGTGGAGGTGGTTGTCAGGCTCATTGTGGTTGGCGTGGTGCTTGTACCAGTGGTGGTAGTGCCCTTTCTGCAGGATTTACACAATTCCACTCTATAAATCTTCTATTGATGGGAAATCGGATATTCACTGACGAGTTCACATCCACACCATGAGCTGCACATAAAGCTGTGATAAGGGCCAGAAATCCAAGAGCCTTGGCTTGCTCTGCTCATCGCCCGCTTTCCAATACTACAAACTGATAAATCTCTTCAATGATAATTGCGGTGACATCTATCATAGTCTCATCAAGAATGCACTTGATAATGTGACACCTTGGCATGTTCAGATCCGAACTGTGCTTGATGGGGACTATGTTGGCTAGCAGGAATGAAGTCCAGATCTGAGTCAGGGTAGTCATGTTGGCCCTCAATATTCTTAATGCTTTGCCAGCCTGATTTGCTTCAAAGCTTCTCCCCGATAAGCATAAGTCCCTTGCTATGTCATCATCTCTAAAATGCATTGCAGTTAGTCGCCTGCTATTTCGGATGACTTGGAAATCACAAATATGACCTTCTTCCAGAAAGAGAGATTTCCCAGCAGGTCGTTGATCGCATTACGATCGTAAGGAACCTAACGACCCCTCACTTTTGAGCGAGACCATAATGGCTTTCCTTCTACTAAGTAAGCATTGGCGTAAAACTCCTTTACTATTTCAGGATCGTACTTTGGCATTGGGAGCGCCAATTGGCTCCAATTTCTGCATGTTATCTCATTGTTGAACTCTGGAAATTCTCCTTCGTTAAGCTCCACTCTCCTTTCTGGAATGAAAGTCTAATTTCTAATTCTTTCAAATCTTGCCTGTCTCTCGGTGTCTCTAAATCTGCTTCTATCCACTTGAGTATCTTTAGGCTCATTCCTGGGCCTCTTTCCAGCAACTCTAGATGATGAAGCACCATGCGATTCTCTTCTTGGACCCATCTGAACACATCATGATAACCAAACATAATTAACGATTAGTCGAATATATGAATACATTGCTACTTTAGGTCTTAATAATGCATGATAGTTCATTCCAGAGGTTCAATTGCAATAAAACAACTATGATTCATACTTAGACATTTCATCAAACAGTTGGCATGCACCTAAATTTGGAACTCCTATGGCTCAAATTTCTAGCATAAATCCTTTCCCAATTAAAAATTTAAGCATACCATGAGCAATTACAAGATTTATATCACCTAAAAACCAAATGAATCACTTTGAGGTGTTTTATCGAATAGTTGACATGCAACATAATTTGTAACCCCTAAATATGCAATCTAGCCAATTAGTTTAGCCACAAACACAAATCTCATCTCAAAATCATTCAAAAACATCAAGAAAAGTTTCAAATCTTACCCTTAATTTCAAAATCAAGCTTAGACACAATGTACTGAAATTGACTCAGAGAAGAAGTGAAAATCTTGGAATTCCAATCGGTGGAATCTTGCCAAAACACCCTGGAATACTTGGAATGATGAAATGGAAGCCGAAATTTGAAAGATTTAGGCTTAATTTAGAGAAAAGATTAGTTGGAGAGATGTGGGTTCGAAAAAAGGTTTTGAGAAATATGAGAAATTGACCCAGTTTGCGTTTTTTTAAAAACCACATAGGGGCGCTTTCGCTTAAGAGAAAATCAGTTCACTTAAGATTCGCTTGAGCGACCCAAAGATAGAGAGAAATACCGTACTTTCGCTTGAGCGAATAATCTGTCGCTTGAGCAAAAATGTCTGAGCGAAATTTTTTGTTTGAGCAAAGATAAACAGAGAGAAACAATGTAAATTCGCTTGAGCGAATCATATGTCGCTTGAGTGAATTTCAATGAATTTTGGCTATTATCATGATACTCAAATGCAATTCAATGATAAATTAACAACTCAAAAATTTTCCACATAAATCAAGTTCAATATTGTTCAAATTTGTTCATACTTAAATTATAATGCAATAAAAAAATCTAAATTGCAAAAAGAAAAGAAAATAAAGGTAAAACACTAGGTTGCCTCCCAAGAGCGCTTGTTTAACGTCTTCAGCTCGACGCCTGTTCGCTTTATGGTTCATTTAAGTACGTGATGAAGTGAAGCTGGTCAACTGCATCTCCTAAATATGCTTTAATTCTTTGCCCATTAACTGTCCATGTGCTTCCTGTTGCTGGATCTTCCAATTCCACAACACCATAGGGTTTAACAGATTTTTTCACGAACGATCTTGACCATTTGGATTTTAGTTTCCCAGGAAAAAGTATTAATCTTGAATTAAACAGCAACACAGACTGGTCTGGTTGAAATTCTCTTTTCAAAATTTTCTTATCATGATATGATTTAACTTTCTCCTTGTATAGCTTGGATGATTCATATGCGTTAAGTCTCATTTCTTCTAATTCATGCATATACATTTTTCTTTTCTCTGCTGAAGCTTTTGGATCAAAATTTAGAAATTTTAAAGCCCAATACGCTTTATGCTCCATTTCCACTAGGAGATGACATGACATATCATAGATAATTTGAAATGGAGATAACCCAGTGGGGAATTTATATGTAGTTCTATAAGCCCAAAGCGCATCATCTAGCTTTCTTGACCAATCTTTTCTTGATTGATTTCCCTATTTGAAATTTCTGTTTGCCCATTAGTTTATGGATGATAAGGGGATGCGACGTTATGTCTGACCCTATAATGCTCTAAATAATTTTGAAGTTGAATATTACAGAAGTGTGACCCTCCATCACTAATTAGGACTCTATGAGTGCCAAATCTACAAAATATATTCTTCTTTAAAAACTTTATTACTATTTTGGCATCAGCTTTTATAGTAGCCACTGCCTCCACCCACTTTGATACATAATCAACTGCTACCAAGATGTATTCTTTAGAGAATGAGGATGGGAAAGGTCCTGCAAAATCAATTCCCCACCAGTCAAATATTTCTACTTCCAACATGATATTCATGAGCATTTCCTATCTTCTTGATACTCCCCCTGTCTTCTGATAATTACTACATTATTGTGCAAAGTTGTGCGCATATTTAAACAAAGTAGGCCAGAAAAAATCAGATTAGAGAACTTTTGCAACAGTCCTTACTCCATTAAAATATCCACCATAAGGAGAACTGTGGTAATGCTAGAGAATACTTTTGGCTTCTTTGCTTGTCACACATCTTCTCAGCAAGTTATCACTTCCTATTTTGGAAAGATAAGGATAATCCCAAACAAAATAATGTGAATCTTTAAAGAATTTCTTCCTTTGGTGCCAAGTATAATCTTCTGGGACAACTTTTGCAGCTTTAAAATTTGCCATGTCAGCAAACCAAGGTCTTTCTTGTACCATCATCAGTTTTTCATCTGGAAATTCCTCCTGTACTTCTAATTAGTTATTAGTCACTTCATGTCGCCGCCATCAAAAAGAGGCGGTCGGAGCGACACGATGGTTCCGACTTTCCAATTTTTGCATTTTTATGGGTGATGTTACAACGCCTTTAGGTTGTCCGATAACTGGGCTGAACCTAGAGGCGATGTTTTCGAAAGGGTGTTCTTGGATTGTCCGATAATCGGACTAACCCAAGAACTAATTTGAAAGGGTTCTTATGGAGTCGTCACCGATGTTTTTACCGGAAACATCGAAAAAGGGGTAAAAAGGCGTTGGTTTTCGAAAACCAACTTTGGTCGTTAAAACCAGAGTTTAGGTAAGGGAGTTAGTTACGTGTAAGGGAAGTGTTAGTTCCCTTACGATACCCCTTTCAGGTTCCCTATGATAGGCCAACTATTTTATAAATAAACTTGTGAAAAGACGCATTTACCCTTTTATTTACGGAATTAAAGTAACGACTACATGACCCTAATGTCTATTATGCAATTTAATCATAAAAATAGAGATAGTAAAAGAGAGGGAGAGAGTAAAGAAACCTCCGAGGCAAGCTTTTGATTAATACTCTTGAAATATAGGGTACGTTTTGACAACCCTTCACTCTTATAACGCCGAAAACTCTCTTGAAACGCTATAAAAAAGCTCTCAAAACTCTCAAAAACTCCGGAAATGCTTTAGAGGGACTTTAGGAAGAGAATTTGAAGAAAGTGTAGAAGGGAAAGTGGAAGAATTGTGTGAAATGAGGGGGGGGGGGAGCGCTCACTATTTATAGGAATTCGCGCCTATCAGGTCAAGACGGCCGTCTCGTCTGACAAGGTCGAGATGACTGTCTCGCTATTCGGGACGGCGGTCTCGACTTGCAAAAGTGGTGAGATGACAGTATCGACTTTTCCAAAAACGAGAAGGCCTTCTCGCTAAACGGGAGGGGGGTCTCGCCAAACGGGACGGCGGTCTCGACTGGCAGCAATGGCGAGACGGCGGTCCCGAAAAGCGAGATGGCGGTCTCGACCTCTGAAGGAGAAAATCCTTATTTTAATGCAGAAAATCCTTCCTATCCTATTATGGGGCCTAATAGTCTCTCCTAGTGGCTTCTTAGGCTTCATCCATCTTCGAATAGGAGGTCTTCTGGTCTTTATTATGAGACCGGGCAAGATTTGGGGTCTACAGCTGCCCCCCTTTACCTGACTAGTCAACTGTTGGCCTGCCATGCCAAGAAGATCGACTGGAGGGTAAAGGAGTTGACCCTCTTGCCCGGTTATCCTTCGGACGTCCCGTCTTGCGGCAGTTGATCTTCTAGGGAAAGTTGTGTTGTGCACCTCCAGGATACTCCTTCTGACGGTAGCCGATCCTCTCGGTTGACACATGGTAGAACCTCAGGATACTCCTTCTGACGGTAGCCGATCCTTCAGTTGATGGGTATAAACCCCCCATCAGGCTAGTAGTTACAGCCTACTGTGCGTAGGGCTGGATGAGTATGAACCCCTCATCAGGCTGGTAATTGTAGTCTGCTGTGCGTCGGACTGGATGAGTATAAACCCCCCATCAGGCTGGTAGTTGCGACATACTGATCCGGCTCAAGCGCAGATCAGGCGCACCACGTGCGCAAGTTGATAGGTATGAACCCCCTATCAGGCTGGTACAGTCCACTGCGTAGGACTGGTGGTGGTGGCAGCTTACTGCTCAGGTGGCTCATGCGCCGAGCGTCGAGATGCGTTCTCTTGTTTTTGTCTTTTGTCTTTTCTGGGAATGGTCGTCCGGTCCATGCCGGGGATTTTGTTGGTGCTCATCCAACTTGTTAGCTGCTGGGGATTCTTTGATTTTGATCCTTTGGTAGTGGTCATCCGACTTTGCTGGTTGTCGGGGATTACTCTGATTTTTATGGTGGTCATCCGACTTTAGTGGCTGCCGGGTAGTCTTGTTTTTTGTTGTTCAAGGTGATTGGCTTGTTTTAATCTTGCCTTTTTCCGCGGTTTATCTCTTTTTTCTCACGATTTCGGATTTTGGCTTTTTTTAGCGTAAGTCTTTTTATTTTTAGTTTCTTTTTGCTACGCTGAATTTTTTGAAAGGGAGAGCAAAAATGGACAAAATAAAATTTTATTTATGATAAAATTTTATTACAGTAGTTATTTTTAAGCATTATCCCTAAGACGGTGGACTCGAGTATGGAGACGATCCATAAGAGGGGAATTGCCGGTATAGATGCCTTCGGAGGGGGTCTCGGAGTAGGAGATGGAGGCGAGGAATTCTATCATTGCCTGGGGATAGACGTGAGTAGGTGGAGAATGGGGGAGGAAGCACCACCCTATACTGTCGATGTGGGCGCGAACGTCGTCTTCCCACCCGAACTCGGCGAGGATGCCGAAGTCCAGTCTCAGCATGGGGTGCCAAGTGTACCCCCAGACGTGCTCTAGGCGGGCCTGGTGCAGTGGTGAATGCTGTGTGGGATCTTGCGGAGTGGGGGCTGTGGAGCTACTGGGGCCGGCAGAACCCCTTCTCTTTCTAGATTGGTCTCCTTGATGCATTTTGGTGGTAGGATGCTTGAAAGTAAGAGAAAGGAGGGTAGGAGTGCAAGAGAGGGTGTTTGAGATCCCCCCCTAGGCCCCTCTATTTATAGATTTTTCGGCCAACCTCGGGACCGTCGTCTGGAAGATCGGGACCGCCGTCTCGAATTTGCGGGATTCGGGACCGCCGTCTGGAACCTCGAGACGGCGGTCTCGATTTTTGCCTTAAGCGAGACGGCCGTCTCGCCAAGCGAGAAGGCGGTCTCATTTTTGGTTAAGTCAAGACGACGGTCTCGTTTTGCTGAAAATCGAGACGGCGGTATGGACCTACGAGACGACAATCTCGTTTTTTAGAGGCTTCTTTTTTTTTTTTTTTGGAAGGAAAATAAGACCTTGTTCAAAAACATTTTATGCATGCAATGTTTTCATGTTTGATGTCCTATGATGCCTATTTCATTAGTTTTTCAGAAGGATTTAACTGTCATGTCTTGTAGAGACGAGTGCCCTCTGATCTTTGTTCTTTCTGCTATACTTGGCTGTACCGTTCCGGACTTCACGTGACTGGAGAATAATTTTCTCTTCTTTCTTTCTTCTTTTCTTCTTTTTTTTTTTTTGGAGAGCACACTTTGCCATTTTGGTGTCCCTTTTTCTTCACTTTAGGGGTTTCAATCCTCTTGTTGACTATACGCCTCCATATTCCCAAATTAATTGTTAGAATAATGTTGTGAAGGTCAAGAGAAAAGAAGTAAAAGAGCAAATTCAATGGCTTGTGTTTTAGACGGTCCATTTTATTTAGAAAAAGGTTTTTGTAAGAATGGCTGGCTAAGGTTAGGCCTAGGTGTTTAAGCTTTTTGTCTAAGCAAACATTTCCTTTTTTGTTTGTATTTTCTCCTTAGCTTGTTTCCATTGCTTTTTATGGCTAGTTGATTTCCCTAGATCGCCCTTTGGGTTTTCGAACTAGGATATTGTGTTTTGGTCCTATATTTTGTCTAGGTTCCTTTTTTTGTTTTTGTTTAGGAAATCCTAGCGGACTTCATTTTGTAACCCTAATTTTTGCCTAGGCTACCTTTTATTTTTGTTCGGGTGTCCTACCGGGTTGACCCTATCTTTTGCATAGCCCCCTTAGTGGGTTTTCTACCGGGTATTTTGCCCTTTTCTTTTGGTCTTTGGCCTTTATGGGCTTTTTCTTTTTTTTTTGTTATTATTATTATTATTATTTTCACAATATTGGCGAAACATGACTTTATTTGTGGTGAGGTAAAGCCTTATTTTGTGCTTCTAATCGACCTGCTTGATTGTAATGGCAATGACAAATTTTGATTACTTGGACGCGCTTTTTATTCTTCTTCTTTTTGGTTTTACTTAGACAAGGTCATTGTGAGGCCTAGTCATGAAATAGTAAGAAACGTATTCTTTATTAATTAATAAGGGAATATGTGTCCTAAAATGCCCTGGGGTCGGGCTAGCCCCAGGGGATAATCTCTAACAATCATGGGGTTTACATCCCTTAGGTGAAGAAAAAGATCTCCTAATGACTAGGGTAGCTCTTGACGCTTGCATCCCTCCGCTTCGGAATATTTTTTTGAGTGTGCGGAAGGGAGACTTCCCTTTTCTTCCTTGTGCTCGGCCCTTAGTAGGATCATATCCTAAGCCACACTTGTAAGGATTATCTTTGAATTATGGGGGTTCCCTCATGCCTTGGGAATCTGCCCCTAGTCCTTGGCCAGGATAGTAACCATGCTTCATCATCATGCAGGCTACCTTCGTGTTTTTGGGAAGTCTTTCTACGTTGGCAATTTCGAGCGCTTGAAAAGATGTTTCAAGGGCCTCTTCAGCCGCATCCATATAAGGTTGGGTGGACGATCCAGTGATCAGAATATCATCCTCTGCTTGGACCGTGACCAATTTGTCATCCATTATAAACTTGACTTTTTGGTGGAGCGTTGAAGGTACTGCCTTAGCGTCATGAATCCAAGGCCTGCCGAGGAGACAACTATATGCCGGAGTAATATCTATTACATGGAAATCGACGTTGAAGATAGTGGGTCCAACTTGGATTGGCAAATCAACTTCTCCCACTACTTCTCGTTTTGATCCGTTGAAGGCTCGAACGATAGTGCTGCTTGGGCGCAGACGGGTTCCTTGGATAGTCAACTTGTCGAGTGTGCACTTGGGCATCACGTTCAAGGATGACCCGTTATCCACAAGAACTTTAGCGATGAGGTACTCCTTGCATTTGATGGAGATATGCAAGGGCTTGTTGTGATTTGACCCCTCGAGGGGGAGTTCTTCCTCTGTGAAGGTGAGGTGATCGCTTGCCGTAATGTGACCGAGGATCCTCTCGACCTTTTCTTGGGATATGGTGTGAGGTACATGCGCTTCGCTCAAGACCTTCATCAGGGCATTTCTGTGCGGTTCCGAGCTCATCATTAGAGATAATAGGGTTATCTTTGCAGGTGTGTGATTGAGTTGGTCAATAATGGAATACTTGTTTTGCCTTATAAACGGGAGTAATTCCTCTGTCTCCTCCTTGGATTCTTTATTTTCTTTTTCTTCGGTCTTTTTATTTTTTCCTTTATTTTTGGGGGTGTCTTCTTGTAGACTCTTCCACTTCTAGTTATGCCCCCAATGCCAGCTATATTGGTGATATCCTCCTTTATTGGTGAAGATTCCCCGTATTTCCACGGTACAACTTTATTTGATTCGTAGGGGAAAGGATATGGCATAAATAATCGCACTGGTGTCCTTGCCCCCTCTTCCTTATTGTTTTTGAGGACCAATGGTCGAGGCTTATTGTCCTCTTATGGCGAGTCAACCTTTGGGGAAGGCTTGATTAAAAACGACTTTCTCTCCATTCTTCTGATTTGGAAGACGTGTCAGGTAATCCTTCCTTTTTATTATCTTATTTATTAAGAGTGAAGGAGGGGAAGTTAAATATGCAAATGAATGGTATGCATGCAAGTAGACAATTGGTGAATAAAGAAAAATTTCATTTATCCGTAGAAGGTGTACATTCCCCTATTCCATACTACGAAGCAACTTTTGACAGAAACGGAAAATCCTAAAGAAACCCACAGGAGGGTCTTGATCTCTATGTAATCCCTTTTGGCTTCTCAGACATGATGAGCGAGTGCTGCGCTTTGCTTGTGGACCGCATGACTCATATTTTCACTGTACTTTTGAGCCTCTTTGATCTTCGCCTCTTGATGGACGACCAAGGCTTGTAGTTCGTTGAGTTTTGCAAGGGCTTGGTCCTTTTCTTGTAGTACTTGGCCGTACTGAGCTAGCCCATCTCTTTCTTTGCAGCGTAGCTCAGTGAGACTTTTGTTGAGTCTCCGATTGGCCTCTCGCTTTGGCATATTTCTGATCGAGTCCTTGTGAGGTCTTGTAACAAGTCCTTGATCGTCTGAGCCTGTTTTGCTAATTCGGCCTCAAGACATGCTGATTTGGCGGTTATTTCTTGAAGTTGGCTATTCGAACTGGTTCTAGCAGCTTTGGATGCTCGGATAGCTTGCTCGTTAGAGTCAACACACTGATCCTTGAGGCGCTCTATTTCATGATCCTTTTTCTTGCATTGCCTCTGTAGACCGTCTATGGTGAGGATAGATTCTTGCTCTCTTTCTTCAAGGGCCCTGATCTGGGCTCCCATGATTTCTATCCTCTGGGTCAAGGCGTCGACTTGAGTTTGCAGCTTTTCACTATTGGCACATGTAGCGAGTGAGGTGGATGGTTCAGACATCCCTCTTATTCTTCTCCATATCTCATAGTCACTGGAGGCGGCTACCCGAGCTTTTCCTAGCTCTCTATCTCCCATAAAGACTAGTCTCTCCCACGCTCTTCTCACGGCTAGCGAGTTAGCAATTGTGCATGGGTCTCCGAAGAAACATAGTCCTCCGAGCTCCCCTCAGGATATTGTAGTTTGAGTCCTCATGAGTTGTCTCATAGCTATCCTCGGTTAATAGGCTATGCAACCCCTGAGTCCTATCAACGGTACGTTCGAATAATCCCCACATCTGATAAGGACTGGGTCAGGTCGGAACCAAGGGCAGACCTAGGATAATTGGTTGACGTCCCATTGTTCCAAATCGTCCTTCCATTCTGAGGTTAGGCGTCGGTGGAAAGGGATTTTGGAGAAGCTCCTCAAAGGGTCGGGGAACATTCCCATGTGACTAGAGGCGTAGAAATGTGTGATGCCCCACACAAAAAGTAGTGAAGAGCAACAACGGAGTGTTTTTCCTTGCTTCTGGCGGCAAAATTCCACCAAGAGCAAGGTGTCGGCAAGAATTGCAGGCAAGGGACTCTTCGAGTTCAGTTCATAGGCGAAGAAGGCGTCCATGATGGCTTGGTCCACTGTGTCGATGTGGAAGGGAAACAAGATTGTTCCAAATATAATCAAGGACAGGGTTTTGTTAAAAGCGACCCATTCTGCCCTTTCAGCCAGAGTGGACAGATGGTCTTCTAACATTGAGACTTTCCAACCCTGAATGTTCCCTTTTTCTATCAGGGTAGTCTGCCGGAATGGCAATCGGATGATGGCAGCGACTTGTGCTGCAGGAGTGTATGCCTCGTGGCGAATATGGACCCCGACTGATTTGGGTCATTTTAGCATAATCTCGTACTCCTCTAAGGTGGGCACCATGTCGAATTGCGGGAATTTGAAGCAGCGCAAACTAGAGTTCCAGAAATGTACTAGAACCCTGATAAAAATTGGATCGACACAGATCTTCAGCAGGTCGAGGATCCGTCCATAGGATTTTTCAAAGTTCGAGCGGACCTCTGGTGGCATTATCGCGCCAAGCCGTTCCAACTTCTCAGTATGGTATCGGGGAATGTCCACTTTCTTCAACTGTCTACCAGTCCCCTCCATTTTCTAAAGCCAAAATGCATGTTTTATGAACATGATGCTTATTGTAGGTATGAATGTGAGTGTTTATTTTCCTATTTATCATGTTTTATTTCTACATGATGTATGGTATTTATGTATTTATTATTTTGGAAAAAATAAACTGCCTATATGAATGATTTATGAGTGTAATGTTTATGAACAAGGTTTCATTTATTTTTTTTATTTGATTTGTTTTTTATAGCCTTTATCTCTTCTGTCGGACTGCGTGGCTACTTAGCTTACAAAGAACCTGAAACCAGGCTAGCTAAAAGGCAAACTGTCCGAGATAAAAATGGCTTTATGCGAAAGAATAATGTTTAGCGTCCCTTATCTCTTCTGTCGGACTGCGTGACTACTTAGCTTACAAAGAACCTAAAACCAGGCTAGCTAAAAGGCAGATTGTCCGAGATAAGGGCGTTTATTACAAAAAATGTTTTTCGTGATTTTTATGTTGTTTGGTTATGCTATGCAACAAACAAATGCTCACACAATTCAATCATCCGTGAATAGGCGAGAAGTCGTTTTAATCACGAGGTAGGGTTTTCTTGCAGAAAAGTGCTTTGGCGAAGGTAGGTTCTAACTGTTCTCACCAAGGCTAAGGCCCACAACGTGCCCCCATTATAGGGTCCCCACTTCCAGCCTTCCGACCATGCATAGCACTAAGGCCATAGTCAGTCTTTGTGCCAAAAGAGGAAGGTTATCACCTTGAGTGGTGGTTTCCGATCACACTGGTGGGCTCAAGGCCATCACTACAGCGAACCGTACCTGCCACCCACTCCCTATGGATTTCTCACTTGCCCCCGGGTATAGAGGGAACTGTTGTGTGCAAAGGTTTGTGTACAATTTTTATTTCAAACAATTGCGTAATCATAAACAAACAACAGTTATTAAAGCCAAGCATTAAAACATGTTATAATACAAGGTAGGGTAAAAGCGTAATTTCTTAGTTTATTTATTAAGCTGGCCCATCACTAAATGGGATCAACTCTCTAGGCTTCCCCAGTGAAGTCACCATCTGTCGCTGCCGTCAAAAAGAGGTGGTCGGAGCAGCATGATGGTTCTGAATTTCCAATTTTCGCGTTTTTATGGGTGATGTTACAATGCCTTTAGGTTGTCCGATAACCGGGCTGAACCTAGAGGCGAGGTTTTCGAAAGGGTGTTCTTGGATTGTCCGATAACCGGGCTAACCCAAGAACTAATTTGAAAGGGTTCTTATGGAGTCGCCACCGATGTTTTTACCGGAAACATCGAAAAAGGGGTAAAAAGGCGTTGGTTTTCGAAAACCAACTTTAGTCATTAAAACCAGAGTTTAGGTAAGGGAGTTAGTTACGTGTAAGGGAAGTGTTAGTTCCCTTACAACGCCCCTTTCGGGTTCCCTATGATAGGCTAGCTATTTTATAAATAAACTTGTGAAAAGACGCTTTTACCCTTTTATTTACGGAATTAAAGTAACGACTACATGGCCCTAATGTCTATTATGTACTTGAATCATAAAAATAAAGACAGTAAAAGAGAGGGAGAGAGTAAAGAAACCTCCGAGGCAAGCTTTTGATTAATACTCTTGAAATATAGGGTGCGTTTTGGCAGCCCTTCGCTCTTACAACGCCGAAAACTCTCTTGAAACGCTATAAAAAAGCTCTCAAAACTCTCAAAACCTCCGGAAATTCTTCGGAGGGACTCTAGGAAGAGAATTTGATGAAAGTGTAGAAGGGAAAGTGGAAGAACTGTGTGAAATGAGGGGGGGAGCGCTCACTATTTATAGGGATTCGCGCCTATCAGGTCGAGACGACCGTCTCGTTTGACAAGGTCGTGACGGTCGTCTCGCCATTCGGGACGGCGGTCTCGACTTGTAAAAGTGGCGAGACCACCGTCTCGTTTGGCGAGACAACAATATCGACTTTTCCAAAAATGAGAAGGCCTTCTCGGCCGTCTCGCCAAACGGGACGGCGGTCTCGACTTGCAGCAATGGCGAGACGGCGGTCCCGAAAAGAGAGACGGCGGTCTCGACCTCTGAAGGCAAAAATCCTTATTTTAATGCAGAAAATCCTTCCTATCCTATTATGGTGCAGAAAATCCTTCCTATCCTATTATGGGGCCTAATAGTCTCTCCTAGTGGCTTCTTAGGCTTCATCCATCTTCGAATAGGAGGTCTTCTGGTCTTTATTATGAGGCCAGGCAAGATTTGGGGTCTACACTTCAGTATTGACTAATTTGGACAAATGATCAGCTACCAAATATTCACAGCCTTTTTTTATCCTTGATTACCAAATCAAATTCCTGCAACAATAAAATCCATCTAATTAGTCTGAGTTTAGAATCTAATTTGGTTAACAAATATTTGATTGTTGCATGATCACTGTATATAGTAACAGATTAACCAATCAAATATGCTCTAAAATTTTCCAATGCATAAACTATAACTAATAATTCCTTTTCAGTAGTTGCATTTTGGGCTGCATTAAGAACTTTGTTAGCATAATGTATAACATGAAGGATCTTAGATTTTCTTTTGCCTAATACTGCTCCTATAGCATAATCACTTGCATCACACATTAATTCAAAATCTAAATTCCAATCAGGTGCAATTATCACAGGGGCTGAAATTAATTTTTGTTTTAACAGTTCAAAAGCGCGCAAACATTCAACATTAAAATTAAAAGAAAGATCCTTATTGAGCAAGTTGTTGAGTGGCTTTGCAATCTTTCAGAAGTCTTTTATAAATCTTCTATAAAATCCAACATGTCCTAGAAAGCTTCTGATGCCCTTCACATTTGTTGGTGGTGGCAATTTCTCAATGATTTCTACTTTTGCTTTATCACCTTCAATACCTCTTGTAGAAATCTTATGGCCTAACACCACACCTTCGGTTATCATAAAATGACATTTTTCCCAATTTAACACCAGATTAGTATTAACACATCACTTCAGTACGGTATTCAGGTTTCTCAAGCAATGGTCAAATGATGCACCAAATACTGAGAAATCATCCATGAAAACTTCTATGCATTGTTCCAAAAAATCTGAGAAGATTGTTAGCATGCATCTTTGAAAGGTTGTTGGGGCATTGCACAATCCGAATGACATTTTCCTGTAAGCAAACACACCAAAAGGACAAGTATAAATAGTTTTTTCTTAATCCTCTGGATCTACAACTATTTGATTATACCCTGAATAACCATCCAAAAAATAATAAAGAGCTTGTCCTGTTAACCTTTCTAACATTTGATCCATGAAAGGTAAATGAAAATGATCTTTTCTAGTTGCCTGATTCAATTTCCTATAATCTATACACATTCTCCAACCTGTGACAGTCCAAGTAGGTATTAATTCATTTTTATCATTATAAATTACTGTCATACCTCCTTTTTTTGGAACTACCTGAACTGGGCTAACCCAAGCACTATCAGATATAGGATAGATCATACCCGCATCTAATAATTTCAGTACTTCTTTGTTTACCACCTCTTTCATGGTTGGATTAAGACGTCTTTGAGATTGTGCAATAGGCTTGAAATCATTGTCCATGTGAATCTTATGCATGCAATAAGTTGGACTGATTCCTTTGAGATCAGATAATGTCCACCCTATGGCCTTCTCATTATCTTTCAGAATTGAGATCAACTTTTCTTCTTCAGAATTTGTTAAAGCATTGCTGATCACCACTGGTTTGTTGCCTCCATCTGCAAGAAAAACATATTTTAAGTGAGTAGGTAACACCTTTAACTCCAGCTTCTGACTCTCAGTTTCCTGTCCTTGCTACAATTTCTCAGATTGTATTTCTTTTGAAGTAACCTCTTGTGCTGAATCAATATGTTTCAAATATTTCTCAATTTCTTCTTCATCTTTTTCATCAAATTCATCATTAATACCTATCAAGGCTTTTTCTAACGGGCTTTCTTTGGTTAATTACTTTCTTGTTGCTTGAAAGATATCATCTACCACATCCATCTTAAGACAATGTTATTTATCTTTGGGATGCTACATTGTTTCAAATACATTAAAATTAACTTCCTCATCTTCAACTCTGACATTTAATTTGCCATCATCTACATCAATAATGAATTTAGCTGTCTTCATAAAAGGTCTTCCAAGTATAATTGGAACTTCAGTATCTTCCTCCATATCCATCACAACAAAATCAACTGGGAACATAAATTTATCAACTCTGACCAAAACGTCCTCCGCCACACCATAAGGAAATTTTAGAGACCTGTCAGCTAGCTGAAGTGTCATTCTTGTAGGCTTTACTTCCAAGTCTCCTATACTTTTAAGCATAGATAAAGACATTAGATTTATGCTAGCACCTAAATCAAGTAATGCCTTACCTACTTGTAATGTTCCAATTGTGACTGGAATAATGAAACTGCCAGGATCCTTGGATTTTTGAGATAACGATTTCTGAATTATAGCGCTACTACTTCTAACTCCACTGTTTCTGTAGTAAATCTCCTTTTCTTAGTTCACAGCTCTTTCATGAATTTTGCATAAGTCAGCATCTGCTCCATAGCTTCCACAAATGGAATATTAATTTGTAATTGCTTGAAAATATCCATAAATCTTGCAAACTGTCTTTCCTTATCTTTCTTGGAAGGATGACGAGGATATGGTAAATCCTTTAGTTGAGGTATTTGATGATCAACTTTCTCCATCTTTTTCTCACTATTTTTACTTTTTTCTTCTTCGTTTTCAATATTTTTTTCTTTTTCTAAACTCTCACTTTTATTTTTCTCTTTTTCTCCTTCACACTCATTTTTTGTCTCTTTATCCTCTTTTTCTTGTAAGACTTCCTTTTCTACAACCATGTTGTCACCAATCCCTTTTCCCATAACCTTACCACTTCTTGTAGTTATTGACTTACACTGCTCCTTTGGATTGGTTTGTGTGTTTGTTGAAAACTGTCCTCCTTGTTGCTTAGATAACTATTTAGCCAATTGGCCCACCTGGGTTTCTAAATTTCTGAATGACGCATCAGTATTTTTCTGACTAGACAAAGTAACTTGGATGAATTTTTCTAAAGTGTCCTCCAATTTACTCATTCTGTCAGGAATTGATGGAAAATGTTGTTGCTACTGTTGATATGGAGGTTGCTGATATGACTGTTGTTAAAATAGAGGTTGTCTAGTAGATGAATTAGCACCTTGTTTTCACCAAAAATTCTGATTCTAATTTTGATTCCATCTCCATCCTTATGCAAAATTATTCTGATAGTTGTTGGGATTAAGTAAATTACCTGACCACTACTACCTTGAGCACCCATATAATTAGCTTCTTCTTGTTGTAGGTTGCCTTGATATAGCAATGTTTATTTGGATGATCACCTCCACACAAGTCACATTTCATAAATTGTTGACTAGGAGAAGCTTGGATAACATGTATTTATTGAGGCAGCTTCGCTATTTGTTGAGTCAATACTTCAATCTATTTAGTCAGGATTTTATTCTGAGCTAACATAGCATCTGAAGTGTTAAGCTCAAGCATTCCTTTCTTTTGCACTGGATGTCTATCATATTGAGCTTGTTGGTCTGTGGATGCTAATGCATAAATAATTCTTGTGGCTTGTTCAGCATCCACAGTCATCATAGTTCCTCCTGCTACAACATCTAAGAGCATCTTTGTATTAGGTCTCAGGCCAGTATAGAAGATGTTTAACTGAGCAATGTCTTCAAATCCATGGTTTGGGCATCTCCTTAATAATGATTTGAATCTCTCCCATGATTCATAAAAGGGTTCATCTGCTCCTTGTCTAAAAGTGGAAATGTCTGATTTTGCTTTGATGTAGCGAGATGGTGGAAAAAATATGTTCAAGAACTTATCTTCTACAGTACCCCAGTTGGTGAAACTTTGATTAGGATGTGCCTTCAACCACTCCTTTGCCTTACCTGCAAAAGAAAAAGGAAATAATCTCAAGTATGCAAATTTAATATCTACTGCTCTAAATCCCATGGTACCAATCAATTTATAAAAAGTAGACAAGTGAATATAGGGGTCTTCATGATCCAGTCCAGTAAATTGATGACCACTGATCAAGCTTAAGAAAGTTGGCTTCAATTTTGCCCGGCTTCTTAATAAAAGAAAAGGAGACCTCTCGTAACAAGATAGAGTTCACCCAGTCACCCAACAAAAGCTAAGGAGACTTCCTACACAAAGATAAAGCTCGCCCGACATCTTAATGAGGGCCAAGAAGATTTCCTATATGAAGATAAAGCTTCAACGGACACATATCGGCATCAACCAACGTCCGAAAAAAGTAAGGAAAGCCTCCCGGAGTCCCAGAACACAAAAACTGGACAAAACAGGTCGAGACAGCCGTCCCAAAGTTGGGACGGCCGTCCCAAACTTCCTAGGACAAGTGAGACGCGCGTCCCAAATGTGGGACGGTCGTCCCAAGTCCTAGGGGGGCTGGCTCTGTGTAAAAAATTCAATTGGGACGGCCGTCCCAACCCAGACGGCCGTCCCAGCCCAGATGGCCGTCCCAAATGTGCCAGGCAGCGAAAACTATAAATAGGAGGCTCATTTGCTCATTTTCCACATCTCAGACCGCAGACAACTCAGAGCACTTGTCTACTTCTCTCCCTCTTTCGAATGATCTTTCTGATTGCCTTATATAGGTAACAATCAGTTAAGGAATTATATTCCGGCATTCGATTCTTCTATAAAATTTTAGTCGAGTCGAGTTTTGTCATGAGGAGAGTCGTTGTAGAGCGAGGGACTGCCGAAACGCGTCCTTATTGTAACAGAGTTACTATATAAAGCTTGCTACGGAGGTTCTTTTCAAATCTCTTCTCTTTTCTTGCTTTATTTATTGCTTTATATATGCAATTTAGAATAGCATCATGTAGATAGCCATTTTTAGATTATACGAATAAAATAGGGTAACAGCGTAATTTCTTGCAATCCTCACTTAAAATGAATTAATCCGTCATATAGGGAACCCGAAAGGGGCGTTGTGGGGTGCTAATACCTTCCCCACACGTAACTAACTCCCTTACCCAACTCTGGTTATAATGGCCAAGTTTGGTTTTTATTAAAATCAACGCCTTTTTCTCCTTGCTTTTATTAGAGGATAGTTCAGTTGTTGAGCACCTCGGAAGCAATGAACACACTTTAAACAAAAAACGCGAGTCTAAACCATCTTTCCGCAACCGCTCGCATAAACGTTCGAGATGTCCCTAGACGTCGGAACGGACGGCGATGACAGATGGCGACTCCACTGGGGAAGCTAGAGAGTTGATCCCATTTAGTGACGGATATATTCAAACTAAGTAAAGATTTGAAATTACGCCTTTACCCTTTTCCGTATGTTTTATTGTATGGCTTTAATAATTGTTGTATGATTATTTTCTGCAAATTGTTTGAAATATAAATTGCACACAAAAACCCTTGCACACAACAGTCCCTCTATACCCGGGGGCAAGAGTGAATACCTATAGGGAGTGGGTGGCAGATACGACCGACTTGTTGGCACACGGGGCTACAACCGTTGTCGGAAACCACCAACTCAAGGTGATAACTCTCTTCTTTTGGTCTAAGGATGTCGACACGGAGTTCCGTGCATGACCCGAGGACTGAGAGATTAAGAGGTCCCTATAATGGGGGCACCTTGGGGACCTTTGGCCTTGGTGAGAACAGTTTAGAACCACCTAAACCAAGCATGTTTCTGCAGGAAAACCCTACCTCGTGATTAAATAAGCGTGGCTCTGCTCGTGGATGTATGAATTGTGTGTGCATTCGTTTGCTGCATTTGTATTGATGCATTAGCATAGGGTAATCATATAACAAACAAAAAATGAAAAAACCCTAAAAATCACAAAAGTGATAAGAGTAAACCTTTATCTCGGACAGTCTTCAGTTAAGCTTGCCTGGTTTCAGGTTCTTTGCAAGCTAAGTAGCCACGTTGACCGACAGAAGAGATAAAGGGTCATAAAAAATATAGAAACAAATTAAAGCCATAAAAATTCCCTTTTATAATAAAAAGATTCTTGGCAAAGTCGTATCATTCATACCACATCATCCAATAAGTGGTAAAACAAGAGAGAAAATAAATGCACTAAGAAAAGTATGCATGCACATCATTTTAATAAACCTCCAAAAAATAGGTCTTAGGAGCATTTTTTGGGAAAATTACTGGGCCAAATTCCCTTTGGGTATTTGCAACTTGGTTCTTCACCCTTTTCTCTTCGTTTTGACATGCTGTGCGTCCAAATCGGACAACCCAGTCAAAAGTTATTCCACTTTCAATATCTGCTGTCATAAAAAAAATATTTTTAATGCATGCATAAACACACTCATTCTAGGATGTATTAGATATCCTTAGACAATAGCGAAAGAGACCCAAATGTGTTTATCACCTTCCTAGAAGAGATAAGTGCGCTAAGGTATGTTGGCAACCTTTGAAAAAAGGAAGTTAACACATTAAGGTAGGTATGGTACCCTTAAAACATAGGTTTTTGAGAAGATACCAAAGCTATTGTCTAAGACATATCTATCCCACACTGATCATTCATAATAATAAAAAAGATATAATAATAAAAATCTTTAAATCATTTATAAAGTGGCTGGTCTTCTACTTGTTCTCACTAGTGCTCAAAAAGCCAAGAAGATGGAGCAATTAGAGGAGCAGAACCGTATGTTCACCGCTGAGCTTAATGTCATAAAGGAACAAATAGCGTAGTTGACGAAGCTAATGTATCAGCAATGCTTCCACAATACGATCTCTGAGCAACGAATTTTTGCCTTAGAGGAGAGATTAAGGGCATTAGAGGGATACAACTTTGATGTAAAGGAGGTAACCGATGTCGAAAATACTCGATTCCCTCCCAAGTTTAAGAAATCCCACGCATCATTCAAGAAGCCCTTTGGTAAGAAAAAGGAGGGAAGTGCAAATGCCATGAACTTTATTACTCTTTCTTCCTCTTCATTAGCACAGTCACGCAGACAAGAGAAGAAATTCACTCCCATCCCAATCTCTTATGGGAGTCTGCTGCCAAGGTCTTAACACGTATCTCCCCAAAGAGGAAAGATCCACCTTACCCCGGTTGGTACAAACTCAACGAAAAATGCGATTACCACTCAGGTGTTCCCGGGCATTCTGTGGAGAATTGCGTCAACCTGAAATATAGGGTTCAAGAATTATTGAATGCCGGGTGGATTACTTTCAATGCTCCTGACCCAAACGTAAACATCAAGCCTCTATCACAACCAAAATAGTGAGCTTGGGTAGACAAGGCCATCTAACTAGGGCTCCCCATTTTGTGCATCTTTTGGTTAAAAGAAATAAAAAATAATAATCAAAAGCTTCCGATGCATCTCTCGCGGTCTCTGCCCGTGGCCACGAGATCTTTTGATTAAAGGGACTCTGTATATATTTCTTTTTTTCATCAATACAATGAGGCATTTTTCATAATATTCATATGCTTCTCATTCTTTTCTCTCTCATTCCAAAATAATTGAATAAAATCTAGACCCAAATAAGGACCATATAAACAGTCATGTCTGTGATTGAAAACTCTCTGTAGGGATCTGAAAGCCGAAGGCGAATGGATTGAGTCAGACAGTGAGGAGGGGACCATTTCCCCGGACATGCAAAGACTGTTAGAAAAATAGGCTCAATTGATACAGCCCCATAAGGAAAAAACTAAGGCCTTCAATTTGGGACAAGGAGACAATAAGAAAGAAGTAAATGTCGATACCCAAATTGATAATGTCAGAGAAGGGGCAATAACACAGAAGAATCGTCTGTCAATAAAGATATCTCCAATATAACCAGCATTGGGGGCAGGACGATAAGCAAAAAAATTTATTCATATAAGGAGCTACAAGATAATGCTCCTAAAAACAAAGGAAAAATAAAGAAACCGAAGAGGAAAAGGAAAAAAGAATCCAAGGGGAAGTTTAAGTAGACCTTGGATTCACGGTGCTAGGGCAGTTTCTTCAACGCTCCACCGAAAAATCAAATTCGTGGTAGGCGACAAGTTGATCATGTTTCAAACTAACGACTACATTTGAATCAGCGAGCTGTCTACCATACCTTAAATGGATGCGCCTGAAGAAGACATTTGAAAATATGGAAAGACTTCCTAGCAATTTAAAAGTGGCCCATATAATGAAGAGATATGGATATAGCCCAGACAAGGGCTTGGAAAGGACACTCAAGGAATAAGAAAGCCATCAGATTTAAGGATAATCCTTTTAAGTACGACCCTCCAAAAGATCAAGTCGTACAAAGAAAAGAGAAGTATCCCCTCCATACCTTAAAGACGATATTCCGAAAATGAGGGATATTATCATCAAGGGTAGCGTTAGTCATTAGATGTCCTTCTTCCGATTTTAAGGGACGTAAACCCAATGACTATTAGAGATCACTCCTCGGGGTGTGCCCGACCCCCGAGCATCTTTAGGACACGCATTTCCCTTTGAATTACAAAAGAATGCTATTCTTACTATCTGCTTCTTTTCTCACTAATCATATCTATACCCCATAAATAACCAGGCTTAGGCAAACGTTTTGTTCCAAAATACATAGACAAAATGAAGCCAAAGTTAACATGATTGATTAGCTAGAGACACGAATAAGAAAATCGTGTTTCGACAATGGTTTGAGAAAAGAAATTATTATTAAAAGAAGCCCGTCAAGGTCAAAGGCCAAGACAAAAAGATAAAAGGGCAAAATCCTAGGCTGAAAACCCAAAAGGGTGGACTAGGAATGTTAATCAGTCATAAATAGGCAGTTGAAGATGTCACCTCATTAAAAAAAAACGTTTGTTTAAACTAGCCTAAACACCGACCAACCTTGGCTAGCCATTCTTACAAAAACTATTATTTCAAAAAAAATCTCACTAAAACACAAGCCTTTGCAATAAATCCCTTTCTTTCTATTCTCTTGACCCTTCATCATAAAGCATTCAAGTAATTGACTGGGAAATGTGGAAATATGGTGATCAATAGGAGGATTGAAATCCCTAAAGGAAAGGAAGAGGGGCATTAACATGACAATTGCTCTACATTCAAAAGAATTAATCTTCGGTTATAGCAAAGATCTGAGACGGCAAATCGGTACAGCTAATCATGTTGACAAAAGCACAGGATGATGGAAGCTAAATTAACAGAAGCTGAACGGGTTCAAAGCCGATATAACTAGTTAAGCCTTATGGAAGAAAAACGGCTGAATGTTATATGTCGTGAACAAACCTATCAAAAGAAGATAAAAAAGGCTTACAAAAAAGGTCAACCCTCACATTTACCATAAGAAGGATTTAATGGTAAATAAGTTGCTTCCAGCCCAAAAGGATAAAATTGGAAAATGGGCAGTGAACTACTAAGGACCCCGTGTGGTCAAATGAGCTTTCTCGGAAGGGGCTCTTATCCTCATCAATATGGATGAAAAAGAACTTCGACACCTAATCAACTCCGGTACGGTGAAGAAGTATTATGCTTGAAGACATTGCTCAAGACCCGTCAGGAATGAAAATCCGCAAAGGACATTCCTGGGCAAAAGATAGGGTCCATATTCCTCGCTAGGATACGTCCTAGGCAAAAAGAAGAGATAAAAAAAAAAACTAACTAAGAGCAATGGTTACTTTAGTCGAAAACCGAAAAGGCGGCTAAAGTAACATTCTTCCAGAAGCAAGCAGTCTGCATAGTCTTCACTCTGAGCTCAGGCATCTCAACTGAAGCAATTAGGAGAACCAGGAGGCAGATATCATAGACATGATTGTATGAGCCTAAACAGTACAGCCAACCCTGACCACCCATTCTTCTAAATACCTTTTGAAATCCTTCTATAAAAGAAATAAAACTTTTGCTCATTTATCAATAAAATTCCTTTTCATTTCCTTTCTCTTGACCAATTATTATGGAAATGCTTCTTTATTGATGAATCATAAATATGCGCAAAGACCTTTAATCAAAGATCAAGCATGCATCTAAAAAAGGGAAGCATAAAAATAATAAAGGAATAAATGCCTGCTAGGATATTCTTAGGAAAAAATCAGGGTGGCCTGCTAGATCGGAAACCTCAAAAGAACGATCTAGGCAAAAGATAAGGCAAAAGCCCCCTAAGATAGTCTAGGCAAAAATTAAGGCAGCCCGCTAGACCAAAAACCCGTAAAGGGTGGTCTAGGCAAAAGATAGGGCTAAAACCAAAAGATGAATAAAAGAGGAGCCCATCATCATAAAGGAGGAGCCCATCATGGTCATAAAGAAAGGAGCCCATCGGCGTATTCATAAGAAGCCAACGGGAGAAGACCAGTTACTTTCTAAGTGCATCAAAAAATAAATAAACATTAGATTGCATTTAGGACATCCACACACAAAGTAGTTGCATAATACGACTTTGTCAAAATCAAGAAAAAATAATTTTCTTCAAACAAGAGTAATAAACATGCATATAAGGAGGATAGTCTCCATGCTTGTGATTGAAAATAGAAGGCGCCAAAATCCAGTCTCCTTATAAAAATCAAAATCGCGAAAGGCGAAATCAAAAACATTTCAAGCAAAATAAAGAGCTTCAAAGAATAGCTCTAATCAACATTCTTCCCTCCAAGAAAGAAGGAAACCATCAACATGAAAAAGCCAACGGAAAGGCTTGATCATCTCCAAGAGGATACTTGCTTACTCCAAAGGCAAGACAAAAAGATTATCTCACGACTCAACTACGTCGCCACATGAGTCATCAAGCAAATTCATCAAGAGTCTCCGCTTCATTCCCCGAAGGAGAATAAGGACTACACAAGAGTCCATCAAAGAAAATACGAAGGCAAAACCTCCATAGCACCAGGGGGCAACAAAAAGAAAGAAAAGAAAAACTTTCATTCCCCAATAGAGGCCACAACGAAAAAGGCCAAATAAAAATCTCCAAGAAGAGTATATCAAGAAAATCTACAAAAAGAGGAAAACAAAATTTTTTCGATCTTCCAGCTCAAATAAGAGCTTCACAAAGCCAGGAGCCAGGACTCCATCATCAAATTTGGATCCCCAGGAAACCGACAAGTTCCTTGGTGAATCTCCAAAAAAGAGAAAAAGAAAAAATCTCTTCATTACGCTCAATAAAGAGCTTCACAAAAGTCAGGAGCCAAGACTCCATCATAAAAAATCAAATGAAAGATTAGATCCCCCAAGAAAAAGAAAATTCGCCAGGGATCACCAAAAAGAAAAGAGAAAAAGATATCTTTTCATCTAAAGAAAAAGCCAATGTGCATAAAAAGGCGCACATATGTAAAAACCAATTCGCGAAAAAGAAATTCAAATCGCGAGAAAAAAGATAAAAATCCATTCCCCAGCAGGAATAAGAGCAAAGGCAAAGCTAGCTCAAACAACAGCGTCCAAACAAGGAGTCAAAAACTCCATCCCTCTCTAGGGGGCAATTCAAAATAGATCCCCAGAAAACAATCAAATCTCTGGTGGATCACCAAAAAGAAAAATCCCCAGCGAGCCTACCAGCAAAGGCAAACTACAAAATTCATATCCTCAGGGAGTTAACCACCTGGAACACCCAATATGAATATCCCCAGCGAAGTGCAAAGCCTTCACTCCCAAGAAAGCCTCTGCCAAAGGCAAGCAAAAACTGATATCCCCAAGAAATGGGAAATCAACCTATAAGAGGTAATACAAGATCAAAGCACAAGAGTCTGTCAAGATGCAGGTTCGCACCCAGTGGGGGTGTAAAAACCACTAGAGTCTGTCAAGATGCAGATTCGTACCAGGTGGGGGTAGGTACCCACAAGAGTCTGTCAAGATGCAGATTCGTACCAAGTGGGGGTGTAAAAACCATTAGAGTCTGTCAAGATGCAGATTCGTACCAGGTGGGGGTAGGTACCCACAAGAGTCTGTCAAGATGCAGATTCACATCAAGTAGGGGTGTAAAAGCCACTAGAGTCTGTCAAGATGCAGATTCGTACCAGGTGGGGGTAGGTACCCACAAGAGCCTTATAGAATAGGGTTCGTACCAGGTGAGGGTAGGTACTCACCAAAGCCTTATAAAATAAGGTTTATACCGGATGAGGGTAGGTACTCATCAGAATCTAGCAAAATGCAGATTTGTACCAGGTGGGGGTAGGTACCAACCAAAGCCTTATAAAATAAGGTTTATATCAGATGAGGGTAGGTACTCATCAGAATCTAGCAAAAATGCAGATTCGTACCAGGTGGGGGTAGGTACCCACCAAAGCCTTATAAAATAAGGTTTATACCGGATGAGGGTAGGTACTCATCAGAATCCAGCAAAACGCTGATTCAGACCAGGTGGGGATAGGTACCCACCAAAGCCTTATAAAAAATAAGGTTTACACCAGATGAGGGTAGGTACTCATCAGAAAACTTAGCAAAATGCATCGGGTAGAGTAAAATACTCACCAGAAGCATTACAAAAAACGGGTGCAAAAACCTTACTTCTATTAGAGGATAGTTCAGTGTTGAGCACCTCGGAGGTAAGTACCCACAAGAGTTTAGCAAAATGCGAACTCATACCAGGTGAGGGTAAGTACTCACCAAAACCTTGCAGAACAAGGTTCATACCTAGTGGGGGTAGGTACTCACACTACTACAAAAAAGGCTTTTTACATCGGTTAAAATGGGCTTTCTACGTCGGTTAAAGCGGTGACATAGATACGGGGGTCATAGAAAGTAAGGTTTTCTACGTCGGTTCCTAATAACCGACGTAGAAAGTAAGACTTTCTACGTCGGTTCCTAGGAACCGACGTAGAAAGCCCTACTTTCTATGAGCTATTATGATCGGTCAAACTGGTTCTGATCGGTCATAGAGCTATTCTGATCGATCATAGCTGGTTCTGATCGGTCATAGGAAGACTTTCTACGTCGGTTAGTCAGGGAACCGACGTAGAAAGTCTTATTTTGTATGAGCTATTCTGATCGGTCATAGCTGGTTTACGATCGGTCATAATACTTTCTATGTCGATTAACAGCGATAGCGGACATAGAAAGTCTTACTTTCTAACTTTCTATAACCCCAAGTATCTATATCGGTTAACGGTACACAGTGATTGTATGTGTTATCAATGTCGGTTATGCCTATAGCGCGACATAAAATGTTAAACTTTCTACGTCGGTTGTGTCATTAACAGACGTAGAAGTACTTTCTACGTCGGTTATTGCAATAACAGACGTGAGAAAGTGTTATTTTTTTTAAAATACCTGCATTTTCTTTTAGAGATGCTACCTTTCTTCGAGTAGACCTGCCTATTCATCACAGTTCCAGACAAATATTCACAGATCCAGTACAGACAGATATGCACAGTTCATATATAAATTTGCTACAGATATATATCTAGTACAGGCAGATCCTGTTGCAGACGGATATGTACATATGAAACACATTGAAATCAATATATGTACGAGACGAGATCCGAGTTCCAGACAGTTCATTTACTTAAACGAATGTAGATTTCCTAACTTAAATCAATTCAATCTAAATTGTTACAAGTCAAATTTCCTATGAAGATTGAATGCTTAAAAGGAAAGAAGCCCACTGCTCTCTAATATCGTCTAAGACTTCAATCTTCATTGGAGATGAGTCTGTAAATTCCTACATATTGAAACATTTCAGATTTAGAAATCATTTACATAATTGGCATATTTGACTTAATTATAGTATATTTACCTCCCTCCACGTGTCAAGAATATTTTTGGCTATGATGGTGTGCATGTGCTTCATCACATAATACCCGCACTCATGGCTTCCCGGTTGGCGTGGACACTACAAGTTAAATACATGTCAGATTAACTTTAAATGACAAATTGAACAACAGTAAGAGGTGTTTGGTCACCTTTGGTGCAATATACGTCAACTTCTTTCTAGCATGAGATGGAAGGCCTTGCAACCTTAGGTGAGCTTCCAAAGCTCTACAAAAGGACAAATAATTTTGGTGTAAGTAGTGCACATATGATACAACAATTAAAAAAACCAAACTTACGCGTCTATGTGCTTTCTAATATCCAAATCATTTGGTTTCTTGTGTAATGAACACAAGAGAATCACAAGAAATTGCCAGAGGAACAATGATTATGAGCTGCCAATGACCCACTTGCACGTTGAAATAATATTAGTAAAATTTCAGTTTTACATAAATGTGCATTAATTTATAAGATGTATACTTACTCGATGCAAGTAAGGTGCTAAGTAGACTTCTTTGCCCCAGTTTGAAATGCCTCTATTAAGTACGTTTGCACCTCTTCGACTTTATTCCCAACGGACCGAATGGCAACAGGGTCAACAAATCCATAGAGAAAGCGGATCTTCCTCTCAACACACAAACGATGTAAATACCTTCAACATTGAAAATAAATAAAGTTATAAAATAATGTACCAGTGAGAATATAAAAAATATGTAAATATACTTACATTTCCCAAAGCTGCAACACTGATACACATAGCATATCAGTACCAGCGAGAATATCAAAAATATCCCTTTGGAGTAAGAAAAAAGGGATCGTCTTGGTCCACGCATACGACTTCGGGTGGCATATCTAAGCTGTATGGGAGTGGTCCCGATAGTCGTGCCAAGTGCACCAACTCAGCTGTAAAGCGAGATGGTGGTGGTGGTGATTCATGCACAACTTCCTTTTCTTTTTCAGCCTCTTTCTATACAAGTACCAAAAATCAATAACATTAATATACATCAACCTATCAAAAAATAATAAGTAATATCGTTCAATGCATAAATCAACCTTGTGCATGTGTTGGGATGGGTCTTGTTAATGAAACTGGCCATAAGATAAAATGGCCAGGTGCCTGTCCCATCTGTTTGAACCTCTTCAGTGGGAATAGGGATTGAGGCGACGGCATCCTGGACATCTACAACCACCACTCTGATCATATCATCTCCAATACTCTGGTGGTGGATGGTTGACCCCAATGCATACATTTTCCCTAAGGTAAACAAAGGATAAAATATGTTAGACTATATAATGCTTAACACTCGTACCAAATACATGTCAAAGATATAATACGTACCGTATGCCACCAAATGCTCGGGAGGACCCACAACATACAAGCGACAGGTCAGCGAGTGTCGGTAGGAGCAACCTCTACCCCTCTATCAGGAGCATCACAACTCTCCTTTGTGTCGACATGAATCGGGGATGCCTCTCGTGCGGGGACGAGAAGGTTGAGAGGACAAAGATGCCAACTCTGCTCGCATTGAGCTCAATAACTCGCCTTCAAGTCGGAGTACACCTCATCTCGAATCTCCTTCCTAATTTGTTGTTTGAGGGACTCAAACTCTTGCTCATTCAAGCTGCCTCAAAGAAGGAGTTGCCACGGGTGGGGCACCAAAGTACTTGTCGATGCCCACCCTCGTCCAGGCACCACGAACACGTCCAGGATGCTGCTGGGTACCAATGGCCACTTGCCAATATATCCTGACGGCCATGTGGGTGGAATGATCCCCGAGTGCTCTGCTCAACCAACTCATCCTACAACACAAACGAATGATTTTTTAGCAAATACAAATGCCTATTGTAGTATAACATATATAATTAGTTTAGGATATGCTACTTACAATACGTTGAGCAACAACATTAGTTTGCTCGGATAAGTAATTCCCCGATGAGTTACTGCGAGCTCTCTTCCATTTATCATGGCGTGAAGGGCAGGTGACAGAACTCACAACAGAGTCATCTGAAGGTAGACTTGAAGAAGTCTCCTTCATCATCTTCTCCTCCAATTTCTCATAACCCCCACGAGACAACCTGTGGGGGTGGATATTCTTTCTCTGAATATCCTGTGCCTTCTGCCTCTTGGCCTGTTGCATTCCATGTTAAATACCAAATTTAAAACCTCTATTTAAAAAAAATTACTGCAAACAAATGACAAATGTGCTAACCTGAAACCTAGGGTCTAATCGCTGAGTCCGAAATGCCTGCCATGTCTCCTCATCCAAAAACTGATACTGGTCACATGGGTTCTTGTTGCTCAATGCCCCATATATGTATCGACTGGTCAGATCACTCTTAAAACCTCTCCAGCGTTCCCCAGCATATGAGATCCACTTTGTCCTCAACAAAGTGGTGTTAGGGACATCATATGTGACCTACACAATAAAAATAACATGAAGTTCCCAAAAAGTTAAATATATATACATGTTAAATGCCAAATAAGAGTAGGTACCAGGATACTCGCCAAATCCGGTTCTTCGAGTGTCTCCGGAACATGGTCCCAATCCTCAATAAGAATACTAACCTTGCTTCTCCCAAGCAAGGCCACATAGCTAGTGAATCTAGCACTGTGCTCTCCAATGGCTCTACCAGTTTGCATGTCAAACTGGATAGGCAATTTCTGATCGAAGCTACGACTGATATTCAACTCCCTCAACCGTGTAGCACGCCTACCCTTTTTCCTAGTAGACGGCTGACTACGATCACCACCTTCGTAGGAGGGGGGACTGTGTAGGAGGAGGGGTACCAGATGAATCTGCCATATCTGTGTTCAA
This sequence comes from Sphenostylis stenocarpa, assembly GCA_963425845.1. Taxonomy (NCBI): domain Eukaryota; kingdom Viridiplantae; phylum Streptophyta; class Magnoliopsida; order Fabales; family Fabaceae; genus Sphenostylis; species Sphenostylis stenocarpa. The sequence continues at coordinate 41,008,632 of OY731401.1, forward strand.
AGAAAAAAATAATAGTTATTAGTTTAGACAATATGACTGAAGATAAACAAAAAAGTGCATACATTAAAAAAATTTCATACATTATCAAGTTGGAACATTCTCCCAAAATCCTTCCATATGGTCATAACGTATGGCATGCACATCATCTATTTCTACATTAACACTCAAGTTTGGCATATTTGAAGAGAAACATGGTGTCTCGGGTATATCAAGTACTAAATCATCATTCTCATCAGAAGTATACATGGGTTTTCCTTGTAGAACCACTGACCATCCATTGTTAGTGGGATCAGTGACATAAAACACTTGTTTTGCCTGAGATGCCATGATAAATGGTTCTTCGGTATAACGAGTATTTTCAAGGTTAACCAAGGTAAATCCAAGATCATCGGTGAAGATGTGAGTATTAAAATCAACCCACTTGCATTTAAAAATAGGTACTCTGAATATCGTGTAATCTATTACCCAAATCTCTTCAATTACACCAAAGTAGCCCATTGACGCCCTTATCGGATATTTATCCTTTGAACTCGAGAAATGCATTGATTCAGCCACCACCATGACTCCACTATTTTGCATTGTGCTTATTTCATCTTCTCCCTTTGTATAAAATGAATAGTTATTTATATCATACCCACCCCAACATATCACATCAAAGTTTGGCTCACATGCTAGCCACTTTAGTGTATCAGAAGCCGTTATGTCACCTTCAACTTGTTGTTTAAACCACTTCAAAAAGCTCTTGTTGTGTTCGAGTGATCACCCACTTTTTAGGCATACGTGGATTATTTCGCTTCACAATCTCTTTATGAGCACTTAAGTAGGGGATGACTTCTTCAACTGTTATTCAATATGTACAAATGCGCTTGAAGTACTTCATCTCGACACATTGTCACAACTTTTGCACCTCGAGTTCCTCTACCAAGACCTATTCCATGGTAACGAGTCTTAGGTAACCCTATAGGTTCAACTTCTGATAAGTAGTTTGTGCAAAACTCAATAGCTTCCTCTGCAATATATCTTTGAACAATTGATGCTTCAGGACGATATTGGTTCTTCACATACCCTTTTAATATTTTCATGTATCGCTCAAAAGGGTACATCCATCGTAAGAAAACTGGACCACAGATTCTAACTTCCTTGGCTAGATGAACAATCAAGTGAACCATAATATCAAAAAATGATGGAGGAAAGTACATCTCAAATTGACATAATATTACTACAGCCTCATTCTCTAACTGATCCAAAACATCCGGGTCCATAACTTTACTACATATGGCATTAAAAAAAAAGCATAATCGAGTTAAGGAATATCTAACATTGTCTGGTAAGATACCTCGAATAGCCACAGGTAGAAGTTGTTGCATCAATACATGACAATCATGAGATTTTAACCCAAGCAATTTTAGATCTTTCATAGATACAAGTCTCTTCACATTGGAAGAGTAACCAAATGGAACCTTCACACCTCGTAAAAACTCACAAAAACTTCTTTTCTCTTTTTTAGACAGTGTGTGACATGCTGGAGGCAAGTATGTTCGGTTACCATGAGGTTGAGGAGCTAATTGTTCTCTTATACCCATTTCAACCATGTCCAAATGAGCATTGACACCATCTTTTGTTTTTCCTTGAATGTTAAGGAGCGTTCCGATGATACTGTCACACACATTTTTCTCTACATGCATGACATCTATACAATGCCTCACATCAAGAACCCTCCAATATGGAAGAACAAAAAGGATTGACATTTTCTTCCATATACCTGTGGCTTTCTTTTGCGTCTTTCCAAACTCACACGAAATCGCACTTACTCGTTGATATACTTCTTCCCCACTTAAAGGTGTTGGGGCTGCATTATTTTCTTGACACCTGTTAAATGATTTTTTTAATTTACGATATGAATGGTTTGAAGGAAGAAATCTTCGGTGTCCAAGGTACACTGTTTTCCTTCCATGTTGTAGTTGATAGTGACATGTGTCTTCTTCACATATCGGGCAAGCTTTATGTCCCTTTGTGATGTAGCCACTCAAATTACCATATGCTGGAAAGTCATTAATTGTACAAAATAACATTGCACGCAACTTGAATAAGTCACCTGTGTACCCATCAAACACATCAACACCTTCCTCCCACAACATCTTCAACTCTTCAACCAATGGGCTTAAAAAAACATCAATGTCATTTCCAGGTTGTCTGGGACCCGGGATCATCAAAGATAGCATCAAGTACTTACGTTTCATACACAACCACGGAGATAAGTTGTAAATAACTAACACCACAGGCCATGAACTATGTTTACTGCTTAAATTTCCATATGGATTCATTCCATCTGTAGCAAGTCCAAACCTAATGTTTCTTGGATCATTACCAAAATTCTGGAAGATGGAATCAATTTTTTTCCATTGCAATCCATCTGCCGGATGCCTCAACTCGACCATCTTTAATACGACTATCTGCATGCCATCTAGTGAGCTTTGCATCATTTCCATTAGTGAATAATCGTTTCAACCTTGGAACAATGGGAAGATACCATAACACTTTTGCCGGGGTACCCTTCATTATATCATTGTCAGAATCACCATCCTTCTTCTTGTATCGTGATTCCCCGCATTGTGGACATTCGTGACAGTTCTCAAATTATTTCGTGTACAACACACAATCATTCGGACATGCATGAATTTTTTGGTACTCCATACCCATTGGACACAATATCTTCTTAGCATCATAATTGCGGGTTGGCAATGTGTTACCTTCGGGGAGCATGTCACTCAACAACTCAAGCAATTATGTGAAACTTTTATCAGTCCACCCATTCTTTGCCTTCACATTGAACAATTTTAGTACCGCCGACAATCGTGTGAACTTAGTACAATTTGTATACAAAGGCTCTTTTGCATCATTGGACAACTTCTCGTACACATGTGTATGTTGGAAGGCATCTTGTCCAAGCTCACGAATTATTTCCTCCAACTGATCATCCATCTCTAGATCAACTTCTTCTTTGTCTTCTACACTTGGCATGTTTAATAATTCACCATGCCATGTCCACTTTATGTAACTCTTTAGGAAACCATCACAAAGAACATGTTCCCGAATAACTTCAGTCGGTAATCTTCGCTCATTCAAGCAGTTAACACAAGGGCAATAGAATCTTCCATCATTATCCAGAACATTCATCTTAGCAAATTCAAGGAATTGTTCTACTCCACTCTCATATTCATTTGTTGTTCGTCTATAATTGATCCAACTCCGATCCATTGTTACAAATCTAATTTTCAAAATCAAATTAGCTACAGAAACACGAAATAACTACATTATAATGCCTACACGAAATCCAACTCCACTCTCAAAATAACTACATTATAATACAAATCTAATTTTCAAAATCAAAATCACGAAACACATTCAAATGCCTATAGAAACACATTCAAATGACTAAACTACTTACAATACATCTCTAAATTAGCTAAAGGCACCCGTGATGTTTCCCTCTCTTGACAGCATTATTACTTACTAGATTCAATACTGTAAACCTACAATGACTAAAGCAAGCACGAAAACTTACCTCTTGAAGACCTACAGAGGTGGCAGGTGGCGTGACGTGCAGAGCTGGGTGGGGAGAAACGTATCCCAGGCGACGAGCACCAGTAGCAGCAGGCGGCACGAAGCATTGGCAGGTGGCGTGACGAGCAAATGTGGGTGCGGAGAAACGTACACAGGCGAACGGGGAGCTCTGCTATGGGTGAACTGATGAAAAGAAATGGAGCGTAGGGAGAAACGTACAGGGGAGCTCTGCTATGGGGGAAGTGATGAAATGAAATGGAGGGAAGGAGGAGGGTAAAACAGAAGATACTATGTCGGTTGCTCTAACACCCGTCATCAAAGACACTTTCTATGTCGGTATGTCGGGTAAAATTTAACCGACATAGAAAGTGACCTTTCCACTTACTATGTCGGTTAAAACTTACCCGACATAGAAAGTTTATGATTTTATTACAAAAATGCCACCGCGCCACATACTATGACGGGTGGACTACGACCGTGATAAAAACCCGTCATAGAAAGCTATTTTTCCACTAGTGTCACTAAAGTCTAGTAAAATACAGACTTATACCTGGTGAAGGGTAAATACTCACCAGAGCCTTATAAAAGAAGGCTCAAACCAGATAGGGGTTGGTACCTATCAAAAATATTTATCATCCAGAGGATCAGCAAGGAGCAGCATCCGAAGGATGACTGGGCAAAAGGGTTAACTCCTTCCCCTACCATCTAATTTTGTCGGCATATCAAGCCAACAAATTAGTTAGGCAGGTGAAGGGGGGGGGGGGGCAGCTGTAGACCCCTAATTTTGCCCGGCTTCTTAATAAAAGAAAAGGAGACCTCTCACAACAAGATAGAGTTCACCCAACAAAAGCTAAGGAGACTTCCTACACAAAGATAAAGCTCGCCCGACATCTTAATGAGGGCCAAGAAGACTTCCTATATGAAGATAAAGCTTCAACGGACACATATCAGCATCAACCAACGTCCGAAAAAAGTAAGGAAAGCCTCCCGGAGTCCCAGAACACAAAAACTGGACAAAATAGGTCGAGACAGCCGTCCCAAACTTCCTAGGACAAGTGAGACGCGCGTCCCAAATGTGAGACGGCCGTCCCAACTCCTAGGGGGGCTGGCTTTGTGTAAAAAATTCAATTGGGATGGCCGTCCCAACCCAGACGGCCGTCCCAGCCTAGATGGCTGTCCCAAATGTGCCAGGCAGCGAAAACTATAAATAGGAGGCTCATTTGCTCATTTTCCACATCTCAGACCGCAGACAACTCAGAGCACTTGTCTACTTCTCTCCCTCTTTCGAATGATCTTTCTGATTGCCTTATATAGGTAACAATCAGTTAAGGAATTATATTCCGGCATTCGATTCTTCTATAAAATTTTAGTCGAGTCGAGTTTTGTCGTGAGGAGAGTCGTTGTAGAGCGAGGGACTGCCGAAACGCGTCCTTATTGTAACAGAGTTACTATATAAAGCTTGCTACAGAGGTTCTTTTAAAATCTCTTCTCTTTTCTTGCTTTATTTATTGCTTTATATATGCAATTTAGAATAGCATCATGTAGATAGCCATTTTTAGATTATACGAATAAAATAGGGTAACAGCGTAATTTCTTGCAATCTTCACTTAAAATGAATTAATCCGTCATAGGGAACCCGAAAGGGGCGTTGTGGGGTTCTAATACCTTCCCCACACGTAACTAACTCCCTTACCCAACTCTGGTTATAATGGCCAAGTTTGGTTTTTATTAAAATCAACGCCTTTTTCTCCTTTTCCAATGTTTATGGTCAAAACATTGGTGGCGACTCCAGAAGAACCCTTTTCGAAAACCTTGCTTTTATTAGAGGATAGTTCAGTTGTTGAGCACCTCGGAAGCAATGAACACACTTTAAATAAAAAACGCGAGTCTAAACCATCTTTCCGCAACCGCTCGCATAAACGTTCGAGATGTCCCTAGACGTTGGAACGGACGGCGGCGACACTTGGTTGTCCGATATTGCAATGCTAGAGAAATGTCTCGAACCTTGTTGCATAACATAATCTCCAAGTGTTCTTCTAGGTGGATTTTGATTTGCTCCTTCCTCCGCCATGTCTTCTATGATTGGATCTAGTAAGTTGAGTGTAGGAGACGAGTTAACAGGTTCTCCTGTGGCTTGCTCTTGAGTTTCCCTTCTTCTTCTACCACGGTTCCTCTGAGCGGTTTTTTCAATCTTTGGATTAAATTCTAACTACTCTGAAGATACCTGTCCTCTTAAACGCATAAATCAAAGAGTAACTCAATCAAATATTAGCACAGGACAACAATATAAAACATAAATAAAAATAAAATACTTAATAAGCTAAACGAAGAATTCTAAAAAAAAAACACGATTCCCTGACAACAGTGCCAGAAATACTTGTTGAATTATTGGCAGACGTACCAAAATTATCAATTGCAATATATTATTTCGATTAAATAAAATTCGATCCTATGAGGAACGGTTTCAATGGAAATTCCCAATTATATGCTTACTAAGTAGATTAAACAAAGTGAGATTTGCATAAAGAGTTGAATTGAAATTAAATAACAAGAACTATAAATTGTTTAAAAAGATCAATTAAAGGCACTTAGGATTGACTTCCTTCCTTATCCCTCTTTTGCAATGACTATGTCAATTAAGAACATCAATTAACCTAACAATGTTGATGCCACCTACGTAATTCATCCATGTTGATTTCTCACACATGAAATTCATAAGAAAACCTAATAAATGTTGATTTTGCACAAAATTAAGAGATTTTCTAGCATTAGGGTTAGGGTGTTAAGCAAAAGCACAAAAGATAAGAATAATAACATCAAAACATAGATTAATATCTCAAAATATCACCATGATACAAAAGAGTTCAAAGTAAGTGCACCAAATCCCAAGAGAATGAAGTTAGCCACTCATGTTGGCCATTATAATGCTCCAAATGTGGAAGAAGTGAATAATTGATGAAGATTGGACGAAACCCTAGCAGTAGTCACACCTCTTCTCCCAAAAAACACTTCCTTTTGTCAAAAAACATATGATCTTTTTATAGGAAAAATTGGGCCTCGCGTATTTCGCTCAAGCGAAAGTTCCCTATTTTCACTCAAGCGAGAAATTGCTTGCTTGAACGAGTGAGCTCTAGAGAAGAATAACTAGCATTCGCTCAAGCGAGATTACTGGCGCTTGAGCGACTGACTGCCAAAGAGTTTTCACTGATATTCGCTCAAGCAAGAATAGTGGCGCTTGAGCGAGTGGCTTCCAGAGAGTTTGTACTAATCTTCGCTCAAGCGAGAGTCTATCTCGCTCGAGCGACTTCCATGCTGAAAATCTTCTTCCTCCTTTCAGTTTTTCTCCAATTATGTTGAAAATTATGCTCCTTACTCTTGTATCAAGGTATTCTCGAATTCATCCTACATTGGGAGAAAAATAGATTAGAATTAATATAAGTTAAGTGATTTCATAACAATTCAAAGCATAATTATATCAACTTTTTACCACTTAGCAGAAGCCTAGAGAGTTGATCCTATTTAGTGATGAAATAGTTCAAAACAAGATAATAGATTTGAAATTATGTTTTTACCCTTCCTTGTATTTATAACATGTTTTATTGTATGGCTTTAATAACTGTTGTTTGATTATTTTTTTCAAATGTTTGAAATATCAACTGTATACAAACCCTTGCATACAACGGTCCCTCTATACCTGGGGGCAAGAGTGAATACACATAGGGAGTGGGTGGTGTTTATGACCGGCCGTGGTAATGGCCTTAGTGCCAGCAGGTCGTTGTCAGAAGTCACCACTCAAGGTGATAACCTTTCTCTCTTAGTCTGTAGGACGTCGACAAGGCACTTGAGTCACGCATGGTTTGAGGGCTGAGAGACAGTTAGAATCCTATAATGGGAGCACCTTGGAGACCTGGCCTTGGTGAGGACAGTTAGAACCTACCTTTGCCAATGTACTTTTCTGCAGGATACCCCTACCTCGTGATTAAACATCATCATTCTGTTCGCGGATGAGTGAATTGTTTGTACATTTGTTTGTTGCATTTTGTTTGTTGCATTTGCATTGCATAATCATACACCAATAGAATAAACAAAAAATCTTAAAACACAAAAGTTAAAAAACCTTTTTGCTATGACCCACCTTATCTCGGATAGTCTTCATTTAAGCTAGCCTGACTTCAGGTTCTTTGTAAGCTAAGTAGCCACGTTGACCTACATAAGATATAAGGAGTCATAAAAACGAATAAAAACCTTTTTGCTATAACAAACCAACTTTATCTTGGACAGTATTCATTTAAGTTAGTCTGGTTTCAAGTTCTTTATAAGCTAAGTACCCACGTTGACCTACAGAAGAGATAAAGGGGTTACAAAACAAATAAAAAAAACAAAATATAATAAAATGCCTTTTGACGAAGTTCAAAACATTAATTTCAAAGTAAAAATAATAAAATTAATAAACAATTTTGACAAAGTCAAATCATTCATACCTCATCATTCAAGAGTGGTAAAACCAAGGATAGAAAATGCACAAGGAAAGTATGCATACACATCATCCTAATAAAGTCTCTCATGCATAAATACATTCATGCTAGGGGGCATTAGATATCCTTAAGACAAAGGTAAAAGAGGCCCCAAGGTAACCATCCACAAGGAAGGGAAAAATGTGCTAAGGGTATGGTAACCTTCGTAATACTTGTCAAATCAATGATGGGGAAGGAACCATTACACCGAAGTGGGTGTGGTGCTCCATAAAACATAAGCTTTAAAGAGGATACCAAAGTCATTGTCATAAGGCATATCTATCCTACCCTAGTCATTTATTTAAAAAAACAAAAAAAATGAAATGGGACCCCTTTCATGATGATAACATCAAATCCATAAACATCCATATAGGTAGTTTCCTTTTTCTTGAAAAAAACCAAGCACAAAAAAAAAATACAAGAAACAAAATCCCAAACACTATCATGCATCATGTTAGAAAATAAAATATGATAATGTTTAAGCAAAAATAAACACCTACAGGCATGCACCTAAACATCATACTCATAACATGCATTTTTGTTTTTTTAGTTGATGGAGGGATCTAGTAGTAAGAAGTTGGGAAAGGTGGTCATTTCTCGGTACCGTCTCGAGAGGTTGGAACAATTATGCACGTTGATGCCGCCAGAGGTCCGTTCCAACTTCGAAAGATCTTATGGACGGATCCTCAACCTTTTGAAAATCTGCATTGACCACGTCTTCGTCAAAGTCTTGATCCACTTTAGGAGCTCTAGGCTACATTGCTTTGAGTTCCCGCAGTTCGATATGATACCGACCTTGGAGGAGTATGAGCTCATGATCTGATGACCCAAATTAGCCGGGGTCTACATTAGCCACGTAGTTTATATTTCGGTGAGCAAGGTCACCACCCTTATCTGATTGCCACCTCATCAGTCTGCCCTAATGGGAAAAGGGAGTGTCAGAAGGTGGAAGATTGCACTGCTAGAAGACCATCTATCATCCTTGGCTGATAAGGGAGATTGGTCTGCCTTCAACAAGACTGTAGCATTAATTGTGTTTGGGACCTTTTTATTCACCTTTCACAATGATACCGTGGATCACGCTGCGATGGATGCCTTCTTCGCCTGAAACGTACATTTGAAGAGTTCTGTGCCTACATTTCGTGTCGACACCTTGCTTTCAGTAGAGTTTTATCATCAGAAGCAAGGGAAAACACTCAGATGTTGTTCTACATTCCTGTATGTATGGGGCATCACTCATTTCTATGCCTCAGGCCACATGGAGGCATTCCCTGATCCTTTAAGGAGCTTCTCAAAGATCCTTCTCCGCTACTATCATGCCATGGAATGAAAAGTCGAGTTGGAACACTGGAATATAGATCATATATCTTGGGTCTGCCCATGGTTCTGATCTGGCCAGATCCTCATTCGATGCGGAGACTACCCGAGTATACCATTGTTGGGCCTGTAGACCCCTAATTTTGCCCGGCCTCTTAATAAAAGAAAAGGAGACCTCTCGCAACAAGATAAAGTTCACCCAGTCACCCGACAAAAGCTAAAGAGACTTCCTACACAACGATAAAGCTCGCCCAACATCTTAATGAGGGCCAAGAAGACTTCCTATATGAAGATAAAGCTTCAACAGACACATATCGACATCAACCAACGTCCGAAAAAAGCAAGGAAAGCTTCCCAGAGTCCCAGAACACAAAAACTAGACAAAACAGGTCGAGACAGCCGTCCCAAAGTTGGGACGATCGTCCCAAACTTCCTAGGACAAGTGAGACGCGCGTCCCAAATGTGGGACGGCCGTCCCAAGTCCTAGGGGGGTTGGCTCTGTGTTAAAAATTCAATTGGGACGGCCGTCCCAACCCAGACGGCCGTCCCAGCCCAGATGGCCGTCCAAAATGTGCCAGGCAGCGAAAACTATAAATAGGAGGCTCATTTGCTCATTTTCCACACCTCAGACACTCAAGACAACTCAGAGCATTTGTCTACTTCTCTCTCTCTTTCGAATGATCTTTCTGATTGCCTTAAAGAGGTAGCAATCAATTAAGGAATTATATTTCGACATTTGATTCTTGTATAAAATTTTAGTCGAGTCGAGTTTATTTGTGAGGAGAGTCGTTGTAGAGCGAGGGACTGCCGAAATGTGTCCTATTGTAACAGAGTTGTTATATAAAGCTTGCTACGGAGGTTCTTTTCAAATCTCTTCTCTTTTATTGCTTTATTTATTGCTTTATATATGAAATGTAAATAAAATCATGTAGATAGCCATATTTAAATGCTGCACGAATAAAATTGGGTAATAGCGTAATTTCTTGTAATCTTTACTTAAATGAAATAATCCGTCATAGGGAACCCGAAAGGGGCGTTGTGGGGTGCTAACACCTTCCCCACACGTAACTAACTCCCTTACCTAACTCTGGTTATAATGGCCAAGTTTGGTTTTTATTAAAATCAACGCCTTTTTATCCTTTTCTAATGTTTATGGTCAAAACATTGGTGGCGACTCTAGAAGAACCCTTTTCGAAAACCTTGCTTTTATTAGAGGATAGTTCAGTTGTTGAGCACTTCGGAAGCAATGAACATATTTTAAACAAAAAACGCGAGTTTAAATCATCTTTTCGCGACAGCTCGCATTAAACGTTCGAGATGTCCCTGGGACGTCGGAATGGACGGCGGCGACAGATGGTGACTTCACTGGGGAAGCTAGAGAGTTGATCCCATTTAGTGACAGACAAATTCAAACTAAGTAAAGATTTGAAATTACGCCTTTACCCTTTTTCGTATGTTTTATTGTATGGCTTTAATAATTGCTGTATGATTATTTTCTGCAAATTGTTTGAAATATAAATTGCACACAAAAACCCTTGCACACAACAGTCCCTCTATACCTGGGGGCAAGAGTGAATACCTATAGGGAGTGGGTGGCAGATATGACTGGCTTGTTGGCACACGGGGCTACAACCATTGTCGGAAACCACCAACTCAAGGTGATAACCCTCTTCTTTTGGTCTAAGGATGTCGACACGGAGTTCCGTGCATGACCTGAAGACTGAGAGATTGAGAGGTCCCTATAATGGGGGCACCTTGGGGACCTTTGGCCTTGGTGAGAACAGTTTAGAACCACCTAAACCAAGCACGTTTCTGCAGGAAAATCCTACCTCGTGATTAAATAAGCGTGGCTCTGCTCGGGGATGTATGAATTGTGTGTGCATTCGTTTGCTGCATTTGTATTGATGCATTAGCATAGGGCAATCATATGACAAACAAAAAATGAAAAACCCTAAAAATCAAAAAGTGATAAGATAACCACCTTTATCTCGGACAGTCTTCAGTTAAGCTAGCCTGGTTTCAGGTTCTTTGTAAGCTAAGTAGCCACGTTGACCGACAAAAGAGATAAAGGGTCATAAAAAATATAAAAACAATTCAAAGCCATAAAAATACTTCTTATAATAAAAAGATGCTTGATAAAGGTCTTACAATTAATACAACCTTTGTTCATAAAAATAATAAGAGAAGAAAATAGGACCCTCTTCATCAGAATTCATAAACATCCATATAGATAGTTTGTTTCTTGAGAAAAACCAAGTACTATCATGTATCATATTAGGAATAAAACATGATAATACTTAGAAAAACAAACAATTACATACATGCATTTACAAAAGCTCATCCTCATATCATGCATTTTTCATTTCTTCTAGATAATGGAGGGATCCAGTAATAGACAGTTAAAGAAAGTGGAAATCCTTCTATGCCGTGTAGAGAAGTTAAGGCAGTTGAGTACATATATGCCGCCGGAGGTCATTGCTAATTTTGAGAAATCTTATGGAAGAATTCTTGACCTCCTGAAAGTCAGCATCGATCTGATCTTTGTTAGAGCATTGGTCCACTTCTGGAATCCCAATCTGCATTGCTTCGAGTTTTTGCAGTTTGACTTAGTACCGACCTTAGAAGAATATGAACTCATGGTTAGATGGCCTCAATCAGCCGGGGTCTATGTCAGTTCGGGAGTATATGTAGCCGTGAGTAAGGTTGCTACTATCATACGACTGCCTCCTCATCAATCCACCCTAGAGGGGAAAGGGAACATCCGAGGTTGGAAAATGGCTATAATAGAAGACCACTTAATCTCTTTGGCTGAAAAGGGAGATTGGTCTACCTTCAACAAAACTCTAGCATTGGCAATGTTCGGAATCATATTATTCCCATTTCATGTGAACATTGTGGATCATGCTGCAATGGATGCATTCTTTGCCTGGGATGTGTACTCTAAGAGTCCTATACCTGCAATTCTCGCTGATACCCTGCTTTCAGTAGATTTTTGCTGACAGAAACAGGGGAAAACACTTAGATGTTGCACTTCATTACTATACGTATGGGGCGTCACTCACTTCTACGTTCCAAGTCACATGGGCATATTCCCCGATCCTTTAAGGAGTTTTTCAAAAATCCCTCTTCAACATCGTCAAGCTTTAGAGTGGAAAACCGAGTTAGAAAATTGGAACATAGAGCATGTATCATGGGTTTGCCCTTGGTTCCGACCCGGTTATATTCTTGTACAATGCGGAGATTACCTGAGCATACCATTACTAGGCCTAAGGGGTTGTATAGCTTACTCTCCTAAAATAGCTATGAGACAACTCATGAGAACCCAGACTGTGCCAACTCAAGAAGAGCTCAGAGGGCTGAGTCTATGCCATTACTCCCATAGCTTTGAAGAAGTTTCCGCTGTTCGGAAAGCATGGGAAAGACCAGTCTATATGGGAGATAAAGAACTCGGAAAGGTTCAGGTATCTACATCCCATGAATATGAAGAATGGAGGAAAAGTAGAGGGATACCCCAACCATCTGCCACAATCACTACAACGTTAGTCAATGAAGAGCTACAATTGCAGGTCAATGCCTTAAATAATAGGGTTGAAGTCATGGCAGCTCAACTGAGGGCCTTCGAAGAAAAAGAGCAAGAAGCAACCCTTATAATAGATGGTCTAAAAAGGCAATGTAAAAAGAAGGACCATTAAATAGAGCGCCTTAAGAATGATTGTGCTGATTATCAAGAAGAGACTAAACAAGCACTGAAAATTCCAAGGCTTGAGCAAGATAGTCTATTCCGGGACATGAGTGACGAAATAGCACATCTTGAGAGTGCGCTTGCAGAACAGGAAAAAACGATCAAGTTAATACAGGATGACCTAGTAGAAACTCGGTCAGAAGCACAAAAGTGGTGGGAAACCGAAAGATACAAAGAAGACCTAGAGGAGCTACATGATAAAGAAAGAGATGGATTAGCTCAATATGGTCAATTGCTTCGTGAAAGAGACCAAGTAATAGAGAGTTCTGACCAACAGCAAGCCTTGATCGTACATCAAGAAGAAAAGATAAAAGAGGCTCGTCGATATAGTGAAGATATGAGCCAGGCGGTACATGAGCAAATCAAGACGCTCATAAACCATGTGAGAACAACTGAAGACGAATTACGAAGAAAGCCTAATTTACCTATAGGATTCTTCAAGCTTCTCCATTTTTGTCAACACTTGCTTCAAAGCATTGTATAGAAGGATAAACACTTTCTAGTTGAAATAAAAAGTTTTTTTTCCTTAAACTGTCTATTGCATTCATAAGTTGCATACATTCATACATCCCTCCTCATTTTAATAACAAAGATAATAAAAAGGAAGGATTAATTGATGTGCTTTCCGTAAATCAGAATAAATGAAAAAGAAGCCTTTCGTCATCAAAATCTCTACAATGGTCGATAGACCCAAAGATGATAATAAACAAGCACCATTGGTTATTCCAATCGATAAAAGGGAAAAGGCAATAACGCCTTTATGTTTATCCGTGCCTCAACCTTTCCCTTATTCATCAAATATAGCTGTACCTTGGAGATACTCAGAAGAATCGTCATTCAATCAAGATATCTCCAACATAGCCGGTATTGGGGGCATGACTAGAAGCGGAAGAATATACTCCCCCAAGGAATTACAAGATAATATTCCCAAAGATAAAGTGAAAAATAAAGCCGAAGAGGAAAAAGAATCCAAGGAGGAGACATATGAGTTACTCCAGTACATAAGGCAAAGTGAGTACTCCATCATAGATCAACTCAATCGTACTCCTGCAAAGATAACCTTGTTATCACTCATAATGAATTCGGAACCACATCGAAACGCACTGTTAAAGGTTTTGAATGAATCATTTGTTCCGTATGCAATATCCCAAGACAAGTTTGAAGGGATTATTGGTAATATTACAGCCAATAATCATCTTACCTTCACTAATGAAGAACTCCCTTTGGAAGGGTCAAATCATAACAAGCCCTTACATATCTCTGTCAAATGCAAGGAATATCTCATTTCCAAAGTTCTTGTGGATAATGGGTCGTCCTTAAACGTCATGCCTAAAGGCACACTCGACAAGATAATAGTGCAAGGAACCCACATGCGCCCGAGTAATACAATTGTTCGAGCCTTTGACGGGTCAAGACGAGAAGTAGTAGGAGATATTAGTCTACCAATCCAAATTGGTCCTACTATTTTTAACATAGACTTCCACGTGATGGATATCACGCCAGCATATAGTTGTCTCCTTGGTAGACCTTGGATTCACAGCGCTAAGGCAATACCTTCAACGCTCCACCAGAAAGTCAAGTTTGTGACAAATGATAAACTAGTCACAGTTCAAGCCGAAGAAGACTTTCTAATTAGCAAACCGTCTGTCCAACCGTATGTGGATGCAGCCGAAGAGGCTCTTGAAACATCTTTTCAAGCGCTCGAAATAGCCAACATAGAAAGACTCCCTGGTAATACAAAGGTGGCCCATATGATGAAAAAATATGGATATCGCCCAGGACAGGGGCTCGGAAAGAATGCTCAAGGAATAAAAGAGCCACCAGATTTCAAAGATAATCCTCTAAAGTATGGTTTAGGGTACGACCCCACGAAAGATCCAACCACACGGAAAACAGGGAAGTCTTACCCCTCGAAGACCATATTCCGAAAAGGAGGGGTATTAGCGCAAAGAGTAGCGTTAGTCATTAGGTGTCCTTCTTCTAATTCTAAGGGATGTAAACCTAGTGACTATTAGAGATCACTCCTCGGGGTATGCCCGGCCCCCGAGCATCTCTAGGGCACACATTTCCCCGAAATTACAAAGGAATGCTATCCTTACTATTTTCTTCTTTTCTTGCTAAATATGTCTATACCCCATTTAATAAACAAGGTTTAGATAAATGTTTTGTTCCAAGGTGCGTCAGAACAATCAACGCGTCACAAAGCAAAGTCAAAAATGACTGATTAACTAGAAACATAGATAAAATTTATCTCAATAAAATCAAGTTTCGACAATGTTGTGCAAAAAATATATACATATACAAAAAAAGCAATGCCCATCAAGGCCAAAGGCCAAGACAAGAAAATAAAAGGGCAAAATACCCGGCGGGAAACCCACAAAGGGGGCTGCACAAAAGTTAGGGTAAACCTGGCAGGAAACCCGAACAATAATAAAGGGTAGCCTGGGCAAAAGTTAGGGTTATGAAAAGTCCGCTAGGTATTCCTAAAAAATAAATACAAAAAGGAAACCTAGACAAAAGTTAGGACCTAAGCACAACATCCTAGGCCGAAAACCCGAAAGGGCGGACTGGGGAAGTTAGTCAATCACAAAAAAAAAGGCGCCGTAAATCAGTAAACAACGACGCCACATCATAAGAATGAAACGTTTATCTAAACTAGCCTAAACACAGACTAACCCTGGCTAGCCATTCTTACAGAAACCTCTATCACAAAAATATCCCTCTAAAACACAAGCCTTTGATGTAAAATCCTTTTCTTTCTCTTCTCTTGACCATTTCACTATAAAGCATTCAAGTAATAAAGGGGAATGTGGAAACATAGTGATCAATAGGAAGGTTGAAATCCCTAAGGAAAGGAAGGAGGGCATTGATATGGCAGTTGCCCTACGAACAAAAGATTGCTCTTCGGCTAATAACAAGAAAAGTCCATAACGGCAAATCAGTATAACTTAGCTTATTGATCAAAAAACAAGATGACATGAAGGCACAACAGCAAGAATGCGCCCGAAGTCAAAGCACATCAGTTAAAACTTTCGAAATATTAACTGAAATAGATCATAGGATGCATATCATGAAACATTACATGCATTAAAGCATAAATGAAGGGAATCCTATCTTCAGTTTTCATCAATAAACACGAAAATTAACTCAAAAAAACAAAAAACCAGCCCAGGAAGCTCGAGACGGCCGTCCCAAAGTCGAGACGGCCGTCCCAAGTGGTCCTAAATCAATTGGGACGCGCGTCCCAGGTGAGACGGTTGTCCCACGTTTCAGCTGGTGACTCATGTGCAGAAAATTCAATTGAGACGGCCGTCCCAACCCAGACGGTCGTCCCAAACCTCCATGCGCGGCCTATATATGTGGGGCGCGGGTTTAGGCTCTAGCACCTCATCCGAAGCTTCCTATTTTGCTTCTCCTCCCTTTTTCACATACTCCTAGCCTTCTTAAGTGATTGGAGCATACAATGGAACGTGGAGAAGCATCATCCAGGAGAAAGCGCACTAGAACCGCTGCCGGAAGAATTACTGTTACCAACAACTTGCTAGCAGAGCCACATCAACAACGATTGGCAAATATCCAGCAATCCTCCTGGTATCCCATGCTGTGTCTGGATTTTGAAATCCTAGCTATGTTCGGCTGGGATCAAGACGTCAGAAGGTTCATCCACAACATAGGATGGAACTTTCTGCTCCGCGAGCCACCTACCCGGATCCACCGTACTGCTACGATGGAATTCCTTGCTTCAGTCAGTCTGGCCGAAATGCCTTCTACTATGACCGGAGTACCGCCCACTCAAGCCGTCTCTTATTGGATGGATGGCGCCTACCGGACCACTTTCCTAGATGACTTTAATGTCATCATGGGCTTCTGTCAGAGGGCAGACACTAGGACGCCGGAGTATAGGGCGACGTATCTCGAGAAGCCAACTACTCTCACCACCACTAACATGTGGAAAGAGGTCACTGGAGCTCACACCCTGCCAACACACTTGAAAGGGGCATCTTTCTCTCCCCCGCTTCGCATATGGCATAAGCTGCTAGCCGGGACCATACATAGCAGGAAAGAGAGTCAAGGGAAGGTAACATTAGCCGACCTTTTCATCATCTACTGCATGCATTAGGGGCATAGGTGCAACCCCGACTATACTTTTCTGAAAGCTATTAAGGACTACGGAACTCGTGGTCCAGCAGGAGCCATCATAATAGCTCCTTTTGTCACCCCTCTAGCTGAATGTTGGGGCTGTACCGACGGAGAAGACATCCCGGCTAGCCTCCAACTAGAGCCGATCAATGGCGCGATGTTGGCCCACATGAACATCCTCAGCAGGCAAGGAGCAGGGTTTATCTTAAACCCCATCATCTCATTTTCGGTGGATATGCGTGACTTCGATACACCGCAGGATATCCCTACGACTTCGGAGTCCCATCAGTAGTCCTACGATCCTGACTTCGCCGGCCTGTACCGATGCCTGGATGATGAGCACGCCTATATGGAAGGAGAATTCCAGTTCATACGTCAGCAGTTCAGCCAGTTGACCATGAGGCAGGACAGGACGGACCGCCAGATAGAAGGCTTGGTCCAGACTCAGGCGAGGTTCCAGCGCCGCTTGCTCCGCCGCATTCCTTCACCAGCACCATCCTCCCATTCCAGCTCTGAGGCAGAGGACTAGGAGTAGTTTTTTAATAGCTTTTAGTATTTAAAAAAAAATGCTTGAATGTACCACAAAAAGCGAAGTAATAAATAAAAGTTGTTATTTCTGTTTACATTCCAAAAAGCCCACGTGTACAAAATTAAAAGGCACACATGATATATTAAAAAGCCAGATTTCAAATAACTCGCGATAAAGATCAAGATTGCGAAAGAAAAAGGCGAAATAAAAAACATTTCAGCAAAATAAGGAGCTTCAAAGAAAATAGCTCTAATTAACATCCTTCCATCAAAATAGAAGGAAGACATCAACAAAGAGGAAAAGCCAATGGAAAGGCTTGATCATCCCCAAGAGGATCCTTGCCTACTTCAGAGGCAAAACAAAAAGACTACCTCGCGACTCAGCTTCGTCGCCACATGAGTCATCGAGCAAACTCATCCAGAATCTCCGCCACTTCCCCAAAGGAAAATAAGGAGGATAAGGACCACACAAGAGTCCATCAAAGAAAATACGAAGTCAAACCCTCCATATCACCAGGGGGCAATTCAAAATAAATCTCCGGAATAAAATCGATTCCCCAGTGGATCATCAACAAGAAAACTACCCCAGTGAGCCTACGACAAAGGCAAACTAATCAAATTATATCCATAGGGAGTTAATCGCTCATAACGCCCAAAGACGGATATCCACAGCGAAGTGCAAAGCCTTCACTCCCAAGAAGAGCCTCTGCCTAAGGCAAGGAAAAAGCTGATATCCCCAAGAAATGGGAAATCAACCTATAAGAGGCAATACAAGCCCAAAACATAAAAGTCTTCATCACTAGTGAAGCATCCGCCTAATCAAGAGGCACAACCAACAAAAATCAACAAAATCTCCCAAATGGATTTCTATCTACTCAAGAGGCACAATCAATAGAAAGTCCAAATCCCTAGAGAATTCCTACCTAAAAAGAGGCAATCAACAAAAATCCCCGACAAAGACCGGATGGCTAAAAAGAAAAGCCAAAATCAAAGAATCCCTGGCAAGACCGGATGGCTAAAAAGAAATAGCCAAAAACAAAAATCCCTGGCAAGACCGAACGACTAAAAAGAAATAGCAAAAAACAAAAATCCCCGGCAAAGCTGGATGACTAAGACAGAAAAGTCAAAAAGAAAAATCAAATCATTCCCCATGGAATAAGCGCATGATCAAAGATAGTAAGCCGCTGCCACTCCTCCAAAAATCCGATAAGGATTTTATTGAGAACATCTCAAGAACCCTATAGAATAAGGTTCGCACCAAGTGGGGGTGTAAAAACCACTAGAATCTAGCAAAATGCAGATTCGTACCAGGTGGGGGTAGGTACCCACAAGAGTCTGTCAAAATGCAGATTCGTACCGGATGGGGGTAGGTACCCACAAGAGTCCGTCAAAATGCGGATTCGTACCGGTGGGGGTAGGTACCCACAAGAGTCCGTCAAAATGCGGATTCGTACCGGGTGGGGGTAGGTACCCACAAGAGTCTCGTCAAAATGCGGATTCGTACGGGTGGGGGTAGGTACCCACAAGAGTCTGTCAAAATGCAGATTCGTACCGGGTGGGGGTAGGTACCCACAAGAGTCTGTCAAAATGCAGATTCGTACCAGGTGGGGGTAGGTACCCACCAGAGTCTATCAAAATACAAATTCGTACCGGGTGGGGTAGGTACCCACAAGAGTCTGTCAAAATGCAGATTCGTACCAGGTGAGGGTAGGTACTCACCAAAGCCTTATAAAAAATAAGGTTTATACCAGATGAGGGTAGGTACTCATCCGAAAACTTAGCAAAATGCATCGGGTAGAGTAAAATACTCACCAGAAGCATTACAAAAAACGGGTGCAAAAACCTTGCTTCTATTAGAGGATAGTTCAGTGTTGAGCACCTCGGAAGTAAGTACCCACAAGAGTTTAGCAAAATGCGAACTCATACCAGGTGAGGGTAAGTACTCACCAAAACCTTGCAGAACAAGGTTCACACCTAGTGGGGGTAGGTACTCACTAAAGCCTAGTAAAATACAGACTTATACCTGGTGAAGGGTAAATACTCACGAGAGCCTTATAAAAGAAGGCTCAAACTAGATAGGGGTTGGTACCTATCAAAATATTTATCATCCAGAGGATCAACAAGGAGCAGCATTCGAAGGATGACCGGGCAAAAGGGTTAACTCCTTCCCCTACCATCTAATTTTGTCGGCATATCAAGCCAACAAATTAGTTAGGCAGGTGAAGGGGGGGGGGGGCAGCTGTAGACCCCTAATTTTGCCCAGCCTCTTAATAAAAGAAAAGGAGACCTCTCGCAACAAGATAGAGTTCACCCAGTCACCCGACAAAAGCTAAAGAGACTTCCTACACAACGATAAAGCTCGCCCCGCATCTTAATGAGGGCCAAGAAGACTTCCTATATGAAGATAAAGCTTCAACGGACACATATCGACATCAACCAACGTCCGAAAAAAGCAAGGAAAGCTTCCTGGAGTCCCAGAACACAAAAACTGGACAAAACAGGTCGAGACAGCCGTCCCAAACTTCCTAGGACAAGTGAGACGCGCGTCCCAAATGTGGGACGACCGTCCCAAGTCCTAGGGGGGCTGGCTCTGTGTTAAAAATTCAATTGGGACGGCCGTCCCAGCCCAGATGGCCGTCCCAAATGTGCCAGGTAGCGAAAACTATAAATAGGAGGCTCATTTGCTCATTTTCCACACCTCAGACACTCCAGACAACTCAGAGCATTTGTCTACTTCTCTCTCTCTTTCGAATGATCTTTCTGATTGCCTTAAAGAGGTAACAATTAGTTAAGGAATTATATTCCGACATTCGATTCTTGTATAAAATTTTAGTCGAGTCGAGTTTATTTGTGAGGAGAGTCGTTGTAGAGCGAGGGACTGCCGAAACGCGTCCTATTGTAACAGAGTTGTTATATAAAGCTTGCTACGGAGGTTCTTTTCAAATCTCTTCTCTTTTATTGCTTTATTTATTGCTTTATATATGAAATGTAAATAAAATCATGTAGATAGCCATATTTAAATGCTGCACGAATAAAATTGGGTAATAGCGTAATTTCTTGTAATCTTTACTTAAATGAATTAATCCGTCATAGGGAACCCGAAAGGGGTGTTGTGGGGTGCTAACACCTTCCCCACATATAACTAACTCCCTTACCTAACTCTGGTTATAATGGCCAAGTTTGGTTTTTATTAAAATCAACGCCTTTTTATCCTTTTCCAATGTTTATGGTCAAAACATTGGTGGCGACTCCAGAAGAACCCTTTTCGAAAACCTTGCTTTTATTAGAGGATAGTTTAGTTGTTGAGCACCTCGGAAGCAATGAACATATTTTAAACAAAAAATACGAGTCTAAATCATCTTTTCGCGACAGCTCGCATTAAACGTTCGAGATGTCCCTGGGACGTCGGAACGGACGGTGGCGACAGGGCCTTAGGGGTTGCATAGCCTATTCCCCAAAGATAGCTATGAGGCAGCTCATGAGGACCCAAACCGTGCCCGCACGAGAAGAACTCGGAGGACTGTGTTTCTTCTGTAACGCTAGTAGCTTTGAGGGTGCTTCTGCCATCCGAAGAGCATGGGAGAAACCGGTCTACATGGGAGATGAAGAGCTTGGTAAGGCTCGAGTGGCTATTTCTAGTGATTATGAGGAGTGGAGAAGAAGTAGAGGGGTGCCACAATGACCCGCTCCACTTGCCTCACCATCATCAAATGAAGAATTGCAAGCTCAAGTTGATGCCTTGACGAAAAGGGTAGAAATCATGGGAGCCTAGTTGAGGGCCCTTGAGGAGAAAGAGCAAGAATCTACCCTCATCATTGATGGTCTACAGAGGAGGAGACTAATCCAGCGCCGAAGGTCCCGAAGCTCGATCTAGATAGTCGTCTCTGGGAAATGAACGTCAAAATAGCACATCTTGAGGCCTTACACGCAAAGCAGGCACGAACGATCAAGATGATGAAAGATGACCTCGCAAGAACTTGGTCTAAAATGCAGAGATGGTGGGAAACCGCCCAAGAACATAGTGCAAACCTTTCTGAGCTCTGCATCAAAGAGAGAAAAGGACTAGATCAGATTGGTCGTACCCTTCAAGAAAGAGACTGAGCCATTGAAAGGTCCGAGGATTTACAAGCCTTGATCGTTCATCACGAGGAAAAAGCAAAAGAGGCTCAACGGTATAGTAAAGTTATGAGCCAGGCGGTCCACTAGCAAGCCGAAGGACTTGCATTGCATGTGCAGGTGTAGACCCCAAATCTTGCCCGACTCTCCAATAAAGCTGAAGATAACTCGTTTCGAAGATGATCAAGATTTTATTAAGTCTGTAGTAGCTTTTTCTAGGTTTCATTTAAGATAGGAAGGGTTTTTAGAGGCAATAAAAATCAGGAAATCCGTCGGAGACAGCAGATGGCCGTCCAGGACAGTCAGACGGCCGTCCATGCCAACTTTCTGGCTATGGACGACTGTCCACTTAGGTTGGACAGTCGTCAATGGCAACTTTTGGTCATGGACAGCTGTCCACACTATATGGACGGCCGTCCACTTTTTCTTGGCCTGGTTCCCTATAAATAGGAGCCCCCATTCCTCGAAATTACACATCTCTCCACTCCTACACTCTCTAGGAAGCCTTGTCACCGCCGTCCGTTCCGATGTCTAGGGACATCTCGAACGTTTATGCGAGCGTTCACGAAAAGATGGTTTAGACTCGCGTTTTTATGTTAAAATATGTTCATTGCTTCCGAGGTGCTCAACAACTGAACTATCCTCTAATAAAAGCAAGGTTTTCGAAAAGGGGTTCTTATGGAGTCGCCACCAATGTTTTGACCATAAACATTGGAAAAGGATAAAAAGGTGTTGATTTTAATAAAAACCAAACTTGGCCATTATAACCAGAGTTAGGTAAGGGAGTTAGTTACGTGTGGGGAAGGTGTTAACACCCCACAACGCCCCTTTCGGGTTCCCCATGATGGATTCATTCATTAAGTGAAGATTACGAGAAATTACGCTATTACCCTATTTTATTTATACCAAATTCAAAAATGGCTATCTACATGATTTTATTTTATATTGCATACATAAAGCAATAAAAGAGAAGAGAATTGAAAAGAACCTCCGTAGCAAGCTTTGTATTGCAAATCTTTAACTGTGAGGATGCATTTTGGCAATCCCCCGCTCTACAAAGACTCTCCTCCCCGAATACAAGATCGACTCGACTAAATTTTAAAGAAGAATCGAATGCTGGAATACAATTCCTTAACCAATTGTTACCTTTTTAAGGCAATCGGAGAGTTCATTCGAAGTAGGAAGAGAAGACAAGTGTTTGGAGTTTTCTGGAGTGTGAAAAAGTGGCAAATGAGCCTCCTATTTATAGTTTTCGCAGCCTGGCAGCTTGGGACGACCGTCTGGAGCTTGGAAAACTGGGACAGCCATCTGGGGAAGTTGGGACGGCCGTCTGGGATTTGGGACGGCCGTCTCGAGCCTCAAAACAAGTTGGGACGGCCGTCTCGAGCCTCAAAAAAAGTTGGGACGGCGGTCGGGAACTTGGGACGGCCGTCTGGACTTTTGGGACGGCCATCCCAACTTCTGGGATGGCCATCTCGACTATTTTTGCCAGATTTTGTGTTCTGGGACCCCTGGGAAGCTTTTCTTTCTTTATTCGGACGTCGATTAATGCCGATAAATGTCCATTAAAGCTTTATTTTCATATAGGAAGTCTTCTTGGCCTTTATCGAGATGCCAGGCAAGCTTTATCTTCATATAGGGAGTCTCCTTTGCCTTTATTGAGAGGCCGGGCAAAATTAGGGGTCTACAGCTGCCCCCCCTTCACCTGCCTAACTAATTCGTTGGTTTTTAATATGCCAACAAAATTAGTTGGTAGGGGAAGGAGTTAACCCTTTTGCCCGGCTGTCCTTCAGATGCTGCTCCTTGCTGATCCTCCGGATGATAAATATTTTGATAGGTACTAACCCCTATCTGGTTTGAGCCTTTTTTTTCTAAGGCTTTGGTGAGTACTTACCCTCACCCGGTATAAGTCTGTATTTTACTAGACTTTTGTGAGTATCTACCCCCACTAGGTATGAACCTTGTTCTGCAAGGTTTTGGTGAGTACCTACCCTCACCTGGTATGAGTTAGCATTTTGCTAAACTTTTGTGGGTACTTACTTCAGAGGTGCTCAACACTTGAACTATTCTCTAATAGAAGTACGAGTCTTAGCAACCCATTTTTGAAATGCTTAGGTGAGTATTTTTACTCCACCTAATGCATTCTGCTAAATTTTGATGAGTACTTACCCTCATCCGGTATGAATGATAAGCCTCATTCTGCAAGGCTTAGGTGAGTATGTACCCCCACCCGGTGTGAATGATAAGCCTTTTTCACAAAGCTTAGGTGAGTACACACCCCCACCCGGTGTGAATGATAAGCCTTTTTTCACAAAGCTTAGGTGAGTACACACCCCCACCTGGTGTGAATGATAAGCCTTTTTTGCAAGGCTTAGGTGAGTATACACCCCCACCCGGTGTGAATGATAAACCTTTTTTGCAAGGCTTAGGTGAGTATACACCCCCACCCGGTGTGAATGATAAGCCTTTTTCGCAAGGCTTAGGTGAGTACACACCCCCACCCGGTGTGAATGATAAACCTTTTTCGCAAGGCTTAGGTGAGTACACACCCCCACCCGGTGTGAATGATAAACCTTTTTCGCAAGGCTTAGGTGAGTACACACCCCCACCCGGTGTGAATGATAAGCCTTTTTCGCAAGGCTTAGGTGAGTACACACCCCCACCCGGTGTGAATGATAAGCCTTTTTCGCAAGGCTTAGGTGAGTATACACCCCCACCCGGTGTGAATGATAAACCTTTTTCGCAAGGCTTAGGTGAGTACACACCCCCACCTGGTGTGAATAATGAGCCTCCTTTTGCAAGGCTTATAGGATGAACTTTTTTGTAGTCGATCCTATGATCATCTGTTTTTGGAAATTGTTGGCGACTTATTGTTTCTGTTCATGCGCCCCTGGGGAGTAATTGATTTTTCTTTTTGACTTTTCTGTTAGTCATCCGGTTTTACCGGGGATTCTTGATTTTTGGCTTTTTTGTTTAGCCATCCGGCTTTTGCCGGGGATTCTTTGATTTTTGGCTTTTTCTTTTTAGCCATCCGGCTTTTGCCGGGGATTCTTTGATTTTTGGCTTTTTCTTTTTAGCCATCCGGCTTTTGCCGGGGATTCTTGATTTTTGGCTTTTTCTTTTTAGCCATCCGGCTTTTGCCGGGGATTCTTGTTTTTTGGCTTTTTCTGCTTAGCCATCCGGCTTTTGCCGGGGATTCTTGATAATTGCCTCTTTTCAGGTAGGAATCCTCTGGAGATTTTTGAATTCTCTTCTTGATTGTGCCTCTTGATTAGGCGAAGATCCTCTTGGGGATTTTGTTGTGCCTCTTGATTAGGCGGGAATCTACTGGGGATTCGTTGAATTTTTTATTGTGCCTCTTGATTAGGCGGGTGCTTCAATAGTGGCGAAGGCTTTGTTTTTCGCCTCTGAATAGGCTGATGTTCTACTTGAGGATATTTGTTTTTGATAATACCTCTGAGTAGGTGGATGCTTTTGAAAGCTTTGTGCTTGTATTACCTCTTATAGGTTGATTTCCCATTTCTTGGGGATATTGGCTTTCTGCTTGTCTCCGAGTAAGCATAGGCATTCTTGGGAGTGAAGATTTTGCACTTCGCTGGGGATATTCATATTGGGTGTTCCAAAAGGTTAACTCCCTGAGGATATGAATTTGTAATTTGCCCTTGCTGATAGGCTTACTGGGGAAAAATTTTCTTGTTTTGCGATCTACTGGGGGAATTAATTTCATCCCGGAGATCTATCTTGAATTGTCCTTCTATGGAGAAATGGAGTTTTTTCGACTCCTTATTTGGCTGCTGTTGTTTGAGCTGGTTTTTGCTTAAGCTCTTATTCCGTTGGGAATGGGTTTTTTGCTTTTTTCTCGCGACTATGTTTTTTCGCGATTTTGGATTTTTGATTTTAAATGCGTGTGCCTTTTTCCTTTTGTACACGCAGGCCTTTTATTATTTGCTGGGGATGAAGAGATTTTCTTTTCTTCTCTTTCCTTTTTAGTGGCCCTGGGGAATTTGTTGGCTCCCTGGGGATCCGACTTTAATGATGGAGTCTTGGCTCTTGGCTTTGCGAAGCTTTTATTTGAACGGGAAGATGGAAAAATTTTGTTTTCCTCTTTTTGTCTTTTTGTAGAACTTTCTTGACGCGTTCTTTTTGGGGATTTTCATGTGGCCTTTCTGTAGTGGCCTTCGTCGTGGAAAGATTTTTTTCTTTTTGTTGCCCCCCAGTGATGTGGGGGATTTCGACTCCATTTTTCTTTGATGGAATCTTATGTAGTCCTTGTTCTCCATTGGGGGATGAAGCGAAGACTCTTGCATGAGTGTGCTTGATGACTCATGTGGCGACGAAGATGAGTCGTGAGGTAATCTTTTTGTTTTGCCTCTGGAGTAGGCAAGGATCCGTTTGGGGATAATTAAGCCTTTCCGTTGGCTTTTCTATATTGATGACTTCCTTTTTCTTGGATGGAAGGATGTTGATTGCGGCTTTAAATGATTTATGTTTGATGACTCAAGTGATGATGCTGAGTCATGAAATAATTTTTGTGTTGCCTTTGGAGTAGGCAAGGATCCACTTGGGGATTTATTGAGCTTTTCCATTGGCTTTTTCCTATTGAGGTACCTCCTCTTGTTGGTGTAGAAGGTTGGTGGTTGGAGCTATTTTCCTTGAAGCTCCTTATGTTGCTGAAATGGTTTAGATTTCGCCTTTTGCGATTTTCATATAAAGACTGGATTTTGGCGCCTCCTATTTTCAATCACAAGCATGGAGGCTATCCTCCTTATATGCATGTTTATTTATTTTTATTTGAAGGAAATTATTTTTCTTAATTTTGACAAAGTCGTATTATGCGACTACTTTGTGTGTGAATGTCCTAAATGCAATCTAATGTTTATTTTGATACATTTAGAAAGTAACTGGCCTTCTCCCGTTAGCTTTTTACGAATATGCCGATGGGTTCCTCCTTTATGACCAGGATGATGGGCTCATCTTTTACTCATCTTTTGGTTTTGGCCCTATCTTTTGCCTAGACCTCCCTTTACGGGTTTTCGATCTAGCGGGCTGCCTTAATTTTTGCCTAGAATATCTTAGGGGCTTTTGCCTTATCTTTTGCCTAGATCGTTCTTTTGGGGTTTCCGAACTAGCAGGCTATCCTAGTTTTTTCCTAAGAATATCCTAGCAGGCATTTGTTATTTTCTTATTATTATTTTTTTATGTGCTTCCCTTTTTTTAGATGCATGTTTGATCTTTGATTAAAGGTCTTTGCGCATATTTATGATTTATCAATAAAGAGGCATTTCCATAATATTTGGTCAAGAGAAAGGAAATGAAAGGGAATTTTATTGATAAATGAGCAAAAGTTTATTTCTTTTACAGAAGGATTACAAAAGGTATTTAGAAGAATGGGTGGTCAGGGTTGGTTGTACTGTTTAGGCTTATACAGTCATGTCCATGATATCTGCCCCCTGGTTCTCCTAATTGCTTCAGTTGAGATGCTTGAGCTCAGAGTGAAGACTATGCAGACTGTTTGCTTCTTGGAAGAATGTTACTTTAGCCGCCTTTTCGGTTTTCGACTAAAGTAACCATTGCTCTTTCTTCTTTCTTTTTTTTTTATTTACTTTTTTTTTTACCTCTTCTTTTTGCCTAGGACGTATCCTAGCGAGGAATATGGACCCTATCTTTTGCCCAGGAATGTCCTTTGCGGATTTTCATTCCTGACGGGTCTTGAGCAATGTCTTCAAGCATAATACTTCTTCACCGCGTCTGAATTGATTGGGTGTCGAAGTTCCTCTCCATCCATATTGGTGAGGATAAGTGTCCCTCCTGAGAAAGCTCTTTTAACCACAAAGGGTCCTTCGTAATTTGCTGCCCATTTTCCAATTTTATCCTTTTGGGCTAGAAGCAATTTCTTCATAACTAGATCCCCTTCTTGATAAATATGAGGGTGGACCTTTTTATCATAAGCCTTTTTTATCTTCTTTTGATAGGCTTGTCCATGACATATAGCATTCAATCGCTTTTCGTCGATAAGGTTTAATTGGTCGTATCGATTTTGAGCCCATTCAGCCTCTGTTAATTTTGCTTCCATTATGATTCGCAAGGAAGGTATTTCGATCTCAATTGGTAACACGACCTCCACACCATATACCAGGGAAAATGGAGTAGCCCCGGTTGAAGTCCGTATAGATGTTCGATAGCCAAGAAGAGCAAAGGGTAACATTTCATGCCAGTCCCTATAGGTTTTAACCATTTTTTGAACAATCTTCTTAATGTTCTTGTTGGCCGCTTCTACTGCGCCATTCATTTTGGGTCGATAAGGAGAAGAATTATGGTGTTGAATTTTGAAATCCTGGCATAGTTCTTCCATCATTTTATTATTCAGATTGGACCCGTTATCGGTAATGAGACGATGTGGGATGCCATATCGACATATGATGTTCTTTTTAACAAAGGTGACCACTACCTTTTTAGTCACATGTGCATAAGATGCAGCTTCTACCCACTTAGTGAAGTAATCAATGGCTAGCAAAATGAATCGATGGCCATTAGATGCCTTAGGCTCAATGGGTCCAATAATGTCCATGCCCCACATATCAAACGGCCAAGGGATAGCCATAACATTGAGAGGTGCTGGCGGGACATGTACATTGTCTGCATGTACCTGACACTTGTGACATTTTCTGGCGTACTGATGACAGTCCTTTTCCATGGTGGACCAAAAGTATCCTGCCCTGAGAATCTTCCTAGCCATGATATGCCCTGGTGCATGAGTCCCGAAGGTTCCTTCATGTATTTCCTTAATCAATTTCTGCGATTCTTCAAGATTGACGCATCTTAGTAACGTAGCATCAAAGTTCTTTTTATAAAGGGTTTCTCCTATTAACATAAACCCTATGGCCCTTTTCCGAATGATCCTTTTGTCATTGTCACTGATTCCCTCGGGGTACTCACCCTTTGTCAAGTATCGCCTTATGTCATGATACCAAGGGTTTTCGTCTTTTCCAATGTTTATCATCATACAAAAGGCTTGCTTGTTATGCCTTTTGACCTGAATGATGGGCATTTCATGTTCTTGTTCTAATGCGAACATGGATGATAATGTTGCCAGTGCATCTGCAATCGGGTTATCCTCCCGAGGGATATACTCGAAACTGATGTTTTCCATTTTTAAAGTCATATTACGAATGTACTCCAGATAAGGGATTAATTTGGAATTTCTAGTTTCCCATTCACCCTTGAGTTGGTAAATAACAAGGGAGGAGTCACCGAATACTTTGAGTCTAGTCACCCCATGATCCAGAGCTGTTTGAATACCTAGAGCACAGGCTTCATATTCTGCCATATTGTTTGTGCAATCAAAGTTTAGTCTGGCTGTTACTGGGATATATTTCTTTTCAGGAGATATTAAAATAGCTCCGATCCCATGTCCCAGTAAGTTTGAAGCTCCATCGAAAAACATGATCCACTCATTATCCTCACGTTCTTCATGTTGGATATGCATTATGTGCTCATCTGGAAAATCATCTTGGAGGGATTGATATTCATCAGTTGGCCCATGTGCCAGATAGTCTGCTAAAGGACTGCCTTTGATAGCTTTCTGAGTGACATGAACAATGTCGAATTCTGAGAGAAGTACTTGCCACCTGGCTATCCTTCCGGTCAAGATGGGTTTTTCAAACAGGTATTTGATTGGGTCCATTTTGGAAATCAACCAAGTTGTATGTCTGACCATATATTGTCGAAGACGTTGAGTTGCCCACACCAATGCACAACATGTTTTTTCGAGTGGTGTATAACGGGTCTCATAGTTTAGAAATTTTTTACTGAGGTAATATATGGCTTGTTCTTTTTTACCCGTATCATCTTGTTGACCGAGCACACATCCCATGGATTCGTCGAGTACTGAAAGGTAAAGAATCAGGGGCTTTCCTTCCACAGGTGGTACCAGTATCGGGGGATTGGTTAGGCACATTTTGATTTTTTCGAAAGCTTGTTGACATTCGTCGTTCCAAACTTTCGGTTGGTTTTTACGCAATAACTTGAAGATAGGCTTGCACTTGTCCGTTAATTGCGCGATGAACCGTGCGATGTAGTTTATTCGGCCCAAGAACCCTCTGATTTCTTTTTCTGTCCTTGGTGGGGGCATTTCTATGATTGCCTTTGTTTTATCAGGGTCCACCTCAATTCCTCTTTTACTAACAATAAACCCAAGGAGTTTTCCTGATCGTACTCCGAATGTGCATTTAGCCGGATTGAGCTTAATCTGGTATTTTCGAAGTCGATTGAATAACTTCTTTAAGTATTGGAGGTGATCTATTTCGTTTTTGGACTTGGTGATCATATCATCCACATATACTTCGATTTCTTTGTGAATCATATCATGAAATAGCCTGACCATAGCCCTTTGGTAAGTAGCCCCTGCATTCTTGAGTCCAAAAGGCATCACTCTATAGCAGAATGTACCCCACGGCGTAATGAAGGAAGTTTTTTCTCTATCTTTGACAGCCAATTTAATCTGGTTATACCCTGCATATCCATCCATGAAAGAATAGAGAGTATTTGTAGCGGTATGATCTACCAGCATATCGATATGTGGTAAGGGAAAATCATCTTTCGGACTTGCACGGTTTAAATCCCTGTAATCTACGCATACTCTGATTTTTCCATTTTTCTTTATGACTGGCACAATGTTGGCCAACCATTCAGGGTGTTTTGATACAATTAGAAAATTGGCGTCCAACTGTTTTTCTACTTCTTCCTTAATTTTTAAGGACCATTCTGGTTTTACTCTTCTGAGTTTTTGCTTAACAGGCCGAAATCCTTTTTTTAACGGTAATCGATGCTCCACTATACTTTTATCGATTCCGGGCATATCATGGTAGGACCAAGCAAACACATCCATATATTCTCTTAATAGTTGTATTAACCTTTCTTTGACATCATCATCAATTTGGGTACCGATATTTACTTCTTTTACATTATCTTCCTGTCCCAGATTGATGGCCTCAGTTTTCTCTTGATGGGGCTGTATTGATTGAAATTCTTTTTCCAACAGTCTCTGCATGTCCGGGGAGATGGTCCCCTCCTCACTGTCTGACTCAATCCATTCGTCTTCAGCTTTCAGATCTTCCAGGGAGTTTTCAATTATAGACATGACTGTATGGTTATGCTTTGTTTTAGATTTCTTTATTAGACGTATAAGAGGGAAAAGAATGAAAGAGAATATGAACATTATGAAAAATGCCACCCACTCCCTATAGGTATTCACTCTTGCCCCCGGGTATAGAGGGACTGTTGTGTGCAAGGGTTTTTGTGTGCAATTTATATTTCAAACAATTGCAGAAATAATCATACAGCAGTTATTTAAAGCCATACAATAAACATACAGAAGGGTAAAGGCATAATTTCAAATCTTTGCTTAGTTTGAATTTATCCGTCACTAAATGGGATCAACTCTCGGACTTCCCCAGCGGAGTCGCCATCTGTCGCCGCCGTCCGTTCCGACGTCCGGGGGACGTCTTGAACGTTCTGCGAGCGGTCGCGAAAAGATGACTGAGACTCGCGTTTTTTGTTAAAAATATGTTCATTGCTTCCGAGGCGCTCAACGCTGAACTATCCTCTAATAGAAGCAAAGTTTTCGAAAAGGGTTCTTTTGGAGTCGCCACCAATGTTTTGACCATAAACATTGGAAAAGGAGAAAAAGGCATTGATTTCGATAAAAACCAAACTTGGCCATTATAACCAGAGTCGGGTAAGGGAGTTAGTTACGTGTGGGGAAGGTATTAGCACCCCACAACGCCCCTTTCGGGTTCCCTATGACGGATTAATTCATTTAAGTCCAGATTACAAGAAATTACGTGATTACCCTTATTTTATTTATTTAATAAATATGGCTATCTACATGATTTATCTACATTGCATACGAAGTAAATAAAGCAAGTAAAGGAGAAGAGAATTGAGAAAAAACCTCCGTAGCAAGCTTTATATTATAAGTCTTTTACAAAGAGGACGCGTTTCGGCAGTCCTTCGCTCTACAAGCAACTCTCCTCTCGATTACGAGACTTGACTCGACTAAAATTTCTAGAAGAATCGAATGCTGGAATACAAATTCCTTAACCGATTGTTACCTATTAAAGGCAATCAGAAAGATCATTCGAGAGAGGGAGAGAAGAAGACAAGTCCAGGAATTCTCTGGTGTCTGAGGTGTGTGAAATGAGACAAATGAGGCTCCTATTTATAGCATTTTTCGCTGCCTGGAACTTTGGGACGGCCGTCTGGGTTGGGACGGCCGTCCCAAACGTGTTTTTCACGTTGTGCCAATCTGGGACGGCCAGTCTGGGTTGGGACGGCCGTCCCAAATGCAATTTAACGAAGGCCGAGACCCCCGGGGTTTGGGACGGCCGTCCCACATTCGGGACGCGCGTCCCAACCGCTTAATTGCAGTTGGGACGGCCGTCCCAATCCTGGGATGGTGGTCTCGGCCTGTTTTGTCCGAGTCTTCGCGTTCGGGACCCCGGGAAGCTTTCCTTTCCTTTTTCGGACATAGATTGATGCCGATGTGTGTCCGTTGAAGCTTTATCTTCATATAGGAAGTCTTCTTGGCCTTCATTAAGATGCCGGGCGAGCTTTGTCTTTGTGTAGGAAGTCTCTTTTGGCTTTTATTGTGTGAATGAGTGAACTCCGTCTTTTGTTGTGGGAGGTCCTTCTCGTTTTGGGAAGCCGGGTGAACTCCATCTTCGGGCGAAGTTCCTCTAGCTTTTATTTTGAGAGGTCGGGCAAAATTAGGGGTCTACAACCCTCACCTGGTACGAGTTCGCATTTCGCTAAACTCTCGTGGGTACTCACTTCCGAGGTGCTCAACACTGAACTATCCTCTAATAGAAATAAAGTCTTTACAACCCGTTTATTGGTAATGCTTTGGTGAGTATTTTACTCTACCTGATGCGAATATACATTTTTGCTAGATTCTGATGAGTACCTACCCTCATCCGGTATAAACCTTATTTTATAAGGCTCTGGTGGGTACCTACCCCCACCTGGTACGAATCTGCATTTTTGCTAGATTCTGATGAGTACCTACCCTCATCCGGTATAAACCTTATTTTATAAGGCTCTGGTGGGTACCTACCCCCACCTGGTACGAATCTGCATTTTTGCTAGATTCTGATGAGTACCTACCCTCATCCCGTACAAACCTTATTTTATAAGGTTCTGGTGGGTACCTACCCCTACCTTGTACGAATCTACACTTTTGCTAGATTCTGATGAGTACCTACCCTCATCCGATATAAACCTTATTTTATAAGGCTCTGGTGGGTACCTACCCCCACCTGGTATGAACCTGTATTTTTGCTAGATTCTGATGAGTACCTACCCTCATCCGGTATAAACCTTATTTTATAAGGCTCTGCTAGGTACCTACCCCCACCTGGTACGAATCTGCATTTTTGCTAGATTCTGATGAGTACCTACCCTCATCTGGTACAAACCTTATTTTATAAGGTTCTGGTGGGTACCTACCCCCACCTGGTACAGATCTGCATTTTTGCTAGATTCTGATGAGTACCTACCCTCATCCAGTATAAACCTTATTTTATAAGGCTCTGGTGGGTACCTACCCCCACCTGGTATGAACCTGCATTTTTGCTAGATTCTGATGAGTACCTACCCTCATCCGGTATAAACCTTATTTTATAAGGTTTTGGTAGGTACCTACCCCCACTTGGTACGAATCTGCATTTTTGCTAGATTCTGATGAGTACCTACCCTCATCCGGTATAAACCTTATTTTATAAGGCTCTGGTGGGTACCTACCCCCACCTGGTACGAACCCCGTTCTGCAAGGCTCTGATGAGTACCTACCCTCATCTGGTATAATCCTTATTTTATAAGGTTCTGGTAGGTACCTACCCCCACCTGGTACGAACCCCGTTCTGCAAGGTTCTGAACAAGCCTCGTTCTGCAAGGCTCTGATGCCACCTGGTACGAACCCTGTTCTGCAAGGCTCTTGTGGGTACCTACCCCCACCTGGTACGAACCCCGTTCTGCAAGGCTCTGATGGGTACCTACCCGCACCTGCTACGAACCCCGTTCTGCAAGGCTCTGATGATGCACTTTTTGATAATCAATCCTATGGTCATCTGGTTTTGGAGATGTGTTGGTGGCTTATTGTTTCTGATCATGCGCCCATTCCGTGGGGAGTTATTGATTTGACTTTTCTGTTTTAGTCATCTGGTTTTACTGGGGATTTTGTTATTTTTGGCTTTTTCGTTTAGCCATCCAGCTTTGCCGGGGATTATTTGTTTTTGGCTTTTCTTTTTAGCCATCTGGTCTTGCCGGGGATTCTTTGTTTTTGGCTTTTCTGTTTAGCCATCCGGTCTTGCCAGGGATGATTTGTTTTTGGCTTTTCTGTTTAGCCATCCGGTATTTACTGGGGATTCTTTGTTGGTTGCCTCTTATTTAGGCAGGAATCCATTGGGGATTTTTGGTTTGATTGTGCCTCTTAATTAGGCAGATGCTTCAATAGTGGTGAAGGCTTTGTTGTTTTTCGCCTCTGAATAGGTTGATGTTCCACTTGAGGATATTTGCTCTTGATAATACCTCTGAGTAGGCAGATGCTTTATTGGAAGCTTTGTGCTTTGGATTTGTATTGCCTCTTGCATAGGTTGATTTCCCGTTTCTTGGGGATATTGGCCCTTTGCTTGCCTTTGAGTAGGCAGAGGTTTTTCTTGGGAGTGAAGGCTTTGCATTTCACTGGGGATATTCATATTGGGTGTTATAGGCGATTAACTCCCTGAGGATATGAATTTGTAGTTTGCCTCTGTCGTAGGCTCACTGGGGATAGTTTTTCTTTTTGGTGATTTTCCGGGGATTTGATTGTTTTCCGGAGATCTATTTTGAATTGCCCCCTAGGGAGGAATGGAGTTTTTGACTCCTTGTTGGATGCTGATATTTTGAGCTGGCTTTGCCTATGCTCTTATTCCGCTAGGGAATGGATTTTTACCTTTTTCTCGCGATTTTATCTCTTTTTCGCGATTTTGAAAATTTGGCTTTTAAATGTGTGCGCCTTTTTAATTTCTTTTATGCACACTGGCTTTTTGTTATCTGCTGGATGAAAAGATTTCTTTTTTCTCTTTTCTTTTTTGGCGATCCCGGGGAGTTTATTGGCTTCCTGGGGTTCCAATCTTTGATTTGATTTTTTATGATGGAGTCTTGGCTCCCGACCTTTGTGAAGCTCTTTATTGAGCGGGATGAAGAGATTTTCTTCTTTTCCTCTTTTTGTAGATTTTTCTGAAATGCTCTACTTGGAGATATTTATTCGGCCTTTTTCGTGCCTCTATTGGGGAATGAAAGTTTTTCTTTTCTTTATTTTTGTTGAACCCCTGGTGATATGGAGGATTTGACTCCATTTTTTTCTTTGATGAACTCTTGTGTAGTCCTTATTCTCCTTATTCTCCTTTGGGGAAGTGGCGGAGATTCTGGATGAGTGTGCTCGATGACTCATGTGGTGATACAGCTGAGTCGTGAGGTAGTCTTTTTGTTTTGCCTCTGGAGTAGGCAAGGATTTGCTTGGGGATGATCAAGCCTTTCCGTTGGCTTTTTCATGTTGATGACTTCCTTTTTCTTGGATGGAAGGATGTTGATTGAAGCTTCAAATGACTCTTTTTTGACGACTCATGTGGTGGTGCTGAGTCATGAAGTAATTTTTGTCTTGCCTTTGGAGTAGGCAAGGATCCGTTTGGGATCATTGAGCCTTTCTGTTGGCCTTTTTCGGTATACCCTCTTTTATTGGGATAGAAGGTTAGAGCTAGTTTCCTTGAAGCTCTTTATTCTGTTGAAATGGTTTTGATTTCGCCTTTTTCTTTCGCGATTTTGAGTTATTTGAAATCTGGCTTTTTAATATATCACATGTGCCTTTTTACTTTATAATTTTTGTACACGTGGGCTTTTTGAAAGGTAAACAGAAATAACAACTTTTATTTATTACTTCCTTTTTCTTTTTTTTCTTGGTGATACATTCAAGCATTTTTAAACTACTAGAAAATATCTAAAGACCTCCTAATCATCTGCTTCTGGGCTGGAATGGGAGGATGGTGCTGGCGAAGGGATGCGACGGAGTATGCGGCGCTGGAACCTTGCCTGAGTCTGGACCAAATTTTCTATTTGACGATCAGTCCTATCTTGCCTCATGGTCAGCTGACTGAACTGCTGTCGCATGAACTGGAACTGCCCTTCCATGTAGGCATGCTCATCATCTATACGTCGGTATAAGCCGGCGAAATCTGGATCGTATGATTGCTGCTAGGATTCCGAAGTCGTAGGGATGTCCTGTGGTGTGTCGAAATCACACATATCCAGCGAAATCGAGATTATGGGGTTTAAAATAAACCCTGATCCTTGTCGACTAAGGATGTTCATGTGGACCAGTGTTCCTCCGTTAATCGGCTCTGGTTGGAGGCTAGTTGGGAGGTCTTCTCCGTCCGTGCATCCCCAATATTCAGCTAAAGGGGTGAGAAAGGGAGCCACCATAATGGCTCCTGCTGAGCCGCGAGTACCGTAATCCTTTACGGCTTTCAGGAAGGCGTATCCTGGGTTGCATCTATGCCCTTGATGCATACAATAGACAATGAAAAGGTCAGCCAGTGTTACCTTTCCTTGACTCTCCTTCCGGCTATGTATGGTCCCAACTAGCAATTTATGGCATATGCGAAGCGGAGGAGAGAAAGTTGCACCCTTCAGATGTGATGGCAGCGTATGTGCTCCGGTAATTTCTTTCCACATGCTGGTGGTAGTGAGAGCAGCGGGTTTTTCGAGATATGCAGATCTATATTCCGGTGTCCTCGTGTCTGCTCATTGGCAAAAACCCATTATGACATTAAAGTCATCCAGAAAAGTAGTCCGGTATGCCCCGTCCATCCAATAGGAGACGGCTTGAGTAGGTGGCACTCCGGGAGTCATGGACGGCATCTCCACCAGATTGACGGAGGCAAGGAATTCCAGCGTAGCAGTACGGTGGATTCGAGTAGGTGGCTCACGAAGCAGAAAATCCCATCCTATGTTGTGGATGAACCTTCTAACATCTTGATCCCAGCCAAATGTAGCTAGGATTTCAAAATCCAACCGTAGCATGGGATGCCAGGAAAATTGTTGGATATTTGCCATCCTTTGTTGATGTGGTTCTGCCAGCAAAGTGTTGGTGACAGGAGTTCCTCTAGCGGAGGTTCTGGTGCATTTTCTCCCGGATGAAGCCTCTCCATGTTCCATTGTATGCCTTACTCACTTAAGGATGCTAAAAGTGTGTAGAAAGGGAGGAGAAGCAAGATGGAATGCTTGGAATGGGGTACCAAAGCAAGGATCCGCGCCTAACATATATAGGAGGAACTAGGAGTGGTGGGACGACCGTCTGGGTTGGGACGACTGTCTCAAGTTTTTCGAGTTGGTTTTCATGTTTTTTGATGAGAAAGAAGATAGGACTTCGTTCATTGATGTTTTAATGCATGTAATGTTTCATGATATGATCCTATGATCTATTTCAGTTAATATTTCAAAAGTTTTAACTGATGTGCTTTGACTTCGGGCGCATTCTTGGTGTTGTACCTTTCTGTCATCATGTTTCTTGATTAACAAGCTTGGTTGTACCTGATTTGCCATCTCGGAATTTTCTTGTTATAGCTGAAGAACAATCTTTTGTTCGTAGGGCAACTGCCATGACGATGCCTCCCTTCCTTTCCTTAGGGATTTTTCCCTTCCTATTGATCACTATGTTTCCACATTCCCCTTTATTACTTGAATGCTTTATAGTGAAATGGTCAAGAGAAGAGAAAGAAAAAGCATTTACAACAAGGGCTTGTGTTTTAGAGGGATATTTTTTTGTAATAGAGGTTTCTGTAAGAATGACTAGCCAAGGTTGGTCTGTGTGTAGGCTAGTTTAGGTAAACGTTTCGTTCTTATGATGTGGTGTCTTTATTTTACTGATTTGTGGTGCCTTTTTGTGATTGATTAACTTTCCTGGGCCGCCCTTTCAGGTTTTCAGCCTAGGATGTTATGCTTATGTCCTAACTTTTGTCTAGGTTTCCCTTTTTGTATTTATTTTTTAGGAATACCTAGCGGACTTTTCGTAACCCTAACTTTTGCCTAGGCTACCCTTTATTATTGTTCGGGTCTCCTGCCGGGTTTACCCTAACTTTTGTGCAACCCCCTTTTGTGGGTTTCCTACCGGGTATTTTGCCCTTTTATTTTCTTGTCTTGGCCTTTGGCCTTGACGGGCTCTCCTTTTTTGTGTATATATATATATATATATATATATATATATTTGCACAACATTGTCGAAACTTGATTCTATCGAGATAAATTTTATCCATGTTTCTAGTTAATCAATCATATTTGACTTTGCTTTGTGACGCTTTGATTGTTCTGACGCATTTGGAACAAAACGTCTATCTAAACCTTGTTTATTTAAAATGGGGTATAGACATATTTAGCAAGAAGAGAAGTAGATAGTAAGAATAACATTCTTTTGTAATTTTGGGGAAATGTGTGCCCTAGAGATGCTTGGGGGCCGGGCATACCCCGAGGAGTGGTCTCTAATAGTCACTAGGTTTACATCCCTTATAATTGGAAGAAGGACACCTAATGACTAACGCTACCCTTTGCGCTAATACCCCTCCCTTTCAGAATATCGTCTTTGAGGGGTATGACTTTCCTGTTTTCCGTATGGTTTGATCTTTTGTAGGGTTGTACCCTAAACCATACTTTAAAGGATTATCTTTGAAATCCGGTGGCTCTTTTATTCCTTGAGCATTCTTTCCAAGCCCCTGTCCTAGGCGATATCCATATCTTTTCATCATATGGGCCACCTTTGTATTACTAGGAAGTCTTTCTATGTTGGCAATTTCGAGCGCATGAAAAGATGTTTCAAGAGCCTCTTCAGCCGCATCCACATATGGTTGGACAGATAGTTTGCTAATTAGAAAGTCTTCTTCAGCTTGAACTGTGACGAGTTTATCATTTGTCACAAACTTGACTTTCTGGTGGAGCGTTGAAGGTATTGCCTTAGCGCTATGAATCCAAGGTCTACCAAGGAGACAGCTATATGCTGGCGTGATATCCATCACGTGGAAGTCTATGTTAAAAATAGTAGGGCCAATTTGGATTGGTAGACTAATCTCACCTACTACTTCACGTCTTGATCCGCAAAGGCTCGAACAATCGTATTACTCGGGCACATGTGGGTTCCTTGCACTGTTATCTTGTCAAGTGTGCCTTTAGGCATGACATTTAAGGATGACCCATTATCCACAAG
This sequence comes from Sphenostylis stenocarpa, assembly GCA_963425845.1. Taxonomy (NCBI): domain Eukaryota; kingdom Viridiplantae; phylum Streptophyta; class Magnoliopsida; order Fabales; family Fabaceae; genus Sphenostylis; species Sphenostylis stenocarpa. The sequence continues at coordinate 41,047,840 of OY731401.1, forward strand.
AACTTTGGAAATGAGATATTCCTTGCATTTGACAGAAATATGCAAGGGCTTATTGTGATTTGACCCTTCTAAAGGGAGTTCTTCATTTGTGAAGGTAAGATGATTATTGGTTGTAATATTACCAATGATTCCTTCAAACTTGTCTTGGGATATTGTATGCGGAACGAATGATTCATTCAAAACTTTTAACAGTGCGTTTCGATGCAGTTCCGAACTCATTATAAGTGATAACAAGGTTATCTTTGCAGGAGTACGATTGAGTTGATCGATGATAGAATATTCACTTTGTCTTATGTACTGGAGTAACTCATCTATCTCCTCCTTGGATTCTTTTTCCTCTTCGGCCTTATTTTTTGCCTTATCTTTAGGAATATTATCTTGTAATTCCTTGGGGAAGTATATTCTTCCGCTTCTAGTCATGCCCCCAATACCGGTTATGTTGGAGATATCTTGATTAACTGGTGATTCTTCTGAGTATCTCCAAGGTACAACTTTATTTGATGAATAAGGGAAAGGACGAGGCATGAATAAACGTAAAGGCGTTATTGCCTCTTCCCTTTTATCGATTGGAATGATCAACGATGCTTGTTTGTTATCATCTTTGGGTCTATCGACCGTTGTAGAGATTTTGATGACGAAAGGCGTCTTTTCCATTTACTCTGATTTGTGGAAAGCACATCAATTAATCCTTTATTTTTATTATCTTTATTAAAATGAGGAGGGATGTATGATTGTATGCAACTTATGAATGCAATAAACAGTTTAAGGAAAATCCTTTTTATTTTAACTAGAAAGTGTTTATCCTTCTATACAATGCTTTGAAGCAAGTGTTGACAAAAACGGAGAAGCTTGAAGAATCCTATAGGTAAATTAGGCTTTCTTCGTAATTCATCTTCAGCTATTCTCACATGATTTCTGAGCGTCTTGATTTGCTCATGTACCGCCTGGCTCATATCTTCATTATATCGACGAGCCTCTTTTATCTTTTCTTCTTGATGAACGATCAAGGCATGCTGTTGGTCAGACCTCTCTATTACTTGGTCTCTTTCACGAAGTAATTGACCATACTGAGCTAATCCATCTCTTTCTTTATCATGTAGCTCATCCAGGCTTTCTCTGTATCTTTCAGCGGTTTCCCACCACTTTTGTGCTTCTGACTGAGTTTCTACTAGGTCATCCTGTATTAACTTGATCGTTTTTGCCTGTTCTGCAAGCGCACTCTCAAGATGTGCTATTTCGTCATTCATGTCCCGAAATAGACTATCTTGTTCAAGCCTCGGAATTTTCAGTGCTTGTTTAGTCTCTTCTTGATAGTCAGCACAATCATTCTTAAGGCGCTCTATTTCATGGTCCTTCTTTTTACATTGCCTTTTTAGACCATCTATTATAAGGGTTGCTTCTTGCTCTTTTTCTTCGAAGACCCTCAATTGAGCTTCCATTACTTCTACCCTTTTATTTAAGGCATTGACCTGCAACTGTAGCTCTTCATTGACTAATGTTGCAGTGAATGTAGCAGATGGTTGGGGTATCCTTCTACTTTTCCTCCATTCCTCATATTCATGGGACGTAGATACCTGAACCTTTCCGAGTTCTTTATCTCCTATATAGACTGGTCTTTCCCATGCTTTCCGAACAACGGATACTTCTTCAAAGCTATGGGAGTAATGGCATAGACTCAGCCCTCTGAGCTCTTCTTGAGTTGGCACAGTTTGGGTTCTCATGAGTTGTCTCATAGCTATCTTGGGAGAGTAAGCTATACAACCCCTAAGACCTAGTAGTGGTATGCTCAGGTAATCTCCGCATCGTACAAGAATATAACCGGGTCGGAACCAAGGGCAAACCCATGATACATGCTCTATGTTCCAATTTTCTAACTCGGTTTTCCATTCTAAAGCTTGATGATGCTGAAGAGGGATTTTTGCAAAACTTCTTAAAGGATCAGGGAATATGCCCATGTAGCTTGAAGCGTAGAAGTGAGTAATGCCCCATACATATAGTAATGAAGCGCAACATCTAAGTGTTTTCCCTTGTTTCTGTCGGCAAAAATCTACTGAAAGCAGGGTATCAGCAAGAATTACAGGTATAGGACTCTTAGAGTATACATCTCAGGCAAAGAATGCATCTATTGCAGCATGATCCACAACGTTCACATGAAATGGGAATAATATGATTCCGAACATTGCTAATGCTAGAGTTTTGTTGAAGGTAGACCAATCTTTCTTTTCAGCCAAAGAGATTAAGTGGTCTTCTATTATTGACATTTTCCAACCTCGGATGTTCCCTTTTCCCTCAAGGATGGATTGATGAGGAGACAATTGTATGATAGTAGCAACCTTACTCACGGCAACATACATTCCTGAGCAGACATAGACCCCGACTAACTGAGGCCATCTAACCATGAGTTCATATTCTTCTAAGGTTGGTACTAAATCGAACTGTGAAAACTCAAAGCAGTGCAGATTGGGATTCTAGAAGTGGACCAACGCTCTAACAAAGATAGGATCGATGCTGACTTTCAGGAGGTCAAGAATCCTTCCATAAGATTTGTCAAAATTAGCACTGATCTCCGGCGGTATATATGTACACAACTGCCTTAACTTCTCTACACGACATAGAAGGATTTCCACTTTCTTTAACTGTCTATTACTAGATCCCTCCATTATCTAAAAGAAATGAAAAATGCATGATATGAGGATGAGTCTCTGTAAATGCATGCATGCAAGTGTTTGTTTTTCTAAATATTATCATGTTTTATTCCTAATATGATACATGATAGTGCTTGGTTTTTTCTTGAAAAGAAAACTATCTATATGGATGTTTATGGATTTCGATGAAGAGAGTCTTATTTTCTTCTCTTATTATTTTTATGAACATATGTTGTATGAATCATAAGACTTTTGTCAAGAATTTTTTTATTATAAAAAGGAATTTTTATGGCTTTTAATCGTTTTTTACATTTTTTATGACCCTTTATCTCTTTTGTCGGTCAACGTGGCTACTCAACTTACAAAGAACCTGAAACTAAGCTAGCTTAACTGAAGACTGTTCGAGATAAAGTTGGTTATCTTATCACTTTTATGGTTTTTTTTTTAGGGTTTTTCACTATTTTTGTTGTATGATTACCCTATGTTAATGCATCAATATAAATGCAGCAAACGAATGCACACACAATTCATACATCCACGAGCAGAGCCACGCTATTTTTGAGGTGGAGTTTTCCTGCAGAAACGTGCTTGGTTTAGGTGGTTCTAAACTGTTCTCACCAAGGCCAAAGGTCCCCAAGGTGCCCCCATTATAGGGACCTCTCAATCTCTCAGTCCTCGGGTCATGCACGGAACTCCGTGTCAACATCCTTGGACCAAAAGAAGAGAGTTATCACCTTGAGTTGGTGGTTTCTGACAACGGTTGTAGCCCCGTGTGCCAACAAGCCGGTGGTATTCACTCTTGCCCCCGGGTATAGAGGGACTGTTGTGTGCAAGGGTTTTTGTGTGCAATTTATATTTCAGACAATTAGCAGAAAATAATCATACAGCAATTTAAAGCCATACAATAAAACATACGGAAGAGGGTAAAGGCGTAATTTCAAATCTTTACTTAGTTTGAATTTTATCCGTCACTAAATGGGATCAACTTTCTAGCTTCCCCAGTGGAGTCGCTATCTGTCGCCGCCGTCCGTTCCGACGTCTAGGGACATCTCCAACGTTTATGCGAGCGGTCGCGAAAAGATGGTTTAGACTCGCGTTTTTATGTTAAAATATGTTCATTGCTTCCGAGGTGCTCAACAAATGAACTATCCTCTAATAAAAGCAAGGTTTTCGAAAAGGGGTTCTTATGGAGTCGCCACCAATGTTTTGACCATAAATATTGGAAAAGGATAAAAAGTCGTTGATTTTAATAAAAACCAAACTTGGCCATTATAACCAGAGTTAGGTAAGGGAGTTAGTTACGTGTGGGGAAGGTGTTAGCACCCCACAACGCCCCTTTCGGGTTCCCTATGACGGATTCATTCATTAAGTGAAGATTACGAGAAATTACGCTATTACCCTATTTTATTTATACCAAATTCAAAAATGGCTATCTACATGATTTTATTTTATATTGCATACATAAAGCAATAAATAAAGCAATAAAAGAGAAGAGAATTGAAAAGAACCTCCGTAGCAAGCTTTGTATTGCAAATCTTTAACTGTGAGGATGCGTTTTGGCAATCCCCCGCTCTACAAAGACTCTCCTCCCCAAATACAAGATCGACTCGACTAAATTTTAAAGAAGAATCGAATGCTGGAATACAATTCCTTAACGAATTGTTTCCTTTTTAAGGCAATCGGAGAGTTCATTCGCAGTAGGAAGAGAAGACAAGTGTTTGGAGTTTTCTGGAGTGTGAAAAAGTGGCGAATGAGCCTCCTATTTATAGTTTTTGCAGCCTGGCAGCTTGGGACGGCCGTCTGGAGCTTGGAAAACTGGGACAGCCATCTGGGGAAGTTGGGATGGCCGTCTGGGATTTGGGACGGCCGTCTCGAGCCTCAAAACAAGTTGGGACGGCCGTCGGGAACTTGGGACGGCCGTCTGGACTTCTGGGATGGCCATCCCAACTTCTGGGACGACCATCTCGACTATTTTTGCCAGATTTTGTGTTCTGGGACCCCTGGGAAGCTTTCCTTTCTTTATTCGGACGTCGATTGATGCCGATAAACGTCCATTGAAGCTTTATCTTGATATAGGAAGTCTTCTTGGCCTTTATCGAGATGCTAGGCAAGCTTTATCTTCATATAGGGAGTCTCCTTTGCCTTTATTGAGAGGCTGGGCAAAATTAGGGGTCTACAAGCCTTTTAGCACTTTAGAGTGACTCTGAGCATTATTCCAGAGTTCGAGTGAGCTTTCCGATTTCCGTTTAAGGTAGAAATCGGTTAAGGAAGTCTCCTTTTGAGATGTCTGACCCTCGGTAGGGTGGTACTCTTATTTTTTGTTCGAGGGAGGAGTGACTCTGTAGAGTGCGGGGATTGCCAAAAAGCATCCTCAAGTTCGAGATTTATAAAAGCTCACTTCGGAGGTTCTCCTTCATATCTCTTATCTTTTACTGCTTTCTTTTACTACTTTCCTTGTATGCATTAGATATTAGGATAATGTAGACATTTAAATTTTGCCAGTAGTTTAAATAATAGGGTAAAAACATAATTTTTTTAAGTATTTATTTGTTAAACTAGTCCATCATAGGGAACCCGAAAGGGGCGTTGTGGGGCGCTAACACCTTCCCCACACGTAACTAACTCCCTTATCAGACTCTGGTTGTAGTGGCCAAAGTTGGTTTTTTCTAAAACCAATGCCTTTTTTTTTTACCTTTTTCATTGTTTAAGGTTAAAACACTAGTGGTGACTCCTCGAACCCTTTCGAAAACCTCGCCTTTAGGTCCATCCCGGTTATCAGATAGCCTAAAGGCGTTGAACCACTTCTTTCAAAAAACAGGAGTCAATCAAAACCATCGCGTCGCTCCAACCGCCTCTTTTGATGGCGGCGATAGATGGCGACTCCACTGGGGAAGGTAGAGAGTTGATCCCATTTAGTAATGGACTAGTTTAAGAAATAAAAACTAAAAATTATGCTTTTACCCTTTCTTGCTTTATAACATGTTTACTATTTGGCTTTAATAATTGTTGTATGCTTATTTTCTGCAATTATCTGAAATAAAATGTACACAAACCCTTGCACATAACAGTCCCTCTATTTCCGAGGGCAAGAGAGAATACACATAGGGAGTGGGTGGCAGGTATGACTGACCATGGTAATGGCCTTAGTGCCAGCAGGTCATTGTCGGAAACCACCACTCAATGTGATAACCTTCTTCTTTTGGTCTAAGAATGTCGACATGGAGATCCGTGCATGGTTCAAAGACTAAGAGATTGAAGGGTCCCTATAATGGGGGCACCTTGGTAAGAATAATTAGAACCTACCTTTGCCAATGCACTTTTCTGCAGGAAACCCCTACCTTGTAATTAAACAACGTCACTCTATTCGCGGATGAGTGAATTGTTTGTGCATTTGTTTGTTGCATTTGATTGTTGCATAACATAATCATACAACAAAAAAACAAACAAACAAAATATATAAAACAAAATCTCAAAAATCTTTCACAATAAACACCCTTATCTCGAATAGTCTGCCTTTTAGCTAGCCTGGTTTCAGGTTCTTTGTAAGCTAAGTAACCACGCAGTCTGACATAAGAGATAAGGGATGATAAAACCATTCTTTCGCAATAAACCAACTTTATCTCGGATAGTCTGCATTTTAGCTAGTCTGGTTTCAGGTTCTTTGTAAGCTAAGTAGCCACACAGTCCGACAGAAGAGATAAAGGGGTAATAAAACAAATAAAAAATCAAAATGAAACTCATAGCATTTAATTAGAAATAACATAAAAAGAATTTTGACAAAGTCGTATCATTCATACCTACCTCATCTCATAAGTGGAAAAACCAAGAGATGAAATAAATGTAGTATGCATTCACATCATCTAAATCTCTCAAAAAATGGGTCTTAGGAGCATTTATTGGAAAAATTGTTGGGCCAAATCCTCTTTGGGGATTTGACACCTATTCGTCACCTCTTTCTCTTTGTTTTGATATGTTGTGCGTCCAAATTTGACATCTCAGTCAAAAGTTATGCCACTTTGAATATTTTCCGACTTTTTTCATCATAAAAGGTCCTTTTTATACTAGCACATGCATAAATATATTCATTCTAGGGAACACTAGATATCTTAAGACAAGGGCAAAAGAGACCCAAGTTTGTTTGTGACCTTCGTGACAAGGAAGGGACAAGTGTACTAAGGTGTGATGATGACCCCCATTATACTTGTCAAATCTGTGATGGGGAAGGAACCATTACCCCGAGGTGGGTATGATACCCCACAAAGCGTAAGTTTTAAGGAGGATACCTAAGCCATTGTCTTAAGACATTCCATCCCATAAATCATTCATTTTAAACAATAAAATTCTTTTTGCATTCTAGAAAGCGGTTGGTATTCTTCATGCCCTCATCCGCATAAAAAAAACACAAAACCCCAAACACTATCATACATCATGTTAGAAAATAAAACATGATAATGTTTAGGAAAAAACAAACACTTGCATACATGCATCCACCAAAATTCATCCTCATAAGATGCATCTAATAATAGATAGTTGAAGAAAGTGGACATTCCATAATACCATGAAAAGAGATTAGGGCATTCGCATGCCATGCACAATAAGTAAAAAAGAAAATAAATAGAAACTCTAACCCGCCTATGGGTTCATTTAGGCTTCTCCGCATTTTTAAAAAAAAATGTACTTCGAAACATTGCATTGAGGAATGTACACTGTCTGGATGAAATAAATAAAATTTTTTGTTTTCATCATCTCTTCAATAATAAGATAATAAAAAGAAAGGATTAATTGATGTGCTTCCCATGAATCAGAATAAGATGAAGAGCAAACCTTTCGTCGTCAAGTTCTCTCTAACGGTTGATCTGCCTAAGGAGGATAATAAGCCTCAACCGTTGGGTATCCAAGTTAATAAGGAAGATGGGGCAAGGATGTCGTCACATTTGTTCACCCCATTCATCAAATAATGTTGTACCGTGGAGATACGCAGAAACATCACCCATCATTGAGAATATCTTCAGCATAGCCGGCATTGGGGGCAGAATTAGAAGTGGAAGAATCTATTCCCCCAAGGAGCTATAAGATGATGCTCCTACGAATAAAGGAAAAAAATAAAAAGACCAAAGAAAGACATAATCCAAAGAGGAAATTGAGTAGACTTTGGATTCACAACGCTAAGGCAGTTCTTTCAACGCTCCGCTAAAAAGACAAATTCACGGTAGACGACAAGCTGGTCATGGTTCAAGCTAAAGACGACATTTGGATCAGCAAGTCGTCTGCCCTACCTTGTATGGATGCGGGTGAAGAGGACCTTTGAAATATCTTTTTCCAATATGAAAATACTTCCCCAACAATATGAAGGTGACCCACATGATGCGGAAATATGGATATAGCCCAAACCAAGGGCTCATTAGAAACTCTCAAGGAATAAGGGAGCCACTAGATTTTAAAGACAATTCTTTGAAGCATGACCCTACAAAGGATCAAGCTACACCGATAAAAGGGAAGTCTCTTCTCTGCACCTCAAATCAGATTTTCCCAAACGGAGGGGTCCAAGCTTTGAGAGTGACTTTAGACATTAGGTGTTCTCCTTCCAATTTTAAGGGGTTGTCACCGCCGTAAAAAAGAAGGCGGTGGGAGCGACGCGATGGTTCCAACTTTCCTGTTTTTCGCGTTTTTATGGGTGAGGTTACAACGCCTTTAGGTTGTCTGATAACCGGGCTAACCTAAGAACTAATTAAAAGGGGTTCTTATGGAGTCGCCACTGATGTTTTTACCGAAAACATCGAAAAAGGAGAAAAAAGGCATTGTTTTTTTGAAAGACCAACTTTGGTCGTTAAAACCAAAGTTGGGTAAGGGAGTTAGTTACATGTAAGGGAAGTATTAGTTCCCCTACGACGCCCCTTTCGGGTTCCCTATGATGGGCCAATTATTTAATAAACAAACTTTTGAAAAGACGCTTTTACCCTTTTATTTTGCGGAATCAAAATAATGATTACATGGCCCTAATGTCTATTATGCAATTTAATCATAAAAATAAAGATAGTAAAAGAGAGGGAGAGAGTGAAGAAACCTCCGAAGCAAGCTTTTTAATTAATTCTCTTGAAAATAAGGTGCATTTTGGCAACCCTTTGCTCTTACAACGCTGGAAATCTCTCGAAAATGCTATAAAAAAAGATCTCTAAGACTCTCAGAAACTTCGGAAATGATTCAGAGGGACTTTAGGAAGAGAATTTGAAGAAATTGTAGAAGGGAAAGTGGAAGAACTGTGTGAAATGAGGGGGGAGCGCTCACTATTTATAGGGATTCGCGCCTGTCAGGTCGAGACGGTCGTCTCGTCTAACAAGGTCGAGACGCCCGTCTCGTCATTCGGGACGGCGGTCTCGACTTACAAAAGTGGCGAGACCGCCGTCTCGTTTGGCGAGACGACGATATCGACTTTTCCAGTGACGAGAAGGCCTTCTCGCCAAATGGGAGGCGGGTCTCGCCATTAGCAAGTGGCGAGACGGCCGTCTCGCCAAACGAGACGACGGTCTTGACTTGCATCAATGGTGAGACGGCGGTCCTAAAAAGCGAGACAGCGGTCTCAACTCCTGAAGGCAAAAATCCTTATTTTTGTACATAAAATCCTTCCTACTCTAACATGGGGCCTAATAGTATCTCCTAATGGATTTTTAGGCTTCGTCCATCTTCAAATAGTAGGTCTTCTACTCTTATTTTGAGGTCGAACAAGATTTGGGGTCTACAGCTGCCCCCCGTTACCCGACTAGTCGATTGCTGGCTTGTCGTGCCGAGTAGATCGATTGGAGGGTAAAGGAGTTGACCCTCTTACCCGGTTACCCTTTGAATGTTCCGTCTTGCGGCAGTTGATCTTCTGGGGAAAAGTGTGTTGTGCGCCTCCAGGATGCTCCTTCTGACGGTAGCTGATCCCTTCGGTTGATGAGTATGAACCCCCATCTGGTTTGACGAGTATGAACCCCCGTCTGGTAAGCCCCCTTTTGTAAGGCCTGATGAGTACACACCCCCATATGGTGTTTGACAAGTATGAACCCTCGTCTAGTAAGCCCCCTTTTGTAAGGCTTGATGAGTACACACCCCCATATGGTGAAATGCCTCCGGATGCTCCTTCTTGCGGTAGCTGACCCTTTGGCTGTGGTGGCGGCTTACTGCTCTAGCTCATGCACCATTTGGGAAACCTTAGGATGCTCCTTTGATGCGGTAGTTGACCCCTTGGTTGATGAGTACGGACCCTCGTCAGGTTAAGTGCCTCCAGATGCTCCTTCGATGCGGTAGCTGACCCTTTGGCTGTGGTGGCGGCTTACTGCTCTAGCTCATGCGCCTTTGTTGTGATATTTTCTTTTGTCTTTGTTTTTGTCTTTTTTGGGAGTGCTCGTCCGGTCTGTGCCGGGGATTCTTTTGGTGTTCATCCAGCTCGTTAGCTGCTGGGATGGTCTTTGACTTGCAGCTCGACTTTGGTCGGTTGTTGAAGAAACTTTTGGTCAATGTATCTTTTTGGTAAAGTCGGTGAAGTCCTACTGGGATATTTTTTGGGTGTTTCCTATTTTTCGAATGCAAGCACAAAGCTAATCTTTTTATATGAATGCTTTTTTGGTTTTTTTATTTGCCTGAAGTATTTTGTTTGGTTTGATTTTGACAAAGTTATTTTTGTGCGACTATTTGTGCGTGGATGCTCTTAATGCAATTTATTTTTAGTTGTGGCACCTAGAAAGTGACTGGTACTTTCTCTGCTGTTCTTCCCGTGATTTTTCTTATGACATTTTTGTTTTTATTTTAGCCCTATCTTTTGCCTAGACCGCCCTTTGCGGGTTTTCGATCTAGCAGGCTGCCCTATTTTTGCATGAGACTGTCCTAGCAGGCGCTGTTTATTTTGATCTTGTTTTCCTTTTCTTTCTTATGCTTTCTTGTATTGCTTGTTTTATGCATGCTCATGTTCGTTAATACAGAGGCATTCTCACAAGTAGGTCAAGAGGAGAGAAGACAATTTTTATTGATATAATCAAATGGTTTATTTTTACAGGAGGATTTACAAAGGAATTTATAAGTAGGGCTGGCCAAGGTTGGCTAAACTGTATAGGATATAACAATCATGCCTGTCATTTCTGTTTCTCTATTTTTCCTTGTTGCTTCAATTGAGATGCTCGAGCTCGGAGTGAAGATCATGCGAAGTCTGCTTGCTTCTGTGAAGGTATTACCTTAGTCGCCTTGCGGTTTTCGGCTAAGGTAATCATTGCTCCTTTTTTTCCCCAGGACGTATCCTAGCGAGGAATATGGACCCTGTCTTTTGCCCAGGATGCTCTTTGCGAGTTTTCATCCTGACGGGTCATGAGCAATGTCTTCAAGCATAGTATTTCTTTACCACATCTGAGTTGACTGGATGTCGGAGCTCTTCTCCGTCCATGTTGGTGAGGATAAGGGCTCCTCTTGAGAAGACTCGCTTGACCACAAAGGGTCCTTCATAGTTTGTTGTCCATTTTCCAATTTTATCTTTCTGGGTGGGAAGCAACTTCTTTATTACCAAATCTCCTTCTCGAAAGGTGTGGGGATTGATTTTCTTGTCGTAGGCTTTCTTGATCTTCTTTTGATAAACTTGCCCCCGACATATGGCGTCCAACCGTTTTTCTTCGATTAGGTTCAGCTGATCGTACCGACTTTGGACCCATTCGGCTTCTGCCAATTTTGCTTCCGTAACGACTCACAGGGAGGGTATTTCGACCTCTATTGGTAGTACAACCTCCATGCCGTATACGAGGGAAAATGGAGTAGCCCCTGTAGAGTTTCGTACTGAAGTTCGGTACCCGTGCAGGGCAAAGGGCAAGATTTCATGCCAATCTTTGTATGTTACTACCATCTTCTGGATGATTTTCTTGATGTTCTTATTGGCTGCCTCTACTGCACCGTTCATCTTCGGTCGGTATGGAGAGGAATTGTGGTGTTGAATTTTGAAGTCTTGACATAATTCCTCCATCATCTTATTATTGAGGTTGGTCCCATTATCAGTAATGAGCCTATGAGGGATGTCGTACCGACATAGAATATTTTTCTTGATGAAGGTGGTCACCACTTTTCTAGTCACGTGCGCATATGATGCTGCCTCAACCCATTTGGTGAAGTAGTCAATGGCCACTAAGATAAAACAATGACCATTAGATGCTTTGGGCTCGATGGGTCCGATGACGTCCATGCCCCAAATGGAGAATGGCCATGGTGTAGCCAGGGTACTGAGAGATGCGGGCGGCACGCGAATATTATCGGCATAGACTTGGCACTTGTGACATTTTTTAGCATATTGGTGACAATCGACCTCCATTGTGGACCAAAAATACCCTGCCCTTAAGATTTTCTTTATCATGACATGTCCAGGTGCGTGGGTCCCAAAGGTTTCTTTGTGAATTTCTCTTATCATGGTTTGGGCTTCTTCATGGTCTACACACCTTAAGAGAGTGGAATCGAAACTCTTTTTGTAGAGGGTTTCTTCAATCAACGTGAACCCTACTGCCCTTTTACGAATGGTTCGTTTATCATTGATTCCTTCGGGGTATTCGCCTTTCATGAGGTATTGCTTTATATCGTGATACCAAGGGTTTTGATCGTGCTCGTTATTTATTGTCATGCAAAAAGATTTTTTGTCATGCAGCTTGATTTGGATGATTGGCATCTCATGCTCTTGATTTAAAGAAAACATGGATGATAGAGTGGCGAGGGCGTCAGCAAATTGATTGTCTTCGCGAGGAATATACTGGAAGGTGATGCTTTCCATTTTCGAGACTAAATCGCGGATGTGCTCTGGATATGGGATTAATTTAGAGTTTCGGGTTTCCCATTCACCTTTAAGTTGATAGATGACAAGGGATGAATCGCCGAAGACTTTGAGTTTAGTAACCCCATGATCTAGAGCCGCTTGGATTCCTAGTGCGCATGCTTCATATTCGGCCATGTTGTTGGTACAGTCAAAATTTAACCTGGACGTTACAAGAATATATTTCTTCTTAGGGGATATCAAAATAGCTCCTATCCCATGTCCAAGCATGTTTGAGGCTCCGTCGAAGAACAAGGTCCATGCCTCTTCTTTGGTCTCTTCATGTTCGATGTGCATGATATGTTCATTGGGAAAGTCGTCTTGTAGGGACTGATACTCGTTTGTTGATCCATGGGCTAGATAGTTTGCTAGGGGGCTACCTTTAATAGCTTTCTGGGTGACATGAATGATGTCAAACTCTGAGAGGAGTACTTGCCACCTAGCTATTCTTCCGGTCAGAATGGGCTTCTCGAAGAGGTATTTGATTGGGTCCATTTTGGAGACCAGCCATGTCATATGCCCAGCCATATATTATCGGAGACGTTGAGTGACCCACACCAATGCGCAACAGGTCTTTTCAAATGGTGTATAACGAGTTTCATAGCCTAGGAATTTTTTGCTGAGATAGTAAATGGCTCGCTCTTTCTTCCCGGTTTCATCTTGTTGACCGAGCACACATCCCATGGATTCTTCGAGTATTGACAGATATAGGATCAGAGGTCTTCCTTCAACAGGGGGTACCAATACTGGCGGTTAAGCATGTTTTTATTTTATCGAATGCTTGTTGGCATTCTTCGTTCCACACCGTTGGTTGATTTTTGCATAATAGTTTAAACATGGGTATACATTTGTCTGTTAATTGTGCAATGAAACGGGCAATATAGTTGATCCGACCCAGAAATCCTCTAACCTCCTTTTCTGTGTTTGGCGGGGGCATTTCCAAAATCGCCTTGGTTTTGTCAGGGTCCACCTCGATTCCTCTTTTCCTGACGATGAACCCCAAAAGTTTTCTTGACCGTACTCCGAAAGTACATTTCGCTGGGTTTAATTTGAGTTGATACTTTCGAAGCCGATCGAATAGTTTCTTGAGATACCGAATGTGGTCTATCTCATTTATGGACTTGCCGATCATGTCATCCATGTATACTTCTATTTCCTTGTGGATTATGTCGTGGAATAGTGTGACCATAACCCTTTGATAGGTAGCCCCTGCATTCTTGAGTCCGAAAGACATTACTCGATAGCAAAAGGTACCCCATGGTGTGATAAAAGAGGTTTTTTTCTCTATCCTTGACAGCTAATTTAATTTGATTGTACTTCGCATACCCGTCCATGAAGGAATAGAGTGTGTTAGTAACGGTATGGTCTACTAGCGTGTCTATGTGTGGTAAGGGAAAGTCATCCTTTGGACTTGCTCGATTGAGGTCCCTATAATCCACGCATACCCTGACCTTACCGTTCTTTTTGATGACAGGTACTATGTTGGCCAACCACTCAGGGTATTTGGACACTATTAGGAAATTGGCGTCTAGTTGCCTTTGTACCTCTTCTTTAATCATTAATGACCAATCTGGCTTGATTCTTCTGAGTTTTTGCTTCACAGGTCGAAACCCTTCTTTTAATGGCAGTCTATGCTCCACTATACCTGTGTCGAGCCTGGGCATGTCATGGTAGGACCAGGCAAATACATCCATATATTCCTTTAGAAGTTGTATCAATCCCTCCTTATGCTACTTTCTATTTGGGTGCCAATGTTTATCTTTTTCTCATCATCCCCTTCTCCCAAATTGATAGTTTCTGTTTCTTCTTGGTGCGGTTGTATAATGCGTGCTTCTTTTTCCAACATTCTTTGCATGTCCGAGGAAATGGTCCCCTGCTCACTGTCGGACTCAACCCATTCGCCTTCGGCTTCCGGAGTCCACAGAGATTCATCAATCACAGACATGATGTGTTTTAGGTTCTGTTTTAGTCATAGATTCTATTATTCAATTATTTTTTAAAGAATAATAAATAGAAAAGGGAAAAGAATGAATATGATAAGAAAATGTCTCATGTATTAAGGAAAATGGAAACGTATGTACAAGCCCTTTTAATCAGAGTTCCTGTGGCCACGAGCGGGGACCGTAGGAAATACAAGAGAAAGCTTAAAAAAGGCACCCTAGGGGCTGATCCTCCCGATCCTCCCTCTCTGCTACTCTGGTTTTGACAGAGGCTTGGCATCTACATCGGAAGCAGAGGCATCAAAGGTTATCCAACTAGCATCAATTAGCTCTTGGACCTTATATTTCAAGGTCAAACAATTGTCCATTGAATGCCCAGGTGCATCTGAGTGGTAGCTACATTTTTCGTTGGGCTTGTACCACTCGGGGTAGGGAGGCTCCATTTTCTTGGGAGGAACACGCGCCAGAAGATTGGCCTCCAGTAACTGGGGCAACAGCTTCGCGTAAGAGGTGGAGATAGGGGTGAACTTCCTCTCCCTTCTTCGTCGTTTCCGCTCCGTCTGTGAGGTGGAGGAAGGGGTTGCGAAATTAATGGCGTGTACAGTCTCCTCCTTCTTTTTGAAGGGTTTTTTGAATGAGGTGCTGGAAGAAGAAGGTCGCGCTATTTTCCCACTCCTCAACCCCTACTCCACTCTTTCTCCTACAGTGACTATGTCCGAAAAAGGATTGGAGGTACTGGTTATTGCTTTATCGTAGTAAGCTCCAGTCAGTGAATCAATGAATATAGCCACTGTTTCCTTATTCGTCAGTGGAGGATCTATTTGGGCAGCCATTTCCCTCCACCTTTGGGCGTACGCTTTGAAGGATTCGTCGTCCCTTTTGCTTAGGGTCCTAAGATCTGACCTGTCGGGGGTCAAATCGATGTTGTATCGGTAACGACGAAGGAAAGTGTCAGCTAGCTGTTTCCAGTTTTGGACCTGCCCTCTCTCCAACTGCATGTACCAGTTGAGAGCTATGTCAGTCAGACTCTCCTGGAAGCAGTGGATCAAGAGTTTTTCATTTTCGGCATGCACGACCATTGTCACCGCCGTCAAAACGAGGCAATCGGAGCGACGCGATGGTTCCGACTTTCCATTTTCGCGTTTTTATTGGTATGGTTACAACGCCTTTAGGTTGTCCGATAACCGGGTTGAACCTAGGGGCGAGGTTTTCGAAAAGACGCTCTTGGATTGTCCGATAACCGGGCTAACCCAAGAACTAACTTTTGAAGGGTTCTTCTGAAGTCGCCACCGATGTTTTTACCGGAAACATCGGAAAAGGAGTGAAAAGGCATTGGTTTTCGAAAAACCAACTTTGGTCATTAGAACCAGAGTTGGGTAAGGGAGTTAGTTACGTGTAAGGGAAGTGTTAGTTCCCTTACGACGCCCCTTTCGGGTTCCCTATGATAGGCCAGCTATATTAAATAAATAAACCGGTGAAAATACGCTTTTACCCTTTTATTTTGCGAAATTTTAAAAATTATGACTACATGGCCCTATTATCTATTGCATAATTAAAAATAAAGCGGTAAAGGAGAAGAGAGAGAGTGTGGAAACCTCCGAGGCAAGCTTTCTATTAATTCCTTAATAATTTGGGTGCTTTTTGGCAGCCCTTCACTCTTTACAACGCCAAAAGCTCTCGAAAATGCTATAAAAAACTCTAGAAAACTCTAGAAAACTCTCAGAAACTCCGGAAATGCTTTGGAGGGGTTCTAGAAAGAGAATTTGAAGAAATGTCTAGAGAGAGAATGGAAGAACTGTGTGAAATGAGGGGAATGGCGCGACTATTTATAGGGATTCGCGCCTGTCAGGTCAAGATGGCCGTCTCGTTTGACAAGGTCGAGACGGCCGTCTCGCGATTTGCGAGTGGCGAGACGGCGGTCTCGACCCTAAAAGGCGAAAATCCTTATTTTCATGCCAAAAATCCCTCCTATCCTAGTATGGGGCCTAATAGTCTCTCCTAGTGGCTTCTTAGGCTTCATCCATCTTACAATAGAAGGTCTTCTGGTCTTTATTATGAGGCGGGGCAAGATTTGGGGTCTACAGCTGCCCCCCCCCCCTTTACCTGACCAGTCGGCTGTTGGCCCGTTGTGCTAAGAACGACTGGAAGGTAAAGGAGTTGACCCTCTTGCTCGGTTACCCTTCGGATGTTCCGTCTTGCGGCGGTTGATCTTTTGGGGAAAATTTGTGTTGTGCACCTCCAAGATACTCCTTCTGACGGTAGCCAATCCCTTCGGTTGACACATGGTAGAACCTCAGGATACTCCTTCTGACGGTAGCCGATCCTCTCGGTTGATGGGTATAAACCCCCATCAGGCTGGTAGTTGCAGTCTGCTGTGTGTTGGACTGGATGAGTATAAACCCCCCATCAGGCTGGTAATTGCAGTCCGTTGTGTGTGTTGGACTGGTGGTGGCAGCGGCTTACTGCTCGGGTGGCTCATGCGCCTAGTGTTGAGAAGTGCTTTCTTGTCTTTGTTTGTTTTTTATGGGAATGGTCGTCCGGTCTGCGCTGGGGATTTTGGTGGTGTTCATCCAGCTTGTTGGTTGCTGGGGATTCTTTGATTTTGATTCTTTGGTGGTGGTTATCCGACTTCGCTGGTCGTCGCACAGTCTGTTGTTCGACTTCTGCTTGGTTGTCGAAAATTGTTGGTTTGTTTTGGGGATACATAATTGACAAGGTCTTACCGGGGTACTCCTGAGTGCTCCCTATTTTCGCATGCAAGCATGAAGCTGAGCTTTTTATATGAATGTCTTTTTGGTATTTTATTTATCTGAAGTATATTTGTTTGTTTTGATTCTGACAAAGTCCTTTTCGTGCAACTACTTGTGCGTGGATGTTTTTGATGCAATCTATTTTAATTGGGGGGCATCTAGAAAGTGACCGGTACTTTCTTTTTTGTTCTCTCGTGACTATTCTTTTTGTTTTAGCCCTATCTTTTGCCTAGACCGCCCTTTGCGGGTTTTCGATCTAGCGGGCTTAATTCTTGCCTAAGATATTTCGGTGGACTTTTTCTTTTTATGAAGGCCTTAACTTTTGCCTAGACTGCCCTTTGCGGGTTTTCGATCTAGCAGGCTACCCTATATTTTTTGCTTGGGACGGTCTTGGTCGGCGCTGTTTGTCTCGTTTTTCTTATACTTTCTCGTATTGCTTGTTTTATGCATGATCATATTTCGTTAATACAGAGACATTCTCATAAGTAGGTAAAGAGAAGAAAAGACAATTTTTATTGATATCACCAAATGATCTATTTTTCATGAGGATTTACAAAGGAATTTGTAAGCAAGGCTGGCCAAGGTTGGCTAAGCTGTATAGGATACATCAATCATGCCCGTGATTTATGTTTCTCTGTTTTTCCTGGTCACTTCAATTGAGATGCTCGAACTCGGAGTGAAGACTGTGCAAAGTTTGCTTACTCCTGTGAAGGTGTTACCTTAGTCGCCTTTGCGGTTTTCGGTTAAGGTAATCATTGCTCTTTTTCTTTTTTTTTTTTTTTGTGTTTTTTTTTTAAACCTCTAATTTTTTCCTAGGACGTATCCTAGCGAGGAATGCAGACCCTATCTTTTGCCCAGGACGCTCTTTGCGAGTTTCATCCTGACGGGTCATGAGCAATGTTTTCAGGCGTAGTATTTCTTTACCGCATATGAGTTGATAGGATGTCGAAGCTCTTCTCCGTCCATGTTGGTGAGGATGAGGGCTCCTCTTGAGAAGGCTCACTTGACCACAAAGGGTCCTTCGTAGTTTACTGTCCATTTCCCAATTTTGTCTTTCTGGGCTGGAAGCAGTTTCTTTACTACTAAATCCCCTTCTCGGAAGATGCGGGGATTGATTTTCTTGTCGTAGGCTTTCTTGATCTACTTTTGATAAACTTGCCCCTGACATATGGCGTCCAGCCATTTTTCTTCGATTAGGTTCAGCTGATCATATCGACTTTGGACCCATTCGGCTTCTGTCAACTTTTCTTCCATAACAACTCGTAGGGAGGGTATTTCAACCTCTACTAGTAGTCAACCTCCATTCCGTATACGAGGGAAAATGGAGTAGCCCCTGTGGAGGTTCGTACTGACGTTCGGTAGCCGTGTAGGGCGAAGGGCAACATTTCGTGCCAATTTTTGTAGGTTACTACCATCTTCTGGATGATTTTCTTAATATTCTTATTGGCTGCCTCTACTGCACCGTTCATCTTTGGTCGTTACGGAGAGGAATTGTGGTGTTGAATTTTGAAGTCTTGGCACAATTCCTCCATCATTTTATTATTGAGATTGGTCCCATTATCAGTAATGAACCTATGAGGGATGCCATATCGACATAGGATATTTTTCTTGATGAAGGTGGTCACCACTTTTCGAGTCACATGCGCATATGACGCTGCCTCAACCCATTTGGTGAAGTAGTCAATGGCCACCAAGATAAAACGATGGCCATTAGATGCTTTGGGTTCTATGGGCCCGATGACGTCCATGCCCCACATAGAACATGGCCATGGTGTAGCCAGGGTACTGAGAGGTGCGGGCGGCACGTGGATATTATCGGCATAGATTTGACACTTGTGACACTTTTTAGCATACTGGTGACAATCAGCTTCCATTGTGGACCAAAAATATCCTGCCCTTAAAATCTTCTTTGCCATGACATGCCCAGGTGTGTGGGTCCCAAAAGCTCCTTTGTGGATTTCTCTTATCAAGGTTTAAGCTTCTTCTTGGTCCACACACCTTAAGAGAGTGGAATCGAGACTCTTTTTGTAGAGGGTTCCTTCAAGCAACGTGAATCCTACTGCCCTTTTTCGAATGGTTCGTTTATCATTGTCATTAATTCCTTTGGGATATTCGCCCCTCATGAGATATTGTTTGATGTCATGATACCAGGGATTTTGGTCGCACTTGCCATTTACTGCCATGCAAAAAGCTTGTTTGTCATGCAGCTTGATTTGGATGATTGGCATCTCATGTTCTTGGCCCAAAGAAAACATGGATGATAGAGTGGCGAGGGCGTCAACAAATTGATTGTCTTCCCGAGGAATATACTGGAAGGTGATGCTTTCCATTCTTGAGACTAAATCTCGGATGTGCTCTAGATATGGGATTAATTTGGAGTTTTGGGTTTCCCATTCGCCTTTAAGTTGACAGATAACAAGGGATGAATCACCGAAGACTTTGAGTTTAGTAACCCCATGATCTAGATCTGCTTGGATCCCTTGTGCACATGCTTCATATTCAGCCATGTTGTTGGTACAGTCAAAATTAAGCCTGGCCGTTACAGGGATGTGTTTCTTTTCAGGGGATATCAAAATAGCTCTTATCCCGTGTCCGAGCATGTTTGAGGCCCCGTTGAAGAACATGGTCCATGCCTCTTCTTTGGTCTCTTCGTGTTCGATGTGCATGATATGCTCATCAGGAAAGTCATCTTGTAGAGACTGATACTCGTTTGTTGACCCATGGGCTAGATAATTCGCTAGGGGGTTACCTTTAATAGCTTTCTGGGTGACATGAATGATATCAAATTCTGAGAGGAGAACTTGCCACCTAGCTATTCTTCCAGTCAAAATGGGCTTCTCGAAAAGGTACTTGATTGGGTCCATTTTGGAGACCAACCATGTTGTATGCCGAGCCATATATTGTCGGAGACGCCGAGTGACCCATACCAATGCGCAACAGGTTTTTTCGAATGGTGTATAACAGGTTTCATAGTCTAGGAATTTCTTGCTGAGATAGTAAATGGCTCGCTCTTTCTTCCCGATTTCATCTTGTTGACCGAGCACACATTCCATGGACTCTTCGAGTATTGACAAGTATAGGATCAGAGGTCTCCCTTCAACGGGTGGTACCAATACCGACGGATTGGTTAAACATATTTTGATTTTATCGAATGCTTGTTGGCATTCTTCATTCCACACCGTTGGTTGATTTTTGCGCAACAATTTAAAGATGGGTATACATTTATCCGTCAACTGCGCGATGAAACGAGCAATGTAGTTAATCCGGCCTAGAAAACCTCTGACCTCCTTTTCCGTGCTTGGTGGAGGCATTTCCAAAATTGCCTTGGTTTTGTCGGGGTCCACTTCAATTCCTCTTTTGCTGACAATGAACCCTAATAGTTTTCCTGAGCGTACTCCGAAAGTACATTTTGTCGGGTTTAGTTTAAGTTGATACTTCCGAAGTCGGTCAAAAAGCTTTTTGAGGTATTGAATGTGGTCCATCTCATTTCTGGACTTGGCAATCATGTCATCCACATATACCTCTATTTCCTTGTGGATCATGTCATGGAACAGTGTGACCATAGCTCTTTGATAAGTAGCCCTTGCATTCTTGAGTCCAAAAGGCATTACACGGTAGCAAAAGGTGCCCCATGGTGTGATGAAGGAGGTTTTTTCTCTGTCCTCAACGGCCAACTTAATTTGGTTGTACCCCGCGTACTCGTCCATGAAGGAGTAAAGTGTGTTGGTAGCGGTATGGTCTACTAGCGTGTCTATATGTGGTAGAGGAAAGTCATCTTTTGGACTTGCTCGATTGAGGTCCCTATAATCCACGCATACCCTGACTTTTCCGGTCTTTATGATGACGGGTACTATGTTGGCCAACCATTCCGGGTATTTGGAAACTACCAGGAAATTGGTGTCCAGTTGCCTTTGTACCTCTTCCTTGATCATTAGGGACCAGTCTGGCTTGATTCTTCTGAGTTTTTGCTTCACAGGTCGGAACCCTTCTTTTAATGGTAATCTATGTTCTACTATACTCGTGTCAAGCCCAGGCATGTCATGATAAGACCAAGCGAATACATCTATATATTCCTTTAGAAGCCGTATCAATCCCTTTTTTATGCTACTTTCTATTTGAGTGCCGATGTTTATATTTTTCTCATCATCCCCTTCTCCCAAATTGACAGTTTCTATCTCTTCTTGATGCGGTTGTATAATGCGTGCTTCTTTTTCCAGCATTCTTTGCATGTCCGGAGAAATGGTCTCCTGCTCACTGTTGGACTCGACCCATTCACTTTCAGTTTTCGGGTTCCATAGAGATCCATCAATCACAGACATGATGCGTTTTAGGTTCTGTTTTAGTCATAGATTTTATTATTCAATTATCTTTGAAGGAATAATAAATGAAAGAGGGAAAAGAATGAATATGACAGAATGCCTCATGTATTAAAGAAAATGAAAGTGTATGTACAAGCCCTTTTAATCAGGGTTCCTGCGGCCACAGGCGGGGACCGCAGGAAATACAAGAGAAAGCTTAAAAAAAACCTAGGGTTGATCTTCCTGGTCCTCCCTCTCTGCTACTCTGGCTTCGATAAAGGTTTGGCGTCGACATCAGAAGCAGAGGTATCAAAAGTTATCCACCCAGCGTCTATTAATTCTTGGACCCGATACTTAAGGGTCAAGCAATTTCCTATCGAGTGTCCGGGTGAACCCGAGTGGTAATCACATTTCTCGTTTGGTTTGTACCACTCGGGGTAGGGAGGTTCCATCTGCTTTTTGGGAGGAATGTAGGTTAAGAGTTTGGCCTCCAACAGCTGTGGTAGTAGCTTACCATAGGAAGTGGAGATTGGAGTGAACTTCCTCTCTTTCTTACGAGGCTGCCTAGCTGTTTGTGGGGCAGAAGAAGGAGTGGCAAAGTTGATTGCATGCACGACTTCGTCCTTCTTCTTGCCAGCAGGCTTTCTGAACGAGACACCAGCTTGGGAAGACTGTGCTATCTTCCCACTCCTCAGTCCCTACTCTACTCTTTCACCCACAGTGACTATGTCCGAAAAAAGGTTGGAGGTACTGGCTATTGTCTTGTCGTAGTACGCTCTAGTAAGTGAATCTATGAACATAGCCACCGTCTCCTTATCTGTCAGAGGAGGCTCTATTTGGGCGGCCATTTTCCTCCATCTTTGGGCGTATGCTTTAAAAGGTTCATCGTTCCTTTTGCTCAGAGTCCTGAGGTCTGACCTATCGAGGGTCAGATCAATGTTGTATCGATAACGACGAAGAAAAGCGTCAGCCAATTGTTTCCAGTTCAAGGCTTGCCCTCTTTCCAACTGCATATACCAATTGAGAGTTGTGTCATCCAGACTCTCCTAGAAGTAGTGGATCAGGAGTTTCTCGTTCTCGGAGTGTGCAACCATTTTACGACAATACATCGTAAGATGGTTCTTTGGGCAGGTCATCCCGACGTACTTGGGGAAGTCTGGGATTTTGAATTTGGGGCGGAAATGGATATTCTTCACTAGGCACATGTCCGCTACCTCCTTGACGTCAAAGTTGTGTCCCTCTACCGCCTTCAGCCTTTCCTCTAGGATGGAGATTTGTTGTTTGGACACCTCCGGGGTGAGGATGCGTGCAGTTTTGGCATCCTTTCCGTCGTAGAAGTATTCTTCTTCTTCTTCCTCTTTGTGGCGAGAGGCGTGTTCCGTTTGGGCTTCGCCCTTGTTTTGACCCTGGCGCACGACCTCCATCAGTTGAGCCACTTGCTCACGGAGGGTATTGACCTCTGCAGTGAGCTTTCGATTTTGTTCCTCTAGGTTCTCCATTGCTCTGGCCTTTTGTGCACGAGTTCGGGTGGGGAGAGGACCAACCACTTTCTAGAAGGCCCGGAAGAAATTTATTAATGCATGTTGAGTGTTGAACTAACATGGATATGTTTATGTATGAGAGATTCTGTTTAAATGATGCTAAATGCACTCTCACTTTTTATTCTCTCTCTTGGTATTTCTTTACTCATGATATGATGTAATATGGATAATACGACTTTGTCAAAATCATTTTTATAAATATTTTGATTTTGTTATTATTATTATTTTATTTATTTTAGATTTATTATTATTATTTTTTATATAGCCTTTTATCTCTTCTGTCGGACTACGTGGCTACTTACCTTACAAAGAACCTGAAACCAGGCTAGCTAAAAGGCAGACTGTCCGAGAAAAAAAAATGGCTTTATGCGAAAGAATAGTATTTAGCGTCCCTTATCTCTTCTGTCGGACTGCGTGGCTACTTAGCTTACAAAGAACCTGAGACCAAGCTAGCTAAAAGGCAGACTGTCCGAGATAGGGGTGTTTATTGCAAAAATGTTTTTTGTGATTTTTCTGTTGTTTGGTTATGCTATGCAACAGACAAATGCAACAAACAAATGTACACACAATTCAATCATCCACGAACAGGCGAGAAGTCGTTTTAATCACGAGGTAGGGTTTTCCTGTAGAAAAGTGCTTCGGCGAAGGTAGGTTCTAACTATTCTCACCAAGGCTAAGGCCCCCAAGGTGCCCCCATTATAGGGTCCCCACTCTCCAGCCTTCCGACCATGCTTAGCACTAAGGCCATAGTTAGTCTTTGTGCCAAAAGAGGAAGGTTATCACCTTGAGTGGTGGTTTCCGATCACACTGGTGGGCACAAGGTTGTCACTACAGCGAACCGTACCTGCCACCCACTCCCTATGGATTTCCCACTTGCCCCCGGGTATAGAGGGAACTGTAGTGTGCAAGGGTTTGTGTACAGTTTGTATTTCAAACAATTGCGTAAGTATAAACAAGCAACAGTTATTAAAGCCAAGCTTTAAAGCATGTTATAATACAAGGTAGGGTAAAAGCGTAATTTTCTTGGTTTATTTATTTTAAGTTGGCCCATCACTAAATGGGATCAACTCTCTAGGCTTCCCCAGTGGAGTCGCCATCTGTCGCCGCCGTCAAAACGAGGCGGTCGGAGCGACGTGATGGTTCCGACTTTCCATTTTCACGTTTTTGTTGGTATGGTTACAACACCTTTAGGTTGTCCGATAACCGGGCTGAACCTAGGGGCGAGGTTTTCGAAAAGGTGCTCTTGGATTGTCCGATAACCGGGCTAACCCAAGAACTAACTTTTGAAGGGTTCTTCTGGAGTCGCCACCGATGTTTTTACCGGAAACATCAGAAAAGGAGTGAAAAAGGCGTTGGTTTTCAAAAAACCAAATTTGGTCATTAGAACCAGAGTTGGGTAAGGGAGTTAGGTACGTGTAAGGGAAGTGTTAGTTCCCTTACGACGCCCCTTTTGGGTTCCCTATGATAGGCCAACTATATTAAATAATTAAACCGGTGAAAATACGCTTTTACCCTTTTATTTTGCGGAATTTTAAAAATTATGACTACATGGCCTTATTATCTATTGCATAATTAAAAATAAAGCGGTAAAGGAGAGAGAGAGAGAGTGTGGAAACCTCCGAGGCAAGCTTTCTATTAATTCCTTAATAATTTGGGTGCTTTTTGGCAGCCCTTCACTCTTTACAACGCTGGAAGCTCTTGAAAACGCTATAAAAAACTCTAGAAAACTCTCAAAAACTCCGGAAATGCTTTGGAGGGGTTCTAGAAAGAGAATTTTAAGAAATGTCTAGATAGAGAATCGAAGAACTGTGTGAAATGAGGGGAATGGTGTTAGAATCGCGCAGCGGAATGTTCGCGTGGTCGGACAAAAACCAAGAGGGGGGGTGAATTGGTTTCTTAATAAAAATTAGGTTTTCAAAATTTTCCCCAAATTTTATCGATTAAAAACTGCGTAAATGTAAATAGAGAAGATTACACAGTAGGTTTATACTGGTTCGGATCAAAAGACCCTACATCCAGTTGCTAATCACTCAAAAGAGGATTAACGCTGTCACTAAGAACAAATTGTTACAAACAGATTACAAATGAACAGATAAAGATCAGAATACACCTCTCTTGAAATCCACAAGAGATGATGAACAGCTTTCCCCGGAGACGAGACAAGACACAATCCACTAAGAACTCCACTTAGTGATTCTTATCGCTTCTAGCCCACACCAGGTTCGAAAGCCCCCTTTCCTTGCAACAAACAGTTCTCCGGCACTCACAACACTTAACTTTTGTATGGAAAAGGTTGTTCTTCTTTTCTCGAGTGCCAAAGGAGAGTTTAAGTAGGGAAATTAGGGTTTAGGATTTGGGGATTTCGAAACTAGGGTTCTTGGTAATTGGGTTTTCGAAAATAGGGTTTGTTTGAAGTTTAAAATCGAAACAGACTGGAATAATCGATTATTTGGAGTAATAATCAATTAAAACAGAGCCAAATACGTCGAACCCAATCCTCTCGGTTTAATCGATTATTTGATGAAATAATCGATTATCTCGTACTGAATCGTATCGGAATAATCGATTATTTTGTCGTTTAATCGATTAAAGCAGTGAGTTTTAGACAGAAAATGGTTTTCTCACTGTTTTAATCGATTATATACTTATTTAATCGATTAAAGCCGAGCTCGAATGATAAATTTGAGCATTTTGAAGCATCTAAGTTACAGACTATGTACCGGCTATCTTAGACTCTAAAATTACGAGACTCAATCAAGCTAAAACAGAGTTATTACAATACGTAAATCATCAATCTTCAATCTTCAATACTCTAAGTCTTTAAGCTCTTGGATCATCATCAAAATCAACATTCTTCATGATCATTATTTGCAACATCAAGTCCTTGAATGTTCAACAATCTCCCCTTTTTGATGATGATCAAAATTATCTTTTAAAGCCCTTGTAATAACCTGTTTTATCCGTCATACTAACACACACATTAAACATACCAGATAAAATTTAAAATTGAATATAGGCTTTAAATTTTTCTCCCCCTATTTTGATTATAATAAAAAAGAACTCTGAAAGAACAAACATTAGATCTCCCCCTCAAAATATGCATAATTTAGAGAAAGCTCCCCCTTAATCATAGCATGAAAGAAGCATCATATTTTATTTCATAATCATTCATCCATTACAACATCAAGACAATAACAAAAGAAAATACATAACAGAATTTAAAATTCTTCACTATCATGATCATTAAAGTGTGCATCAAATCTATTCTCTAAATGACACACTTTATCGCATTTAATCGATTATATCTCAAAATAATCGATTATCTCTATATCAGACAGCTTTAATCGATTATTTCTAGCAAATAATCGATTATCTGAGGCATTTAATCGATTATTTCTAGCAAATAATCGATTATCTGAGGCATTTAATCGATTATTTCACGAAATAATCGATTATTCCAGAGGAGAATACCCTGTTTTGGACATTTTGAGGGAAAATAATCGATTATCACTTCCAGTAATCGATTATTCCAGAGGCTATATCAAGATTTTGAGATTTATATGCTAATTGATGTTTAGTGTCTACATAGAATCTATCCTTGGGTAGAGGCTTAGTAAATATATCTGCTAATTGATGTTTAGTGTCTACATACTCTATTTTGCAGTTTCCTTTGCTGATATGATCTCTTAAAAAGTGATGTCTAATCTCAATATGTTTAGTCCTAGAGTGCATTACTGGATTCTTAGTTAGATTGATTGCACTCGTATTATCACACATTAATGGAATGTCATTTAAATATATGCTATAATCCTCTAATTGTTGTTTCATCCACAGAATTTGAGCACAACAACTACCAGCTGCAATATATTCAGCTTCAGTGGTAGATAAAGCAACACATGCCTGTTTCTTGGAATGCCAAGATATTAAGGATGAACCTAACAAATGACATGTCCCACTAGTGCTTTTCCTATCAATTTTACATCCACCATAATCAAGCATCGAATATCCTAATAAACTAATACAAGCATTAGACGAATACCACAAGCCAAACCCAAGTAGTTCCTTTTAAGTATTTTAAAATATGTTTTACTACAATTAGGTGAGATTCTTTAGGACAAGCCTGAAATCTAGCACACACACGACGTAATGCATAATATCGGGTCTACTTGCAGTTAAGTATAATAGTGATCCTATCATACCTCTATACATAGTTTGATTAACTTCCAAACCTGATTCATCCTTGTCTAGATAGCATGAAGTTCCCATGGGTGTGTTAGCTTCCTTTGAGGTGTCCATACCAAACTTTTTGAGAATCTCCTTGCAGTATTTAGTTTGAGAGATGAAAGTGTCATCTTTAAGTTGCTTGATTTGAAGTCCAAGGAAGAATGTCAATTCTCCCATCATAGACATTTCAAACTCTCCCCGCATAATCTTAGCAAATTCTACACACAACGAATTATCAGCTTGATCCAAAAATAATATCATCAACATATACCTGGACCAATAAGATATGTTCTTTAACTTTCTTAATAAACAAGTGTAGAATCAATTCTTCCTCTTGAAAAATCATTTGCAGTTAGGAAACTACTTAATCTTTCATACCAAGATCTAGGAGCTTGTTTTAACCCATATAATGCTTTCTTTAATTTGTAAATATGATTAGGATTATTAAAATCTTCAAATCCAGGGGTTGCTCTACATATACTTCTTCTTTGATAAAACCATTTAAAAATGCACTTTTAACATCCATTTGATATAATTTAAATTTCATCATAGATGCATAGGCAAGAAGTAGGCGTATAGCCTCTAACCTGGCAACAGGAGCATAAGTTTCATCATAATCTATACCTTCCTCCCGACAATAGCCTTTTGCAACAAGTCTCGGCTTTATTCTTTGTTATATTACCATCTTCATCAAGCTTATTTCTAAATACCCATTTAGTTCCAATGACTTGATGTGACTCTTCTCTTGGAATTAATTCCCGGACTTGATTCCTTTCAAATTGGTTAAGTTCTTCTTGCATGGCTATGCACCATTGATCATCTTTAAGTGCTTCCTCAATGTTTTTAGGTTCTATCTCGTGACACAAAAGCAACAGACATACAAAAATTATTCATATTTCTTGTTCTTACCCCTTTTGAGATGTCACCTATGATGTTGTCCATTGAGAGTCCTCTAGGTGATTGCCATTCTTTTGCTAATTGAGGAGTTTGAGAAGGTTCATTATCCTCCAAATATAATTCATCAAGAGCCTCCTTTATATATTCATCATCACCTGCAAGTCTTTTATTTGACTCAAGAGGATTTCCCCAAGGTCTACAATCTCATCAAAGGTAACATGTATAGATTCTTCTATATTTAAGGTTCTCCTATTAAATACTCTATACGCCTTGCTAGTTAAAGAATAACCTAGAAAAATGCCCTCATCGGCTTTTGAATCAAATTTTCCTAGATTGTCCTTTCCATTATTTAGTACAAAACATTTACAACCAAAAATTTTCAAATGTGCAACATTAGGTTTTCTACCATTAAACAATTCATATGGAGTAGATTTTATAATTGACCTAATGAGAATTCTATTTAAAACATAACATGCAAGTACTAACCGCATCAGCCCAAAAATATTTAGGAACATTAGATTCATTTAACATAGTTCTTGCAAGTTCCTCTAATGACCTATTTTTCCTCTCAACTACACCATTTTGTTGGGGAGTCCTAGGAGCGAAAAGTTATGTAATATACCATTTTCCTCACAATAATTCTCAAACTTTTCATTTTGAAACTCACCACCATGGTCACTTCTTAAAACTTTAATTCTTAGGTCTTTCTCATTTTGTATTTGTTTAGCAAACTTTCTAAAGACCTTAAAAGCTTCACTTTTCATAGTTAGGAAAAATGTCCAAGTGTACCTAGAGTAATCATCAACAATTACAAGTCCATAATAATTTCCACCAAAGCTTTTTATCCTAGAAGGTCCAAATAAATCTAAATGTAATAATTCTAGGGGTTTTGAAGTGGAAATCACATTCTTTGATTTAAATGATGATTTAACTTGTTTACCTTTTTGGCATGCATCACACAATCTATCTTTTTCAAATTTCAATTTAGGCAATCCAATAACTAAGTCTTTTGATATCAATTTATTCAAATGATGCATGTTTATATGAGCCGCTCTTTTATGCCATAACCAAGGGTTCTCTTCCTTAGCAACTAAACATGTTATACTAGACTCATGTAAACAATCCAAATCAATCAAATATATATTGTTATGCCTAATGCCTTTTAATTCTACTTTTTCGGAATCTATTAAATGTATGGTGCAAAATTGGCTTTCAAAAGTTACCTTGAATCCTTTGTCACACAATTGGCTTATGCTAAGAAGGTTATGCTTTAGCCCATCAACAAGAAGCACATCCTTAATCTCCAATGTGTTTGCACCACCTATGTTTCCAATTCCGAGAATCTTCCCTTTGTTGTTATCCCCATAAGTCACATATCCTTGTTCTTTGGCTTTGAAACTTACAAATTTCGTTTTATCTCCAGTCATATGTTTTGAGCATCCACTATCAAGATACCACATATACTTCTTTGATTTGGAAGTTTCCTACAAAACAAGAACATAGTAAACTTAGGTCCCCATAACTTTTGGGTCCTTGGGGTTAGAGATAAACCAAATTATTTAACAATTGGAACCCAAATGTATTTACCTTTCGGAACACCAAAATGTTTAATTTTACACTTATTTGAAGTGTGACCTTGTTTCATACAATAGAAGCATGCATTTGAAGTAGTTTTAGAACAAGATACATTACTAACATGATATGCTCTAGTTCCTTTTTCTACCCATACTCTTTTCTTTTTAGTTTTACTCTTTTTCAAAGGAACTCTATGATTTACATTATTTTGAGCAAATACCATTTCATGCTTCTTAAGATCATCAATTTCTTTTTCGGCTTTGTCAAGCAAATGGTTAAGAATATCTATGTCATATTCATGCTCTTTACAATTTGCACAAGCTAAGTCCTTATCATCATTCTCATCTATGCATACAATTTTCGTTTCTAAGGTTTCCTTTTCCTCTAAACATGTGATTTTCATTTTTAAGGACTCTACCTCCATTTTGGAACTACTTAAACTCTTTTTCACAGCTTTGTATTTATTGTTCAAGTCCTTAAAAGCACTAAACAATTCATTATATGCATTTTGTAATTCATCAACATCATTTTCATCATCACTTGAGGATGAGTCGGAATCACTAACCTCAAAGTCGGAAGAAATGATGTCATTTGCCAACAAGCAAATGTTAGCTTCCATTTCTGAGTCGCTTGATTCCGAAATTGAGTCACTATCATCGGTTCCTTCATAAGTTACTCTTAGTTTTGCCCACATCTCTTGAGCACTCTTACAAGTGGATATTCTGTAAAACTCATCAAGGGTTAAAGCAGATGAAATTATATTTCTAGCCCTAACATCATATTGCGCTTTCCTATTTTCTTCATCCGACCATCTAGAAAATTGTTTTGGTACTTCTACTCCATTTTCAAAAACTTTAGGAATAAAAGGACCGTTTAAAATAGTGTCCCAAACGCCTCTATCAACAGACTCTAAAAATATTTGCATACGTACCTTCCAGAAAGGATAATTTTGACCCGCAAAAAGTGGGGGTCTGTTGATAGACGCACCTTCGGCAAAAGTTTGATTTTGTCCGGCCATTTTCGAAAATTTGAATGACTATCAAAGCAAGCTCTGATACCACTTGTTAGAATCGCGCAGCGGAATGTTCGCGTGGTCGGACAAAAACCAAGAGGGGGGGTGAATTGGTTTCTTAATAAAAATTAGGTTTTCAAAATTTTCCCCAAATTTTACCGATTAAAAACTGCGTAAATGTAAATAGAGAAGAGTAGAGAAGATTACACAGTAGGTTTATACTAGTTCGGATCAAAAGACCCTACGTCCAGTTGCTAATCACTCAAAAGAGGATTAACGCTGTCACTAAGAACAAATTTACAAACAGATTACAAATGAACAGGATAAAGATCAGAATACACCTCTCTTGAAATCCACAAGAGATGATGAACAGCTTTCCCCGAGAGACGGCACAGCACACAATCCACTAAGAACTCCACTTAGTGATTCTTATCGCTTCTAGCCCACACCGAGTTCGAAAGCCCCCTTTCCTTGCAACAAACAGCTTCTCCGACACTCACAAGCACTTAACTTTTGTATGGAAAAGGTTGTTCTTCTTTCTCGAGTGCCAAAGGAGAGTTTAAGTAGGGAAATTAGGGTTTAGGATTTGGGGATTTCGAAACTAGGGTTCTTGGTAATTGGGTTTTCAAAAATAGGGTTTGTTTGAAGTTTAAAATCGAAACAGATCGGAATAATCGATTATTTGGAGTAATAATCGATTAAAACAGAACCAAATACGTCGAACCCAATCCTCTCGGTTTAATCGATTATTTGATGAAATAATCGATTATCTATACGGAACTGTACGGAATAATCGATTATTTTGCTGTTTAATCGATTAAAGCAGTGAGTTTTAGACAGAAAATGGTTTTCTCACTGTTTTAATCGATTATATACTTATTTAATCGATTAAAGCCGAGCTTGAATGATAAATTTGAGCATTTTGAAGCATCTAAGTTACAGACTATGTACCGGCTATCTTAGACTCTAAAATTATAGACTCAATCAAGCTAAAACAGAGTTATTACAATACAGAAATCATCAATATTCAATCTTCAATACTCTAAGTCTTTAAGCTCTTGGATCATCATCAAAATCAACATTCTTCGTGATCATTATTTGCAACATCAAGTCCTTGAATGTTCAACAAATGGTGCGGCTATTTATAGGGATTTGCGCCTGTCAGGTCGAGACGACCGTCTCGTCTGACAAGGTCGAGACGGTCGTCTCGCCATTCGAGATGACCGTCTCACCTTGCAAAAATGGCGAGACGGCGGTGTCTCCAAACGAGACGGCGGTCTCGCGATTCGTGAGTGGCAAGACGGTCGTCTCACCAAACGAGACGGCGGTCTCGCCACTTTCGCAAGGCGAGACAGTGGTCCTGAATACGAGATGACTGTCTCGACCCTGAAAGGCGAAAATGCTTATTTTCATGCCAAAAATCCCTCCTATCCTAGTATGGGGCCTAATAGTCTCTCCTAGTGGCTTCGTAGGCTTCATCCATCTTACAATAGAAGGTCTTCTGGTCTTTATTATGAGGCCGGACAAGATTTGGGGTCTACAACCATCTTACGACAATACATTGTAAGATGGCTTTTGGGGCAGGTCAGCCCGACGTAGTTGGGGAAGTCCAAGATTTTGAATTTTGGAGGGAAATGGATGTTCTTCACCAGCCACATGTTTGCCATCTCTTTGACATCGAAGTTGTGCCCCTCCACCGCCTTAGTCTCTCCTCTAGGGCGGAAATTTGCTGCTTAGATACCTCCGGGGTGAGGATGCGTGCGGTACGAGCATCAGACTGGAGATGCTCTTTTTGGTCGTAGAGGAATTCTTCTTCCTCTTCCTCTTCATGGCGGGAGGCGTGCTCAACTCGGGCTTCGCCCTTGTTTTGACCTTGGCGCACGGCCTCCATCAGTTGTGTCATCTGCTACTTGAGGGTGTCAACCTCCACAGTGAGCTTACGATTTTGTTCTTCTAGGTTCTCCATAGCTTTTGCCTTTTGCGCATGGGTTCGGATGGGGAGAGGACCAACCACTTTCTAGAATGCCCAAAAGAAGTTTATTAATGAATGTTGAGTGTGGGACTAGTATGAATATGTTTATGTATGAGAGATTCTGTTTAGATGATGCTAAATGAGTTCTTTCCTTTTATTTTCTCTCTTGGTTTTCTCCACTCATGATATGATGTGATATGAATGTTTTGACTTTGTAAAAAAAAACGTTTTATTTATTTGCTAGATTTGATTTGGATTTTTATTTGATTTTATTTTAGAACCTTTTATCTTTTCTATCGGACTGTGTGACTACTTAGCTTGCAAAGAACCTGAAGCCAAGCTAGCTAAAAGGTAGATTTTCCAAGATAAAAATGGCTTATTGTGAAAGAATAATGTTTAGCGTCCCTTATCCCTTCTGTCGGACTGCGTGACTACTTAGCTTACAAGGAACCTGAAACCAGGCTAGCTAAAAGGCAGACTGTCCGAGATAAGGGTGTTTATTGCGAAACATGTTTTTTGTGATTTTTCTGTTGTTTGGTTATGTTATGCAATCAAATGCAATAAACAAATGCGCACACAATTCAATCATCTGCAATCTGGCGAGAATTCGTTTTAATCACGAGGTAGGGTTTTCCTGCAGAAAAGTGCATTGGCAAAGGTAGGTTCTAACTGTTCTCACCAAGGTTAAGGCCCCCAAGGTGCCCTCATTATAGGGTCCCCACTCTCTAGCCTTCCGACCATGCTTAGCACTAAGGCCATAGTCAATCTTTGTGCCAAAAGAGGAAGGTTATCACCTTGAGTGGTGGTTTCCGATCACACTGGTGGGCTCAAGGCCATCACTACAGCGAACCGTACCTGCCACCCACTCCCTATGGATTTCTCACTTGCCCCCGGGTATAGAGGGAACTATTGTGTGCAAAGGTTTGTGTACAGTTTGTATTTCAAAGAATTGCATAAACATAAACAACAGTTATTAAAGCCAAGCAATTAAAACATGTCATAATACAAAGTAGGGTAAAAGCGTAATTTATTAGTTTATTTATTAAACTGGCCCATCACTAAATGGGATCAACTCTCTAGGCTCCCCCAGTGGAGTCGCCATCTGTCGCCACCGTAAAAAAGAAGGCGGTCGGAGCGACGCGATGGTTCCGACTTTCCTGTTTTTCGTGTTTTTATAGGTGAGGTTACAACGCCTTTAGGTTGTCCGATAACCGGGCTGAACCTAGGGGCGAGGTTTTTGAAAAGGTGTTCTTAGGTTGTCCAATAACCGGGCTAACCTAAGAACTAATTAAAAGGGGTTCTTATGGAGTTGCCACCGATGCTTTTAAAAAGGAGAAAAAAGGTGTCGGTTTTTTGAAAAACCAACTTTGGTCGTTAAAACCAGAGTTGGGTAAGGGAGTTAGTTACGTGTAAGGGAAGTATTAGTTCCCCTACGACGCCCCTTTCGGGTTCCCTATGATGGACCAGTTATTTAATAAACAAACTTTCAAAAAGACGCTTTTACCCTTTTATTTTGCAGAATCAAAATAATCATTACATGGCCCTAATGTCTATTATGCAATTTAATCATAAAAATAAAGACAGTAAAAGAGAGGGAGAGAGTGAAGAAACCTCCGAAGCAAGCTTTTTAATTAATTCTCTTGAAAATAGGGTGCGTTTTGGCAGCCTTTCACTCTTACAACGCCGGAAATCTCTCAAAAATGCTATAAAAAAGCTCTCTAAGACTCTCAGAAACTCCAAAAATGCTTCGGAGGGACTCTAGGAAGAGAATTTGAAGTAATTGTATAAGGGAAAGTGGAAGAACTGTGTGAAATGAGGGGGGGAGCGCTCACTATTTATAGGGATTCACGCCTGTCAAGTCGAGACGGCCGTCTCGCCATTTGGGACGGCCGTCTCGACATACAAAAGAGGCGAGACCACCGTCCCGTTTGGCGAGACGACGGTATAGACTTTTCCAGTGACGAGAAGGCCTTCTCGCCAAATGGGAGGGGGTATCGCCATTGGCAAGTGGCGAGACGGCCCTCTCGCCAAACGAGACGGCGGTCTCGACTTGCATCAATGGCGAGACGGTGGTCCCGAAAAACGAGACGGCGGTCTCGACTCCTGAAGGTGAAAATCCCTATTTTTGTACAGAAAATCCTTCCTACTCTAACATGGGGCCTAATAGTCTCTCCTAATGGCTCTTTAGGCTTCGTCCATCTTCGAATAGTAGGTCTTCTGCTCTTATTTTGAGGTCGGACAAGATTTGGGGTCTACAGGGGTTGTAAATCCAATGACTATTAGAAATTATTCCTCGGGGCTAGCCCGATCCCCGAGCATTGTAGGGCATATATTTCCCTAATAATTACAAAGAATGTCATTCTTACTATCTGTTTCTCATCTTGTTAATCATGTCTAAACCTCATTAATAACCATGTTTAAGTAAACATTTTCAAAACGCGTCAAAGTAATCAAACTGTGCCATTGACCAAAATAAAAGTCAAATCCATCACCATTGATTGACTAGAAACACGAATAAGGTTTTACCTCTTTAATAAAGCCGTGTTTCACCAATATTATGCAAACAAAACAAAATATCAAAAGAAGCCCATAGAAGCTAAAGGCCAAAAAGAGAGGGCAAGATGAAAGAATTAATGGTTGAGTTTAAGAGGGGGGGTGAATTGAACTTTAAAACTTTTTCGCAAAACTTACTTTCTTTTGGAAGAATGAGTTATCTTTATTCAATCTTTGCAAAGGTAATTTGGTTTAAACACAGCACAATTAAAGACAGAAAATAAAAGAGATGAAAGAAGAATATTAACACACAAATTTATACTGGTTCACTCTAATCCAGAGCTACATCCAGTTCTTGACAAACCTGTCAAGTTCCACTAATACCAAGTGAAAAATACAACCAGTAGATACTCACCAATCTACCCCAAGAACTATCTTGCAAAACCCACAAGACAGAATCTTGAAAACCACCCAAGTAACCAAATCCGATTCATCGTACCAAGTGCAGATCACAATCCAACCTGCACAATCAAACTTTTACAAAAGAATATGGAAAGAAAAACCTGGACTTGAAGTTTCTAATTGTCCAGAACCAATTCTAACAAGCACTTTCTCTCTTTGAATGACCACAATTCTGATCACAAGCACCTTATGATATGAAAAAGATTCTTGAATGCAGAGAAAGTCACGTATGAAAGTTTCACAGATTGATTTCACAAGTTTTCTCAAGTAGTGTGTTGTATTGTTGTATTTTAAAAGATAGATCAATTCTGTATATATAGAGTAAAACATAGAATCAGAATGCTTCAACTGTCAAAAACTGTTTTAGAGAGTCAAAAGATCGATTAGATTGAAGTAAAACAGTTTAGAAGAGACTCTGATCGATTAGAACTGAAGTATAATCGATCAGACCGAGTTATGATCGATCAGAATGAAACTATGATCGATCAGACCGAGTTATGATCGATCAGAATAAAACTATGATCGATCAGAATATATTTCAATCGATTAAAACGTCGATTCAATCGATTGATTTCATTTAAAGCTCCATTTCAATCGATTGATTCGAGTTTTTAATGGATTGAAACAACTTAATGAAAAATGACAGCTCTTCTGTTTCAATCGATTGAAAGTCATTTCAACAGATTGAAATCCTGCAAACACTTAGTTAAAAAAAAAACCTCTCTGTTTTAACAGATTGAAAAATATTTCAACAGATTGATTTTCTGAAAAAACTCTTAGACTGAAAAAATCTTTCTGTTTCAACAAATTGAAAAATCATTTCAACAGATTGAAAAATGCGAAACTTTGATATTGAAAAATTCATTGAGTTATTTTAACTTGTTGATTCCGCGAATCAATCAATTGAAAATACGATTATATATGACCACTTATTCTTTTAAGTGATTTTAACAGATTGAAAATCCTTTTCAACAGATTGAAAAAACTTAGTTTGTTCTTTTAATACTTAGATGTTAGTTTTTCATGCAGAAAAATGATTTTCAATGGGATGCAACATTATAAGG
Organism: Sphenostylis stenocarpa; assembly: GCA_963425845.1. Taxonomy (NCBI): domain Eukaryota; kingdom Viridiplantae; phylum Streptophyta; class Magnoliopsida; order Fabales; family Fabaceae; genus Sphenostylis; species Sphenostylis stenocarpa. Next base: position 41,084,521 of record OY731401.1, read on the forward strand.
TGCTTATCACAGAATATATTGGCCTATCAAGAGATTAAGTGCTTAAACTAAAAAACCTAATCATCTACACACCCACAACCTAAGCTATATCTATGTCTTCATCAAAACCACCAAGTGCTTGTCTTCATCAAATCCACCAAGTGCTTCAATCTCCCCCTATTTGATGGAGACAAATAACCACTGCACCTGCATAAAAAAAATAATGACTGCAGACATATATTTTGTGGTGTGTGTGTAGTGACAGTTTTAAGCAAAATACTTCTCCCCTATTTGATCGCATCAAATAGATTGTTTTAGTTACAGATCCAATGGGGCCACGTGGATACCCGAATATAAAACAGAACATTAAAAACTAAGAAAAGAAAACAGAATAACAGAAACATAAAAAATCTTCATTCGTCCCCGGGGCCTTGATTGAATTGCAGTTCCACAATCCTGTTGTAAATGTCTTCTATTTGATTATCAATATGCTGGAACCTTGCAATGAAATTTTCATCCAAATAATGCTGCCGAGCCCTCAGAGCAGCAGTCATCTGCATATGCCTCCTTTGGTCTGAATGCAGTTCGCTCATTTGATGTAACATTGTTCTTTCGAACTGAGACAGAGGCGTGCCACGGTCAGGCGGTGGATTGTATGGAATCATCTCCATTGGGTTCACCTCTTCCATTGGATCAGACGGACGTGCTGCAGAAGTTCCAGGAATATCAGTGTTGATTCCTTCCTCTTGCTCTTCTTCTTCACTTTCTTCACTTTTTCCAGCTTCTGAAATCACTAAGTCTCTTGGCTTTGATCATGTGATCCTTGAAGACGAAGACCCAGTTCACTCGTATTCTGTGATGAATGCAGTACATCAGTACTAAATCTCCTTCATTTAGCACTGCATGATTGCTCCCCCTGGGTGTAAGCTGCCAGGAAACGATGAAAGCGAGAATCCTTTCTTCCAGTTTCAACTTCCCAGTGTTGAATGAACTTACAGAATCATGCCTATTCTTCAGGCAAGAGCGGAAATACTGAACTTTATTAAATTCTTCAACATCCGAAGTACACCCTTTGGTGACTTTCACACCTACATCTTTTATTCCAGCAACTTCCTTCCAGACATTAGGTGTTATCTCAATGTCTACTCCTTTTACTTGAGTTATTAGAGTGGAACCTTCAAAGGACAAGTTAGTGAAAAAGACTTTAATTAAGTCAGGGTAAATCCTACCATTCAACTCCAGAAACGTCTGAAGTTTTTGATGTTGCAGTGACTTCCGAATGCCTCTGAATCCTTCGGCATCAAACCAGGAGAACTTTAACATCTTCGGAATGTTGACTTGCTTCTTGCTTAATTCATGGATAAACAAATCCATTTTCTCTTGGTCCCCATTGAACCAAGTTTCAATCCTTCCTCCAACATTCTGTTCTTGCCTTGCCGTAGAGGACTCGCCTCTGCTGGACTTCTTCCTACCAGACTTTGTGCGCTTGAGCATACTTGATCTTTGGGATGAGCAGAACAGAGAAGAACCGAGAAAAGAGAAAGTTCAAAGAAGAAAATAATACTATAGGAATGAGAATACACAATCTTTATCAGCTTCAAAAATTTTTGTCTTTACTGATTTATTGTTTCTGTGCAGTGATGATAAAGAGGAGAGAGAATTGCTACTGTACACTTTAATTACCCTCACATCTGATATCCAATCAGAGTCAATCAACTTTTATTGGATATCTTTGATATTTAAGAGAGTAGTTGAAGTTTATCTTGTTGTAAATGCATTCAATCCACTCTGCAGAAATTGTTTAGAGACAAAGTACATACAACTAGCCCAAAAAAAAATAATCAATTGATATTCCGTGAAACCAATTGATTTTGTAATCGCAGATACTTATAAGTGAAATAAACCGATTGAATTGAAAGTTAAATTGATTGTTTTGTACAAGAAAATTATTCAGAGTACCATTAGTGAATTCAATCGATTGAATCGAAGATTTAATCGATTGATTTATAGAAGAAAGTATGCAGAGCTACAAGGTTAATGAAATAAACCGATTAAAAGTTTATCTAATCGATTGAACTAATAACATATCAATACCAGAGAGTAAGAATCAGGAAATCAACAGATTATTTCGCAATTTCAATCGATTAAAACAAATAATATCAAGTTATTCATGCAATTATTAATCGATTGAACTTGTTATCAGCCTGTTAAAAAGCATACAATCACTGTAAAGAATCAGTTATGCAATACTAGATATATCTAGAATTCCTAATTCAGTCCTAAGCATATTAAGTCTATCTCTAGGAAGTGGTTTAGTGAATAAATCAGCTAACTGTTTTTCAGATTCAACGAATAAAATCTCACAGTCACCCCTAGATACGTGTTCTCTAATAAAGTGATGTCTAATTTCAATATGCTTAGTTCTAGAGTGTTGAATAGGATTCTTAGTTAAGTTTATTGCACTAGTATTGTCACAAACCAGAGGTACCTTGTTTAGAGTAACTCCATAATCTGTCAGTTGTTGCTTGAGGTAGATGCTTTGAGCACAACAGCTCCCAGCTGCAATGTATTCAGCTTCTGCAGTTGACAGAGCAACACACGCTTGCTTTTTGCTGTGCCACGATATAAGACTGCTCCCCAGTAAATGACAAGTACCAGAGGTACTTTTTCTGTCCAATCTACATCCTGCAAAGTCAGAATCAGAAAATCCAACAAGTTTAAGGGATGCACCTTCAGGATACCATAGTCCAACATTAACTGTTCCCTTAAGGTACTTCAGAATCCTTTTGGCAGCAGTAAGATGTGATTCCTTTGGATTTGCCTGAAATCTTGCACAAAGGCACACACTAAACATAATGTCAGGTCTACTAGCAGTTAGATATAGTAGTGAACCAATCAACCCTCTATATTTAGTTTGATCAACAGGTTTTCCTTTTTCATCTAAGTCTAGACAGCAGTTAGTAGACATGGGTGTAGAGGACTCCTTGCAGTTGTGCATATCAAATTTCTTTAACAGTTCATTGCAGTATTTAGATTGACTAAGAAAAATGCCATTTCTTAATTGTTTAACCTGGAGACCAAGGAAGAAATTCAATTCTCCCATCATAGACATTTCAAATTCACTTTGCATTTCTTTTACAAACTTATTACACATGGCATTATTAGTGGAACCGAAAATGATATCATCCACATACACCTGCACCAGAATAATGTCAGTTCCAGATTTCTTAATGAACAGAGTTTTATCAACCTCACCTCGCTTGTACCCTTGATCAATTAGGAAGTTACTTAACCTCTCATACCATTGTCTAGGTGCTTGCTTTAAACCATAAAGGGCCTTTTTCAATTTGTAGACATGGTCAGGATGCTTGTGATTTTCAAAACCAGGAGGTTGAGAAACATAAACTTCTTCATTTATGAGTCCATTTAGAAAGGCACTCTTGACATCCATCTGTAGTAATCTGAAACCACTTAAACAAGCATAAGCTAATAATAATCTGACAGCTTCAAGTCTAGCTACAGTGAAAGTGATCCTAGCAAAGATCTCATTGATTTGATGAAGTCAAAGATAAAGTCAAAGGTCAACTCTGCAACAGTCAAACAAGTCACTCAGAAGAATGGAGCTGAAGACTTAGTGTGTCTAAACAGAAAGCTTAGGTAAAACCACTTTACCTTTTCCACTGCATAAAGCTTCTTCACTCAATTTGCAAAATGCCTCAAAAACAGTTTTTAACAAATCAAAAACAAAAGCATTTTGGCAAAGAATTTTCTTAAACAAGTTATTAACTGATACAGGTTTGAAAGAATCAATTTAAAACACTTAAGAATGTTTTAAAAAGTGTTTTTACAATATTTTAATCGATACAAACTTCTTTTAATCGATTAAAACTCTTTATGACCGATTAGAATTCGAATGTAATAGGTCAGAATGCAATATAATCGATCAGATCTTAAATATGAGCGATTAGAATTATTTTAATCGATTAAAACACGTTTCAATCGATTAAAATCACTTTGGATGTCAGGATGATCGATCAGAATGAGATTATGACCGATCAGAGTTGGATATGATCGATCAGAATTGAATTATGACCGATCAGACTTGTTTCAATCGATTAAAACGTATTTCAATCGATTAAAATAACTTAGAAAATCTTTTCAATCGATTAAAACGTACTTTCAACCGATTAGAACAACTTAGAAAAATTCTGTGCAGGTTTTTAATCGATTAAAACGACTTTATATCAGCTAAAATAACTTGGAAAGTTTTATAAAGAGGTTTTTAAACAAATCAATCGATTAATACGCGATTCAATCGATTGTTTTATACTTAGAAAATGTTTGTAAAACGTTTTAACTGATATAAACATGGTTGTATCAACTAAAACATTTTCTGTTAAAGATCAAGAATGCATTAATGGGTTGAAAGGACTTTTAACAGATTATAACGGCTATTTCAACAGATTAAAACAAACTTTCAACAGATTAATTAATGCAGCAGATTTGAAAATACTCTTTTATAAACAGAATTGCTTGAAACTTTTAAACAGAGATTGAATATCAGTTTTTACACAATTCAAGCAATCAATACAAACAACTATTAGCATTTTTCAAGAAAGATACACAACTGTTTTTGTGAACTTCTTTTGAAATCTTTCTTGAGGCACTTTGCATCCTTGAAGAAGAAACTTACTGTGGATTGGTGTAATCCGGTTTGAGCTTTCTAAGTCTCTTCTTTGTAAATTCTTTTTCATTACTTTGTATTGTGTTTGTACCTGGAATTTGGGTACAAGTTTTGCTGCGTTGCACGTTAGCTTGTAGAAAGTTGCCAAGAACTGGAATTTGGTTCTTGGTGGAAAGGTTAAAGCAAGAGCTGGAATTTGGTTCTTGTGTGTGGTGCCTGGAATTTGGGCACTCGGTTTCTCTGCGTGCTGGAATTTGGTTGCGAGAGGTTTCCAAGAGCTGGAATTTGGTTCTTGGTGGAGAGTTAGAATAGGTGTAAGAGGGTGAGTCTCGTAAAACATCTATTCTAGTGGAACCCAGCTGGAATTTGGCTGGAGACTGGACGTAGCCCTGGTATTGGGTGAACCAAGTATAAAATTACCGGTGAAATCTTTCCTAACCTTTCTCTCTTTAATTTCAGCTTGCTGCGCTTATATTGTTTGATTGCTTGGTAATTCGAAAAGATTTTTAGTAAACTTAATTTTCGAATTAGATAATCTGTGTATTGCGAAAAACTTTCAAAAATCAATTCACCCCCCTCTTGATTTAAAACTACTTTTCTAACAATTGGCATCGGAGCAAGGTGCTTGAAAGTTATTCAAGTCTCTTGATCCATGGCTGAGAACAGTTACCATTTTCCGAGGGAGCGTGCATTGATAGACCTCCACTGTTAAGTGGAACAGATTACCTATATTGGAAAATAAGGATGAAAATCTTCATTGAATCTGTTAGTATAAATGCTTGGAATGTTATTGAACAGGAAATTGATATTGCTAACGTAATCCAAGATGATTGTATTGCCAAGAACATCATCTTATCCGCTCTTAACAGAAATGATTTTTTTAGGATTGCACATTGTCAAACTGCCGCACAAATGTGGAAGATCCTTGAAAAGACCTATGAAGAAGCACCAGAGATATGCTTAATGGTCAACTCGGAATCACCAAATACCAATGGCCATGTCAGGATAGAATGCCCGGAAAATTCCGATCATGTAAGTTCTAGCTCCTCTTCAAATTTAGTTAATTATGATGCATTACAAGAATCATTTAATGAAATGCATGAAGAGGCTAAGAAACTTCAAAAAGAAAATAGTAGGCTGAAAGGGCTAAACAACTGGCTAGTAAATAAAGTTGATTCTCTAGAAAAACAAATTCTTGAAAATGAAACTGAACGTGACTTCTTGAAACTGATTCATGCTAATTCGATTGTGAATGCAATAAACCATGCAATAACTGTTCTGAATTGCAAAAGAAAATTGACTTTCTATCTCAAACTAATTCAAGATTCACACAAGGGCAAGCCAATCTAGATGTATTACTTGGATCTCAAAAATTAATTTTTGACAAATCTGGAATAGGATTTAAATCTAGATCCAAGTAAAACAAAAACAAATAGGAATTCATACTCTGTAATTAAATGCTTTTACTGTATGAAAAAAGGGCACTCAGTTAAATATTGCAGAATCAAAAAGTATGCCATTCCTAAAGGAAGAATGAAATGGGTTCCAAAGATTAATTCTTTTCAAATAACATGATCAGGACCCAATAATTATAAAGGGTACCAGAAAAATACTTAATTGCTTTGCAGGAACAAGTCTCGGGAATCCCTTGAAGATCAGAGCTGCGAAACCAGGTTCTCGTGTATTTAAATTAATTGTTTTAATTGATATAAACCAATATTAATCGATTGAAATAACTTACCGTACCATTTTAATCGATTGAAATGTCGAAATAATCGATTAAATTGTTCTCAGAATGTTGGTTTAGTCGTTTTAATCGATTAGAATAAATTTATATCAACTAAAAACACTTAGGATCAAAATTAATCGATTCATTTACGTTTTAATCGATTTAAATACTGGTGATATTTTTTTTATTACATTCTGTACCATACAAATCGATTCTTTCATAAAACAAATCGATTAATTCACTGTAGATGTTTTCAACTCTAATGACAAGAATCAAATTAATAGATAATGAGTTGATTAATCAATTGATTAGGATCTCGTAAACAAGACTTATAACATCTAATTGAAGTTTGACAGGAAATTCAAAACAAAAACTCAGTGTCTATTATCATCGCAATAAATCTTTAAAGATTTCTTTGACCAAATCAACATTATTCCCAAGAACAAATTAACTCGATTCACCCACTATCCTCGTAAATTGTGTCGCACATGCTCGAACATGATCTTTAATTAGAAACTAAGACTAGTGGAATAAATGTGGGAAAGTTATTGCCGATTGAAATACTCGCAAACTTTACATGTAGGAAAGTTATCCATAGATGAAAATGTTATTTTAACATATCGATTGATTCAAGCTGTAGATGTTTACATTTCTCTTAATACTTTACATGGAATGCTGCATGGTAATACATTGAAAATCAAAGAAATTATCAAAGAATGGACTGTAACTTTTCTTATAGACACTAGTTACAAACAGGTCAAACTGTTAGGACTCGAAAACATAGTTTATCAAAGATTTTTTTAGTGATAATTGTTTCTGGTAATAAGTTATTCATTACTAGGAAATCCAATAAATACATGTTTTCATTAAATTTCTTGATATTACATTGCAATATATTTGAAATAATTTTGAGCATGCATTGGTTCAAAACTCTTGGTGAAATTCATTGGAACTGTGCAACTTTGAATATTTGCTTTAATCATCAATGTCACGAGGTGACACTATAAGGGAACCAATCTGGAACAGCAATTCAAAAATTGAATAACGTGGTACAGGGAATGTATGTTTTATGGTCAGTACAGGGATAAATTTTATATTGTTTTAGAATTCTGGATTGATTGTCATCACCTGTCCTCATTACTAATCATTGCCCACTCTACCAGAATAAGTTTTTTTTAATCACTTGTGCATATGATACCACTGGAAAACAACAAAGTTAAAAATGACTCATTCTTCAAAAGATAATGATGACTGGTTCACTATAAGTGAGAATAACACCCATCATACTACATTAATAAAAATGCAGTTATTTGCTTGGATGATGACAACTGCAGGGTTCAAAATGGGTTTTTAGGAATAAAATGGATGAAAATGGCATAATCACAAGAAATAAAGCCGATTAGTTGCTAAAGGGTACAATCAGTAGAAGGGATAGACTTTGATGAAACATATGCTCCAGTTGCTAGGTTAGAAGTCGTTAGATTACTGCTTGCCTATGCTTCTATTAAAAATTTCAGGTTGTTCCAAATGGATGTCAAAAGCGCTTTCTTGAATGGATATTTGAATGAAGAAGTTTTTGTCACTCAACCACCTGGGTTTGAAGATCATATTCATCCAGAATATGTTTACAGGTTGAAGAAAGCCCTGTATGGTCTCAAACAAGCCCCAAGGCAATGGTATGAAAGGTTAAGTAACTTTCTTATCTCAAAGGGCTATCATAGAGGTTTGGTGGACAAAACTTTGTTTCTAAAGAAACTGAATAATGATATAATTCTGGTTCAAGTTTATGTTGATGACATCATATTTGGTGCTACTAATGAGACTTTATGCAAAGATTTCATGAAAGACATGCAGGTGAGTTTGAGATGTCAATGATGGGGAACTTAATTACTTCCTTGGACTGCAAGTCAAACAACTTCAAGAAGGAAGTCTTCTTCATCAATCAAAGTACTGCATGAACTGCTGAAGAGATTTGAAATGGAACACTGCAAGGAGGCATCAACACCTATGTCAACAAACTGCTACCTTGATTCTGATGAAAAAGGGAAATCTGTTGATGAAACCAAATATAGGGGGCTTATTGGTTCTTTACTGTATTTAACAGCTAGCAGACCTGACATTATGTTCAGTGTCTGTATGTGTGCCAGGTTCCAATCTGCACCAAAAGAGTCTCACCTTACTGCTGCAAAAAGGATCCTCAAGTATCTCAAGGGGACTTTAAATGTTGGGTTATGATGAGCACTATGCTGATCATCTCTAGGAAGCAGTCTAATCTCTTGGCACAGTAGAGATCATGTGTTGCTTTGTCTACAGTGCGAATATATTGCATGGCATTGCTGTGCTCAGTCTCTGGATAAAACAGCGCTTGAGGATTACGGTTTAACCTCGGAAAATCCCTCTTATGCGATAATACCAGGCCATAATGCTAACTAAAAATCCAATTCAACATTCTAGAACAAAGCATATAGAAATAAGGCATCATTTTATTAGAGATCATATTCTAAAAGGTGATTGCGAGATCTTTTTATAGAATCGAAAACAACTAGCAGATATTTTCACAAAACCCCTTGTTAGTGATAGGTTTTTCAAAATTCGACCGAGTTAGGCATCTTAGACGCATCAAACATTACTTAGAGTGCAAGTCTGGTTGTTTTAGTCAATAATAACACCTTTTAATCGGTTAAATAAACTAAACAACAAATTGCATTACTGTTTTAATCGATTTAAAATCGAAATAATCGATTGTTTTTACTAAAAATTCATGTTTTCAAAATCTTAAATGTTTTAATCGATTAAACCTTTCTTTCAATCGATTAAAATCATTTACCAAGAACATTTTAACCGATTATGCTCTGTTTTTAATCGATTTTTATTCTGGGAAGAAAGATTAAAGGCTTTAGTTAATGGCTGTTTCTGTAAACATGCTACTAAAGCGTGATTCCCTTATCTTTACACGTGTTAATTGTATTCATTACAAACGTGTTAATGGAGATAAGTTTGAATCAACTTTAATTGATTCTTTTCATGAGTGAAATATTGATTCACTTTGTATTTTCAAAAATTTGAGCATATTTTTCGAAACCTTACATTTTATTCTTTTCTCTTCTATTCCCTATTTTTGATGAAGTCAAAAGGGGAGAAATAGTTGCATCACTTTAAGATAAATTTAAGTGCAACATTTTAGGGGGAGAAATAAGTTTTAGGGGGAGAAACAAAACTTTATTACATTCTTATATTTCTCACCTAACCGCATTATCAAGTGACTTATTTTGCGAGAGATTGTTTTTTCAAAATGGTGTTTGTCTTCATCAAATAGGGGGAGACTGAAAGTGATCCTAGCAAAGATCTCATTGATTTGATGAAGTCAAAGATAAAGTCAAAGGTCAACTCTGCAGCAGTCAAACAAGTCACTCAGAAGAAAGGAGCTCGAAGACTTAGTGTGTCTAAACAGAAAGCTTAGGTAAAACCACTTTACCTTTTCCACTGCATAAAGCTTCTTCACTCAATTTGCAAAATGCCTCAAAAATAGTTTTAAACAAATCAAAAACAAAAGCATTTTGGCAAAGAATTTTCTTAAACAATGTTATTAACTGATATAGTTTTGAAAGAATCAATTTAAAACACTTAAGAATGTTTTAAAAAGTGTTTTTACAATATTTTAATCGATACAAACTTCTTTTAATCGATTAAAACTCTTTATGACCGATTAGAATTCGAATGTAATAGGTCAGAATGCAATATAATCGATCAGATCTTAAATATGAGCGATTAGAATTATTTTAATCGATTAAAACACGTTTCAATCGATTAAAATCACTTTGGATGTCAGGATGATCGATCAGAATAAGATTATGACCGATCAGAGTTGGATATGATCGATCAGAATTGAATTATGACCGATCAGACTTATTTCAATCGATTAAAACGTATTTCAATCGATTAAAATAACTTAGAAAATCTTTTCAATCGATTAAAACGAACTTTCAATCGATTAAAACAACTTAGAAAATATATGTGCAGGTTTTTAATCGATTAAAACGACTTTATATCAGCCTAAAATAACTTGGAAAGTTTTATAAAGAAGGTTTTTAAACAAATCAATCGATTAATACGTGATTCAATCGATTGTTTTATACTTAGAAAATGTTTGTAAAACGTTTTAACTGATATAAACATGGTTGTATCAACTAAAACATTTTCTGTTAAAGATCAAGAATGCATTAATGGGTTGAAAGGACTTTTAACAGATTATAACGGCTATTTCAACAGATTAAAACAAACTTTCAACAGATTAATTAATGCAGCAGATTTGAAAATACTCTTTTATAAACAGAATTGCTTGAAACTTTTAAACAGAGATTGAATATTAGTTTTTAACACAATTCAAGCAATCAATACAAACAACTATTAGCATTTTTCAAGAAAGATACACAACTGTTTTTGTGAACTTCTTTTGAAATCTTTCTTGAGGCACTTTGCATCCTTGAAGAAGAAACTTACTGTGGATTGGTGTAATCCGGTTTGAGCTTTCTAAGTCTCTTCTTTGTAAATTCATTTTCATTACTTTGTATTGTGTTTGTGCCTGGAATTTGGGCACAAGTTTTTTCTGCAGCTGTTGTAGAAAGTTGCCAAGAACTGGAATTTGGTTCTTGGTGGAAAGGTTAAAGCAAGAGCTGGAATTTGGTTCTTGTGTGTGGTGCCTGGAATTTGGGCACCGGTTTCTCTGCATGGCTGGAATTTGGTTGCAGAGGTTTCCAAGAGCTGGAATTTGGTTCTTGGTGGAGAGTTAGAATAGGTGTAAGAGGGTGAGTCTGTAAAACATCTATTCTAGTGGAACCCAGCTGGAATTTGGCTGGAGACTGGACGTAGCCCTGGTATTGGGTGAACCAGTATAAAATTACCGGTGAAATCTTTCCTAACCTTTCTCTCTTTAATTTCTGCTGCTGCACTTATATTGTTTGATTGCTTTGTGATTTGTGAATTGATAAGTAATCTTAATTTTCGAATTAGATAATCTGTGTATTGCGAAAACTTTCAAAAATCAATTCACCCCCCTCTTGATTTAAAACTACTTTTCTAACACATTGATGAGTCCATTCAGAAAGGCACTCTTTACATCCATCTGTAGTAATCTGAAACCACTTAAACAAGCATAAGCTAATAATAATCTAACAGCTTCAAGTCTAGCTACAGGTGCAAAGGTTTCATCAAAATCAATACCCTCCTGTTGGTTATACCCTTTGGCTACCAATCTAGCTTTATTTCTAGTAATAATGCCGTGTTCATCTAGCTTGTTTTTGAATACCCACTTAGTACCAATTACATTGATATCTTTGATTCTAGGAACTAATTCCCACACTTTATTTCTTTCAAATTGATTAAGCTCATCATGCATGGCACTAACCCAGTATTCATCATTTAATGCTTCTTTAACTGTCTTAGGCTCTATTTGTGAAATGAATGCCATATGATTACAGAATTGATTAAGAGAATGTCTAGTAGATACTCCCTTATTGATTTGCCCGATGACATTGTCTAGAGAGAGATCTCTTGGGACAATCCACTCTTTAGGAAGCTCTTCCAGAACATCTTCTTCCTGTTCTTCAGTAATTGTTGGTGGATCAGCTTTTGCAGAGTCCACTGATGGATCATCTTCTTCAACAGTACGCTGATCTGTGTTACTGGGAAGTTTCAACTGATAAGAATTATCAGTTAAATTTTCTTCATCTGCAGTACCTGTTGTTCTATTCTGCAACACTCGAGGAGACTCATTAAACACAACATGTACTGACTCTTCAACTGATTTCAATCTTAAATTGTAAACTCTATATGCATGGGCGTGAGTTGAGTAACCAAGAAAAATTCCTTTATCAGATTTTTCATCAAACTTGCCAATATTTTCTTTCCCATTGTTTAAAACGAAACATGTACATCCAAAAACCCTGAAATAGTTTATGTTGGGTTTTCTTCCTTTATACAGTTCATATGGGGTTTTCTTAAGCATGGGTCTAATCAAGACTCTATTCAAAACATGACAAGCAGTGTTTACTGCATCTGCCCAAAAGTATTTAGGTAAAGAATTTTCACACAACATTGTTCTAGCAAGTTCCACAATAGATCTGTTCTTTCTTTCCACAACACCGTTCTGTTGAGGAGTTCTTGGAGCAGAAAAATTGTGTTTTATGCCAAACTTTTCACAAAATGATTCAAACTTTTCATTTACAAATTCTCCACCATTGTCACTTTGAATTGATGTAATAAAATACCCTTTTTCATTATGTAAAACCTTGGCAAGCTTTTTGAAAGATTTGTAAGAATCAGATTTGGCTTTAAGAAAAATAGTCCAGGTAAATCTGGAAAAGTCATCAACAATTACCATGATATAAAGATTACCACCTAGGCTTTTATTCCTTGAAGGACCAACCAAATCCATGTGAAGCAGTTCCAAAGGTTTAGAAGTTGAAACAATGTTTTTGTTTGAAAATGATTTTCTAGTTTGTTTGTCTTTCAAACAAGCTTCACAGATTTTGTCTTTCAAGATCTGAAGCTTAGGCAGCCCAGAAACTAATTCTTTTGAAATCAGTTTGTCAAGATGGTTAAGATGTATATGAGCAAGCCTTCTATGCCACAACCAAGATTCTTCTTCTTTAGTAAGAAAACAACTTTGAGATGATATAGACTGTTTGATATCTAACATGTATATGTTGTTTAACCTCTTACCTACCAACATTACCGTATCGGATTCCGGCTCACGAGATAAGGCACTTTTCCGGTTTGAAAATGACTTTGTGACCAAGATCACATAACCGACTTATGCTTATCAGATTGTGCTTGAGACCTTCAACAAGAAGAACATTGTGAATGATTACTGATTTACTATCTCCAATATCTCCAGAACCTAGAATTCTTCCCTGTTGTTGTCTCCATAAGTCACATGACCTCCATTCTTCAATTTCAGCTTCGGAATTTTGAAATGTCACCTGTCATGTGCCTTGAGCATCCGCTGTCTAGGTACCAAAGGGACTCTTGTTGCTGTTCCTGAAAAATCAAACATCAAGTATTTGGTACCCTTACATATTTTGGGTCCTTAGGAGTCAAATTTTCTGTTTAACATGTTTTGGAACCCATCTCTTCCTACCTTGCGGCACAAAATATTTTCTAGCATGACAAGTATTTTATAGTATGTCCTTTCTTCATGCAGTAATGACAAGATGAGAAAGGGAATGCTGTTGTTTTTCTGTATGAAAAGAAGTTCAAATATTTTTTAGTTTTTACCCCATTCTTAGGTTTGTATCCAATTCCACTATGTTTAAACACACAGTTTTGAGACCCAAGAAGTGCATCTAAATTCTCTTTACCTTGAGTAAATTTTGTCAAGGTTTTAGTCAAGTAATCAACCTTATTTTGTAAAACAATACACTTTTCACAATTCTTATTAACAACAACATTATCCGCGAGATGAGTAGATAATATCTAGATGTTCTAAATCTGTTTTGCTTTCTAATAATTCATTTTCCAGAACTTTGACTCTATTTTCTAACCAGTTATTTAAACCTTTCAACCGATTGTTTGTATCGAGATAAATTTCTGGCTTCACTATGCATTTCATTGAAAGCATTCAGTAATGTGCTTGTAATTCATTTCATTTTCTGTAGGAGATGAACTTACATGTGATGAAGAGGATTCACGACCGACCATCAAACACAGGTTCACTTCTTCACTTTCGGATTCGTAGCTGGAAGATGAATCATTGTCTTGCCAGGCTATATAGGCCTTTTTCCCTTTGTATCTTGATTCTTTCTTGTTCGATTCTTGGTCTTTTCCGGACAATCACTCTTTATGTGACCCTGTTTACCACAAGAATAACAAGTAATATTATTTTGAACAGATTCAGTCTTTTTATCATTATACCTTTTTACTTGGCCAGTTCTGTTCTTTCTTCTAAGAAATTTCCCAAATTTCTTAACCAACAAAGTCGAGTTCTCTGATTCATCTTCTTCGAATTCACTGTTTTCTTCAATCTTCTTGAGAACAATATTTCTACTTTTCTTTTCTGCATTCTCTTGTTCTTTGAACCGATTGATTTCCAACTCATGTTCCCTCAACTTACCAAAAAGTGAAGCGGTAGTCATTTCGAGTCAAGTCTCTTGATTCCGATATAGTTGTCACCTTTGGTTGCCACGTTCTGTCCAAACACTTTAAGATTTTGATGTTCAACTCTTCTTTGTCAAAAGTCTTTCCTAACCCAATTAGATGATTGACTATGTGCGTGAACCTTTTCGCACATCCGCAATTGTTTCTCCTTGCTGCATTTTAAACAACTCATAGTCCCCGATTAACTCATGCTTTCTTGCCCTTTTCACATCAGATGTTCCTTCATGTGTAACCTCTAAAATTTCCCACATCTCTTTGGCAGAGGCACATCTGAGACACCCTGAAAAACTCATCAAGATTTAAAGCAAAGGTAATAATATTTTTTGCGAGTATAATCATATTGGACTCTCCTATTTTCTACATCAGTTAATTCAGCCCAATCTTTTTCGACTACTTTACCATCTACAGTATGAGTTGGTTTGTAAGGACCATTAACAATTGTTTCCCAAATGCCTCTATCAAGGGATTCAATAAAGATTTTCATTCTAACCTTCCAGAAAGAATAATTCACACCGAGAAAAAGTGGAGGCCTGTTTATGGAGGCTCCTTCTAAAAATTCATCTTTCCCTCGACCATTGGACCGATTTCTTGAGTAACTTACAAGAACCAGCTCCGGTACCAATTGAAAGAATTAATGGTTGAGTTCAAGAGGGGGTGAATTGAACTTTAAAACTTTTTCGCAAAACTTACTTTCTTTTGGAAGAATGAGTTATCTTTATTCAATCTTTGCAAAGGTAATTTGGTTTAAACACAAGCACAATTAAAGACAAAAAATAAAAGAGATGAAAGAAGAATATTAACACACAAATTTATACTTGGTTCACTCTAATCCAGAGCTACATCCGAGTTCTTGACAAACCTGTCAAGTTCCACTAATACCAAGTGAAAAATACAACCAGTAGATACTCACCAATCTACCCCAAGAACTATCTTGCAAAACCCACAAGACAGAATCTTGAAAACCACCCAGTAACCAAATCCAGTTACTGTACCAAGTGCAGATTACAATCCAACCTGCATAATCAAACTTTTACAAAAGAATATGGAAAGAAAAACCTGGACTTGAAGTTTCTAATTGTCCAGAACCAATTCTAACAACACTTTCTCTCTTTGAATGACCACAATTCGATCACAGACACCTTATGATATGAAAAAGATTCTTGAATGCGAGAGAAAGTCACGTATGAAAGTTTCAAAGATTGATTTCACAAGTTTTCTCAAGTAGTGTGTTGTATTGTCGTATTTTAAAAGATAGATCAATTCTGTATATATAGAGCAAAACATAGAATCAGAATGCTTCAACTGTCAAAAACTGTTTTAGAGAGTCAAAAGATCGATTAGATTGAAGTAAAACAGTTTAGAAGAGACTCTGATCGATTAGAACTGAAGTATAATCGATCAGACCGAGTTATGATCGATCAGAATGAAACTATGATCGATCAGACCGAGTTATGATCAATCAGAATAAAACTATGATCGATCAGAATATATTTCAATCGATTAAAACGTCGATTCAATCGATTGATTTCATTTAAAGCTCCATTTCAATTGATTGATTCGAGTTTTTAATGGATTGAAACAACTTAATGAAAAATGACAGACTCTTCGTTTCAATTGATTGAAAGTCATTTCAACAGATTGAAATCCTGCAAACACTTAGTTAAAAAAAAAACCTCTCGTTTTAACAGATTGAAAAATATTTCAACAGATTGATTTTCTGAAAAAACTCTTAGACTGAAAAAATCTTTCTGTTTCAACAAATTGAAAAATCATTTCAACAGATTGAAAAATGCGAAACTTTGATATTGAAAAATTCATTGAGTTATTTTAACTTGTTGATTCCGCGAATCAATCAATTGAAAATACGATTATATATGACCACTTATTCTTTTAAGTGATTTTAACAGATTGAAAATCCTTTTCAACAGATTGAAAAAACTTAGTTTGTTCTTTTAATACTTAGATGTTAGTTTTTCATGCAGAAAAATGATTTTCAATGGGATGCAACATTATAAGGTGCTTATCACAAAATATATTGGCCTATCAAGAGATTAAGTGCTTAAACTAAAAAACCTAATCATCTACACACCCACAACCTAAGCTATATCTATGTCTTCATCAAAACCACCAAGTGCTTGTCTTCATCAAATCCACCAAGTGCTTCACAAGATACTTGGTAGGAAACAATAAAGGGTAGCCTAGGCAAAAGTTAGGGTTACAAAATAAAGTCTGCTAGGATTCCCAAAACAAAGAGGGAACCTAGACAAAAGTTAGGACCAAGAAAAAAGCACAACATCCTAGGTTGAAAACCTGAAGGGCAGTCTAGGGAAGTCAATTAGTCGCGATAGGCGCCACAAAACAATTAGTTAAGACACAATTTCATAAACGAAACTTTTGTTTAAAACTAGCCTAAACAGTCTGACCAACCTTGGCTAGCCATTCTTACAAAAGCTTTTTTTGAAAATAAAAACCCTCTAGAACACAAGCCTTTGAATAAAATGCCTTTCTTTCTATTCTCTTGACCCTTATTACGACATTCTAGTAATTAATTGGGAAATATGGAGATATAGTGATCAATAAGAGGATTGAAATCCCTGAGAAAAGGAAGAAGTGCACTGACATGGCAATCACTCTACAATCAACAAAATTCATTCTTCGGTCATGGCAAATCCGAGATAGCAAAATCGGTACAGCTAGGCGTGATGTCGGAAGAACATCAGAAGAAAAAGCACATCGATTAATCCTTTTGAAATATTAACTCAATTGGCATTATAGGATGCATATCACAAACATTGCATGCATGATAAGGTCCTATCTCTCAAAAAAGAAGAGGAAGAAAAAACGAAAATAAAAAGAATAATGCCTGCTAGGAGATTCTTAGGCAAAAGTTAGGGTAGCTCGTTAGATCGAAAACCTGCAAAGGGCGGTCTAGGCAAAAGTTAGGGCATTCACAAAAAGGAAAAAACCCGCTAGGATATCCTAGGCAAAAATTAAGGCAGCCCGCTAGATCTAAAACCTCAAAAGGGCGGTTTAGGCAAAAGTTAGGGCTTAACCAAAAATGAATAAAAAAGGAGCCCGTCAACATAATCATGAAAATACAGCAGGAGAATACCAATCACTTTTCTAATATGCATCTCATAAAAAGATAGATTGCATTTAGGACATCCACACACAAATAGTCGCACAAAATGACTGTCAAAATCGAAAATAATTTTTTTTGCAAATTAATAGCAAAAACAATAATCATGCATAAGGAGACTAGCTCCATGTTTGTGATTGAAAAACAGGATCGTCAGGACCAAGCCTCCAAATAATGCTCTCCATCAAGAAAACAGAGTAAGTTGCCACCAATAAGCCAACAACTCTAGAGCAAAATAAAAGCTTCCAAAAACCAGAGCTCCAATTACCATCCTTCTACCCCAGAAAAAGAAGGCACAAAAAATAAGTCTCTAAACATTGCTCCCCCTCAAGAAAGAAGAGCGAGTTGTCATCATCAAATAACTCAGAAGAAATAAGAGTTTCCCGAATCAAAAGCCCCAACCATTCTCCTTCTACCCCAATAAAGAGAAGGTACGACAAAGAAAAGCTGACGGAAAGGCTTGATTATCCTCAAGCGGATCATTGCCTACCCCAGAGGCAAACAAAATAATTCCACACAGCTCAGCATCACCCCCACTTGAGTCATCGAGCACACTCACCCAAGGTCTCCTCCACATTCCCCAATGGAGAATAAAGGCTTCAAGAGCCCATCATCATCAACAATCAAAAGAGTCCAATCTCCATACCATTAAGGGTTCAACAAAAAGAAGAAGAGAAAAGAAAACCCTTTATCTCCAACAGATGACAAAAAAGGCCACGACAAAGAAGGCAGAATAAAATCCCCTAGTGGATCATACCAGAAAAATCTACAAAAAGAAGAATCAGAAATTCTCATCCACTGGAATAAGAACTTCACAAGGTCAACTCACATCAACATCAAAATCGGATCCCCGAGAAGTCAGCTAATTCCCTGGTGGATCACCAAAAAGAAAACCCTTCATCCCCAGCGAATGCCTAAAAAGAAAAGGCCATGACAATGGAAGGCCAATAAACCCCCAAGCGAGCCACGAAAAAGGAAATCCCCAAAAAAGAAGAAAAAGTCTGCATGCATAAAAGAAATTAAAAAGTAAAAAGGTGCATGCATTATTAGAAAAGAAAAAGCCAAATTTCAAAATCGTGATAAAAAAGAGATAAATCGCGGAAAAAGTCAAAATTAAATAAAAATCCTAACTTTTAGGTAAACTGAATGTCCATTCCCTAATGAAATAAGAGTGTCGCAAAGCCAGCTCACACCAGCATCTAACAAGAAGTCAAAATTCCATCCCCTAGGAGGCCAAACCAAAAATAGATCCTCGGGAAGGTAATCAATCCCTGGTGGATCATCAAGAAGAGAAAAATCATCCCCAGTGAGCCTACGACAAAGGCAAATTCCAGACTCACATCCTTAGAAGAGTCATTTGTCTATGCATAGGAAAAACCCGGCGAGCAAAAGCCAATATCCTCAGAAAGAGACATCAGCCTATTCAGAGGAAAGCACAAAGCATAAATTTTTCACCATTAATGAAGCATCCACCTACTTAGAGGCACGGTCAAACAAATCCCCAACGGATTTCTACTTATACCAAAAGGCAATCATCAAAAGTCCCCAGCAACCAACAAGTCAGACGATTGAAGAAAAAGACAAAAAATCAGAAATTCCATTTCCCCAGTGAAATAAGAGCTTGACAAAGCCAACTCTCATCAACACCAAACAAGGAGTCAAAACTCCATTCCCCAGTGGGCGACCAAAATTAGATCCCCAAGGAGTCAACCAAATCTTTGGTGGATTGCCAAAAAGAAAAACTTACCCCTAGTGAGCCTACTGCAAAGGCAATCTTCAAATTCATATCCTCAGTTAAGTCATTTGCCTATGCATAGGCAAGACCTGGCAAACAAGAGCCAACACCCTGTAGACCCCTAATTTTGCCCGGTCTCTCAATAAAGGCTAAGGAGACTTCCTATAACAAGACAAAGCTAGCCCGGCATCTCAATAAAGGCCAAGAAGACTTCCTATATGAAGATAAAGCTTCAATGGACATCTATCGGCATCAATCGACGTCCAAATAAGGAAAGGAAAGCTTCCCAGGGGTCCCAGAACACAAAAGTTGGCCAAAACAAGTTGAGACAGCCGTCCCAAATGTGGGACGACCGTCCCAAGCTGCCCTGGCCAAGTGGGACGCCCGTCCCAAGTGAGACAGGCCGTGCCACTCTTCAAATGGTTGTCCCAAAGGCAAAAATTCAATTGAGATGTCCGTCCCAACCCAGACGGTCGTCCCAAATTGCCAGGCTGCAAAAACTATAAATAGGAGGCTCATTTGCCACTTTTTCACACCCCAGACAATTCCCAGTACTTGTCTTCTCTTCCTACTTCGAATGAACTATCTGATTGCCTTAATAAGGTAACAATCAATTAAGGAATTATATTCCGGCATTCGATTCTTCTGTAAAATTTAGTCGAGTCGATCTTGTATTCGGAGAGGAGAGTCTTTGTAGAGCGGGGGATTGCCAAAACGCATCCTCACAATTAAAAGATTCGTAATACAAAGCTTGCTACGGAGGTTCTTTTCATTTCTCTTCTCCTTTATTGCTTTATTTATTGCTTTATGTATACAATATGAAATAAAGTCATGTAGATAGTCATTTTTAATATGATATGAATAAAATAGGGTAATCACGTAATTTCTCGTAATCTTCACTTAAATGAAATAATCCGTCATAGGGAACCCGAAAGGGGCGTTGTGGGGTGCTAACACCTTCCCCACACATAACTAACTCCCTTACCTAACTCTGGTTATAATGGCCAAGTTTGGTTTTTATTAAAATCAACGCCTTTTTATCCTTTTCCAATGTTTATGGTCAAAACATTGGTGGCGACTCCATAAGAACCCCTTTTCGAAAACCTTGCTTTTATTAGAGGATAGTTCAGTTGTTGAGCACCTAAAAAGAAATGAACATATTTTTAACATAAAACGCGAGTCTAAACCATCTTTTCACGACCGCTCGCATAAACGTTTGAGATGTCCCTAGACGTCAGAATGGACGGCGGCGACACACCCCAAAAGGGAATATCAGCCTGTTTAATAGCAAAACAATGCAGCCAAAAGTCTTCACCTCAATGGAGTATCTGCCTACTCAAAGAGGCATCATCAAGATTAACCAATCTCCAATGTATCCCTGCCTACTTAAAAGGCATTCACCAAGAATCCCCAGCAACCAACAAGCTGGATGACTATTGAAAAAGCCAAAAATCAAAGAATCCCCAGCACACCGGATGACCATAGAAAGGTCAAAACAAAATTACTCCCCATGGAGTCTGCGCATGAGCTAGAGTAGTAAGTCGCCACCACATACATCATTCGAAGAACCAGCTCCGTTGCAAGGGAGTGTCCTGAAGACAAATGCCGGCGCATGAGCTAGAGCAGTAAGCCACCACCACATACATCATCCGAAGAACCAGCTCCGTTGCAAGGGAGTGTCCTGACGACAAATGTCGGCGCATGAGCTAGATCAGTAAGCCTCCACCACATTCTCTATGACAAGGATTAACCATCACAACAAAAGTGGCATCAGAAGATAGAGTTTTACACATCGTCTAGAGGATCGGCTCCGTCACAAAGGAGTATCCGAGAGACATAATTCGTCGTCATCATCCGACAGATCAACTCTGCTACAAAGGAGTATCTTGAAGGAGGGATGCACATCATTCGAAGGATCAACCTTGTTACAAAAGGGTATCCAGAAGATACAACCCGCCTCTACCGTCCTAAGGGTCAGCTACCACAGCATGGAAGCATCCAAAAAACAAGAGTTCACCACCTAAGGGGTTAGCTGCCACATCAAAGGAGCATCCTAAGGGAAAAATCTTCATCAGCCGAAGGGTCAGCTACCGAACCGAAGGAGCATCCTGAAGCTTCACACATATTGTCCGAAGGGTCAGCATCCACAGCAAAGAAGCATTCTGAAAACAGCACCAGACTGCATTCACAATCCCAAGGGTTAGCCACCACAATAAGAGGAGCATCCAGAGGACAACCGGGCAAGAAGGTTAACTCCTTCACCCGCCAATCTACCTCACGGTACGTTAACCCATAGCCAATTGGTCAGGTAAAGGGGGTGCAGGTGTAGACCCCAAATCTTGCTCGACTCTCCAATAAAGCCAAAGATAACCCATTTCAAAGATGGTCAAAACTTTATTAAGTCCCTAGTAGCTTTTTCTAGGTTCCATGTAAGATAGGAAGGGTTTTTAGAGGCAATAAAAATCAGGAAATCTGCCAGAAACAGTAGATGGTCGTCCAGGACAGTCAGACGGTCGTCCATGCCAACTTTATGGCTATGGACGACCGTCCACTTAGGTTGGACGACCGTCTATGGCAACTTTTGGTCATGGATAGCCGTCCACACTACATGGATGGCTGTCCATGGCCACTTTTTGCCATGGACAGCCGTCCACTAAGTTCAGACGGTCGTCCACTTTTTCCTGGCCCGGTTCCCTATAAATAGGAGCCGCCATTCCTCGAAATTACACATCTCTCCACTCCTACACTCTCTAGGAAGCCTTTTGGCACTTTAGAGTGACTCTAAGCATTATTCCAGAGTTTGAGTGAACTTTCGAATTTCCGTTTAAGGTAGAAATCGGTTAAGGAAGTCTCCTTTTGAAACGTCCGGCCCTCGGTAGGGTGGTACTCTTATTTTTTGTTCGAGGGAGGAGTGACTGTCGCTGCCGTCCGTTCTAACGTCTAGGGACATCTCGAACGTTTATGCGAGCAGTCGCGAAAAGATGGTTTAGACTCGTGTTTTATGTTAAAATATGTTCATTGCTTCCGAGGTGCTCAACAACTGAACTATCCTCTAATAAAAGCAATGTTTTCGAAAAGGGGTTCTTATGGAGTTGCCACCAATGTTTTGACCATAAACATTGGAAAAGGATAAAAAGGCGTTAATTTTAATAAAAACCAAACTTGGCCATTATAACCAGAGTTAGGTAAGGGAGTTAGTTACGTGTGGGGAAGGTGTTAGCACCCCACAATGCCCCTTTCGGGTTCCCTATGATGGACTAGTTTAACAAATAAATACTTAAAAAAATTATGTTTTTACCCTATTATTTAAACTACTGGCAAAATTTAAATGTCTACATTATCCTAATATCTAATGCATACAAGAAAAGTAGTAAAAGAAAGCAGTAAAAGATAAGAGATATGAAGGAGAACCTCTGAAGTGAAGATTACGAGAAATTACGCTATTACCCTATTTTATTGCATAATATTGAAAAAATGACTATCTACATGACTTTATTTCATATTGCATACATAAAGCAATAAAAGAGAAGAGAAGTGAAAAGAACCTCCGTAGCAAGCTTTGTATTACAAATCTTTAACTGTGAGGATGCGTTTTGGCAATCCCCCGCTCTACAAAGACTCTCCTCCCATAATACAATATCGACTCGACTAAATTTTAAAGAAGACTCGAATGCTGGAATACAATTCCTTAACCGATTGTTACCTTTTTAAGGCAATCGAAGAGTTCATTCAAAGTAGGGAGATAAGACAAGTGTCTGGAGTGTGAAAAAGTGGCAAATGAGCCTCCTATTTATAGTTTTCGCAGCCTGGCACTTTGGGACGATCGTCTGGGGGCTAGAAAACCAAGATGGGCATCTGGGGAAGCTGGGACGGTCGTCTGGGATTTGGGACGGCCGTCCCAACAATCAAAACAGGCTAAGACGGCCGTCTGGCACTTGGGACGGCCATCTGGGCCTGCTAGGACGACCATCCCGACTTCTGGGACAACCATCTCGACTGTTCTGGCCAGATTTTGTGTTCTGGGACTTCCGGGAAGCTTTCCTTTCTTTATTCGGAAGTTGATTGATGCCGTTAGACGTCCACTGAAGCTTTATCTTCAAATAGGAAGCCTTCTTAGCCTTTATTGAGAGGCCAGGCAAAATTAGGGGTCTACAGCTGCCCCCCCCCCTTCACCTGCTTGAGTAATTGTTGGCCTAATGTGCCGACAAAATTAGTTGGTAGGGGAAGGAGTTAACCCTTTTTGCCCGGTTGTCCTTCAGATGCTCCTTCGCTTGAAGTTTGCTGATCCTCCGAATGATAAATATTTTTGATAGATACCAACCCCTATCTGGTTTGAGCCTTCTTTTATAAGGCTCTGGTGAGTACTTACCCTCACCAGGTATGAGTCTGCATTTCACTAGACTCTTGTGGGTACCTACCCCCACTAGGTATTAATCTGCTCTTCGCTAGATTCTGATGAGTACCTACCCTCATTTGGTACGAACCCCGTTTTTGCAAGGCTCTGGTGAGTACCTACCCTCACCTGGTACGAGTTCGCATTTTGCTAAACTCCTGTGGGTACTTACTTCCGAGGTGCTCAACACTGAACTATCCTCTAATAGAAGCAAGGTCTTTGCAACCCGTTTTGTAAGGCTCTGGTGAGTATCTACCCCCACCTGGTACGAATCTGCATTTTTGGTAGATTTTGATGAGTACCTACCCTCATCCGATACATACCTTATTTTATAAGGCTTTGGTGGGTACCTACCCCCACCTGGTACGAATCTGCATTTTTGCTAGATTCTGATGAGTATCTACCCTCATCCGGTACAAACCTTATTTTATAAGGCTCTAGTGGGTACCTACCCCCACCTGGTACGAATATGCATTTTTGCTAGATTCTGATGAGTATCTACCCCCATCGGTACAAACCTTATTTTATAAGGCTCTGGTGGGTACCTACCCCCACCTGGTACGAATCTACATTTTTGCTAGATTCTAATGAGTACCTACCCTCATCCGATACAAACCTTATTTTATAAGGCTCTGGTGGGTACCTTCCCCCACCTAGTATGAATCTGTATTTTGCTAGATTCTGATGAGTACCTACCCTCATCTGGTACAAACCTTATTTTATAAGGCCTTTGTGGGTACGAACCCTATTCTATAAGGCTGTTGTGGGTACCTACCCCCACCTGGTATGAACCCTATTCTATAAGGCTCTGGTGAGTACCTACCCTCACCCGTTACGAACCCTATTCTATAAGGCTCTGGTGGGTACCTACCCCAACCTGGTACGAACCCTATTCTATAAGGCTCTTATGGGTAACTACCCCCACCTTGTATGAACCCTATTCTATAAGGTTCTGGTAAGTACCTTCCCCTACCTGGTATGAATCTGCATTTTGCTAGATTCTGATGAGTACCTACCCTCATCCGGTACAAACCTTATTTTATAAGGCTTTTGTGGGTACGAACCCTATTCTATAAGGCTCTTGTGGGTACCTACCCCCACCTGGTACGAACCCTATTCTATAAGGCTCTGGTGAGTACCTACCCTCACCCGGTATGAACCCTATTCTATAAGGCTCTAGTGGGTACCTACCCCCACCTAGTACGAACCCTATTCTATAAGGCTCTTGTGGGTAACTACCCCCACCTGGTATGAACCCTATTCTATAAGGCTCTGGTGGGTACCTACCCCCACCTGGTACAAACCCCATTCTATAAGGCTCTTGTGGGTACTTACCCCCACTTGGTACGAACCCTATTCTATAAGGCTCTTATGGGTACCTACCCCCACCCGGTATGAACCCTATTCTATAAGGCTCTTGTGGGTAACTACCCCCACCCGGTACGAACCCTATTCTATATGACTCTGGTGGGTACCTACCCCCACCTGGTACAAACCCTATTTTATAAGGCTCTGGTGAGTACCTACCCTCACCCGGTACGAACCCTATTCTATAAGGCTCTTGTGATGCTATTTTTCGGCATTCAGTCTTTTGATTGATGAGTACAAACCCTCATCCGATTTTTGGAGATGTGCTGGCGACTTATTGTCTCTGATCATGCGCCTATTCCATGGGGAGTGATTGATTTTCTTTCTTTTTGACTTTTCTGTTTTAATCATCCGGTTTTATCGGGGATTTTGTTTTTGGCTTTTCTTTTTAGCCATCTGGTCTTGGTGGGGATTCTTTATTTTTGGCTTTTCTTTTTAGCCATCCAGTCTTGCCGGGGATTCTTTGTTTTTGGCTTTTCTTTTTAGCCATCCGGTCTTGCCAGGGATTCTTTTTTTTTGGCTTTTCTTTTTAGCCATCCGGTCTTGCCGAGGATTCTTTTTTTATGGCTTTTCTTTTTAGCCACCCAGTCTTGCCGGGGATTCTTTGTTTTTGGCTTTTCTTTTTAGCCATCCGGTCTTGCCGGGGATTCTTTGTTTATGGCTTTTCTTTTTAGCCATTCGGTCTTGCCGGGGATTCTTTGTTTTTGGCTTTTCTTTTTAGCCATTCGATTTTATCGGTGATTTCTTGTTGGTTGCCTCTTGTTTTAGGCAGGAATCTCTTGGGGATTTGTGGTTTCGGGCTTTTCTATTTAGCCGTCCGGTCTTTGCCGGGGTTTATTGATGATTGCCTCTTAATTTAGGCAGGAATACATTGAGGATTTGTTGATTTCTGTTGATTGTGCCTCTTGATTTAGGCAAATGCTTCAGCAGTGGTGAAGACTTTTATGCTTTGGGCTTATATTGCCTCTTGCATAGGTTGATTTCCCATTTCTTGGGGATATTAGCTTTTTGCTCGTCTCTGAGTAGGCAGAGGCTTTATTGGAAGTGAAGGCTTTGCATTCCATTAGGGATATCCATATTGGGCGTTATAGGCGATTAGCTCCCTGAGGATATGAATTTGTAGTTTTTGCCTTTGCTGGTAGGCTCGCTGGGGATAGTTTTTCTTTTTGGTGATCCATCGGGGATTTGATTGTTTTCCCGGAGATCTATTTTGACTTGCCCCCTAGGGAGGAATGGAGTTTTTGACTCCTTGTAGGATGCTGTTATTTTGAGCTGGCTTTGCCTATGCTCTTATTCCGATGGGGACTGGGTTTTTATCTTTTCCTTGCGATTTTGGAAATTTGGCTTTTAAATGTGTGCGCCTTTTATGCACACTGGCTTTTTGTTATCTGCTGGATGAAGAGATTTATTTTTTCTCTTTTCTTTTTGGCAATCCCGGGGAGTTTATTGGCTTCCTGGGGATCCAATCTTTGATTTGATTTTTTATGATGGAGTCTTGGCTCCTGACTTTTGTGAAGCTCTTTATTGAGCGGAATGAAGAGATTTTCTTCTTTTTCTCTTTTTTTGGAGATTCACCAAGGAGTTTGTCAGCTTCCTGGGATCCAACTTTGATGATGGAGTCTTAGCTCTTGACTTTTGTGAAGCTCTTTATTGAGCGGGATGAAGAGATTTTCTTCTTTTTCTCTTTTTAAGAGATTTTCCAAGGGGTTTGTCGGCTTCTTGAGGATCCAACTTTGATTTGGTTTTTATGACGAAGTCCTGGCTCCTGGCTTTGTGAAGCTCCTTATTGAGCGGGATGAAGGGATTTTCCTCTTTTTCTCCTTTTTGGAGACTTTTCTGAAAAGCTCTACTTGGGAATTTTTATTCAGCCTTTATTGCGGCTTCTATTGGAAAAAAAATTCTTTTTTTTTGAACCCCTGGGGATATGGAGATTTTTGACTTCATATCTTCTTTGGTTGATCTTTGTGTAGTCCTTATTCTCCTTTGGGGAATGAGGCGAATATTTTGGATGAGTGTTCTCGATGACTCATGTGGTGAACTGAGTCGTGAGGTAATCTTTTTGTTTTGCCTCTGGAGTAGGCAAGGATCCGCTTGGAGATGATCATGACTTTCCGTTGGCTTTTCTATGTTGACAACTTCCTTTTTCTTGGATGGAAGGACGAATGACTATGTTTGACGACTCATGTGGTGATGTTGACTCCTGAAGTAATTTTTTGTTTTACCTTTGGAGTAGGCAAGGATCCATTTGGGGATCATCGAGCCTTTCTGTTGGCCTTTTTCTGGCGTACCTTCGTTTATTGGTGTAGAAGGTTGGAGCTATTTTCCTCGAAGCTCTTTATTTTGCTGGAATGGTTTTGATTTCGCCTTTTTCTTTCGCGATTTTGATTTTTATTTGGAGGTTGGATTCTGGCGCCTCCTATTTTCAATCACAAGCATGGAGACTATCCTCCTTATATGCATATTTATTATTTTTATTTAAAGAAAATTATTTTTTCTTAATTTTGACAAAATCGTATTATGCAACTACTTTGTGTGTGGATGTCCTAAATGCAATATATTGTTTATTTATTTTTGATGCATTTAGAAAGTAACTGGCCTTCTCCAGTTGGCTTCTTATGAATACGCCGATGGGCTCCTCCTTTATGACCATGATGATGGGCTCCTCTTTTATTCATCTTTTGGTTTTAGCCCTATCGTTTGCCTAGATCGCCCTTTACGGGTTTTCAATCTAGCAGGCTGCCTTAATTTTTGCCTAGAATATCTTAGGGGGTTTTTTCCTTATCTTTTGCCTAGATCGTTCTTTTGTGGTTTTCGATCTAGCAGGCTACCCTAGTTTTTTCCTAAGAATATCCCAGCAGGCTTTTATTCCTTTATTATTATTTTTTTTATGCTTCCTCTTTTTTAGATGCATGCTTGATCTTTGATTAAAAGTCTTTGCACATATTTATGATTTATCAATAAAGAGGCATTTCCATAATATTTGGTCAAGAGAAAGGAAATGAAAGGGAATTTTATTGATAAATGAGCAAAAGTTTATTTCTTGTATAGAAGGATTTCAAGGATGTTTAGAAGAATGGATGGTTAGGGTTGGCCATATTGTTTAGGCTTATACAGTCATGTCTATGATATCTGCCCCCTGGTTATCCTAATTGCTTCAGTTGAGATGCCTGAGCTCAGAGTGAAGACTATGCAAACTGCTTGCTTCTGGAAGAATGTTACTTTAGCCGCCTTTTCGATTTTTGACTAAAGTAACCATTGCTCTTAGTTAATTTTTATGTTTTTTGTTTTACCTCTACTTTTTGCCTAGGACGTATCCTAGCGAGGGATATAGACCCTATCTTTTTCCTAGGGATGCCCTTTGCGGGGTTTCATTCCTGACGGGTCTTGAGCAATGTCTTCAAGCATAATACTTCTTCACCGTACCGGAGTTGATTAGGTGTCAAAGTTCTTTTCCATCCATATTGGCGAGGATAAGAGCCCCTTCCGAGAAAGCTCATTTGACCACAAAGGGTCCTTCGTAGTTCACTGCCCATTTTCCAATTTTATCCTTTTAGGCTGGAAGCAGTTTCTTTATCACTAGATCCCCTTCTTGATAAGTATGAGGGTGGACCTTTTTATCATAAGCCTTTTTGATCTTCTTTTGATAGGCTTGTCCATGACATATAACGTTCAGCCGCTTTTCATCAATAAGGTTTAGTTGGTCATATCGACTTTGAACCCATTCAACTTCTGTTAATTTTGCTTCCATCATCATGTGTTTTTATCAACATGATTAGCTGTACCGATTTGCCGTCTTGGATCTTTGCTATAACCGAAGAGTAACATTTTGAATATAGAGCAATTGTCATATCAATGCCCCTCTTCCTTTCCTTAGGGATTTCAATCCTCCTATTGATCACTATATTTCCACATTTCCCAGTCAATTACTTGAATGCTTTGTAGTGAAGGGTCAAGAGAATAGAAAGAAAGGGGTTTATTGCAAAGACTTGTGTTTTAGTGAGATTTTTTTTTGAAATAATAGTTTTTGTAAGAATGGCTAGCCAAGGTTGGTCGGTGTTTAGGCTAGGTTAAACAAACATTTTGTTCTTACGATGTGGCGTCTTTACTGATTACTATGGCGCCTATTTGTGACTAATTAACTTTCCTAGTCCGCCCTTTTGGGTTTTTTGGCCTAGGATGTTGTGGTATGTCTTAATCTTTTTGTCTAGGTTCCTCTTTTCTGTTTTTTTTTTTTTTGGATACCTAGCGGACTTTATTTTGTCTATGACACTTTGATTATTTTGACGTATTTTGGAACAAAACGTTTGTCTAAACATTGGTTATTTATGGGGTATAGACATTTTTAGCAAGAAGAGAAGCAGATAGTAAGAATAGCATTCTTTTGTAATTTCAGGGAAAATGTGTTCCCTAGAGATGCTCGGGGGCCGGGCATACCCTGAAGAGTGATCTCAAATAGTCATTGGGTTTACATCCCTTAGAATTGGAAGAAGGACACCTAATGACTAACGTTACCCTTGGCGCTAATATCCCTCCTTTTCGGAAGATCATCTTTAAGGTACGGAGGGGAGACTTCTCTTTTCTTTATACGACTTGATCTTTTTGTAGGGTCGTACTTTAAAGGATTATCCTTAAAATCTGGTGGCTCTCTTATTCCTTGAGCATCCTTTCCAAGCCCTTGTCTAGGCTATATCCATATCTCTTCATTATATGGGCCACTTTCATATTACTAGGAAGTCTTTCCATATTTTTAAATGTCCTCTTCAGGCGCATCCATTTAAGGTATAGTGGACGGCTCGCTGATTCGAATGTAGTCTTTAGCTTGAACCATGATCAACTTGTCGCCTACCACAAATTTGATTCTTCGGTGAAGCGTTGAAGAAATTGTCCTAGCACCGTTAATCCAAGGTCTACTTAATCTTCCCCTTGGATTCTTTTTCCTTTTCCTCTTTGGTTTCTTTATTTTTTCTTTGTTTTTTAGGAGCATTATCTTGTAGCTCCTTGGGGGAATAAATTCTTTCGCTTCTCGTTGTGCCCCCAATGCCGGCTATATTAGAAATATCTTCATTGACAGACGATTCTTCTGTGTATCTCCATAGTACAACTTTATCTGATGTATAAGGGAGAGGACGAGGCATGACTAAGTGCAAAGGTGTGATTGCCCCTTCCTTGATATTATCAATTTGGGTACTGATATTCACTTCTTTCTTATTATTTCTTTGTCCCAAATCGATGGCCTAAGTTTTTTTCTGATGGGGCTGTATCAATTGAGCTTATTTTTCCAACAGTTTTTGCATGTCCAGGGAAATGGTCCCCTCCTTACTGTCTGACTCAATCCATTCGCCTTCGGATTTTAGATCCCACGGAGAGTTTTCAATCACAGACATGACTATTTATATGGTCTATATTTGGGTTTAGATTTTATTTAATTATTTTGGAATGAGAGAGAAAAGAATGAAAAGAATATGCACATTATGTAAAATGCCTCATTGTATTGATGAAAAGAGAAATATGTACAGAGCCCTTTTAATCAAAAGATCTCGCGGCCACGGGCAGAGATCGCGAGAGATGCATCAAAAGCTTTTTTATTATTTATTATTATATTTTTTTGAAATGGTAAAGATGATGAGCCCTAATTTGCTGATCTTCCTTAGCCCATCTTTCATTCGGGTTTGGAAAGAGGCTAATCATCCAGTTTTGAAGTAGATGCATCAAAGGTAATCCACCCTGCATCTATTAGATTCTGGACCTTATGCTTTAAGGCCACACAGTTTTCTACGGAATGACCCGGAGCGCCTGAATGGTAATCACAGTTCTCATTAGGTTTGTACCATTCTGGCTAGGGTGGATCCATCTTCTTTGGAGCGACATATGCTAGGAGATGGTCCTTTATCAATTTTGGCAGAAGACTTCCATAGGAGGTTGGAATGGGAGTGAATTTCTTCTCTTGTCTGCGTGATTGCCTAAATGGTTGTGAAGCGGAAGAAGGGGTAGTGAGGTTGATGGCATTTACGCTCCCCTCTTTCTTCTTGCCAAAGGACTTCTTGAATGATACGCGGGACTTCTTAAATTTGGGAGGGGATTGAGTATTTTCGACATTGGTTACCTCCTTTAAATCAAAGTTGTGTCTCTCTAATGCCCTTAATTTCTCCTCTAGGGCAGAAGTTTGTTGTTTGGAAACCTCATTGTGGAGGCACTGTCGGTGCATTAGTTCCATTAAATACGCCATCTGCTCTTTTACGTAGTTAAGGTCAATGGTGAGCCTGTTGTTTTGTTTCTCTAACTGCTCTTTTATGGCATTAAGCTCAGCGGAGAGCATACAGTTCTGCTCCTTTAATTGCTCCATCTTCTTGGCTTTTTGAGCGCGAGTGAGAACAGGTAGAAGACCAACCACTTTCTAAATGATTTAAAGATTTTTATTATTATAGCTTTTTTTATTATGAATGATTAGTGTGGGATAGATATACCTTAGACAATAGCTTTGGTATCTTCTCAAAAGCCTACGTTTTAAGGGTACCATACCCACCTTAGTGTGCTAACTTCCTTTTTTTTTTTTTAAAGGTTGCCAACATACCTTAGCGCACTTATCTCTTCTAGGAAGGTGATGGGTCTCTTTCGCTATTGTCTAAGGATATCTAATACATCCTAGAATGAATGTGTTTATATATGAGAGATTTTATTATGATGATGTTTATGCATACTTTTCTTAGTGCATTTATTTTCTCTCTTAGTTTTACCACTTATGGGATGATGTGGTATGAATAATACGACTTTGCCAAGAATCTTTTTATTGTAAAAGGTATTTTTATGGCTTTAAATTGTTTTTTATATTTTTTATGACCCTTTATTTCTTCTGTCGGTCAACGTGGCTACTTAGCTTACAAAGAACCTGAAACCAGGCTAGCTTAACTGAAGACTGTCCGAGATAAAGTTGGTTTATTCTTATCACTTTTATGGTTTTTTAGGGTTTTTCACTATTTTGGTTGTATGATTACCCTATGCTAATGCATCAATACAAATACAGCAAACGAATGCACACACAATTCATTCATCCACGAGCAGAGCCACGCTATTTACGAGGTGGGGTTTTCATGCAGAAACGTGCTTGGTTTAGGTGGTTCTAAATTGTTCTCACCAAGGCCAAAGGTCCCCAAGGTGCCCCCATTATAGGGACCTCTCAATATCTCAGTCCTCGGGTCATGCATGGAACTCCGTGTCGACATCCTTGGACCAAAAGAAGAGAGTTACCACCTTGAGTTGGTGGTTTCTGACAACAGTTGTAGCCCCGTGTGCCAACAAGCTGGTCGTATCTGCCACCCACTCCCTATAGGTATTCACTCTTGCCCCCGGGTATAGAGGGACTGTTGTGTGCAAGGGTTTTTGTGTGCAATTTTATATTTCAGACAATTTGCAAAAAATAATCATACATCAATTATTAAAGCCATACAATAAAATATACAGAAGAGGGTAAAGGCGTAATTTCAAATCTTCACTTAGTTTGAATTTTATCCGTCACTAATTGGGATCAACTCTCTAGCTTCCCCAGTGGAGTCGCCATCTGTCGCTGCCATCTGTTCTGACGTCTAGGGACATCTCAAACGTTTATGCGAGCGGTCGCGAAAAGATGGTTTAGACTCGCGTTTTATGTTAAAATATGTTCATTGCTTCCGAGGTGCTCAACAACTAAACTATCCTCTAATAAAAGCAAGGTTTTCGAAAAGGGGTTCTTATGGAGTCGCCACCAATGTTTTGACCATAAACATTGGAAAAGGATAAAAAGGCATTGATTTTAATAAAAACCAAACTTGGTCATTATAACCAGAGTTAGGTAAGGGAGTTAGTTACGTGTGGGGAAGGTGTTAGCACCCCATAACGCCCCTTTCGGGTTCCCTATGACAGATTCATTCATTAAGTGAAGATTATGAGAAATTACGCTATTACCCTATTTTATTGCATAATA
This sequence comes from Sphenostylis stenocarpa, assembly GCA_963425845.1. NCBI lineage: Eukaryota > Viridiplantae > Streptophyta > Magnoliopsida > Fabales > Fabaceae > Sphenostylis > Sphenostylis stenocarpa. Next base: position 41,117,659 of record OY731401.1, read on the forward strand.
TTGAAAAAATGACTATCTACATGACTTTATTTCATATTGCATACATAAAGCAATAAAAGAGAAGAGAAGTGAAAAGAACCTCCGTAGCAAGCTTTGTATTACAAATCTTTAACTGTGAGGATGTGTTTTGGCAATCCCCCACTCTACAAAGACTCTCCTCCCAGAATACAATATCGACTCGACTAAATTTTAAAGAAGAATCGAATGCTGGAATACAATTCCTTAACCGATTGTTACCTTTTTAAGGCAATCAGAGAGTTCATTCGAAGTAGGGAGAGAAGACAAGTGTCTGGAGTGTGAAAAAGTGGCAAATGAGCCTCCTATTTATAGTTTTCGCAGCCTGGCACTTTGGGACGACCGTCTGAGGGCTGGAAAACCAAGATGAGCGTCTGGGGAAGCTGGGACGGCCGTCTGGGATTTGGGACGGCCGTCCCAACAATCAAAACAGGCTGAGACGGCCGTGTGGCATTTGGGACGGTCGTCTGGGCCTACTGGGACGGTCATCCTTCTGGGATGACCATCTCGACTGTTCTGGCCAGATTTTGTGTTCTGGGACTTCCCGGAAGCTTTCCTTTCTTTATTCGAAAGTCGATTGATGCCGTTAGACGTCCACCGAAGCTTTATCTTCAAATAGGAAGCCTTCTTAGCCTTTATTGAGAGGCCGGGCAAAAATAGGGGTCTACAGTGACTCTGTAAAGTGCAGGGACTGCCAAAAAGCATCCTCAAGTTCGAGATTTATAAAAGCTCCCTTCAGAGGTTCTCATTCATATCTCTTATCTTTTACTGCTTTCTTTTACTACTTTCCTTGTATGCATTAGATATTAGGATAATGTAGACATTTAAATTTTGCCAGTAGTTTAAATAATAGGGTTAAAGCATAATTTTTTTAAATATTTATTTGTTAAACTAGTCCATCATAGGGAACCTGAAAGGGGCGTTGTGGGGTGCTAACACCTTCCCCACATGTAACTAACTCCCTTACCCGACTCTGGTTGTAATGGCCAAAGTTGATTTTTTCTAAAACCAATGCCTTCTTTTTTTTACCTTTTTCAGTGTTTAAGGTTAAAACATTGGTGGCGACTCCTCGAACCCTTTCGAAAACCTTGCCTTTAGGTCCAGCCCGGTTATCGGACATCCTAAAGGCGTTGAACCACTTCTTTCAAAAAACACGAGTCAATCAAAACCATTGCGTCGCTCCGACCGCCTCGTTTGACGGCGACGACACCGGGAAGCCAAAGAGGACTTACATAGAAATATGAACCCGCCTGTGGGTTTCTTTAGGCTTTTTCAATTTTGTCAAAGTGTGCTTCGAAGCATTGTATAGAGGAGTGTCCACCTTTTGATGAAATGAATAAAACATCTTTTCCTTCATTTTTCTCAACTGTCTATTACATTCATGTGTTGCATACATCAATATATCCCTCCTTGTTTAAATAATAATAAGATAATAAAAATGAAGGATTAATTGATGTGCTTTTCGTAAACAGAAGAATGGAGAGAAAATCGTTTGTCATCAAGCTCTCCCCAACGGTTGAGCCACCTAAGGAGGATAATAAGCATCAATCGTTGGTCATCCAAGTGAATAAGGAAGAGGGGGTAAGGACGCCCTTGTATTTGTTCGCGCCTCGTCCTTTCCCCTATGAATCAAATAAAGTTGTACCATGGAGATATGAAGAAACATCACCCATCAACGAAGATATCTCCAACATCGTCGGTATTGGGGGCACGACAAGAAGCGGAAGAATCTACTCCCCCAAGGAGCTACAAGATGATGCTCCTAAGAATAAAGAAAAAATAAAGAGATCGAAGAAGAAAATAAGGAAGAATCCAAGGAGGAAACTAATGAGTTACTCCAATTTATAAGGCAAAGTGAGTACTCCATCATCGACCAACTTAATCGTACACCTGCGAAGATAACTCTATTATCATTAATAATGAGTTCGGAATCGCATCAAAATGCCTTGCTGAATGTTTTGAACAAAGTGCACGTACCACATGCTATATCCCAATACAAGTTTGAAGGGATTGTCGGCAATATTACAACCAATGATTATCTCACCTTCACTGATGAAGAACTCCCTCCTGGAGGGTCAAACCACAACAAGTCCTTGCACATCTCTATTAAATGCAAGGAATATCTCATCGCCAAAGTTCTTGTGGATAATGGGTCATCCTTGAATGTCATGCCCAAATGTACACTTGATAAGCTAATAGTTCAAGGAGCCCGCATGCGCCCAAGCAATACTATCATTCAAGCATTCGACGGATCAAAACATGAAGTGGTAGGAGAGATCAACCTGCTAATCCAAATCGGCCCTACTACCTTCAACGTCGATTTCCACGTGATGGATATCACTCCAGCTTATAGTTGTCTCCTTGGAAGACCTTGGATTCACTCCATCAAAAAGTCAAATTCGTGGTAGGCGACAAAGTGGTCACGGTTCAAGTCGAAGACGACATTCTGATAAGCAAACTGTCTTAACTTATGTGGATGTAGCTGAAGAGGCCCTTGAAACATCTTTTCAAGCACTTGAAATTGTTAATGTAGAAAGACTTCCCAACAATATGAAGATGGCCCACATGATGTTGAAATACGGATACCGCATTAGCCAAGGGCTCGATACAAAATCTCAAGGAATAAGGGAGCCACCAGATTTTAAAGACAATCCTTTGAAGCATGGCCTAAGGTATGACCCTACAAAGGATCAAACTACACAAAGAAAAGGAAAGTCTCCCCCCCGCACATTGAATCAGATCTTTCGAAGAGGAGGGGTACAAGCGTCGAGAGCAACCTTAGTCATTAGGTGTTCTTCTTCCAATTTTATGGGATGTAAACCCAATGACTATTAGAGATTACTCCTCGGAGCCAGCCCAACCCCCGAGCATTTTTAGGGAACATATTTCCCTTTTAATTATAAAGAATTGTAGACCCCAAATCTTGCCCGACCTCAAAATAAGAGCAGAAGACCTCCTATTCGAAGATGGACGAAGCCTAAAAAGCCACTAGGAGAGACTATTAGGCCCCATGTTAGAGTAGGAAGGATTTTCTGTATAAAAATAAGGATTTTCGCCTTCAGGAGTCCAGACCGCCGTCTCACTTTTCGGGACCGCCGTCTCGCCATTAACGCAAGTCGAGACCACCATCTCGTTTTTCGAGACGGCCGTCTCGCCACTTGCCAATGGCGAGACCCCCCTCCCGTTTGGCGAGAAGGCCTTCTCATCACTTGAAAAGTCGATACTGCTGTCTCGCCAAACGAGACGACGATCTCGCCACTTTTGCAAGTCGAGACCGCCGTCCCGAATGGCAAGATGGCCATCTCGACCTTGCTAGTCGAGACGGTCGTCTCGACCTTGCCAGTCGAGACCGCCGTCTCGACCTGACAGGCGCGAATCCCTATAAATAGTGAGCGCTCCCCCCCTCATTTCACACAGTTCTTCCACTTTCCCTTCTACACTTTCTTCAAATTCTCTTCCTAGAGTCCCTCCGAAGCATTTCCGGAGTTTTTGAGTCTCTTAGAGAGCTTTTTATAGCATTTTGAGAGCGATTATCGGTGTTGTAAGAGCGAAGGGCTGCCAAAACGCACCCTATTTTCAAGAGAACTAATCAAAAAGCTTGCTTCAGAGGTTTCTTCACTCTTTCCCTCTCTTTTACTGTCTTTATTTTTATGATTAAATTGCATAATAGACATTAGGGCCATGTAGTCATTATTTTAATTCCGCAAATAAAAGGGTAAAAGCGTTTTTTCGAAAGTTTATCTATAAAATAATTGGCCTATCATAGGGAACCCGAAAGGGGCGTCGTAATGGGAACTAACACTTCCCTTACACGTAACTAACTCCCTTACCCAACTCTGGTTTTAACGACCAAAGTTGGTTTTTGGAAACCAACGCCTTTTCTCCCCTTTTTCGATGTTTCCGGTAAAAACATCGGTGGCGACTCCATCAGAACCCTTTCAAATTTGTTCTTAGGTCAGCCTGGTTATCAGACGATCTAAGAACACCTTTTCGAAAACCTCGCCCTTCGGTTCAGCCCGGTTATCAGACAACCTAAAGGCGTTGTACAATCACCCATAAAAACGCGAAAAATGGAAAAGTCGGAACCATCGGGTCGCTCTGATTGCCTCCTTTTGACGGCGACGATAAGAATGTCATTCTTACTATCTGCTTCTCTTCTTGCTATTCATGTCTAAACCTCGTAATAACCATGTTTAAGCAAACATTTTCAAAACGCGTCAAAATTATCAAACCGCGCCTTTGAAAAAAATAAAAAGTCAAAAGCATCATCACCGATTGACCAGAAATATGAACAAAGTTTTATCTCTTAAATAAACTTGTGTTTCACCAATGTTGTGCAAAAAAGAAAATAAAAATCAAAAGAAGTCCATAGAAGCCAAAGGCCAAAAAGAAGGGGCAAGATACCCGGTAGGAAACCCACAAAGGGGGCTATGCAAAAGTTAGGGTAAACCCGTTAGGAAACCCAAACAACAATAAAGGGTAGCCTAGGCAAAAATTAGGGTTACAAATAAAGTCCGCTAGGATTCCCAAAGCAAAAAAGAGGAAACCTAGACAAAAGTTAGGACAAAACAAAAGCGCAACATCCTAGGCTGAAAACCCAAAAGGCAGACTAGGGAAGTTAATCAGTCATAGTAGGCGCCATAAAATAATCATTTAAGATGCCGCCTCATAAACAAAAAGTTTGTTTAAATTAGCCTAAACACTCTAACTAACACTGGCTAGCCTTTCTTATAAAAACCATGATTTTGAAAATAAAAATCCTTTCTAAAACACAAGCCTTCAAATTAAATATCCTCTTCCTTCTTTTCTCTTGACCCTTACCACTACGACATTCTAATAACTAAATTGGAAATATGGAGACATAGTGGTCAATAGGAGGATTGAAATCTCTAAGGAAAGGAAGAAGCACACTGACATGACAATCACCCTACAAACAAAACAATCATTCTTCGGTCATGGAAAATCTGAGACGGTAAGAAGCGGTACAACTAAACATGACATCAGAAGTGCATCATCAGTTAATCCTTTTGAAAGAATTAACCGAAATAACATTATAGGACACATATTATAAACATTGCATGCATAGATGTTGATGAAGAGGGTCCTATTATTCTAAAAAAAAAATATCCAAAAATTTGAGACGACCATCTTGATATTCCAGACGGTCGTCCCGCGTTTCCGTTAGGGCGAGATGGCCGTCTCGATATTCCAGACGGTCGTCTCACATTTCCGTTAGGTCGAGATGGCCGTCCCGACTCTTAAAACTTTGCCTATAAATTTTGGCGCCCTGGGTCAGTCCATTGCATCATATTCTCGCATCCTCTCTTCACTTCCCACTTCTTCTAGCATATTTGAGTGTGTTTGAGCAACAATGCATTGTGGAGAATCCTCAACCCAAAGAAAACGTGGTCGGGGACCCACCAGGGGTACTCCAGCTCCTCAGGTTCCTGTTCAATTAATGCCCCAACACCAGACCAGTCTTGATAATATTCGAGGCATAGGATGAGACTTCTTGCTAAGAGATCCTCCATCCCACATATTCCGAAACGCCACTATGGAATTCCTCACCTCCATAACACTGGTGGACATGCCGGCCATATACCCCAGGGTTCCTCTGGCCAAGATAGTCTCTTATTTCATAAATGGAGCCTACAGAACGATGATGTTGGACGAATTCAACGTCCTTATGGGCTTTAATAAGCCCGACGACATCCTGACTATATAGTACGAAAATGCACTCTACGAGAGACCAGCCACCCTCATTGGGGCTGAACACGTGCCTACCCAATTTAAAGGGGCTCAGCCTTGAGCCCTCTGCTCTGCATTTGCCACAAACTGCTGACAGGAACCATACATGGACGGAAAGAGAGTCAGGGTAAGATCACCCAACCTGACCTCTTTATCATTTACTGCATGCATAAGGGGTATCGGTGCAACCTCAAATACTTCATAAAAGCGCTGAAAGACTTCGGGAGCCGCCCGGTGGGGACCATCATGATAGATCCCCTTATCACTCCCTTGGCTAAGCGGTGGGGATGCACCGATGGGGAAGACGGGCCCACGACTCTCCGACCAGAACCTATTTATGGGTCAATGCTCACTCATATGGGCATGCTCATCCGAAAAGGGACCGAATTTGCCTTACATCCTATCCTCGTCATGACTCTCAACATTCATGAGCTGGTTGCGTCAGAGGAAATCCCCATACCTCCGGACTTTGAACAACAGCAGTGGCAGTATGGAGATGATATCCCCAGTGTCCACCAGCATATAAACGATGAGTTACATATCATCTGCCAGCAGTTGGATCATATGACCCTGAGGTAGGACGGGTTGGACCAGAGGCAGGAGGGATTTGGGCAAAGGCTAGACAGACTCACCCAGGGTATGGAAGGGATTAATCAGAGCATGCTCAGCTTATTCCCGAGTCAGGAGGAATTCCAACGATATATGTTCCGACAATTTCCCCCACCTGAACCTTCCACAGCATCACGCTCAGATCCTGGAGAGTAGGATCTTTGTAATCTTTATTGGCCAATGGATTGTACCCCAACAAAAAAACATTATTATAACTAAAATCTCTTTTTCTTTCCTTTCCTCCTTTTTCTTAGCAAAAACCTGCGTAGGTAAAAGAAATTAAAAAGGTAAAAAGGCACACGCATTATCCCAAAAAAGCCAAATTTCAAATCGCGAGAAAAAAGAAAAAACCGCAGAAAAAGGCGAAATTAAGCAAGAAGCTGCAGAGCACCCAAAAGCTCCAACCGCCATCCTTCCACCAAGAAAAAGGAGGCACAACCATCAGAAAAGAAAATTCGATGGAAAGGCTCAAGTCATCCCCAAGCAGATCTTTGCCTACTCTAGAGGCAAAACAAAAATACTCCTCACGGCTCAACATTACCATCACATTAAGTCAACAAGCATACCCACCCATTCTCCACTACATTCACCAAAGGAGAATAAAGGCTACACAAAAGCCTATCACCAACCATCAAGGAGTCAAACGTCTTCCCTAACGAAAAAAGAAGAAAAGAGAATTTTTCATCCCGAGCGGATGTCCAAAAAGAGAAAGGGCCACGACAGAAAAAGGCCAATAAAATCCCCAAGTGGATCACCTCAAAAGTAAAAAAGAAAACATGGAATCAGAAATTCCATTTCCCCTAGCAGAATAAGAGCTTCGTAAAGACCAGCTCACACCAGCATCAATCAAGGAGATAAAACTCCATCCCCCAAGAGGGCAATGAAAATCAGATCCCCAGGGAAACAACTAATTCCCCGACGGATCACCAAAAAGTGAGCCTACTGCAAAGGCGATCTCTTGACTCTTATCCCTAGAGAGTCGTTTTCCTATGCATAGGCAAGACCTAGCAAGCAAAGAGCCAACATCCCCAAAGGGAACATCAGCCTGTCAAGAGGCAAAACAATACAACCAAGAGTCTTCACTTCCAGATGAAGCATCTGCCTGTTCAAGAGGCATCATCAAAATTAAATAATCCCTAGTGGATTCCTGCCTACCTAAGAGGTTGTCGCCGCCTCCCCAAAGAGGGGGCGCGGTCGGAGCGACGCGATGGTTTTTCGACTCTTTTTGATTTTTCGCGTTTTTTATTGGTGGTTACAACGTCTTCAGGTTGTCCGATAACCGGGCTAACCTAGAGACGAGGTTTTCGAAAAGTGTCCTTGAGTTGTCCGACAACTAGGCTAACCCAAGGACTTATTTGTTTTGGGTTCTATGGAGTCGCCACCGATATTTTTACCATAAACATCGGAAAAGGGGTTTAAAAAGGCGTTGGTTTTCGAAAACCAACTTTGGTCATTAGAACCAGAGTTGGGTAAGGGAGTTAGTTACGTGCAAAGGGAGTATTAGTCCCTTTACGACGCCCCTTTCGGGTTCCCTATGACAGGCCGGCTATTTGCGAATAATTAAACTTAGAAAATTACGCTTTTACCCTTTTTATTATGCAGAATTTAAATATATGACTACATGGCCCTAGCTTCTATTGCGTAATTTAAATAGCAGTAATTTAAAAAAGAGAATGAGGATATGCACCTCCAAAGCAAGCTTTATAACAAAAAGAGAGGGTGCGTTTTGGCAACCCTTCACTCTACAACTCTCAAAAACTCCGGTAATGCCTCGGAGGGATTCTAAAGAAGATTTAGGACACTCTGTATATGCCTAAAGACACTCAGAAGCTCCGGAAATGCCTCGGAGGGATTCTTAGAGAGAGAAAATCTAGAGAGAAGGGAGAGCTCTTGGTTTTCTGTGCTTGGTGTGTGAAAATGAGGGGGGGGGGGAAGCCCCTATTTATAGTTTTTCGCGCTGTCAGGGTCCAGACCGCCGTTCTCGTCTGACAGGGGTCAAGACCGCCGTCTGGAAAGTCGAGACCGCCGTCTCGTCGATGGCAGAAATCGAGACCGCCGTCTGGAAAATCCAGACCGCCGTCTCCCTGGAGCATCCTTCGCTCAAGCGAGTATACCAGTCGCTTGAGCGATACTTGACCCGGGAGTCCCCTTTGTTTGAAGCATCCGTCGCTCAAGCGAGTACATCAGTCACTTGAGCGAGACTTGACCCGGAAGTCCCCTTTGTTTGAAGCATCTGTCGCTCAAGCGAGTACATCAGTCGCTTGAGCGAGACTTGACCCGGGAGTCCTCTTTGTTTGAAGCGTCCGTCGCTTAAGCGAGTACACCAGTCGCTTGAGCGAGACTTGACCCGAGAGTCCTCTTTATTTGAAGCGTCCGTTGCTTAAGCGATGTATTTTTAGCCAAAAAACCTTCCTATCTTGGTACGGGAGCCTAATAGTCTCTCCTAGTGGCTTGTTAGGCTTCAGCCGTCTTCAAATAGGAAGCTTTCTGACTTTATTTGGAGGCTGGGCAAGATTTGGGGTCTACAGCTGCCCCCCCTTTACCCGACCAGTCGACTGCTGGCCTTTTGTGCCGAGGTGATCGACTGGAGGGTAAAGGAGTTGACCCTCTTGCCCGATTTCCCTTCAGATATTCCGTCTTTGTGGCGGATGATCCTCTGGGGAGATGTGTTTGTGCGCCTCTAGGATACTACTCTTGACGTAGCCGATCCCTTTGGTTGACACGTGGTAGAACCTCCGGATACTACTCTTGACGTAGCCGATCCTTCGGTTGATGAGTGGTAGAACCTCCGGATACTACTCTTGACGTAGCCGATCCTTCGGTTGATGAGTGGTAGAACCTCCGAATACTACTCTTGACGTAGCCGATCCTTCGGTTGATGAGTGGTAGAACCTCCGGATACTACTCTTGACGTAGCCGATCCTTCGGTTGATGGGTATAAACCCCCCATCAGGCTGGTAGTTGCAGTCCGTTGTGTGGGACTGGATGGGTATGAACCCCCCATCAGGTGGTAGGTGCAGTCCGTTGTGTGGGACTGGATGGGTATGAACCCCCCATCAGGGTGGTAACGGCGGCTTACAGTTCAGGTGGCCCATGCGCCGGGCGGGCGCATTTTATGTGCTGGTTGATAGGTATAAACCCCCTATCAGGCTGGTACAGTCCCGTTGCGAAGGACTAGTGGTAGTGGCGGCTTACTGCTCGGGTGGCTCATGCGCCGTTGTTGAGATGTGTTCTGTCTCTTTTTTTTTTTTTTTGTCTTTTCTGGGAATTGTTGTCCGGTCTGTGCCGGGGATTCTGTTGGTGTTCGTCCAGCTTGTTGATTGCTGGGGATTCTTTGTTTTTGATCTTTTGTGGTGGTCATCCGACTTTGCTGGTTGTCGGAAATTTTTGATAAGTGCCTCTTAGGTAGGCAGGAATCCTCTGGGGATTTGTTGGTCTTGGTGACGCCTCTTGAGTAGGCGGATATCCATTGAGTTTTTGGTAATGCCTCTGAGAAGGCAGATGTTTCGTTTGGAGGTGAAGACTTTTGGTTTTGCTTTTTTCTTTGCCTCTGAATAGGCTAATGTTGCTTTTTTGCTTGCGAGGTTTTGCCTATGCGTTCCACTAGGGATATCCATGTTAGGTGATATAGGCAAGTAACTTTCTGAGGATATGCGTTTGAGGTTTTGCCTTTGCAGTAGGCTCTTTGGGTAAGTTTTTTTTTTGCGATCTACTAGGGAGTTGGTTGACTCCTTGGGGATCTAATTTTGGTCGCCTTTTTGGGGAATGGAGTTGTGACTCCTTGTTTGGTGTTGATGAGAGCTGGTTTCTTCAAGCTCTTATTCCTCTGGAGTTTTTTTTGTTTTTTTGTTTACTGTGCCTCTGAGTAGGCGGATGCTTCATTAGTGGTGAAGACTTTATACTTGTTTTCCTCCGAATAGGTGGATGTCCCCTTTCTGGGGAAATTGGCTCTTGCTCGCCAGATCTTGCCTATGTCAAGGCAATTGACTCTTCTAAGGATGTGAGTTTGGAATTTGCCTTTGTCGTAGGCTCACTGGAGATGATCTTTCTTTTTGATTGATCCACTGGGGAATTGGTTGCCTTCCCGGGGATCAGATTTTGATTTGCCCCTTGAGGGGATGGAGTTTTGACTCCTTGTTGGATGTTGATGGTATGAGATGGCTTTGCCGATACTCTTGTTCTGTTGGGGGAATGGAATTTCTGATTCCTCTTTTTTCGTTGATTTTCCCTTTTTCTAAGGTGACCCACTTTAGGGATTTGATTTCCTGGAAGTTAGGATTTTTATTTGATTTTGCCTTTTTCCACGATTTATCTCTTTTTTATCGCGATTTTGAAATCTGGCTTTTTTATGGGGATAATGCGTAAGCCTTTTTACTTTTTAGTCTATTTTTATTACGCTGTCTTTTTTTCTTTCCTTTTGTGATCCGTAGGGGATTTGCTTTTTCGTGGCCTGCTATGGCCTTTTCTTTTTGGGCATTCGCTTGCGGATGAAAGGTTTTTCCTTTTTTGGTGGTCGACCAGGGAAATAACTGACTTTTTGGGGATTCAATGTTGATGTGAGCTGACTGTGCTCTTTATTCCACTGTGGGATGGAGATCTCATTATTCATTCTTTTTGAAGGGAGATCTACTTGGGGATTTTTATTTGACCTTCTCTGTCATGGCCTTTTTGGACATCCACTGGGGATGCAAGGTTTTTTTTTCTTTTTTCTCTTTATGTTGAGCCCTTGATGGTATGGAGATCGGACTCTTTTGACTGTTGATGATGATGATGGGCTCTTGGAGCCTTTATTCTCCGTTGGGGAGTGTGGAGGAGACTTTGGGTGAGTGTGCTCGATGACTCATGTGGTGGTAATGTTGAGCCGTGAGGAGTATTTTTGTTTTGCCTTCGGAGTAGGCAGGGGTCCTCTTGGGGATGATTAAGCCTTTCCGTCGGCTTTTCTTTTATGATGTCTGATGATTGTGCCCTTTTTTATTGGGTGATGTTTGAAGCTTTGGCTTCTGGAAGCTTCTGATGATGACTCGCTCTTCTTTCTTGAGGGAGAGCGATGTTTGGAGACTTATTAATTTCTTGTGCCTTCTTTTCTGGGTAGAAGGATGGTAGCTGGAGCTCTTGATTTTCAGAAGCTCTTATTTTGATGAGTCGCTTGATTGACGACTTGCTCCATTTTCTTGAAGGCTTTATTTTGGAGACTCGGTGATCCTGTTTTCAATCACAAACATGGAGCTAGTCTCCTTATATGTAAGAATGCTTTTCGTTTTTTGTTATTTGTTTGAAGTAATTTTTTATTTCTTTCATTTTTGACATCGACAAAGTCGTTTTGTGCGACTACTTGTGTGTGGATGCCCTAAATGCAGTCTATTCTTTTTTATTGATGCATCTGGAAAAGTGACTGGTATTCTCCTGCTGGACTTTTTTATGATTATGATGAAGGGCCCTTCTCTTTTATTCATCTTTTGGTTTAGCCCTATCTTTTGTCTAGACCGCCCTTTTGGGGTTTTCGGTCTAGCGGGCTGCCTTAATTTTTGCCTAGGATATCTTAGCGGGCTTTTTCCTTTTTTATGAATGCCCTAACTTTTGCCTAGACCGCCCTTTGCAGGTTTTCGATCTAGCAGGCTACCCTAACTTTTGCCTAAGAATCTCCTAGCAGGCATTATTTTTTCTATTCTCATTTTTTCTTTATCTTCTCTTTTTTTTGAGAGATAGGAGCCTATCATATGCATGCAATGTTTGCGATATGCATCCTATAATACTATTTCAATTAATTTTTCAAAAGGATTAACCAATGTGCTTGAGCTTCTGATGAGCTTCTGACGTTATGTGCTTTCGTCGACCAGGATAGGCTGTACCCATTTTGCCATCTTGATTTTACCATGACCGAAGAATGATTTGTGTTAATTGTAGAGCGACTTGCCATGTTAGTGCGCCCCTCCCTTTCCTTGGGGATGTCGATCCTCCTATTGATTACTATCTCCACATTTCCCTACTAATTACTAGAATGTCGTAGTGGTAAGGGTCAAGAGAAAAGAAGGAAGAGGATATTTAATTCAAAGGCTTGTGTTTTAGAATTGTTTTATTTTGACAAAAATGGTTTTTGTAAGCACGGCTAGCCAAGGTTGGTTAGAGTGTTTAGGCTAGTTTAGACAAACGTCTCGTTTATGGAGTGGCGTCTTATTCTATGGCGCTTGTTATGACTGGTTGACCTCCCTAGTCTGCCCTTTGGGTTTTCAGCTTAGGATGTTGTGTTTTGGCCCTATCTTTTGTCTAGGTTCCTTTTTTTTGTATATTTTCGGGGAATCCTAGCGGACCTTATTTTGTAACCCTAACTTTTGCCTAGGCTACCCTTTATTTTTGTTCGGGTGTCCTACCGGGTTGACCCTATCTTTTGTGTAGCCCCCTTAGTGGGTTTCCTACCGGGTATCTTGCCCTCTCTTTTTTGGCCTTTGGCTTTTATGGGCTTCTTTTGATTTTTGTTTTCTTTTTGTACAACATTGGCGAAACACGGATTTATTTATGACGAGGTAAAACTTTATTTTGTGTCTCTAGTCAATCGGTAGTGATGGATTTGACTTTTATTTTGGTCAATGGCACATTTTGATTACTTTGACGCACTTTGAAAATGTTTGCTTAAACATGGTTATTAATGAGGTTCAGACATTAATAGCAAGAAGAGAAGCAGATAGTAAGAATGACATTCTTTGTAATTAATAGGGAAATATGTGCCCTACAATGCTCGGGGGTCGGGCTAGCCCCGAGGAGTAATCTCTAATAGTCATTGGATTTACAAATCCTAAGAATCAGAAGGAGAACACCTAATGACTAAAGTCGCTTTTGATGCTTGAACCCCTCTATTTGGGAAAATCTGATTCGAGCTTCAGAGGGGAGACTTCCCTTTTCTCCGTGCAGCTTGATCCTTTGTAGGGTAATGCTCCAAAGGTTTGTCTTTAAAACCTGGTGCCCCCTTATTCCTTGAGAGTTTCTAATGGGCGGCATCCATATTTCCTCATCATGTGGGTTACCTTCATATTGTTGAGGAAGTCTTTTCATATCGGCAAAAGATATTTCAAAGGTCCTCTTCCGCCGCATCCATTCAAGGTAGGGCAAACGACTTGCTGATTTGAATGTCATGTCTAACTCAAACTGTGACTAGCTTGTCGCCTACCCTGAGTTTGTCTCTTTGGCGGAGCGTTGAAAGAATTGCCTTAGCGTCGTGAATCCAAAAGTCTCTTCAATTTCCTTTTGGATTTTTTCTTCGATCTTTTTATTTCTCCTTTATTCTTGGGAGTATTGTCTTATAGCTCCTGGGGGTGTAGATTCTTTCACTTTTAATTTTGCCCCCAAATGCCGGCTATGCTGGAGATATCTTCATTGATGGAAGACGTTTCTGCGCATCTCAATGGTACGACTTTATTGATGTGGGAGGCATGAACAAACGCGATGACATCCTTGACATCCTTGCCCCCTCTCCCTTATTAACTTGGATATCCAATGGTTCAGGCTTGTTATCCTCCTTGGGCGGATCAACCATTGGGGAGAACTTGATGACGAAAGGCTTACTCTCCATCTTACTTCGATTCGTGGAAAGCACATCGACTAATCCTTTCTTTTTATTATCTTATTATTATTAAAGTGAGAATGAATGCAATTTATGAATGCAATAGACGGTTGAGACAAACAATTTTATTTATTTCATCTAGACAGTGTACATTCCTCAATGCAATGTTTCGAAGTACATTTTATTTTTATTTTTATTTTTATTTATTTTCTTTTTGACTTTCCGTGTATGGCATGTGAATGCCCTATCCTCTTCACATGGTATTGAGGAATGTCCACTTTCTTCAACCGCCTTCTACTAGATGATGTTATGATGATGAAGTTTGGTGGATGCATGTATGCAAGTGTTTGTTTTTTCCTAAACATTATCATGTTTTATTTTCTAACATGACGTATGATAGTGTTTGGGATTTTGTGTTTTTTTGTTTTTTTTTTGTATGCAGATGAGGGCATGAAGAATACCAGCCGCTTTCTAGAATGCAAAAAGATTTTTATTGAATGATATATGAGATGGATATTCCTTAAGACAATGGCTTAGGTATCCTCCTTAAAGCTTACGCTTTGTGGGGTATCCCACCCACCTTGGTGTAATGGTTTCTTCCCCATTACGGATTTGACAAGTATAATGGCAATCACCATCTCACCTTAGTACACTTGTCCCTTCCTTGTCGCGAAGGTTACAAATGCGCTCGGGGCCTCTTTCGCCATTGTCTTGGGGATATCTAGTGCTCCCTAGAATGAATGTTATTATGCATGCACCAGTACAAAAGGGCAATAGATGTTCAAAGCGACATAACTTTTGACTGGGTTGTCCGATTTGGACGCACAGCATGTCAAAACGAAAAGGGTGAAGAACCAAGCTGCAAATTGCCAAAGGCGATTTGGCCCGAGTAATTTTCCCAAAAACGTATCTAAGACCCATTTTTTAGGGGTTTATTAAAATGATTCGTATGCATACTTTCCTTATGCATTTATTTTCTCTCTTGGTTTTTCCACTTATGATGCAATATGAATGATACGACTTTGTCAACATTATTTTTATAAATGTTTTATTGTTATTATTTTATTTTGGATTTTTATTTTGATTTTTATTGCTTTTTATTTTATAGCCTTTTATCTCTTCTCGTCTGAACTGCGTGGCTACTTAGCTTACAAAGAACCTGAAACCAGGCTAGCTAAAAGGCAGACTGTCCGAGATAAAATGTGGCTTTATGCGAAAGGATATTTTAGCGTCCCTTATCTCTTCTGTCGAATCGCGTGGCTACTTAGCTTACAAAGAACCCGAAACCAGGCTAGCTAAAAGGCGGATCGTCCGAGATAAGGGTGTTTATTTGTAAAATATATTTTTTTTTGGTGATTTTGTTCTCGTTGTTTGTTTATGCTATGCAACATACAAATGCAACAAACATATGCACCCACAATTCAATCATCCCCGAACAGTGCGAGATTCCGTTTTATCACGAGGTAGGGTTCTCCTGCAGAAAAGTGTATTGGTTAGGGTAGGTTCTAACTGTTCTCACCAGGCTAAGGCCCCCAAGGTGCCCCCATTATAGGGTCCCCACTCTCCAGCCGTCCGACCATGCTCAACACTAAGGCCGGAGTCGGTCTTGTTGCCAAAAGAGGAAGGTTATCACCTTGAGTGGTGGTTTCCGATCACACCGGTGGGCACAAGGCCCTAACTGCAGCTGAACCGTACCCGCCACCCACTCCCTATGGTTATCTCACCTGCCCCGGGTATAGGAGGAACTGTAGTGTGCAAGGGACTTGTGTGCAATTTATATATCAAGCAATTGCGTAAGTATAAACAAACAACAGTTTATTGAAAGCCAAACAATAAAACATGTTATAATACAAGGCAGGGTAAAAGCGCTTATTCTCTTGGTTTAATTATTTTTAAGCCAGCCCATCACTAAATGGGATCAACTCTCTAGGCTTCCCCAGCGGAGTCGCCATCTGTCGCCGCCTCCCCAAAGAGGGGGCGCGGTCGGAGCGACGCGATGGTTTTTTGACTCTTTTTGATTTTTCGCGTTGTTTATTGGTGGTTACAACGTCTTCAGGTTGTCCGATAACCGGGCTAACCTAGAGACGAGGTTTTCAAAAAGTGTCCTTGAGTTGTCCGACAACCGGGCTAACCCAAGGACTTATTTATTTTGGGTTCTATGGAGTCGCCACCGATATTTTTACCATAAACATCGGAAAAGGGGTTTAAAAAGGCGTTGGTTTTCGAAAACCAACTTTGGTCATTAGAACCAGAGTCGGGTAAGGGAGTTAGTTACGTGCAAAGGGAGTATTAGTGCCTTTACGACGCCCCTTTCGGGTTCCCTATGACAGGCCGACTATTTGCGAATAATTAAACTTAGAAAATTGCGCTTTTACCCTTTTTATTATGCAGAATTTAAATATATGACTACATGGCCCTAGCTTCTATTGCGTAATTTAAATAGCAGTAATTTAAAAAAGAGAATGAGGATATGCACCTCCAAAGCAAGCTTTATAACAAAAAGAGAGGGTGCGTTTTGGCAACCCTTCACTCTACAACTCTCAGAAACTCCGGTAATGCCTCGGAGGGATTCTAAAGAAGATTTAGGACACTCTGTATATGCCTAAAGACACTCAGAAGCTCTGGAAATGCCTCGGAAGGATTCTTAGAGAGAGAAAATCTAGAGAGAAGGGAGAGCTCTTGGTTTTCTGTGCTTGGTGTGTGAAAATGAGGGGGGGGGGGAAGCCCCTATTTATAGTTTTTCGCGCTGTCAGGGTCCAGACCGCCGTTCTCGTCTGACAGGGGTCGAGACCGCCGTCTGGAAAGTCGAGACCGCCGTCTCGTCCATGGCAGAAATCGAGACCGCCGTCTGGAAAATCCAGACCGCCGTCTCCCTGGAGCATCCTTCGATCAAGCGAGTATACCAGTCGCTTGAGCGATACTTGACCCGGGAGTCCCCTTTGTTTGAAGCATCCGTCGCTCAAGCGAGTACATCAGTCGCTTGAGCGAGACTTGACCCGGGAGTCCCCTTTGTTTGAAGCATCTGTCGCTCAAGCGAGTACATCAGTCGCTTGAGCGAGACTTGACCCGGGAGTCCTCTTTGTTTGAAGCGTCCGTCGCTTAAGCGAGTACACCAGTCGCTTGAGCGAGACTTGACCCGGGAGTCCTCTTTATTTGAAGCGTCCGTTGCTTAAGCGATGTATTTTTAGCCAAAAAACCTTCCTATCTTGGTACGGGAGCCTAATAGTCTCTCCTAGTGGCTTGTTAGGCTTCAGCCGTCTTCAAATAGGAAGCTTTCTGACTTTATTTGGAGGCCGGGCAAGATTTGGGGTCTACAGAGGTATTTACCAAGAATCCCCAACAATCAACAAGCTGGATGGTTATCGCAAAAAGCCAAAATATCCCCGACAACCAACAAAGTCGAATGGTTAAGGAAAATGCCAAAAAACAAAGAATCTCTGACATACCGAACGACTATACTGGAGAAAATCAAAGAATATTCTCAAGCCAAAACTACTCCCCAAGGAGTCGACGCAAGATCAGGATCAGTAAGCTGCCACCACTTTCTTTGTTTGAAGGATTAACTCCGTAGCAAAGGAGCATCCTGAAGACAATATCTACCTTCCCTGTTAGAAGGATCATCTCCATAACAAAGGAGTATCCTGAAGATAGGATTTGCATACATCGTCCGAAGGATCAACTCCATAGCAAAAGAGTATCCTGAAGACACAATCTACCTTTCTCGTTAGAAAGGCCAACTCCATAGCGAAGGAGTATCCTGAAGACAGGATTTGCATACATCGTCCGAAGGATCAACTCCACAGCAAAAGAGTATCTTGAACACACAATCTACCTTCCCCATCAGAAGGATCAGTTCCATAGTAAAGGAGTATCCTAAAGACAGGATTTACATATATTGTCCGAAGGATTAGTTCCGTAGCAAAGGAGTATCTTGAAGACACAATCTACCTTTACCGTCTAAAGGGTCAGCTTCCGCAGCATGGCAGCATCCTAAAGACAAAAGTCTATATACACTCACCATCCGAAGGGTTAGCCTCTGCAGTAAAAGGGGCATTCGGAAGACAAAGTCCCCATTCATCAGCTGAAGGGTCAGCTACCACATCGAAGGAGCATCCTGAGGCACCAAACCTGATGAGGGTTCACACTCATCAACCATGGGGTCAGCTACCACTTCAAAGGAGCATCCTAGGGTTTCCCAGTCATCAATCGAAGGGTCAGCTACCGCATCAAAGGAGCATCCTGAGGCATCAAACAAGATAGGGGTTTGTACCCATCACCACAGGGTCGAAAGGAACACCTTGTGGCCAACATCGAAGACGTTAAGTCAATCACATTCATCGTTCAGAGGGTCAGCTACCACACTAAAGGAGCATCTGAAGGACGACCTAGCAAGAGGGTTAACTCCTTCACCCACCATTCGGTCTTACAACACAATCGCCAGCAGTCGGTCTGGCAGGTGAAGGGGGGGCGGTTGTAGACCCCTAATCTTGCCCGGTCGTACATAAAGTTCAGGAAATCCTCCATTTCGAAGATGATCAAGGCATCATTAGGCCCCTAGTAGCATTTTCTAGGTTTCATTTAGGATAAGGAGGGTTTTCTGAGAAAATAAAAAATTAGAAAATCAGGAAAATACGGGACGACCGTCCCACTTTTAATTTAGGTTGGGATGACCGTCCCACTTTTAATTTAGGTTGGGATGACCGTCCCAGTTTCCCAGACGACCGTCCCAACTTTTTTGGAGCCCGGGACGACCGTCCCACTTTTCCAGACACCCACCTGACAATGCCCAAACGGCCGTCCCAACCTACCTGGCACGAATTCCTATAAATGTTGAAACATACAAGAACATGAATGATTGAAGTTACATGGACATGAAGCTTGTTGATTTTAATGATGATTCAAGAACAATGGACTTAGAGAGTTGAAGACTTGTATTCTTGTGTAATAACTCTGTTTTGATGATTTTGAGTCTGTAATATTAGAGTCTAAGATAGCCAGCACATAGTCTACTCTTTGGAAGCTTCAAAAACTCATTTTTATCAAAGTCACACTGGTTTAATCGATTAACAGACTAAATAATTGATTATTACAGAGATAAAAACCATTTTCTATCTCAGCTCTCTGGAATAATCGATTAATAGTTGAATTAATTGATTAACAGCCTAAATAATCGATTAAAGCAGTGCGTTGTGGGTTCTTGTTGATTTTGGCTTTGTAATAATCGATTAACACTTGAGATAATCAATTATTTCAGTCAGATTTGCATTTTGAACTTCAAATTAAACCTATTTTCGAAAACCCTAGTCCCAATACACCAAGTTTCGAAAATCCCCAATTCCCAAACCCTAATTCATCTACTTAAGGTTCTCTAAGGCTCTCAGAAAAGTGAACAACCTTTTTCAAACAAAAGTTGAGAGCTGTGATTGCCAGAGAACTATTTGTTGGAGGAAAAAGGGGCTTTTGGAACCTAGTGTGGCCTAGAAGTGATAAGAATCACTAAGTGGAGTTCTTGGTGGATTGTGTGTTGTGCCGTCTCTAGGGAAAGTTGTTCTTCATATCTTGTGTGACTCAAGAGAGGTGTTTTCGTTACCCTATTTTTTCATTTGTAATCTTCTTGTATAACTTTGATTATAGTAACAGCGTTAATCCTCTGTTTGAGTGGTTAGAAACTGGACGTAGGGTCTTTTGATCCGAACTAGTATAAATCTTCTGTGTAAGACTCTATCCTTATCCTATTTACGTTTACACAGCATTTTAATCGGTAAAATTTGGGGACAATTTTTAAAACCTAATTTTTTTTGAGAAACCAATTCACCCCCCCTCTTGGTTTTTGTCTGTTCACGCAAACATTCCGTTGTGCGATTCTAACAATAAATAAGGGGCCCATTCTCACCATTTCCACACACTTTCACACTCTCTATGCTCTAGAGGACCTATTTTGGGACTTCTAAGCAACTCTGAGCATTATTCCAGAGTATGAGTGATCTTTTGACACTCGAGGAGTTTATTTTTTATTTTTTGCTCAAGGGAGGAGTGTCTTTATAGAGTGCGGGGACTGCCAAAAGGCGTCCTCAAGTTCAAGATTTATAAAAGGTCACTTCAGAGGTTCTTCTTCACATCTTTTCTCTTTTACTGCTTTTCTTTACTGTTTTCCTCTGTGTGCATTAGATATTAGGGTCATGTAGATATTTATTTAAATATTGCATTGAATAAATAGGGTAGAAGCATAATTTTTATGTCTTCATTTTAGAATTATTCCATCATAAGGAAACCCGAAAGGAGCGTTATGGGGTATTAACACCTTCCCCACCCGTAACTAACTCCCTTACCCAACTTTTGTTATAATGGACAAAGTTGGTTTTTTCTTAAACCAATACCTTATTTTTTATCCTTTTCCAATGTTTATGGTTAAAACATTGATGGCGACTCCTAAGAACCATTTTTTATGAAAACCTCGCTCTTAAGAGTAGTTCGATTATCGAGCACTCTAAGAGCGATGACCACACCTTTTATAAAAACGCGAGTCATTAAAACCATCACATCACTACCGACCGCCTTCACGGTTCCCATTCCTTAGCGGTTGGGGACAACAACAACAACAAGTCACACAGAAAGTACCTAGGTCTTTGCACTTTTCAAGAATTTGAGTAACAAATTTACCTATTAGTGCTGACACATTTCTGCCCATGCTAATCTGCTCATTTCCCTTTAGTTTCCTCTTGTGAGTACATAACTCCTTTAGGAACTTGGCATATCTAGGAATTTGCTTGATGGCATCTATCGCCGCCGTCAGAAGAGGCGTTCGAAGCGACGCCGTTGTTTTGGATTGACTCGCGTTTTTTGAAATAAGTGGTTCAACGCCTTTAGGTTGTCCGATAACCGGGTTGGACCTAAAGGCAAGGTTTTCGAAAAGGTTCGAGGAGTCACCATCAGTGTTTTAACTATAAACACTGAAAAAGGAAAAGAAAAAGAAGAAGACAGTGGTTTTAGAAAAAAAACCAACTTTGGTCATTACAACCAGAGTCGGGTAAGGGAGTTAGTTACGTGTGGGGAAGGTGTTAGCACCCCACAATGCCCCTTTCGGGTTCCCTATGATGGACTAACTTAGAAAATAAATACTTAAAGAAATTACGCTTTTACCCTATTATTCTATCTACTTGCAGAATTTAAATATCTACATGGCCCTATTATTTAATGCACACAAAGAAAGTGATAAAGAAAACAGTAAAAGAGACAGAGAATAGAGAAGGAACCTCCAAAGCAAGCTTTTATATTAACTCTTCGAAACTTGAGGATGCTTTTTGGCAATCCCCGCACTCTACAAGCATGCTCCTCTCGCAAAATAAAGTCACTGTATCGAGGGCCAGACGTCTCAATAGGAGACTTTCTTAACCGATTTCAACCTTAACGGAAATCGGAAAGCTCACTCGAACTCCAGAATAATGCTCAGAGTCACTCTAAAGTGCCAAAAGGCTTCCTAGAGAGTGGTAGGAGTGAAAAGGTGTGAAAATTCGGAGAATGGGAGCTCCTATTTATAGGGAATCGGGCCAAGAAAATGTGGACGACCGTCTGGACTTAGTGGACGGTCGTCCATGGCAAAAAGTGGCCATGGACGGCCGTTCATGTAGTGTGGACGACTGTCCATGGCCAAAAGTTGCCATGGACGGCCGTCCATAGCCAAAAAGTGGCCATGGACGGCCATCTGCTTATCCTGGACGACCATCTGTTGTTTCTGGCGGATTTCCCGATTTTTAATGCCTCTAAAAACCCTTCCTATCTTAAATGGAACCTAGTACAAGCTACTAGGGACTTAATAAAGTCTTGACCATCTTCGAAACAGGCGATCTTTGGCTTTATTAGAGAGCCGGGCAAGAGTTGGGGTCTACAACATCCAAAAGAGGAATGTTCACCTCCACCTTCCTGAATGTTTCTAGAATCTCTATGTCTACCTCTTCCATCTTTTTACTTGAAATTACTCTTGGAGGGAATGGAAGAGGGATAGGAAGTTGTTACAGCTGTTGACTATTCTGTGCAGTAGAACTGGAGGATTCTGTACTACCATTTGCAGGTTTCTTTTCCTCAAGACACTTTAACTTTGATGCAACACTGTTATCTGTCTGAGGTGCAGGAACAAATGCTGGTACAGGAGCAACTACTGGGATATCAACCTGTTTGCCAGACCTTAAAGTGATGGTAGTGACATTTTTCGGATTCTGCAGTGTTTGGGATGGCAATCTATCAGAACTCTGGCACTGTACCTGATTAAGTTGAGTAGCCATATTCCCCATTTGATTTGTCAAACTCTGGATGGAAGTTTTTGTCTCTTGTATGGAAGCTCTTGTCTCCTATTGAAATTGCACATTTTCTAGGGTCATCTGCTTGACCAGCTCTTCATTTGGATCATTGTAATGACCATCATGAGTGACTAACTTCATTCTCTTAGGATTGAGTGCACTTCCTTTGAACTCTTTTGTATCTTGGTGATATTTTGAGATATTAATCTATGTTCTTGATGCTATTATTCTTATTCTTTGTGCCTTTTAATGTTTTTATAATTGATGTTCATATATATTGGAAAATATATCTTGAAACCCTTGATTAGGTTAAGAATATTTGTTACATTGATTGCTAGGAATGGTAATGGATGTATTAAATTCTTAACACCCTAAACTTAATGCTGGAAAATCTATTAAATGTATGAGTGTAGACCCCAAATCTTGCCCGACTTCTCAATAAAGCCAGAAAACCTTCGTTCGAAGATTGACAAGGCTTCTTTAGGCCCCTAGGCATGTTTACTAGGCTCCATGTAAGGATAAGAGGGCTTTCTGTACAGAGAAAATAAGAAAAAATAGGAAATTATGTCAGAAGACACGAGACGACCGTCCCAAGAAAAAATAGGACTTTCTTCACTTAAAAGATTTTGCAAAATGCCTCTAAAATCGTTTAAGCAGTTAAAAACAAAGTATTTTAACAAAAGCTTTTTTAAACAAGTTTTTAACTGATATAATTTCGAAATAACCAGTTGTTTTCATTAAAGAAAGTTTTGAAAACCTTCTGTCAGTGTTTTAACTGATAAGCTTCGAAATAACCGATTAAAATCACTTAAAATGTTAAGAGAAGTGTTTTTGCAGTATTTTAATCGATAAAACTTGGTTTTAATCGATTAAATCCACTTAACATTCAGGATGATTGATCAAAATGCAATTATGACCGATCAGAATCAGATATGATCGATCAGAATTGAGTTATGACCGATCAGAGCTTTTTCAATCGATTAAAACACGTTTCAATCGATCAAAACAACTTAGAAAATTTCTACACAGCGTTTTAATCGATTAAAACTTATTTTTATCAGTTAAAATCACTTGAAAAATTTTACAATAAAGTTTTGCAGTATATTAATCGATTGAAACACGAAACAATCGATTAAATCAAATTAGAAGATTTTTTGTAAAGAGTTTTAATTGATACAAATGTTGTCGTATCAGTTAAAACAAATCTGTTAAATAATCAAGAACGCTTTAATGGATTAAAAGAAGTTTTAACAGATTAAAACTGCACTTTTAACAGATTAAAACTGCACTTTTAACAGATTAAAAGATTTTTTAACAGATTGATTAAACCAGCAGTTTTGAAAATCTTCTATAAAAACAGTTTGGCTTGAACATTTCAAACAACACATTTGAACATCAATCTTTAGCAATCAAGCAAGCAAACTTTAGCACTCTTTCAAGAAAGATTCGCGCCAGTTTTTGTGAAGTTCTTTGAAATTCTTTCTTGAGGCAAATTGCTTTCTTTTGAAGAAGAAACACACTGCAGAATTGCATAAAACTGGTTTGAGCATTCTAGTTTCTTCTTTTCATTTCTTTACATTCTTTTTGTATTGTTTGATGCCTAGAATTGTGGGCATTGGTTTCTCTGCAACTGGAATTTGGTTTTAGAGGTTGTCAAGAACTGGAATTTGGTTCTTGGTGAAAGGTTAGGTGCAGGAACTAGAATTGTGGTTCTTGTGCTAGATTAAGTGTAAGATTGTAATCTGTAAAACATTTAATCTAGTGGAACCCAGCTGGAATTTGGCTAGAGACTGGACGTAGCCCTGGTATTGGGTGAACCAGTATAAACACCGGTGATATCTTTCTCAACCTTTCTCCTCTTTTAATTATGTTGCTGCGTTTATTTTTGATTGTTTGCTTTGTGATTCAAGAACAGATCTGAAATCTTATTTTTACAAATAGATAATCTGTTATTTGCGAAAATCTTTCAAAGATCAATTCACCCCCCCTCTTGATCTAAAACTACTTTTCTAACAATTGGCATCAGAGCGAGGTTCTTGAAAGTTATTCAAGTTCTTCGATCCATGGCTAAGAACAGATTACCGTTTTCCGAGGGAGCTTCTATTAACGGACCTCCACTATTTTGTGGAACAGATTATCCTTTTTGGAAAATTAGGATGAAGATCTTTATTGAATCCATTGATAGAAATGTTTGGGATGTAATTTCTAATGGCCCTTTAATTACGTAAAAAGAATGGTCCAGTTTAAATGATGAGGAAAAGAAAAAAGTTCAAAATGATTGCACTGCTAAAAATATAATTACTTCTGCACTTAACATGGATGAGTTTTTCAGGGTCTCCCAATGCAAATCTGCCAAGGAAATGTGTGATGTTCTGGAGGTTACTCATGAAGGAACAACAGATGTAAAAAGAGCCAGAAAGCATACTCTCATAAGAGAATATGAGCTGTTCAAACTGCAAACTGGTGAAAGCATTGCATATGTGCAGAAGCGATTCACTCACATCATTAATCATCTAATGGGCCTAGGTAAAACCTTTGATAAAGAAGAATTAAATATTAAAGTCTTGAAATGTCTTGACGAGTCATGGCAGCCAAAGGTCACAAGCAATTTCAGAGTCAAAGGATTTGTCCGTCATGACAACAGCTTCTCTGTTTGGCAAACTCAGAGAACATGAAATGGAAATTAACAAATTTAATGAACAAGAAGTCTCTGAGAAGAAAAGCAGAAGTATAGCACTCAAAGTTGAAGAAAGAAATCAAGAATCAGAGGAGGAAAGTGAGAACCTTGGACTGCTTGTCAGAAAATTCAACAAGTTTCTCAAGAAAATGATTCAAGACAAGGAAAAACATAAAAGGTATGAGAAAAAAACTGATTCTTCTAACTTTAAATGCTATGGTTGTGGTAAGCAGGGCCATGTAAGAATGGAGTGCCCAGAAAAGAACAAATATAATGACAAGAAAGAAGAGAAAGTCAAAAGAAGAGCCTACGTAGCATGGGATGACAATGACACTTCTTCAACAGACAATTCTGACAATGAAGAAGCCAACCTGTGTCTAATTTAAAATCAAAACCTTCAATCCAGCAGTGTAAGTTCTAATTCTTCTTCAAATTTAGTGAATTATAATTCATTACAAGAAGCATTTAATGAAATGCATGAAGAGGCTAAGAAACTACAAAAAGAAAATGATAGGCTAAAAGGATTGAATAATTGGCTAGTAAAGAAAGTAGACTCTCTTGAAAAAAGAATTCTTGAAGATGAAACTGATTGTGATTTCTTAAAATTAATTCATGATAATTCTGATTGTGCATGTAATAAACCCTGTAATAATTGTTCAGAATTACAAAAGAAAATTGATTTTTTATCACAAACCGTTTCAAGGTTTACACAAGGTCAAGCTAATCTTGACGTTTTAATTGGGTCACAAAAACTAATTTTTGACAAATCTGGCATAGGATTTAAATCTAGGATGAAAGTCAGAAAAACAAATGTAAATAGGAAATCATACTCTGTGATTAAATGTTTTTACTGCATGAAAAGAGGTCATTCAGTAAAATACTGTAGAATTAAAAAGTATGATATTCCTAAAGGTAGAATGAAATTGATTCCAAAGTTAAAGTCATTTCAAATAACCTAATTGGACCCAGTAATTATAAAGGGTACCAGAAACATGTTAAATTTGTTTTGCAGGAACAAAATCTGAAATCCTTGGTATTCAAAACAACAAATCAGGTTCCGCTTTCATAAACTGATTATGTTAATTGATATAAAACAATATTAATCGATTAAAATAACTTACAGAGGATATAAGAAAATCTGTCCGTACCGTTTTAATCGATTGAAATGCGAATTAATCGATTAAAATGTTCTCAGGATTTGAGTTTAGATGTTTTAATCGATTAAAAAGAAATTTATATCAACTAAAAACACTAAGATGTCAAATTTAATCGATTCTTTTTCGTTTTAATCGATTTAAATTCTGTTATCATTTTATTAATTTCATTCTGTACAAGACTAATCGATTCCTTTATGAATTAATCGATTATTTCACTGTAGTATACATTAGAGAATTTAGTTTCTTCCATTACTGTCATGAATAGCGGCAAGACAATCATGAATAATGCCGAATGAGTTTCGGACATGTCTAAATTCGAGTAGTCTGTTATGGAACATCCAATTTCCTTTCCATGGCACAAATTTTCATGATTAGCGAAGGCTGAACAAATCTTTGAATTGGAAACTAGACTAGTGGCATAATGTGGGAAAGTTATTGCTGTTATCCATGGATGGAAAGGCTTTTTCATGGCAGCGACATTGCATGCATCAACCCAGTTTCAAGAATAAATCTTGGGAACAAATATCACAAGATATGTCATATCGATTTGATGATCGTGCTTTTGAGGATATTGTTGAATTATCAAGATTGCAACAAGAGGAAGATTTGGGAGAATATTTGGAAGTTTATGTTTTTTTTGGCTCATGTAGTTATCTGAGTCAATGACATTAAGTTTTTCTTTGTTAGGTATGAAAACTAAACTGGAAAAATCTGTGAGAATTCATAAACCACAGTCTCTGCAAGAAGGTATGCATCTTGCAAGACTTCAAAAGGGAATTTTAAAAGTTTTCAAAAAATAAATTGCTGTAAACAAGAGTCCAATTCGAAAACACAAACAAGGTCAACTCCGGTTAATTTGTAGCAGAGTCATTCTACAATCAGTTTGAAGCTTTAGGTGTTTTCAGAAACTACCGATTCGAAAGGTAGCACCTCAACTTCCATATTTAGAAAGGAAGTTACTGACATGTTTGCAAAGGGATTATATGTAGGTTATGTGGTGACAAATTAGATAAAAATCATAAGTTGAAATGTAAAGTTTGGGGTAAGCCCAATGCTATCTTCTTTGCCCAGGAAGAAATTGAGGTCGATATAGTGTAAGTCATGGACTTTGAGGAAGAACAAACTATATTTTGACAACAACATAGACATGATTCAAGCTGCAGGTGTCTACATTTCTCTTAATACTTTACATGGAATGCTGGGTGGTAATACATTACAAATCAAAGGAATTATCAAGAAGTAGACTGTCCCTTTCCTTATAGACTCTGGGAGTACACATAATTTCATTAGTGACAAATGGGTCAAGTTGTTGGAACTGAAAACATAGTTTATCAAGGATTTTTCAGTAATGGTTGCTTATGATAATAAGTTGTTGATTACTAGGAAGTGCGAACAGATAACTTGGAGATTCAATGAACACACGTTTACATTAAATTT
Source organism: Sphenostylis stenocarpa (assembly GCA_963425845.1). Taxonomy (NCBI): domain Eukaryota; kingdom Viridiplantae; phylum Streptophyta; class Magnoliopsida; order Fabales; family Fabaceae; genus Sphenostylis; species Sphenostylis stenocarpa. Next base: position 41,145,151 of record OY731401.1, read on the forward strand.
CTTGGTCACGAGGTGATACTGTAAGGAGACAAATCTGAGACAGAAATTCAAGAATTGAATGGAAAGCTAAAATTGGCATAGGGTATGTGTGTTTATTGGCAGTACATGGATCAATTTTATACTGATGATCTGGCATCCCTAACAACAAACCAACAAGAGGATCTTTCAATAATTCTAAAGGAGTTTCAGATGTTATTGTGGAACCAAGGCAACCGGGATGATTGAGTTTTTTTTTTCAGAAAGGGTCCATTCTTATCTTTTTGTTTTCTCTCTTTACGTCATATTTCTTTTACTTCTAAGATCTCTTTTATGGACTGTAATATTAACTGATTATTAACCAGAAACAATATTTTTAGCTTTGATTAATATAATGTAGGTTTTAAGTCAAATCAGGAAAACCTAGATAATATTTAACATAGATCCCTGATACTTTTAGCTGATACAGAATAGACTTAATCGATTAAATTGATTAAAGGAAACACTTTCACGACAAAATAATCGATTAAACTGCGTATCAATCGATTAAAATCTATATAAACCAGTTTACATCAGTTAACTTAGCTAAATAAGATTTTATTCTAATTTTGACGGATCTATTGGTTAAAATTTAGTCGATGTAGTTGATATTATTGTAAAACATCTTTCTAAATGATCAGTTTTTCAAACCTTACACTGGATTAGGCATGATAAATTCGCATAAAACATTACTTAGTTTGCAAATCTGGTTGCTTTAATCAATAAAAAATCTTTTAAATCGATTAAAAGAATTTATACAACATTTTTCTTTACTGTCTTAATCAATTAAATATCGAATTAATCGATTAAATGCACATATGTTTCATACTTTCGAAGTCCTTCACTGTTTTAATCGATTAAACCTTTATTTCAATCGATTAAAATCATTAAACAAGAACTTTTTAATCGATTTTGTTCTGTTTTTAATCGATTTTTATTCTGGAAAGAAAAATTAAAGGCTTTAGTTAATGGTTGTTCTTGTAACATGCTACTAAAGCATGATTCCCTTATCTTTACACGTGTTAATTGTATTCATTACAAACGTGTTAATGAAGATAAGTTTGAATAAACTTTCATTGATTTTTACATGAGTAAGATATCGTATTCAGTTTTTTTTCTCAATTTTCAAAATCTCAAACTTATTACATAGATTTGAATTATTTCTCTTCTGTTCCCTATTTTTTTGATGAAGTCAAAAGGGGGAGAATAGTTGCTTTAGTTGCTTTAGTTGCTTTACTTTTAATCAGAAATAATTATTTATTTAGGAAGCAACAATTTAGGGGGAGAAATAGGAAAATAATTCATTTCTTTATTACTCACTAATCTGTTTTATCAAGTGACTTCTTTTGCAGAGTTATGTTTCAAAGTGGTGTTTGTCTTCATCAAATAGGGGGAGACTGAAAGTGATGAAGATCTTATTGAAATACTCTGGCAAAGATCCTGTTGATTTGATGAAGTCAAAGATAAAGTCAAAGTCAACTTTGTAGCCGTCAACAGTCACTTAGATAAAAGAATAGAGGGATTAGTGTATCCGCTGCTATGCTTAGGTATAATCACTTTTATCTTTTCTGTTGCATGAGGTTTCTTCACTTAAAAGATTTTGCAAAATGCCTCTAAAACCGTTTAAGCAGTTAAAAACAAAGTATTTTAACAAAAGATTTTTTAAACAAGTTTTTAACTGATATAATTTCGAAGAAACCAGTTGTTTTCATTAAAGAAAGTTTTGAAAACCTTCTGTCAGTGTTTTAACTGATAAAACTTCGAAATAACCGATTAAAATCACTTAAAATGTTAAGAGAAGTGTTTTTGCAGTATTTTAATCGATACAACTTGGTTTTAATCGATTAAATCCACTTAACATTCAGGATGATCGATCAGAATGCAATTATGACCGATCAGAATCAGATATGATCGATCAGAATTGAGTTATGACCGATCAGAGCTTTTTCAATCGATTAAAACATGTTTCAATTGATTAAAACAACTTAGAAAATTTCTACACAGCGTTTTAATCGATTAAAACTTATTTTTATCAATTAAAATCACTTGGAAAATTTTACAATAAAGTTTTGCAGTATATTAATCGATTGAAACATGAAACAATCGATTAAATCAAATTAGAAGATTTTTTGTAAAAAGTTTTAATTGATACAAACGTTGTCGTATTAGTTAAAACATATCTGTTAAATAATCAAAAACGCTTTAATGGATTAAAAGAAGTTTTAACATATTAAAACTGCACTTTTAACAGATTAAAAGATTTTTTAACAGATTGATTAAACCAGCAGTTTTGAAAATCTTCTATAAAAACAGTTTGGCTTGAACATTTCAAACAACACATTTGAACATCAATCTTTAGCAATCAAGCAAGCAAACTTTAGCACTCTTTCAAGAAAGATTCGCGCCAGTTTTTGTGAAGTTCTTTGAAATTCTTTCTTGAGGCAAATTGCTTTCTTTTGAAGAAGAAACACACTGCAGAATTGCATAAAACTGGTTTGAGCATTCTAGTTTCTTCTTTTCATTTCTTTACATTCTTTTTGTATTGTTTGGTGCCTGGAATTGTGGGCACTGGTTTCTCTGTAGCTGGAATTTGGTTGTAGAGGTTGTCAAGAACTGGAATTTGATTCTTGGTGAAAGGTTAGGTGCAGGAACTGGAATTGTGGTTCTTGTGATAGATTAAGTGTAAGATTGTAATCTGTAAAACATTTAATCTAGTGGAACCCAGCTGGAATTTGGCTGGAGACTGGACGTAGCCCTGGTATTGGGTGAACCAGTATAAACATCGGTGATATCTTTCTCAACATTTCTCCTCTTTTAATTCTGTTGCTGCGTTTATTTTTTATTGCTTGCTTTGTGATTCAAGAATAGATCTGAAATCTTATTTTTACAAATAGATAATCTGTTATTTGCGAAAATCTTTCAAAGATCAATTCACCCCCCCCCCTCTTGATCTAAAACTACTTTTTCTAACACCCCCCCTCATTTCACACAATTTCACACAGTTCTCACACTCCTACTACTCTCTTGGAAGTCTTTTGACACTTGAGAGTGACTCTGAGCATTATTCCAAAGTTTGAGTGAGCTTTCCGATTTCTGTTAAGGTAGAAATCGGTTAAGGAAGTCTCTTTTTGAGACATCCGACCCTCAATAGAGTGATTCTTTTCTTTATTGTGGGAGAGGAGCGTGCTTGTAGAGTGTAGGGATCGCCAAAAAGCTTCTTCAAGTTTTGAAGAATTAATAAAAAGCTCGCTTCGGAGGTTCCTTTCCTTATTCTCTCTCTTTTACTGCTTTCCTTTATCGCTTTCCTTGTATGCATTAGATATTAGGGTCATGTAGCCATTTAAATTCTGCAAGTAGGTAAATAAATAGGGTGAAAACATAGTTTTTTAGTCTTTATTTTATAAACTAGTCCATCATAGGGAACCCTAAAGGGGCGTTGTGGGGTGCTAACACCTTCCCCATACGTAAATAACTCCCTTACCCAACTCTGGTTGTAATTGCCAAAGTTGGTTTTCTAAAACCAACGCCTTTTTCTTCCTTTTTTGATGTTTACGGTAAAAACATCGGTGGTGACTCCATAGAACCTTTTTTGAAAACCTCGCCTTTAGGTCGAGTCCGGTTATCAGACAACCTAAATGCGTTGAACATCTTCTTTAAAAAATGCGAGTCATTCAAAACCATCGTATCGCTCCAATCGCCTCTTTTGACGGTGGCGACAGATTGTTACTCCATTGGGGAAGCTAGAGAGTTGATCCCATTTAGTGAGGGACTAAGTTTAAAAACTAAAAACTTGAAATTATGCTTTTACCTTTGCTTGTTTTTATAACATGCTTTATTGTTTGACTTTAATAATTGTTGTATGCTTATTTTCTGCAATTGTTTGAAATAAATATTATACACAAACCCTTGCACATAACAGTCCCTCTATACCCGCGGGCAAGAGTGAATACACATAGGGAGTGGGTGGCAGGTACGACCGATCGTGGTAATGGTCATAGTGCCAGCAGGTCGTTGTCAAAAACCACCACTCAAACTGATAACCTTCTTCTCTTGGTCTAAGAACGTCGACAAGACCTTTTTGCCATGCATGGTTCAAAGACTGAGAGATTGAAGGGTCCCTATAATGGGGGCACCTTGGGGACCTGACCTTGGTGAGAACAATTAGAACCTACCTTTTCCAATGCACCTTTCTGCAGATTCCCCTACCTCATGATAAAAACGTCATCATACGGTTCGTAGATGAGTGAATTGTTTGTGCATTTGTTTGTAGCATTTGTTTGTTGTATAGCATAATCATATAACAGCAAAAAAAACCCTTTCATAATAAACAACCTTATCTCGGACAATCTACATTTTAGCTAGCCTGGTTTCATGTTCTTTGTAAGCTAAGTAGCCACGTGGATCGACAAAAGAGATAAGGGATTATAAAACAAATTTTTCATAATAAGCAACTTTATCTCGGACAGTCTACATTTAAGCTAGCCTGGTTTCAAGTTCTTTGTAAGCCAAGTAGCCACATGGACTTAGGCATCAAATTGGACCCTTTTCATGGTGTTAGGCATCAAATTCATAACATCCATATAGGTAGTTTCCCTTCTGAAAAAAAAAATTCAAACACTATCATGCACCATGTAGAAAATAAAACATGATAATGTTTAGGAAAAACAAAACACTTTTATGCATGCCCTCATCAAACATCATACTCATAGCATGCATTTTTTTGTTTCTAGGTAAATGGAGGGGTCCAATAATAAACAGTTGAAGAAAGTGGATATTCCCCAGTACCTGTTAGAATCGCGAAGCGGAATGTTTGCGTTTCCGGACAAAAACCAGGGGGGTGAATTGGTTTCTTAACAAAAATTAGGGTTTTAAAAATTTCTCCAAATTTCACCGATTAAAATGTTGTGTAAAGAAAATAGAGCAAGGATAGAGTATTACACAGACGATTTATACAGATTCGGATCAAAAGACCCTACGTCCAGTTGCTAATTACTCAAACAGAGGATTAACACTGTCACTATAAACACAGTTATACAATCATATTACAAATAAAAAGATAAGGTAACGAAAACACCTCTCTTGAGTCACACAAGAGATGAACACCTCCTTTGAGTCCCACAAAGGATGAAGAACAACTTTCCCTAGAGACAGCACAACACACAATCCACCAAGAAAACCCACTTAGTGATTCTTATTGCTTCTAGCCCACACTAGGTTTTAAAAGCCCCTTTTTTTTCTCTAACAAATAGTTCTCTGGCAGTCATAGCTCTCAACTTTTGTTTTAAAAAAGGTTGTTCATTTTGCAGAGAGCCTTAGAGAACCTTAAGTAGACGGAATAGGGTTTGGGAATTGGGAATTTTCGAAACCTGGTGAATTGGAAATAGGGTTTTCGAAACTTGGTCCAATTTTGAAATTCAAAACACATATGTGACTGAAATAATTGATTATCTTGAGTGTTAATCGATTATTACAGAGCCAAATTCACCTGGAACCCATAACCATGCAGTTTAATCGATTAATAGGGTAATTAATCGATTAACAGCCCTGTTAATCGATTAACAGGGGCTTTAATCGATTATTCCAGAGAGCTGATACAGAAAATGGTTTTTCTCTCTGTAATAATCGATTATCCTGCCATTTAATTGATTAATCCAGTATGTTTTTGATAAAAATGAGTTTTTGAAGCTTTTAAAGAGTAGACTATGTGTTGACTATCTTAGACTCTAATATTACAGACTCAAAATCATCAAAACAGAGTTATTATATAACATTACAAGTCTTCAAATCTTTAAGTCCTTTATTCTTGAATCATCATCAAAATCTACAGGCTTCATATCCATGTATGTTTAACATTCATATCCTTGTATGTTTCAACAATCTCCTCCTTTTTTATGATGATCAAAGTTTTCCTTTAAAGTCCTGTGTGTTAGAATCGCGCAGCGGAATATTCGCGTGGTCGGACAAAAACCAAGAGGGGGGGGGGTGAATTGGATTTTTAATAAAAATTAGGTTTTCAAAATTTTCCCCAAATTTTACCGATTAAAAACTGCGTAAATGTAAATAGAGAAGAGTAGAGAAGATTACACAGTAGGTTTATACTGGTTCGGATCAAAAGACCCTACGTCCAGATTGCTAATCACTCAAAAGAGGATTAACGCTCGTCACTAAGAACAAATTGTTACAAACAGATTACAAATGAACAGATAAAGATCGGAAAACACCTCTCTTGAAATCCACAAGAGATGAAGAACAACTTTTCCCTAGAGACGGCACAACACACAATCCACTAAGAACTCCACTTAGTGATTCTTATCGCTTTTAGCCTCACACCAGGTTCCAAAAGCCCCCTTTCCTTGCAACAAACAGCTTCTCGGCACTCACAAGCACTTAACTTTTGTATGGAAAGAGTTGTTCTTCTTTTCGAGTGCCAAAGCGAGTTTAAGTAGGGAAATTAGGGTTAAGGAATTGGGGATTTCGAAACTAGGGTTCTTGGTAATTGGGTTTTCGAAAATAGGGTTAATTTGAAATTTAAAATGAAAAACAGATCGAAATAATCGATTATTTGGAGTGATAATCGATTAAAACAGAGCCAAATACGTCGGAACCCAAACCTCTCTGGATTAATCGATTATTTGGTGAAATAATCGATTATCTGTACGGATCAAGTACAAAACAATCGATTATTTTGCTGTTTTAATCGATTAAAACAGATGAGTTTGTATAGAAAGTGTTTTCTCACTATTTTAATCGATTATTTACCTATATAATCGATTAAAGCCGAGCCTAAATGATAAATTTGAGCTTTTTGAAGCTTCTAAGTTACGTGACTATGTACCGGCTATCTTAGACTCTAAAAATACAGACTCAATCTTAAATAAAACAGAGTTATTACAATACAATTATCACCAATCTTCAATCATCAATATTCTAAGTCTTTAGTTCTTGGATCATCATCAAAATCCATTCTTCATATTCATCAAGTGCAACATCAAGTCCTTGAATTGTCAACAATCTCCCCTTTTTGATGATGATCAAAATTTTCTTTTAAAGCCCTTTGTAATAACCTGTTTTATCTGTCATACTAACAAACACATTAAACATACCAGATAAAATTTAAAATTGAATCATAGGCTTTAAATTTTTCTCCCCCTATTTTGATTATAATCAAAAAGAACTCTGCAACATCAATCATAAGAGCTCCCCCTCAAAATATGCATAAGTTAGAGAAAGCTCCCCCTCAATCATAGCATGAAAGAAACATCAAATTTTATTTCACAATCATTCAACCATTACAACATCAAGACAATAACAAAAGAAAATACATTGATTCTCTCTATATCGAGACAGTTTTAATCGATTATTTCTAGCAAATAATCGATTGTCAGAGGCATTTAATCAATTATTTCACGAAATAATCGATTATTCCAGAGGAGAATACCCTGTTTTGGACGTTTTGAGAAAAAATAATCGATTATTACTTCCAGTAATCGATTATTCCAGAGGCTATATCAAGTTTTTAAGGTTTTTACACATTATAACCTATGAATATCCTACAACACGAATTTTAACATAACAATCATCCAAAAACAGTCAAATTAAGCAGAATTTAAGCTATTTCTAATATCCCTAAGTCTCTTCTAAGATCATAGAATCTATCTTTTGGTAGAGGCTTAGTAAATATATCTGTTAATTGACGTTTAGTGTCTACATACTCTATCTTATAGTTTCCTTTGCTGATATTATCTCTTAAAAAGTGATGTCTAATCTCAATATGTTTAGTCCTAGAGTGCATTACTGGATTCTTAGTTAGATTGATTGCACTCGTATTATCACACATTAAGGGTATGTCATTTAAATATATACTATAATCCTCTAATTGTTGTTTCATCCACAGAATTTGAGCACAACAACTACCTGCTGCAATATATTCATCTTCAAGTGGTAGATAAAGCTACACATGCTTGTTTCTTAGAATGCCATGATATTAAGGATGAACCTAACAAATGACATGTCCCACTAGTGCTTTTCCTATCAATTTTACATCCACCATAATCAGCATCGAATATCCTAATAAACTAATACAAGCATCGGACCGGATACCACAAGCCAAACCCAGTAGTTCCTTTTAAGTATTTTAAAATATGTTTTACTGCAATTAGGTGAGATTCTTTAGGACAAGCCTGAAATCTAGCACACACACATGCATGAATGCATAATATCAGGTCTACTAGCAGTTAAGTATAATAGTGATCCTATCATACCTCTATACATAGTTTGATTAACTTCCAAACCTGATTCATCCTTGTCTAGATAGCATGAAGTTCACATGGGTGTGTTAGCTTCCTTTGAGGTGTCCATACCAAACTTTTTGAGAATCTCCTTGCAGTATTTAGTTTGAGAGATGAAAGTGCCATCTTTAAGTTGCTTGATTTGAAGTCCAAGGAAGAATGTTAATTCTCCCATCATAGACATTTCAAACTCTCCCTGCATAATCTTAGCAAATTCTACACACAAAGAATTATTAGTTGATCCAAAAATAATATCATCAACATATACCTGGATCAATAAGATATGTTCTTTAACTTTCTTAATAAATAGTGTAGAATCAATTTTTCCTCTTGAAAAATCATTTGCAGTTAGGAAACTACTTAATCTTTCATACCAAGATCTAGGAGCTTGTTTCAACCCATATAATGCTTTCTTCAATTTGAAAATATGATTAGGATTATTAAAATCTTCAAAACCAGGGGGTTGCTCTACATACACTTCTTCTTTAATAAAACCATTTAAAAATGCACTCTTAACATCCATTTGATATAATTTAAATTTCATCATAGATGCATAAGCAAGAAGTAGGCGTATAGCCTCTAACCTGGCCACAGGAGCATAAGTTTCATCATAATCTATACCTTCCTCCTGACAATAGCCTTTTGCAACAAGTCTGGCTTTATTCTTTGTTATATTACCATCTTCATCAAGCTTATTTCTGAATACCCATTTAGTTCCAATAACTTGATGTGACTCTTCTCTTGGGATTAATTCCCGACTTGATTCCTTTCAAATTGGTTAAGTTCTTCTTGCATGGCTATGCACCATTGATCATCTTTAAGTGCTTCCTCAATGTTTTTAGGTTCAATCTGTGACACAAAAGCAACAGACATACATAAATTATTCATATTTCTAGTTCTTACCCCTTTTGAGATGTCCCCTATAATGTTGTCCATTGAGAGTCCTCTAGGTGATTGCCATTCTTTTGCTAATTGAGGAGTTTGAGAAGACACATTATCTTCCAAGTATAATTCATCAAGGGCCTCTCTTATATATTCATCATCACCTGCAAGTCTTTTATTTGACTCAAGAGGATTTCCCCCAAGGTCTACAATCTCATCAAAGGTAACATGTATAGATTCTTCTATATTCAAAGTTCTCCTATTAAACACTCTATATTCCTTGCTAGTTAAAGAATAACCTAGAAAAATGCCCTCATCGGCTTTTGAGTCAAATTTTCCTAGATTGTCCTTTCCATTATTTAGCACAAAACATTTACATCCAAAAATCTTTAAATGAGCAACATTAGGTTTTCTACCATTAAACAATTCATATGGAGTTGATTTTATAATTGACCTAATGAGCATTCTATTTAAAACATAGCATGCAGTGCTAACCGCATCAGCCCAAAAATATTTTGGAACATTAGATTCATTTAACATAGTTCTTGCAAGTTCCTCTAATGACCTATTTTTCCTCTCAACTACACCATTTTGTTGGGGAGTCCTAGGAGCAGAAAAGTTATGTAATATACCATTTTCCTCACAATAATTCTCAAACTTTTCATTTTGAAACTCACCACCATGGTCACTTCTTAAAACTTTAATTCTTAGGTCTTTCTCATTTTGTATTTGTTTAGCAAACTTTCTAAAGACCTTAAAAGCTTCACTTTTCATAGTTAGGAAAAATGTCCAAGTGTACCTAGAGTAATCATCAACAATTACAAGTCCATAATAATTTCCACCAAAGCTTTTTATCCTAGAAGGTCCAAATAAATCTAAATGTAATAATTCTAGGGGTTTTGAAGTGGAAATCACATTCTTTGATTTAAATGATGATTTAACTTGTTTACCTTTTTGGCATGCATCACACAATCTATCTTTTTCAAATTTCAATTTAGGCAATCCAATAACTAAGTCTTTTGATATCAATTTATTCAAATGATGCATGTTTATATGAGCCGCTCTTTTATGCCATAACCAAGGGTTTTCTTCCTTAGCAACTAAACATGTTATACTAAACTCATGTAAACAATCCAAATCAATCAAATATATATTGTTATGCCTAATGCCTTTTAATTCTACTTTTTCGGAATCTATTAAATGTATGGTGCAAAATTTGCTTTCAAAAGTTACCTTGAATCCTTTGTCACACAATTGGCTTATGCTAAGAAGGTTATGCTTTAGCCCATCAACAAGAAGCACATCCTTAATCTCCAATGTGTTTGCACCACCTATGTTTCCAATTCCGAGAATCTTCCCTTTGTTGTTATTCCCATAAGTCACATATCCTTGTTCTTTGGCTTTGAAACTTACAAATTTCGTTTTATCTCCAGTCATATGTTTTGAGCATCCACTATCAAGATACCACATAGACTTCTTTGATTTGGAAGTTTCCTACAACACAAGAACATATAAACTTAGGTCCCCACAACTTTTGGGTCCTTGGGGTTAGAGACATAACAATCTATTTAAATACTTGCAAAACTTCTTTTAATTAATCTGCTGGTTTAATTAATCTGTTAAAAGATTCTTTTAATCTGTTAAAAGTGCAGTTTTAATCTGTTAAAATGTCTTTTAATCGATTAAAACGCAGTGTAGAAAATTTTTTTAAGTTGTTTTAATCGATTGAAATGAGATTTAATCGATTAAAAGAGTTCTGATCGGTCATAACTAAATTCTGATCGATCATAACTGATTCTGATCGGTCATAATTGCATTCTGATCGATCATCCTGACCCTTTAAATGATTTTAATCGATTGAAACGTGTTTTAATCGATTGAAAAGAATTCTAATCGCTTATAATTTGATTCTGATCGATCATCCTGACCCTTTAAGTGATTTTAATCGATTGAAACGTGTTTTTAATCGATTTAAAAGATTATGACCGCTCATAATAAAAATCTGATCGATCACAATGAGTTCTAAATGATTTTAATCGATTAAAAACAAGTTGTATCGATTAAAATACTGTAAAAACACTTCTTTGAACATTCTAAGTGATTTTATTTGGTTCTTTCAAAACTGCATCAGTTAAAAACATGTTTTAAGAAAGCTTTTGAAAAAAAAAACTTTGTTTTTAGTTGTTTAAAACAATTTTAGAGGCTTTTCGCAAAAATCTTTAAGTGAAGAACCTTCATGCAATAGAAAAGATAAAATGTTTTTACCTAATCATTCTGTTTAAAACATACTAAATGATCCATTTTCTTTGAATAAATACAAGATACAAATAGTTCATTTAACTATAGGAACCCAAATATATTTACCTTTAGGAACACCAAAATGTTTGATTTTACACTTATTTGAAGTGTGACCTTGTTTCATGCAATAAAAACATGCTTTTGATGTAGCTATGGAATAAGATGCATTATTTACATGACATGCTCTAGTTCCTTTTTCTACCCATACTCTTTTCTTTTTAGATTTACTCTTTTTCAAAGGAACTCTTTGATTTACATTATTTTGAGCAATTACCATTTCATGCTTCTTAAGATCATCAATTTCTTTTTCGGCTTTGTCAAGCAAATGGTTAAGAATATCTATGTCATATTCATGCTCTTTACAATTTGCACAAGCTAAGTCCTTATTCTCATCTAAGCATACAATTTTCGTATTAGCTACCTCCTTTTCTTCTAAACATGCAATTTTCAATTTTAAGGACTCATTTTCCTTTTCGGATCTTCTTAGATTTTTCTTTACAACTTTATATTCTTTTTTCATATCCATAAATGTAGTAAATAACTCATTATAAGCATTTTGCAATTCATCATGGTCATTTTCTTCACTAGAGGATGAATCGGAATCACTAACCTCAAAATCCGAAGAAATGTTGTTATTTGCCATCAAGCAAATGTTTGCTTCAATTTCCGAGTCGCTTGATTCTGAATTTGAATCACTGTCATCCCAAGCAATATATGCTTTCTTCTTGAATTGCTTTTTTCCCTTGTGTTCATCATTTTTTTTGTTTGGGCATTCGGTCTTCATATGCCCTGCTTCACCACAATCATAGCATTTTATATTAACGGAAGAATTTTCTTTTACCTTTCCCTTACCTTTAAAAGGATGTCTTCCTTTTGCTTTCATCAATTTGGTGAACTTCTTTATAAAAAGACTCATCTCTTCTTCATCAATTTCAGAGTCTTCTTCTTCTTCTTTCTTATTTTTGCTTTTTGAAATCTCGGTCTTGAAAGCTAGGTTCTTCTTTTGATATTGACCCTCTTCCTCATTTAGTCTTCCAAGGTCAAGTTCATGCTCCCTAAGCTTTCCAAATAACGCCGCCATAGACATAGTGGCAAGATTTTGTGACTCCGAGATGGCCGTCACCTTTGGTTGCCATTTCCTATCCAGAGATTTCAAAATTTTTACATTTAATTCATCAACGTCAAATACTTTACCTAATCCGGTGAGATGATTCACAATATGAGTGAAACGCTTTTGAACGTCGAAAATTGTTTCGCCGGGTTGCATCCGGAACATCTCGTATTCTTGGATTAGGGAGTTTTTACGCGCTCTTTTGACGTCGTCAGTTCCTTCGTGGGTCACCCTTAGCATTTCCCACATTTCCTGTGCACTTTTACAAACTAAAATTCTATAAAACTCATCAAGGGTTAGAGCAGATGAAATAATGTTTCTAGCCCTAACATCAAATTGTGCTTTTCGACTTTCTTCTACAGTCCATCTAGAAATAGGTTTAAGAACGTCAACACCGTTCTCACTAGTTTTAGGAACAAATGGACCGTTTAAAATAGCGTCCCAAACGCCTCTATCAACAGACTCTAAAAATATTTGCATACGTACTTTCCAAAAAGGATAATTTTGACCCGCAAAAAGTGGGGGTCTGTTGATAGACGCACCTTCGGCAAAAGTTTGATTTTGTCCGGCCATTTTCGAAAAGTTTGAATGACTATCAAAGCAAGCTCGATACCACTTGTTAGAATCGCGCAGCGGAATGTTCGCGTGGTCGGACAAAAACCAAGAGGGGGGGGTGAATTGGATTTTTAATAAAAATTAGGTTTTCAAAATTTTCCCCAAATTTTACCGATTAAAAACTACGTAAATGTAAATAGAGAAGAGTAGAGAAGATTACACAGTAGGTTTATACTGGTTCGGATCAAAAGACCCTACGTCCAGTTGCTAATCACTCAAAAGAGGATTAACGCTGTCACTAAGAACAAATTGTTACAAACAGATTACAAATGAACAGATAAAGATCGGAAAACACCTCTCTTGAAATCCACAAGAGATGAAGAACAGCTTTCCCTAGAGACGGCACAACACACAATCCACTAAGAACTCCACTTAGTGATTCTTATCGCTTCTAGCCTCACACCAAGTTCCAAAAGCCCCCTTTCCTTGCAACAAACGGTTCTCGGCACTCACAACACTTAACTTTTGTATGGAAAGAGTTGTTCTTCTTTTCGAGTGCCAAAGCAGAGTTTAAGTAGGGAAATTAGGGTTAAGGAATTGGGGATTTCGAAACTAGGGTTCTTGGTAATTGGGTTTTCGAAAATAGGGTTAATTTGAAATTTAAAATGAAAAAGCAGATCGAAATAATCGATTATTTGGAGTGATAATCGATTAAAACAGAGCCAAATACGTCGAACCCAAACCTCTCTGGATTAATCGATTATTTGGTGAAATAATCGATTATCTCGTACTGGATCAAGTACAAAACAATCGATTATTTTGCTGTTTTAATCGATTAAAACAGTGAGTTTGTATAGAAAGTGTTTTCTCACTTGTTTTAATCGATTATTTACCTATATAATCGATTAAAGCCGAGCCTAAATGATAAATTTGAGCTTTTGAAGCTTCTAAGTTACGAGACTATGTACCGACTATCTTAGACTCTAAAAATACAGACTCAATCTTAAATAAAACAGAGTTATTACAATACAATTATCACCAATCTTCAATCTTCAATATTCTAAGTCTTTAGTTCTTGGATCATCATCAAAATCCATTCTTCATATTCATCAAGTGCAACATCAAGTCCTTGAATTGTCAACAATCTCCCCTTTTTGATGATGATCAAAATTTTCTTTTAAAGCCCTTTGTAATAACTCGTTTTATCCGTCATACTAACAAACACATTAAACATACCAGATAAAATTTAAAATTGAATCATAGGCTTTAAATTTTTCTCCCCTATTTTGATTATAATAAAAAAGAACTCTGCAACATCAATCATAAGAGCTCCCCCTCAAAATATGCATAAGTTAGAGAAAGCTCCCCCTCAATCATAGCATGAAAGAAACATCAAATTTTATTTCACAATCATTCAACCATTACAACATCAAGACAATAACAAAAGAAAATACATTGATTCTCTCTATATCGGACAATTTTAATCGATTATTTCTAGCAAATAATCGATTGTCGGAGGCATTTAATCAATTATTTCACGAAATAATCGATTATTCCAGAGGAGAATACCCTGTTTTGGACGTTTTGAGAAAAAATAATCGATTATTACTTCCGATGAATCGATTATTCCAGAGGCTATATCAAGTTTTTAAGGTTTTTACACATTATAACCTATGAATATCCTACAACACGAATTTTAACATAACAATCATCCAAAAACAGTCAAATTAAGCAGAATTTAAGCTATTTCTAATATCCCTAAGTCTCTTCTAAGATCATAGAATCTATCTTTTGGTAGAGGCTTAGTAAATATATCTCGCTAATTGACGTTTAGTGTCTACATACTCTATCTTATAGTTTCCTTTGCTTGATATTATCTCTTAAAAAGTGATGTCTAATCTCAATATGTTTAGTCCTAGAGTGCATTACTGGATTCTTAGTTAGATTGATTGCACTCGTATTATCACACATTAAGGGTATGTCATTTAAATATATACTATAATCCTCTAATTGTTGTTTCATCCACAGAATTTGAGCACAACAACTACCTGCTACAATATATTCATCTTCAGTGGTAGATAAAGCTACACATGCTTGTTTCTTAGAATGCCATGATATTAAGGATGAACCTAACAAATGACATGTCCCACTAGTGCTTTTCCTATCAATTTTACATCCACCATAATCAGCATCAGAATATCCTAATAAACTAATACAAGCATCAGACGGATACCACAAGCCAAACCCGAGTAGTTCCTTTTAAGTATTTTAAAATATGTTTTACTGCAATTAGGTGAGATTCTTTAGGACAAGCCTGAAATCTAGCACACACACAGACAGAATGCATAATATCGGGTCTACTAGCGAGTTAAGTATAATAGTGATCCTATCATACCTCTATACATAGTTTGATTAACTTCCAAACCTGATTCATCCTTGTCTAGATAGCATGAAGTTCAGATGGGTGTGTTAGCTTCCTTTGAGGTGTCCATACCAAACTTTTTGAGAATCTCCTTGCAGTATTTAGTTTGAGAGATGAAAGTGCCATCTTTAAGTTGCTTGATTTGAAGTCCAAGGAAGAATGTTAATTCTCCCATCATAGACATTTCAAACTCTCCCTGCATAATCTTAGCAAATTCTACACACAAAGAATTATCAGTTGATCCAAAAATAATATCATCAACATATACCTGGATCAATAAGATATGTTCTTTAACTTTCTTAATAAATAGTGTAGAATCAATTTTTCCTCTTGAAAAATCATTTGCAGTTAGGAAACTACTTAATCTTTCATACCAAGATCTAGGAGCTTGTTTCAACCCATATAATGCTTTCTTCAATTTGAAAATATGATTAGGATTATTAAAATCTTCAAAACCAGGGGGTTGCTCTACATACACTTCTTCTTTAATAAAACCATTTAAAAATGCACTCTTAACATCCATTTGATATAATTTAAATTTCATCATAGATGCATAAGCAAGAAGTAGGCGTATAGCCTCTAACCTGGCCACAGGAGCATAAGTTTCATCTACATTGGAGATACGGTGAATGATTTCCTCATGTCGTTCTTCAGAGAGGGTGAAAAATGCTTGCATTCTCTTATTCATATCAAACAACATCTCTTCCATAGATTGTCGGGATGTAGGAGGGGCAGAAGATGTTCCAGCATTATGAATATGTTCAGAGGGAAACTCAGCAGCAGGAGACATCTCTTCATCAAAATCTTCAGCATTTTCTGTCATGTTGGGAACGTCGTCTTTGTGAACATAAATATTATTGACACGCACCATTTAGCGTGCTATCAAGCATTTGGTTTGAATTTGTGGTTCTTACCTTTTGTTCCCCTTCAACATTCACTCCTTTGTACTCTAAAATGCGAGAGATAAGAAGAGCATAGGAAATTTTAAAAGTAGGATGACGCTTAGCCTTCAGCATGGTCATTGTGACAAGGCTGCCCCAATCGATTGGCTCATTATTCATGATTGCATGAATAATGCGAAGATCTATGGATGAGCATTGGGCATGGTTGGTTGCCCGGGGACATAAAATCTAGACAAGTAGATGTAGTAGCAGGCGTTCCTCCTTATTTAATGGGTCGGCCAGAAGAAGACGCCCAATCTCCATGGAGGGGTTACGGAGAAAAGAATGGTAAGCCATAATTCTATAAAATTGTCTAACTCCACAAAATTATTAATAGCATCATCTCTTACATTAAAATGTGCAATATTTTCCCATATATCGTCATCAAGGATGATAGTCACACCCTTGACACAAGAAGTGGCTACTTGATCTCTAAATTTGAAACGAGAATAAAATACCCTAACTAAATCAGGGTAGTATGTACCTTGCATTTGGATAAAGGGGAGGACACCTTGAATTTCAAGAAGATTCGGAAAATTAAATCCCCTATTGATAAATTGATCACCAATAATGAATTTTGGAGTAATGATACCTCTTTCCTTCCAGAAGGTGAGTGTTAAGGTTCCAACATAAAACCAATTGGCAATATGTGGAGTAGCCTAACATATATTTAAACCATACCAAATGATATGAGGTAGGCGATGTGGGACTTTCAACACACCCCTCCAACGAAGCCCGCCGGACCAGGCAAAGGGTACTTTTGACCCAACTAAAGGGCAACTTTTGGCCCATGACAATAACTGGAAAGATGTTAGGCTTTGGCTCTGATACCATGTTAAGGTTCTAACATAAAACCAATTGGCAATATGTGGAGTAGCCTAACATATATTTAAACCATACCAAATGATATGAGGTAGGCAATGTGGGACTTTCAATAGTGAGAAACTCTTGTCTACCCTCATCATCTGAGATCCATCCTTCAACAGAATTTGGACGGGGATGAGAGGCAAGAGCAGATCTTCTTCTTGTGTGAATTTTAGCACGAGAAGATGAGGTCATTTTAGGATTAGAAGAAAAATAAGAGAGTTTTGAAGACAAGTGAGGTTAGGAGAAAACAAGAAAGCTTGAATGATGCTAGAATGCTTGGATTCAAGAGTTTGAGGTGTGGAGAAGTGAAATGAAGGCTTCCTATATATAGAAGACATGTATAACGGTCATAAACGGTCACAATAGGGTGAAGGAGTGCCAAAAGAATCATTGAAAACGACTAGTTCATGAAAACTACCCAGTTTAATCTATTAAAGCTGGAAATAATCGATTAAACCGACAACAAAACCATTTAATCGATTAACTGATGCTGTTAATCAATTAAATGAGCAATTAATCGATTATTGGTTGAAATAATCGATTATTGCAGAGAGTAACTTCAGATTTTGGACATTTAGGTTCAGATAATCGATTATTGCTTCAAATAATCGATTATTCCAGAGACATCATCAAATTTTTGAGGTTTAGACACATGATAATCTATTAATACCCTACATAATCGATTATAACATTACAACCATGCAAAAACTAATTAATTAAGCAGAATTTAAGCTATTTCTAATATTCCTAAGTCTCTTCTAAGATCATAGAATCTATCCTTGGGAAGAACTTTAGTAAAAATATCTGCTAATTGATGCTTTGTATCAACATATTCAATTTTATAGTTTCCTTTGCTAATATGATCTCTTAAGAAGTGATGTCTAATCTCTATATGCTTAGTTTTAGAGTGCATTACTGGATTCTTAGTAATATTTATTGCACTTGTATTATCACACATCAATGGAATATCACTTAGAAAGATACTATGTTAGAATCGCGCAGCGGAATGTTTGCGTGAACGGACAAAAACCAAGATGGGGGGGGGGTGAATTGGTTTCTTAACAAAAATTAGGTTTTAAAAATTTTCCCAAATTTTACAGATTAAAATGTTGTGTAAATGTAAATAGGATAAGGATAGAGTCTTACACAGAAGATTTATACTGGTTCGGATCAAAAGACCCTATGTCTAGTTGCTAATCACTCAAACAGAGGATTAACACTATCACTATAATCAAGTTTTTACGAACAGATAACAATGGAAAAGATAGAGTAACGAAAACACCTCTCTTGAGTCACACAAGAGATGAAGAACAACTTTCCCTAGAGACGACTCAACACACAATCCACCAAGAACTCCACTTAGTGATTCTTATCGCTTCTAGCCCACACCAGGTTCCAAAAGCCCCTTTTTCCTCCAACAAACAGCTCTCTGGCAATCACAACTCTCAACTTTTGTTTGAAAAAGGTTGTTCTCTTTTCTGAGAGCCTTAGAGAACCTTAAGTAGATGAATTAGGGTTTGGGAATTGGGGATTTTCGAAACTTGGTGTATTGGGACTAGGGTTTTCGAAAATAGGTTTAATTTGAAGTTCAAAATGAAAATCTGACTGAAATAATCGATTATCTCAAGTGTTAATCGATTATTACAGAGCCAAAATCAACAGGAACCCACAACGCACTGTTTTAATCGATTACTTGCCCTGTTAATCGATTAACAGGCCTATTAATCGATTAACAGTAGTGTTAATCGATTATTACAGAGAGTTGTTACAGAAAATGGTTTTTCTCTCTGTAATAATCGATTATTTGGTCTTTTAATCGATTAAACCCGTGGGTTTTTAATAAAAATGAGTTTTTGAAGCTTCTAAAGAGTAGACTATGTACTGGCTATCTTAGACTCTAATATTATAGACTCAAACTCATCAAAACAGAGTTATTACACAAGAATACAAGTCTTCAACTCTCTAAGTTCTTTGTTCTTGAATCATCATCAAAATCAACAAGCTTCATGTCCATGTAAGTTCAACATCAAGTCCTTGTATGTTTCAACAATCTCCCCCTTTTTGATGATGATCAAAATTTTCTTTTAAATCCTTGTAATAACCTATGTTATCTGTCACACTAACAAAAATATTAAACATACCAGATAATATTTAAATTCAATCATAAGAGGCTTTAAATATTTCTCACCCTATTTTGATTATGATCAAAAAATTAAGAGCTCCCCCTCAAAATATGCATAATTAGGAAATAACTCCCCCTCAAATAATGCATAACACAAATAAACAACTCCCCCTCAATCATTGTAAACAAACAATAACTTTGAAGAAGTTAGAACTCTTCATCTGATTACTAATACAAAATTTAAGCAATTTCTAATATGACTAAGTCTCTTCTAAGATCATAGAATCTATCCTTGGGAAGAGGTTTAGCAAAAATATCCGCTAATTGATGCTTTGTATCAACATACTCAATTTTACAGTTTCCTTTACTTATATGATCTCTCAAGAAATGATGTCTAATTTCTATATGTTTAGTCCTAGAGTGCATTACTGGATTCTTAGTAAGATTGATTGCACTTGTATTATCACACATCAATGGAATATCATTTAGAAATATACTATAATCTTCTAGTTGTTGTTTCATCCACAAAATTTGAGCACAACAATTTCCAGCTGCAATATATTCAACTTCAATGGTGGATAAAGCAACACATGCCTGTTTCTTAGAATGCCAAGATACTAAATATGATCCTAACAAATGACATGTCCCACTAGTACTTTTTCTATCTATTTTGCATCCACCATAATCAGCATCAGAATAACCTATTAAACTAGTACAAGCTTCAGATGGATACCATAAACCAAAACCAGTAGTTCCTTTTAAATATTTTAAAATACGTTTTACTGCAGTTAGGTGAGATTCTTTTGGACATGCCTGAAATCTAGCACACACACAGACAGAATGCATAATATCAGGTCTACTTGTAGTTAACTATAACAGAGAACCTATCATACCTCTATACATGGATTGATTAATTTCAAAACCTGATTCATCCTTGTCTAAATAACATGAAATTCCCATGGGTGTGTTAACTTCCTTTGAAGTGTCCATTCCAAACTTTTTGAGAATCTCTTTGCAGTATTTAGTTTGAGAGACAAAAATGCCATCTTTAAGTTGCTTGATTTGAAGTCCAAGGAAAAACGTTAATTCTCCCATCATAGACATTTCAAATTCTCCCTGCATTATCTTAGCAAATTCTACACACAAAGAATTATCAGTTGATCCAAAAATGATATCATCAATATATACTTGAACCAATAAGATATGTTCTTTTACTTTCTTTATAAACAAAGTAGAATCAATTTTTCCTCTAGAAAAATCATTTGAAGTTAGAAAGCTACTTAATCTTTCATATCAAGACCTAGGAGCTTGTTTCAAACCATATAATGCTTTCTTCAATTTAAAAATATGATTAGGATAACTAAAATCTTCAAATCCAGGGGGTTGCTCCACATAAACTTCTTCTTTAATAAACCCATTCAAAAATGCACTTTTAAAATCCATTTGATATAATTTAAATTTCATCAATGATGCATAAGCAAGAAGTAGGTGTATAGCCTCTAACCTGGCAATAGGAGCATAAGTTTCATCATAATCAATACCTTTCTCCTGACAGTAACCATTGGCAACAAGTCTGGCTTTATTCTTTGTTATATTTCCATCTTCATCAAGTTTGTTTCTAAATACCTATTTAGTTCCATTTACTTGATGTGATTCTTCTCTTGGGATTAATTCCCAGACTTGATTCCTTTCAAATTGATTAAGTTCCTCTTGCATAGATATGCACCATTGGTCATCCTTAAGTGCTTCCTCAACATTTTTGGGTTCTATCTGTGATACAAAAGATACAGACATGCAGAAATTAGTCATATTTCTAGTTCTTACCCCTTTTGAGATATCACCAATAATATTGTCCATTGAAAGTCCCCTTGGTGATTGTCATTCTTTAGCTAATTCAGTTGGTTGAGAAGGCTCATTTTCTTCCAAATACAGTTCATCAAGAGCCTCTCTTATGTACTCATCATCACCTGCAAGTTCTTTATTTGACTCGAGGATTTCCCCCAAGGTCTACAATTTCATCAAAAGTAACATGTATAGATTCTTCAGCATTTAAGGTCCTTCTATTAAACACTCTATAAGCTTTGCTAGTTAATGAATAACCTAAGAAAATGCCCTCATCGGCTTTTGAGTCAAATTTTCCTAAGTTGTCCTTTCCATTATTTAACACAAAGCACTTACATCCAAATATTTTCAAATGAGCAACATTAGGCTTTCTACCATTTAACAATTCATAGGGAGTTGATTTTATAATTGGCCTAATGAGGATTCTATTCAAAACATAACATGCAGTACTTACAGCATCAGCCCAAAAATATTTAGGAACATTTGATTCATTTAGCATTGTTCTAGCAAGTTCCTCTAGTGTCCTATTTTTCCTTTCAACTACACCATTTTGTTGGGGAGTCCTAGGTGCAGAAAAATTATGTAATATACCATTTTCCTCACAATAATTTTCAAACCTTTCATTTTGAAACTCACCACCATGGTCACTTCTTAAAACTTTAATTCTTAAGTCTTTCTCATTTTGAATTTGCTTTGCAAACTTCCTAAAGACCTTAAAAGCTTCACTTTTCATTGTTAAGAAAAATGTCCAAGTATATCTACAAAAGTCATCAACAATCACAAGACCATAATAATTTCCACCAAAGCTTTTTATCCTAGAAGGACCAAATAAGTCTAAATGTAATAATTCTAAAGGTTTTGATGTGGAAATAACGTTCTTTGATTTAAATGATGATTTTACTTGTTTACCTTTTTGACATGCATCACATAATCTATCTTTTTCAAACTTTAACTTAGGCAAACCAACAACTAAGTCCTTTGATATCAATTTGTTTAAATGATGCATATTTATATGAGCTGCTCTCTTATGCCATAACCATGGGTTTTCTTCCTTAGCAACTAAGCATGTTATACTAGTATCATGTATACAATCCAAATCAATCAAGTATATGTTATTATGCCTAATGCCTTTCAATGCTACATTTTCAGAATCTATCAAATGTATGGTACAAAACTTACTTGCAAAGATTACCTTAAATCCTTTGTCACATAGTTGACTTATGCTAAGGAGATTATGCTTTAGCCCATCAACAAGAAGCACATCCTTAATCTCCAAAGTGTTTGCACCACCTATATTTCCAATTCCAAGAATATTTCCTTTGTTATTGTCCCCATAAGTTACATATCCTTGTTCTTTAGCTTTGAAACTCACAAATTTTGTTTTGTCTCCGGTCATATGTTTAGAGCATCCACTATCAAGATACCACATAGACTTCTTTGATTTGGAAGTTTCCTACAAAACAAGAACATAGTGAACTTAGGTCCCCATGACTTTTGGGTCCTTGGGGTTAGAGACAAACAAGTCATTTAACAATAGGAACCCAAATGTATTTTCCTTTAGGAACACCAAAATGTTTGATTTTACATCTATTTGAAGTATGACCATTTTTCATACAATAAAAACATGCTTTAGATGTAGCTTTTGAATATGATGCATTTCTAACAATAGATGCTCTAGTTCCTTTTTCAACCCATACTCTTCTATTTTTCATTTTAGGCTTTTTCAAAGAAACTTGATGATTTACTCTATTTTGAGCTATAACAACTTTATCTTTATTATTATTACTTAATTCCTTTTCGGCTTTATCAAGCAAATGATTAAGTATATCAATGTCATATTCATACTCTTTACAAGATGCACATGCTATATTCTTATCATCATTCTCATCTATGCATACAATTTTCGTTTCTAAGGTTTCCTTTACCTCTAAACATGCAATTTTCGTTTTTAAGGACTCCACCTCCTTTTTGGATCTACTTAAACTCTTTTTCACAGCTTTGTATTCATTTTTCAAGTCCTTAAAGGCACTAAACAATTCATTATATGTATTTTGCAGTTGATCAAAATTATTTTCATCATCACTTGAAGATGAGTCGGAATCACTTACCTCAAAATCGGAAGATATATTGTCATTTGCCATTAAGCAAATATTGGCTTCAATTTCTGAGTCACTTGACTCCGAACTCGAATCACTATTGTCCCAAGCGATGTAGGCTTTCTTCTTGAAGAACTTTTTGCCTTTGTTATCTTCATTTTTCTTATTTTGACATTCGGTCTTCACATGTCCTGTTTCACCACAACTATAGCATTTGATATTTATGGAAGTATTTTCTCTTACCTTTCCTTTACCTTTAAATGGATGCCTTCCTTTGGCTTTCATGAATTTTGTAAACTTCTTTATCATAAGACTCAATTCTTCTTCTTCATTCTCCGAGTCTTCTTCTTCCTTTTTACTCTTACCTTTGGAAATTTCAGTTTTGAAGGCTAAGTTCCTCTTTTGATGTTGTCCTTCCTCATCATTTAGCCTTCTTAGCTCAAGCTCATGCTCTCTCAGCTTTCCAAAGAGCGCCGCCATAGACATTGTGGCAACATTTTGTGACTCCGAGATGGCCGTCACCTTAGGTTGCCATTTCCTATCCAAAGATTTCAAGATTTTAACATTTAATTCATCAACGTCAAAAATTTTACCTAACCCGGTGAGATGGTTCACAATGTGTGTGAAACGCTTTTGAACGTCAAATATCGTTTCGCCTTATTGCATTCAGAACATCTCATATTCTTGGATTAGATAATTTTTCCGTGGTCTCTTAACACCGTCAGTACCTTCGTGGGTCACTCTTAGCATTTCCCACATCTCTTGAGCACTTTTACAAGCGGAGATCCTGTAAAACTCTTCAAGGGTTAAAGCAGATAAAATAATATTTCTAGCCCTAACGTCAAATTGAGCTTTTCTATTTTCCTTCGCTGTCCATCTAGAAAATGGTTTAGGAATGTCTACTCCGTTTTCAGAAACTTTAGGAATATAGGGACCGTTTAAAATAGCGTCCCAAACACCTCTATCAACAGACTCTAAAAAGATTTGCATTCTAACTTTCCAAAATGGATAATTTTGACCCACAAAAAGTGGGGGTCTGTTGATAGAAGCACCTTCGGCAAATATTTTATTTTGTCTGGCCATTTTCAAAAAAAAATTGAATGACTATCAAAGCAAGCTCTGATACCACTTGTTAGAATCGCGCAGCGGAATGTTTGCGTGAACGGACAAAAACCAAGAGGGGGGGGGTGAATTGGTTTCTTAACAAAAATTAGGTTTTAAAAATTTTCCCCAAATTTTACCGATTAAAATGCTGTGTAAATGTAAATAGGATAAGGATAGAGTCTTACACAGAAGATTTATACTGGTTCAGATCAAAAGACCCTACGTCCAGTTGCTAATCACTCAAACAGAGGATTAACATTGTCACTATAATCAAGTTTTTACAAACAGATAACAATGGAAAAGATAGAGTAACGAAAACACCTCTCTTGAGTCACACAAGAGATGAAGAACAACTTTCCCTAGAGACGGCACAACACACAATCCACCAAAAACTCCACTTAGTGATTTTTATCA
This sequence comes from Sphenostylis stenocarpa, assembly GCA_963425845.1. NCBI lineage: Eukaryota > Viridiplantae > Streptophyta > Magnoliopsida > Fabales > Fabaceae > Sphenostylis > Sphenostylis stenocarpa. The sequence continues at coordinate 41,170,108 of OY731401.1, forward strand.
CTTCTAGCCCACACCAGGTTCCAAAAGCCCCTTTTTCCCCCAACAAACAGTTCTCTGGCAATCACAACTCTCAACTTTTGTTTGAAAAAAGGTTGTTCTCTTTTCTGAGAGCCTTAGAGAACCTTAAGTAGATGAATTAGGGTTTGGGAATTGGTGATTTTCGAAACTTGGTGTATTGGGACTAGAGTTTTCAAAAATAGGTTTAATTTGAAGTTCAAAATGCAAATTTGACTGAAATAATCGATTACCTCAAGTGTTAATTGATTATTACAGAGCCAAAATCAACAGGAACCCACAACACACTATTTTAATCGATTATTTGCCCTGTTAATCGATTAACAGGGTTGTTAATCAATTAACAGGAGTGTTAATCGATTTTTACAGAGCTGATACAGAAAATGGTTTTTCTCTCTATAATAATCGATTATTTGGTCTTTTAATCGATTAAACCCGTGGGTTTTTAATAAAAATGAGTTTTGAAGCTTCTAAAGAGTAGATTATGTACTGGCTATCCTAGACTCTAATATTACAGACTCAAACTCATCAAAATAGAGTTATTACACAAGAATACAAGTCTTCAACTCTCTAAGTTCTTTGTTCTTGAATTATCATCAAAATCAACAAGCTTCATATCCATGTAAGTTCAACATCAAGTCCTTGTATGTTTGAACATACTATAGTCTTCTAATTGTTGTTTCATCCATAAAATTTGAGGACAAAAATTACCAACTGTAATATATTCAACTTCAGTAGTGGATAATGCAACACATGCTTGTTTCTTAGAATGCCAAGACACTAATGATGATCCTAACAAATGGCATGTTCCACTAGTACTCTTTCTATCTATTTTACATCCACCATAATCAGCATCAGAATAACCTATTAAACTAGGAGAAGCTTCAGATGGATACCATAAACCAAAACTTGTAGTTCCTTTTAAATATTTTAAAATTCTTTTTACTGCAGTTAAATGAGATTCTTTTGGACATGCTTGAAATCTAGCACACACACAAACAGAATGAATAATATCAGGTTTACTTGCAGTTAAGTATAACAGTGAACCTATCATACCTCAATACATAGATTGATTTATTTCCAAACCTCATTCATCCTTATCTAAATAGCATGAAGTTCACATGAGTGTGTTAGCTTCCTTTGAAGTGTCCATTCCAAATTTCTTGAGAATCTCTTTGCAGTATTTGGTTTGAGAGACAAAAATGTCATCTTTAAGTTGTTTGATTTGAAGTCCAAGGAAGAACGTTAATTCTCCTATCATAAAAATTTCAAATTCTCCCTGCATTATCTTAGCAAATTCTACACACAAAGAATTATCAGTTGATCCAAAAATGATATCATCAACATATACTTGAACTAATAAGATATATTCTTTTACTTTCTTTATAAACAAAGTAGAACCAATTTTTCCTCTAGAAAAATCATTTGAAGTTAGAAAACTACTTAGTCTTTCATACAGAGACCTAGGAGCTTGTTTCAAACCATATAAAGCTTTCTTCAATTTAAAAATATGATTAGGATAACTAAAATCTTCAAATCCAGGGGGTTGCTCCACATATACTTCTTCTCTAATAAATCCGTTCAAAAATGCACTTTTAACATCCATTTGATATAATTTAAATTTCATCAATGAGGCATAAGAAGAAGTAGGCGAATAGCCTCTAACCTGGCAATAGGAGCATAAGTTTCATCATAATCAATACCTTCCTCTTGACAATAACCTTTAGCAACTAGTCTGGCTTTATTCTTTGTTATATTTCCATCTTCATCAAGTTTGTTTCTAAATACCCATTTAGTTCCAATTACTTGATGTGATTCTTCTCTTGGAATTAATTCCCAGACTTGATTCCTTTCAAATTGATTAATTTCTTCTTGCATTGCTATGCACCATTGGTCATCTTTAAGAGCTTCTTCAACACTTTTGGGTTCTATCTGTGAAACAAAAGCTACAGACATACAGAAATTGGTCATATTTCTAGTTCTTACCTCTTTTGAGATATCACCAATAATATTGTCCATTGAAAGTGCTCTTGGTGATTGTTAGAATCGCGCAGCGGAATGTTTGCGTTTCCGAACAAAAACCAAGAGGGGGGGGGTGAATTGGTTTCTTAACAAAAATTAGGGTTTTAAAATTTTCTCCAAATTTCACTGATTAAATTGTTGTGTAAAGTAAATAGAGAAGAAATAGAGTAATACACAGTCGATTTATACTGGTTCGGATCAAAAGACTCTACGTCTAGTTGCTAATCACTCAAACAGAGGATTAACGTTGTCACTATAATCACAGTTATACAAACATATTACAAATGAAAAGATAAGGTAAAGAATACACCTCTCTTGAGTCACACAAGAGATGAACACCTCCTTTGAATCCCACAAAAGGATGAAGAACAGCTTTCCCTAGAGACAGCACAACACACAATCCACTAAGAAAACCCACTCAATGATTCTTATCGCTTCTAGTCCACACTAGGTTTCAAAAGCCCTTTTTTCCTCCAACAAACAGTTCTCTAGCAGTCACAACTCTCAACTTTTTTTTGAAAAATGTTGTTCAATTTGCAGAGAGTCTTAGAGAACCTTAAGTAAAAATATTAGGGTTTGGGAATTGGGGATTTTCGAAACCTGATGAATAGGGAATAGGGTTTTCAAAACTTGGTCCAACTTTGAAATTCAAAACACATATCTGACTGAAATAATCGATTATCTTGAGTGTTAATCGATTATTCCAGAGCCAAATTCACAGGGAACCCAAAACAACTCAATTTCATCGATTAATTGGGCATTTAATTGATTAACAGCCCAGTTAATCGATTAACAGATGGTTTAATCGATTATTCCAGAGAGCAGATGTTGAAAATGGTTTTCTCTCTGTAATAATCGATTATCCTGCCATTTAATCGATTAATCCAATATGTTTTTGATAAAAATGAGTTTTTAACCTTTAAAGAGTGACTATGTATTGGCTATCTTAGACTCTGATATTACAGACTCAAAATCATCAAAACAGAGTTATTACATAATATTACAAGTCTTCAAATCTTTAAGTCCTTTATTCTTGAATCATGATCAAAATCAACAGGCTTTATATTCATATATGTTCAACATTCATATCCTTGTTGTCGCCGTCGTCCATTCCGACGTCTAGGGACATCTCGAACGTTTATGCGAGTGGTCGCAAAAAGATGGTTTAGACTCGCGTTTTATGTTTAAAATATGTTCATTGCTTCCGAGGTGCTCAACAACTGAACTATCCTCTAATAGAAGCAAGGTTTTCGAAAAAGGGGTTCTTTTGGAGTCGCCACCAATGTTTTGACCTTAAACATTGGAAAAGGAAAAAGATGTTGATTTTAAAAAACCGCACTTGGCCATTATAACCAGAGTTGGGTAAGGGAGTTAGTTACGTGTGGGGAAGGTGTTAGCACCCCACAACGCCCCTTTCGGGTTCCCTATGACGGATTAATTCATTTGAGTAAAGATTACAAGAAATTACGCCATTACCCTATTTTATTCATACAATATTTAAATATGACTATCTACATGATTTTATTTACATTTCATATATAAAGCGGTAAATAAAGTAGTAAAAAAGAAGAGAATTGGAAAGAACCTCCGTAGCAAGCTTTGTATTGCAACTCTTTTACAATAAGGATGCGTTTCAGCCGTCCCTCGCTCTACAATGACTCTCCTCACGAATAAACTCGACTCGATTAAAATTTTACAGAAGAATCGAATGCCGGAATATAATTCCTTAACTGATTGTTACCTATTTAAGGCAATCAGAAAGATCATTCGAAGGAGGGAGAGAAGTAGACAAGTGCTCTGAGTTGTCTGGAGTGTGCAAAATGAGCAAATGAGCCTCCTATTTATAGTTTTTGCAGCCTGGCACCTTGGGACGGCCGTTTGGGACTCAGAAAACAGGGATGAGCGTCTCAGGAAGTTGGGACGGCCGTCCCACTTGAATTTTGACCTTGGGACGGCCGTCCCAAATTTGGGACGCGCGTCTCACTTCTCCTAGGTTGTTTGGGATGGCCGTCCCACATTTGGGACGACTGTCTCAACTTGTTCTGGCCTTTTTTTGTGTTCTAGGACCCCCGGGAGGCTTTCCTTGCTATTTTCGGACGTTGTTTGATACCGATGGATGTCCATTGAAGCTTGTAGACCCCTAATTTTGCCCGGCCTCTCAAAATAAAAGCTAGAGGAACTTCACCCGAAGATGGAGTTCATCCGGCTTCCCAAAAACTAAGGAAACCTCCCGCAACAACATGGAGTTCGCTCATATGCACGATAAAGACTAAAGAAGACCTCTCATAATAAGACGGAGTTCACTCATCCACACAAAGGAGACTTCCTATACATAGATAAAGCTCACCCAACATGACAAATGAAGGCCAAAGAAGACTTCCTACACGAAGATAAAGCTTCAACGGACATATATCGGCACCAATCCACGTCCGAAAACGGCAAGGAAAGCTTCCCGGGGTCCCAAAATACAAAGGCTGGACAAAACAGGTCGAGACCACCATCCCAGGGTTGGGACGGCCGTCCCAACTGAAATTAAGCAGTTGGGACGCGCGTCCCGAATGTGGGACGGCCGTCCCAAACCCCAGGGGGTCCCAACGTGAACAAAATTGCATTTGGGACGGCCGTCCCAACCCAGACTGGCCGTCCCAGATTGGCACAACGCAGAAAACACGTTTGGGACGGCCGTCCCAACCCAGACGGCCGTCCCAAAGTTCCAGGGCAAAATTTACTATAAATAGGAGCCTTATTTGTCTCATTCCACACACCTCAGACACCAGACAACTCTAAGACTTGTCTTCTTATCTCCCTCTCTCGAATGATCTTTCTGATTGCCTTTAATAGGTAACAATCAGTTAAGGAATTTGTATTCCGACATTCTATTCTTCTAGAAATCTTAGTCGAGTCGAGTCGAGTCTGTATTTGAGAGGAGAGTTGCTGTAGAGCGAAGGACTGCCGAAATGCGTCCTCTTTGTAAAAGACTTATAATATAAAGCTTGCTACGGAGGTTTTTCTCAACTCTCTTCTCCTTTAATGCTTTACTTATTGCTTTCTGTATGCAATGTAGATAAATCATGTAGATAGCCATCTTTAAATAACTGTACGAATAAAATAGGGTAATAGCGTAATTTCTTGTAATCATTACTTAAATGAATTAATCCGTCATAGGGAACCCGAAAGGGGTTGTGGGGTGCTAACACCTTCCCCACACGTAACTAACTCCCTTACCCGACTCTGGTTATAATGGCCAAGTTTGGTTTTTATTAAAATCAATGCCTTTTTCTCCTTTTCCAATGTTTATGGTCAAAACATTGGTGGCGACTCCAGAAGAACCCTTTTCGAAAACCTTGCTTCTATTAGAGGATAGTTCAGTGTTGAGCGCCTCGGAAGCAATGAACATGTTTTAAACAAAAACGCGAGTCTCAACCATCTTTTCGCAACCGCTCGCATAAACGTTCGAGACGTCCCAGGACGTCGGAACGGATGGCGGCGACAGATGGCGACTCCGCTGGGGAAGTCTGAGAGTTGATCCCATTTAGTGACGGATAAATTCAAACTAAGAAAAGATTTGAAATTACGCCTTTACCCTTCTGTATGTTTTTATTGTATGGCTTTAAATAACTGCTGTATGATTATTTTTGCAAATTGTTTGAAATATAAATTGCACACAAAAACCCTTGCACACAACAGTCCCTCTATACCCGGGGGTGTCGCCGCCGTCCCTTTCCGACGTCCGGAGGGGGACGTCTTAGAAACGTTTATGCGAGCGGTCGCGAAAAGATGGTTTAGACTCGCGTTTTTGTTTCAAAAGGTTTTCGAAAAGGGGTTCTTATGGAGTCGCCACCAATGTTTTGACCATAAACATTGGAAAAGGAAAAAATGTTGATTTTAAGAAAAACCGCACTTGGCCATTATAACCAGAGTTGGGTAAGGGAGTTAGTTACGTGTGGGGAAGGTGTTAGCACCCCACAACGCCCCTTTCGGGTTCCCTATGACAGATTAATTCATTTAAATAAAGACTACGAGAAATTACGCGATTACCCTATTTTATTACATAATATTAAATGGCTATCTACATGATTTTATTCTATGTTGCGTGTATAAAATGATGAATAAAGCTAAATGAAGCAATAAAAGAGATATTAAAATAGCTATCTACATGATCCTCTTCTACATGACATAATAAAGCTAAATAAAACAATAAAATAATAAATAAAACAATAAAAGAGAAGGGAATTGAAAAGAACCTCCGTAGCAAGCTTTATATTGAGAACCTCGAACCGTGAGGATGCGTTTTGGCAACCCTCTCTCTACACAGTCTCTCCTCACCAATACAAGATCGACTCTACTAAAAATTTAAAGAAGAATCAAATGCCGGAATATAATTCCTTAACCGATTGTTACCTATTTAAGGCAATCGGAAAGATCATTCGAGAGAGAGAGAGAAGTAGACCAAGTGCTCTAAAGTGTTTCGGAGCTCTCTGGAGTGTCTCGTGGTGTGAAAAAGTGGCAAATGAGCCTCCTATTTATAGTTTTTCGCAGCTGGCGCACTTTGGGACGGCCGTCCGGGTCGGGACGGCCGTCCGGACTGGGATGGCCGTCCCAAATGGCAAATTTACACGGAGCGGGACCCCCAGGAAGGCCGGACGGCCGTCCCACTTAAAATGGGTTTGGGACGGCCGTCCCAACTTTGGGACGCGCGTCCCAACTAGATTTAAGGGTTGGGACGGCCGTCCCAACCTGGGACGGCCGTCTCAACCTGTTCGGCCAGTTCGCGCGTTCGGGACTCCGGAAGCTTTCCTTGCCTGTTTTGGACGTCGATTGATGCCGATATGTGTCCGTTGAAGCTTTATCTTCATGTAGGAAGTCTTCTTGGCCTTTATTTGAAATGTCGGGCGAGTTTTATCTCTGTATAGGAAGTCTCCTTTGTCCTTTATCGTGTGAATGAGTGAACTCCGTGTTTGTTGCGGGAGGTCTTTCTCGGTTTTTCTTTGATATGAAGCCGGGTGAACTGTATGAAGTTTCCCTAGCTTTTATTTTGAGAGGCCGGCAAAATTAGGGGTCTACAACTGCCCCCCTTCACCTGCCTAGCTAATTGGTCGACTGGATATGTCGATAAAATTAGTTGGTAGGGGAAGGAGTTAACCCTTTGTCCGGTCATCCTTCGGATGTCGCTCTTTGCTGATCCTTCGGATGATAAATATTTTGTGATGTTGTCTTCGGGATGCTTCCTTGCTAGGGAGGCTGATCCTTCGAGTGTGCAGTGATGCTCCTTTGGAGAGGTAGCCGATCCTTCGGTGTGCAGGATGCTCCTTTGGTGAGGTAGCCGATCCTTCGGTGCGCAGGATGCTCCTTTTGTGAGGTAGCCGATCCTTTGGTGTGCAGGATGCTCCTTTGGAGAGGTAGCCGATCCTTCGGTGTGCAGGATGCTCCTTTGGTGAGGTAGCCGATCCTTTGGTCTGCAGGATGCTCCTTTGGTGAGGTAGCCGATCCTTCGGTGTGCAGGATGCTCCTTTGGTGAGGTAGCCGATCCTTCGGTTTGGAGGATGCTCCTTTGGAGAAGTAGCCGATCCTTCGGTGTGCAGGATGCTCCTTTGGAGAGGTAGCCAATCCTTTGGTCTGCAGGATGCTCCTTTGGTGAGGTAGCCGATCCTTCGGTGTGCAGGATGCTCCTTTGGTGAGGTAGCCGATCCTTCGGTTTGGAGGATGCTCCTTTGGAGAAGTAGCCGATCCTTCGGTGTGCAGGATGCTCCTTTGGAGAGGTAGCCAATCCTTTGGTCTGCAGGATGCTCCTTTGGAGAAGTAGCCGATCCTTCGTTTTGCAGGATGCTCCTTTGGAGAGGTAGCCGATCCTTCGGATGATGAATAGTTTTGATAGGTACCAACCCCTATCTGGTTTGATGAGAATGAACCCTCATCTGATTCGAACCTTCTTTTGTAAGGCTCTTGTGAGTACAAACCCCCACCCGGTTTGAGTCTGTATTTGCTAGATTTTTGTGGGTACTTTCCCCCACTATGTTTGAGTTCGCGTTTGCTAAACTCTCTGACGAGCCTCGTTTTGCAAGGCTCTTAGGATTCTCTTTTTGGCGGTCAATCTTTTGATGAGTACAAACCCTCACCCGGTTTTTGGATATGTGTTGGCGGCTTATTGTCTCTGATCATGTGCCTCTGGGGAGTAATTGATTTTTCTTTTTGACTTTTCTGTTTTAGTCATCTGGTTTTACCAGGGATTGCTGTATTTTGGCTTTTCTTGTTAACCATCCGGTATTGGCCGGGGATTCTGTCGATTGCCTCTTTTTAGGCGGGAATCCTTTGGGGATTTTGAATTCTCTCATTGATTGTGCCTCTTGATTAGGCGAATATCCACTTGGGGATTTTGTTGTGCCTCTTGATTAGGCGGGAATCCACTGGGGATTTTGTTGTGCCTCTTGATTAGGCGGGAATCCACTGGGGATTTGTTGATTTTTGATTGTGCCTCTTGATTAGGCGGGTGCTTCGATAGTGGTGAAGGCTTTTTACTTGTTGTTCGCCTCTGAATAGGCTGATGTTCTACTTGAGGATATCTGTTCTTGATAATACCTCCGAGTAGGTAGATGTTTCTTGAAAGCTTTGCTTGTATTATCTCTTATAGGTTGATTTCCCGTTTCTTGGGGATATCGGCTCTTTGCTTGTTTCTCGAGTGAGCATAGGCGTTCTTGGGAGTGAAGGTTTTGTACTTCGTCGGGGATATTCATATTGGGTGCTTAACTCCTTGTGGATTTGTAATTTTTTTCTCTCGGTTAGGCTTACTCGGGGAGAAAATTTTCTTTTGGTGATCCACCGGGGGTTGATTTGCCTTCCTGTGGATGGAATTTTTCTCATTTTCTTCTTTTATAGATTTTTCTTGATGTGCTCTTCTTGGGGATTTTTCTTTCGGCTTTTTCTTGCAGTGGCCTTTGTTAGAGGATGAAAGGCTTTTCTCTTCCTTCTTTTTGTTGCCCCCCAGTGATGTAGGGGATTTTGACTCTGTTTTTTTTTTTTTTTTTTTTTTTTTACTCCTTGAGGCGGCGACTCTCTAATGAGTGTGCTTGATGACTCACGCAGTGATGTCTTCGAGTCGTGAGGTAATCTTTTTGTCTTGCCTCTAGAGTAGACAAGGATCCTCTTGGGGATAATTGAGCCTTTCTGTTAGCTTTTCTGTTTTGATGACTTCCTTCTTTTTGGATGGAAAGATGTTGATTGAGGCTTCAAATGATTATGGTCAACGACTCATATGATGATGAGGATGAGTCATGAAGTAATTTTTGCTTTGCCTCTGGAGTAGGCAAGGGTCTGCTTGGGGATCATCAAGTCTTTCCGTTGGCTCTTTTCCGTTTTTGATGTACCTTCTTTTATTGTTGTAGATGGTTGGAGCTAGTCTCTTTGAAGCTCCTTATTCTCGCTGAAATGGTTTTTGGTTTTGTCTTTTGCGATTTTGATTTTCATATGGAGACTAGATTCTGGCGCCTCCTGTTTTCAATCACGAGTATGGAGACTAGCCTCCTTATATGCATGTTTAATATTCTTGTTTGAAGAAAATTATTTTTTCTTAATTTTGACAAAGTCGTATTATGCAACTATTTTGTGTGTGGATGTCCTAAATGCAATCTAATGTTTATTTATTTTTGATGCATTTAGAAAGTAACTGGCCTTCTCCTGTTGGCTTCTCATGAATACGCCGATGGGCTCCTATCTATGATCATGATGATGGGCTTCTCTTTTTATCCATCTCTTGTTTTTAGCCCTATCTTTTGCCTAGATCGCCCTTTACGGGTTTTCAATCTAGCGGGCTGCCTTAATTTTTGCCTAGAATATCTTAGGGGGCTTCCGATCTAGCAGGCTACCCTAGTTTTTACCTAAGAAAAAGTCTTTGCGCATATTTATGATTTATCAATAAAGAGGCATTTCCATAATATTTGGTCAAGAGAAAGGAAATGAAAGGGAATTTTATTGATAAATGAGCAAAAGTTTTATTTCTTTTATAGAAGGATTTCAAAAGGTATTTAGAAGAATGGGTGGTCAGGGTTGGCTGTACTGTTTAGGCTTATACAGTCATGTCTATGATATCTGCTCCCTGGTTCTCCTAATTGCTTCAGTTGAGATGCCTGAGCTCAGAGTGAAGATCATGCAGACTGCTTGCTTCTGGAAGAATGTTACCTTAGCCGCCTTTCGGTTTTCGACTAAAGTAACCATTGCTCTTAGTTAGTTTTTTTTATATACTTTTATTTTTTACCTCTTCTTTTTGCCTAGGACGTATCCTAGCGAGGAATATGGACCCTATCTTTTGCCCAAGAATGTCCTTTGCGGATTTTCATTCCTGACGGGTCTTGAGCAATGTCTTCAAGCATAATACTTCTTCATCGTACCGGAGTTGATTAGGTGTCACAGTTCTTTTCCATCCATACTAACGAGGATAAGAGCCCCTTCCGAGAAAGCTCATTTGACCACAAGGGGTCCTTCATAGTTCACTGCCCATTTTCCAATTTTATTATTCTGGATCTGGAAGCAACTTATTTACCATTAAGTCCTTCTTATGGTAAATATGAGGGTTGACCTTTTTTGTAAGCCTTTTTTCTTTTCCTTTGATAGGCTTGTCCATGACATATCATATTCAACTGTTCTTCTTCAATAAGGTTTAGCTGGTCATATCGGCTTTGAACCCATTCAGCTTCGTTAAGTTGAATTCCATCATCATGTGCTTTTGTCAACATGATTAGCTGTACCGATTTTCCGTCTCGGATCTTTGCTGTAATCGAAGAGTAATTCTTTTGAATGTAGAGCAATTGTCATGTCAATGCCCCTTTTCCTTTCCTTAGGGATTTCAATCCTCCTATTGATCACTATATTTCCACATTTCCCGAGTCAATTACTTGAATGCTTTACAATGAATGGTCAAGAGAAGAGAAAGAAAAGGGATTTATTGCAAAGGCTTGTGTTTGAGTGGGATTTTTTTTTTTGAAATAATAGTTTTTGTAAGAATGGCTAGCCAAGGTTGGTCGGTGTTTAGGCTAGTTTAAACAAACGTTTTGTTTTAATGATGTGGCGTCATCAACTGCCTATTTGTGACTGATCAACTTTCCTAGTCTGCCTAGGATTTTGCCCTTTTATCTTTTTGTCTTGGTCTTTGACCTTGACGGGCTTCTTTTAATAATAATTTCTTTTCTCAAACATTGTCGAAACACGATTTTCTTATTTGTGTCTCTAGCTAATCAATCATGTTAACTTTGGCTTCATTTTGTCTATGGCATTTTGACGCATTTTGGAACAAAACGTTTGTCTAAACATTGGTTATTTAATGGGGTATAGAAATGTTTAGCTAGAAGAGAAGCAGATAGTAAGAATAGCATTCTTTTGTAATTCAAAGGGAAATGCGTGCCCTAAAGATGCTCGGGGGTTCGGGCCTACCCCGAGGAGTGATCTCTAACAGTCATTGGGTTTACGTCCCTTAAAATCAGAAGAAGGACATCTAATGACTAATACTACCCTTGATGCTAATATCCCTCCTTTTCGGAAGATCGTCTTTTTAAGGTACGAAGGGGAGACTTCCCTTTTCATCGTATAACTTGTTCTTTTGTAGGGTTGTTCTTTAAAGGGTTATCCTTAAAATCTGGTGGCTCTCTTATTCCTTGAGCATCCTTTCCAAGCCCTCGTCCTGGGCTATATCTATTGAGCTTATTTTTTCAATAGTCTTTGCATGTCCGGGGAAATGGTCCCCTCCTCACTGTCTGACTTAGTCCATTCGCCTTCGGCTTTTAGATCCCGCAGAGAGTTTTCAATCACAGACATGACTGTTTATATGGTATATATTTGGGTGTAGATGTTATTCAATTATTTTGGAATGAGAGAGAAAAGAATGAGAAGCATATGAATATTATGAAAATGCCTCATTGTATTGATGAAAAGAGAAATATATATAAAGCCCACTTTAATCAGAAATCTCGTGATCAAGGGCGAGGATCACGAGAGATACATCGGAAGCTTGAATTATTTCTTTATGTTTATTGCGAAAAATGGTAAAAATGATGAGCCCTAATCTGCTGGTCTCCCTTATCCCGTCTTTTACTCGGGCTTCGATAAGGGTTGGTCGTCCACCTTTGGAGTAGATGCGTCAAAGGTAATCCATCCCGCATTCAACAATTCTTGAACCCTATATTTTAAGTTGATGCAATCTTCCACGAATGCCCGGGAGCGCCCGAGTGGTAATCACATTTTTCGTTGAGCTTGTACCAACGGGGTAAGGTGGATCTTTCTTCTTTGGAGGGATACGTGTTAGGAGCTTGGCCTCTAACAGTTTTGGCAACGAGACTCCCATAAGAGGTTGGAATGGGGGTAAATTTCTTCTCTTGTCTCGCGTGATTGCCCAGCTGGTGGCGAAGAGGGAGAAGGAGTAGCAAGGTTGATGGCATTTACGCTTCCTTCCTTCTTCCGGCCAAAACCTTTTTTAACGTCGGGAGTAGAGGAATTAGAGGAAGTATGTTGTGCAATTCTTCCGCTTTTTAGACCTTGCTCTACTCTTTCTCCTATAGTGACCACATCCGCAAAGAGTGTTGATGTGTTCCCTATCATTTTTTCATAATAGGGACCAGTCAGAGAATTGATGAACATGGACGTAGTTTCCTTGTCGGACAGAGGAGGTTCCACTTGTGCTGCCAATTCCCTCCATCTTTGAGCATATGCTTTAAAAGATTCATCGTTTTTCTTGCTTAGTAGTTGTAGATCTGCTCTTTCAGGGGTCAGATCGATATTGTATTTATAACGACGAAGAAACGCATCTGCCATATGTCTCCAGGTTTGGATTTGCCCTCCTTCCAGTTGCATATACCAGTTTAAAGCTGATTCAGCCAGGCTCTCCTGAAAGCAGTGGATCAGGAGTTTTTCATTATCAGCATGTGCAGCCATCTTACGACAGTACATTGTAAGATGGCTTCTTGGGCAGGTCATTCCCATGTATTTCGGGAAGTCCGGAGTTTTGAACTTGTTAGGGAATTGGATATTTTTGACGAGGCACATATCAGCCGCCTCTTTTATATCGAAGTTATGACCTTCCATGGCTCTCAGCCTCTCTTCAAGAGCAGTGATTTGTTGTTTTGATATTTCAGGAGCATGAATATGTACTGTTCTTGTGTCAGATTGATCGTGCTCATTTTGAGGTTCCTCTTCTTCTTCCTGGTGAGAGGCTTGTCCATTCTGAGGACCCTCTTGATGAAGATTCTGTTGATGCATCATTTCTAACATTTGAGCCATTTGCTCTTTCAGTGTAGTAAGCTCAGCGGTGAGCCTTCGGTTTTGTTCTTCTAGTTGTTCCATCTTCTTAGCCTTTTGAGCACGAGTGAGGACGGGCGGAAGACCAGCCACCTTCTAAATGATTTTAACAATTTTATTATAGTTTTTTTTTATGATTGGTGTATCCTAGAATGAGTGTGTTTATGCATGCACTACAAAAATATTTTTTTATGACAGCAGATATTGAAAGTGGCATAACTTTTGACTCGGTTGTCCGATTTGGACGCACAGCATGTCAAAACGAAGAGAAAAGGATGAAGAACCAAGCTGCAAATTGCCAAAGGCGATTTGGCCCAGTAATTTTCCCAAAAAACGTCTCTAAGACCCATTTTTTTTTTAGGGGTTTATTAAAATGACGAGCATGCTGCAATTATTTTCTCTCTTAGTTTTACCACTTATTGGATGATATGGTATGAATGATACGACTTTGCCAAGAATTTTGTAAAAAGGTATTTTTATGGTTTTAACTGGTTTTTATATTTTTTATGATTTTTAGGGTTTTTCACTTTTTTTTTTGTTGTATGATTACCCTATGCTAATGCATCAATACAAATGCAGCAAACGTATGCACACACAATTCATACATCCACGAGCAGAGCCACGCTTATTACGAGGTAGGGTTTTCCTGCAGAAACGTGCTTTGTTTGGGTGGTTCTAACTGTTCTCACCAGGCCAAAGGTCCCCAAGGTGCCCCCATTATAGGGACCTCTCAATCTCTCGATCCTCGGGTCATGCACGGAACTCCGTGGCGACACCTTTAGACCAAAAGAAGAGAGTTATCACCTTGAGTTGGTGGTTTTCCGACAACGGCAGGTAGCCCCGTGTGCCAACTAACCGATCGTATCTCGCCACCCACTCCCTATAGGTATTCACTCTTGCCCCGGGTATAGAGGGACTGTTGTGTGCAAGGGTTTTTGTGTGCAGTTTATATTTCAAACAATTTGTAGAAATAATCATACAGCAGTTATTAAAGCCATACAGTAAAAACATACGGAGGGTAAAGGCGTAATTTCAAATCATTACTTAGTTTGAATTTATCTGTCACTAAATGGGATCAACTCTCTAGCATCCCCAGCGGAGTCGCCATCTGTCGCCGCCGTCCCTTTCCGACGTCCGGAGGACGTCTCGAAACGTTTATGCGAGCGGTCGCGAAAAGATGGTTTAGACTCGCGTTTTTGTTTTAAAAGGTTTTCGAAAAGGGGTTCTTATGGAGTCGCCACCAATGTTTTGACCATAAACATTGGAAAAGGAAAAAATGTTGATTTTAAGAAAAACCGCACTTGGCCATTATAACCAGAGTTGGGTAAGGGAGTTAGTTACGTGTGGGGAAGGTGTTAGCACCCCACAACGCCCCTTTCGGGTTCCCTATGACAGATTAATTCATTTAAATAAAGACTACGAGAAATTACGCGATTACCCTATTTTATTACATAATATTAAATGGCTATCTACATGATTTTATTCTATGTTACATGCATAAAATGATGAATAAATCTAAATAAAGCAATAAAAGAGATATTAAAATAGCCGTCTACATGATCCTATTCTATATGACATAATAAAGCTAAATAAAACAATAAAACAATAAATAAAACAATAAAAGAGAAGGGAATTGAAAAGAACCTCCGTAGCAAGCTTTATATTGAGAATCTCGAACCGTGAGGATGCGTTTTGGCAACCCCTCTCTCTACACAGTCTCTCCTCACCAATACAAGATCGACTCTACTAAAAATTTAAAGAAGAATCAAATGCCGGAATATAATTCCTTAACCGATTGTTACCTATTTAAGGCAATCGGAAAGATCATTCGAGAGAGGGAGAGAAGTAGACAAGTGCTCTAAAGTGTTTCAGAGCTCTCTGGAGTGTCTGTGGTTGTGAAAAAGTGGCAAATGAGCCTCCTATTTATAGTTTTTCGCAGCTGGCGCACTTTGGGACGGCCGTCTGGGTTGGGACGGCCGTCTGGACTGGGATGGCCGTCCCAAATGGCAAATTTACACAGAGCGGGACCCCCAGGGAGGCCGGGACGGCCGTCCCACTTAAACTGGGTTTGGGACGGCCGTCCCACTTTTGGGACCGTGGTCTCGCCCTGTTTTGTCCAGTTTTCGCGTTCTGGGACCCCGGGAAGCTTTCCTTGCCGTTTTCGGACTTGGATTGATGCTGATATATGTCCGTTGAAGCTTTATCTTCATATAGGAAGTCTTCTTGGCCTTCATTAAGATGCCGGGCGAGCTTTGTCTTTGTGTAGGAAGTCTCTTTTGGCTTTTATTGTGTGAATGAGTGAACTCCGTCTTGTTGCAGGAGGTCCTTCTCGGTTTTGGGAAGCCGAATGAACTCCATCTTCGAGTGAAATTCCTCTAGCTTTTATTTTGAGAGGCCGGGCAAAATTAGGGGTCTACAAGGTTTCCAAGAGCTGGAATTTGGTTCTTGGTGGAGAGTTAGAATAGGTGTAAGAGTGTGAGTCTGTAAAACATCTATTCTAGTGGAACCCAGCTGGAATTTGGCTGGAGACTGGACGTAGCCCTGGTTGTGGGTGAACCAGTATAAAATTACCGGTGAAATCTTTCCTAACCTTTCTCTCTTTAATTTCTGCTACTGCACTTAAACTGTTTGATTGCTTCGTGATTTGTGAATTGATAAGTAATCTTAATTTTCGGATTAGATAATCTGTGTATTGCGAAAAACTTTCAAAAATCAATTCACCCCCCCTCTTGATTTAAAACTACTTTTCTAACAATTGGTATCAGAGCGAGGTGCTTGAAAGTTAATCAAGTTACTTCGATCCATGGCATTTTCTGAGGGAGCGTGCATTGATAGACCTCCACTGTTGAGTGGAACAGATTACCTATATTGGAAAATAAGGATGAAAATCTTCATTGAATCTCGTTAGTATAAATGCTTGGAATGCTATTGAACAGGAAATTGATATTGCTAACAGAATCCAAGATGATTGTATTGCCAAGAATATCATCTTATCTCGCCCTTAACAAAGATGATCTTTTCGAGGATTGCACATTGCCAAACAGACTGCACAAATGTGGAGGATTCTTGAAAAGACCTATGAAGAAGCACCGAAATATGTTTGATGGTCAAATCGGAATCACCAAAAACCAAGTGTAAGTTCTGAATCTATAAACTATAGCTCATTACAAGATGCTTTCTTTGAAATACATGAAGTAGCAAAGAAATTAGAAACCGAAAACGTAAAGTTGAAAAGCATGAATAGGCTATTAGAAAACAAGATCATTATTCTTGAAAAGAAAATAAGTGATGAAGAAACTAAGGATAAAAAGTTAGAATTAGAGAATGATACTGACCGCATGTGTAATATTAAAGATTGCAAAAACTGTCCCGAGTTACGAAACAAGTATCATATCTAGTAAAAACCTCATCTAAATTGGCACAAGGAAAAAATAATCTTGATAAGATACTTAATTCCCAAAAATTAGTTATTGAACGTGGTGGCATAGGTTATACACCATCTATTGGAAATAAAACAAGAGCATTCAAAAATTACTTTGCATATAGTAAAACAGTTTCATCTCCATTTATTAAATGTTTTTACTCGTATGAAAAAGGGTCACTACGTTAAATACTGCAGAATTAAGAAATATGCAAGTACCCAAAGGAAGAATGAAATGGGTTCAAAAGATTAATTCCTTTCAAATAACCTGATCAGGACCCAGTAATTATAAAGGGTACCAGAACAATTCTTAATTTGTTTTGCAGGAACAAGTCTCGGGAATCCCTTGAAGATCGGAGCTGCGAAACCAGGTTCGTGTATTTAAATTAATTGTTTTAATTGATATAAACCAATATTAATCGATTGAAATAACTTACCATACCATTTTAATCGATTGAAATGTCGAAATAATCGATTAAATTGTTCTCAGAATGTTGGTTTAGTCGTTTTAATCGATTAGAATAAATTTATATCAACTAAAAACACTTAGGATCAAAATTAATCGATTCATTTACGTTTTAATCGATTTAAATACTCGGTGATATTTTTTTATTACATTCTGTACCATACAAATCGATTCTTTCATAAAACAATCGATTAATTCACTGTAGATGTTTACATTTCTCTTAATACTTTACATGGAATGATGCATGGTAATACACTGAAAATCAAAGAAATTATCAAAGAATGGACTGTAACTTTTCTTATAGACACTAGTTACAAACAGGACAAGCTGTTAGGACTGAAAACATAGTTTATCAAAGATTTTTTCAGTGTTAGTTGCTTCTGGTAATAAGTTGTTGATTACTAGGAAGTTCAATGAACAAATGTTTACATTAGATTTCTTGATATTACCTAACAATATATGTGAAATAATTTTGGGCATGCATTGGTTCAAAACTCTTGGTGATATTCATTGGAACTGTGCAACTTTAAGAATTAGCTTTAATCATCAATGTCACGAGGTGACACTGTAAGGAAACCAATCTGGGACAGCAATTCAAGAATTGAATAACGTGGCACAGAGAATGTGTGTACAGGGATAAATTTTAAACTGTTGATTTGTTCCCTCGCTGAAGGCAAATATAGTGAAAGAATAAGTTTTAGTTAACCACTTGTGCATATGATACCACTGGAAACAACAAAGTTAAAGATGATTCATTCCTCAAAGATAATGATGACTGGTTCACTGAAAGTGAGAATAACACCCATCATACTACATTAATAAGAATGCAGTCATTCGCTTGGATGATGATGACTGCAAAGTTTGAAATAGGTTAGCTATTATGGAAGGAAATTCCGATCTCGGTACATCATTAACCTGTGATTCATGCAATTTATGGTATCGTGCATTCTGTGTGGGATCTGATAGTGAATGTACGTCTGTCAGTACATGGTTCTGCCTCTGATGTGTAGTAGAAATTCCATTGTGGTGTCAACCATGGATTGTAATACGATCAATAGTAACGAGTAAGCTGCTAAAAGATTTCTTTTCAGGAAAAGTTTCGTGTCTATTGCCGATACGAGAGTGACGACGAGTTGTTGACTCAAATAGTTGATAGAGCAAAATTGGTTCCAGCAAAAAGGAAAGCCTATTATCTTTTGATATTGGTGGGAATCAAATGAATGATCACCAAGCTGGTGGATAAGCGATTCAATCAGGGAAATTGGGATGACTAGTTCCCTCATCATCTTTATCTTCTGCTTATTTCTATCTTTATATTGTTTGCATGGATCTGTGATATTAACTGGTGTTATACCAGGAACATTTGCCTTAACCTTTGGTTAAATATGGTTTAGGATCTAATCTAAATCAGACTGGCGTAAATAGAATTTAAATAGATCCCTAAGAGCTTTAGCTAAATAAGATTTTATTCTGATGGATCTATTAGCTAAGATTTAATCAATATAGCTGTTAGTATTGTTAAAACATCCTTCTAAATGATCAAAATATGCATTAAACATTACTTCATTTTCAAAACTGATTGTTTTAATCAATACAACATCTTGTTAATCGATTAAATGAACTTATACAACATGTTTTAATCGATTCAAAATCGAAATAATCGATTATTTTTACTAAAGTTTCATGTTTTAAAATCTTAAATGTTTTAATCGATTAAACTTTTCTTTCAATCGATTAAAATCATTTAACAAAAACATTTTAATCGATTATGCTCTGTTTTTAATCGATTTTTATTCTGGAAAGAAAGATTAAAGGCTTTAGTTAATGGCTGTTTCTGTAAACATGCTACTAAAGCGTGATTCCCTTATCTTTACACGTGTTAATTGTATTCATTACAAACGTGTTAATGGAGATAAGTTTGAATCAACTTTAATTGATTCTTTTCATGAGTAAAATATTGATTTCCTTTTTATTTTCAAAAACTTGAGCATATTTTTCGAAACCTTACATTTTATTCTTTTCTCTTCTATTCCCTATTTCTGATGAAGTCAAAAGGGGGAGAAATAGTTGCATCACTTTAAGATAAATTTAAGAGCAACAGTTTAGGGGGAGAAATAAGTTTTAGGGGGAGAAATAAAACTTTATTACATTCTTATATTTCTCACCTAACCTCATTATCAAGTGACTTATTTTGCAGAGATTGTTTTTTCAAAATGGTGTTTGTCTTCATCAAATAGGGGGAGACTGAAAGTGATCCTAGCAAAGATCTCATTGATTTGATGAAGTCAAAGATAAAGTCAAGGGTCAACTCTGTAGCAGTCAAACAAGTCACTCAGACATTTGAGCTAAAGATTTAGAGTGTCTAACAGAAAGCTTAGGTAAAACCACTTTACCTTTTCCACTGCATAAAGCTTCTTCACTCATTTTGCAAAATGCCTCAAAAACAGTTTTTAACAAATCAAAAACAAAAGCATTTTGACAAAGAACCTTCTTAACAATGGTTTTAACTGATATAGTTTTTTAAGAAACGATTAAAATCACTAAGAATGCGTAAAGAATTGTTTTTACAGTATTTTAATCAATACAAACTTCTTTTAATCGATTAAAACCCTTTAGAAATCATTATGACCGATTAGATTTGATATATAAGCAATCAGAACTTGTTTCAATCGATTAAAACACGTTTCAATCGATTAAAATCATTTAAAGGGTCAGAATGATCGATCAGAATACAGTTATGACCGATCAGAGTGGTTATGATCGATCAGAATTGAATTATGACCGATCAGACTTATTTCAATCGATTAAAACGTATTTCAATCGATTAAAATAACTTAGAAAATCTTTTCAATCGATTAAAACGAACTTTCAATCGATTAAAATGACTTGAAAATATATGTGCAGTTTTTTAATCGATTAAAACGACTTTATATCAGCTAAAATAACTTAGAAAGTTTTATAAGAAGGTTTTTAAGCAAATCAATCGATTAATACGCGAATCAATCGATTGAATTACTCTTTGAAAATGTTTGTAAAATGTTTTAACTGATATAAACATGGTTGTATCAACTAAAACCATTCTGTTAAAGAAACAAGAACGCATTAATGGGTTGAAAGGACTTTTAACAGATTGTAACGGCTATTTCAACAGATTAAAACAAACTTTCAACAGATTAATTAATGCAGCAGATTTGAAAATACTCTTTTATAAACAGAATTGCTTGGAACTTTTATAATATCAGTTTTTACACAATTCAAGCAATCAATACAAACAACTATTAGCATTTTTCAAGAAAGATACACAACTCGTTTTTGTGAACTTCTTTTGAAATCTTTCTTGAGGCACTTTGCATTTCTTTGAAGAAGAAACTGATCGTGGATTGGTGTAATCCGGTTTGAGCTTTCTTTGTTTCTTCTTTTAAATTTCTATTCATTCATTTGTACTTGTTTTGTACCTGGAATTTGGGTACAAGTTTTCTGCAGTTGTTGTAGAAAGTTGCCAAGAACTGGAATTTGGTTCTTGGTGGAAAGGTTAAAGCGAGGAGCTGGAATTTGGTTCTTGTGTGTGGTGCCTGGAATTTGGGCACTGGTTTCTCTGCGGCTGGAATTTGGTTGCAGAGGTTTCCAAGAGCTGGAATTTGGTTCTTGGTGGAGAGTTAGAATAGGTGTAAGAGTGTGAGTCTGTAAAACATCTATTCTAGTGGAACCTAGCTGGAATTTGGCTGGAGACTGGACGTAGCCCTGGTTGTGGGTGAACCAGTATAAAATTACCGGTGAAATCTTTCCTAACCTTTCTCTCTTTAATTTCTGCTGCTGCACTTAAACTGTTTGATTGCTTCGTGATTTGTGAATTGATAAGTAATCTTAATTTTTGGATTAGATAATCTGTGTATTGCGAAAAACTTTCAAAAATCAATTCACCCCCCCTCTTGATTTAAAACTACTTTTCTAACAAGAACCACCTAAACCAAGCACGTTTCTGCATGCGTTTGCTGCATTTGTGTGTATGAATTGTGTGTGCATGCGTTTGCTGCATTTGTATTGATGCATTAGCATAGGGTAATCATACAATAGACAAAAAATGAAAAAACCCTAAAAATCATAAAAAGCGAAAAGATAAAAGACTTTTATCTCGGACAGTCTTCAGTTAAGCTAGCCTGGTTTCAGGTTCTTTGTAAGCTAAGTAGCCACGTTGACCGACAGAAGAGATAAAGGGTCATAAAAAATATAAAAACGAATGAAAGCCATAAAAATGCCTTTTTATAATAAAAAGATTCTTGGCAAAGTCGTATCGTTCATACCACATCATCCAATAAGTGGAAAAACTAAGAGAGAAAATAAATGCACTAAGAAAAATATGCATCATTTTAATAAACCTCCAAAAAGTGGGTCTTAGGAGCGTTTTTTGGGAAAATTACTGGGCCAAATCGCCTTCGGCATTTGCAACTTGGTTCTTCACCCTTTTCTCTTCGTTTTGACATGCTGTGCGTCCAAATCGGACAACCCAGTCAAAAGTTATGCCACTTTCAATATCTGCTGTCATAAAAAAGTATTTTTGTAGTGCATGCATAAAGCACATTCATTCTAGGATGCATTAGATGTCCTTAGATAATAGCGAAAGAGACCCAAGTGCGTTTATAACCTTCCTAGAAGAGATAAGTGCGCTAAGGTATGATGATAACCTTTTGAAAAAAGGGAACCATCACACTGAAGTGGGTATGGTACTCCTTAAAACATAGGCTTTTGAGAAGATACCAAAGATATTATTTAAGGCATATCTATTTCACACCGATAATTCATAATAAAAAAATATAATAAAAATCTTCAAATCATTTAGAAAGTGGCTGGTCTTCTACTTGTTCTCACTCGCGCTCAAAAAGCAAAGCAGATGGAGAAATTAGAGGAGCAGAATCGTATGCTCACCGCTGAGCTTAATGCCATAAAGGAACAAATGGTGCAGTTGACAGAGTTAATGTACCAACAATATTTCCACAATGAGGTCTCTGAGCAACGAATTTTTGCCTTAGAGGAGAGATTAAGGGCATTAGAGGGATACAACTTTGATGTAAAGGAGGTAACCGATGTCAAAAATACTCGATTCCCTCCCAAGTTTAAGAAATCTCACGCATCATTCAAGATGTCCTTTGGCAAGAAGAAAGAGGGGAGCGTAAATGCCATCAACCTCACTACCCCTTCTTCATCTTCACAACCATCTAGGCAGTCACGCAGACAAGAGAAGAAATTTACTCCAATTCCAACCTCCTATGGAAGTCTGCTGCCAGAATTAATAAAGGATCATCTCCTAGCATATGTCCCTCCAAAGAAGATGGAGCCACCCTACCCAGAATGGTATAAACCTAATGAGAACTGCGATTACCATTCAGGCGCTCCTGGGCATTCCGTGGAAGATTGCATCAACTTAAAACATAAGGTCCAAGATTTAATAGATGCGGGGTGGATTACCTTTGACGCATCTACTCCAAAGGTGGACGAGCAGCCCTTATCAAAGCCCGAATGAAAGACGGGATAAGGAAGACCAGCAATTTAGGGCTCATCATTTTTACCATCTCTAAAAATGTAATAAAAAAAAATATATGAAAATATATCAAAAGCTTCCGATGTACTCCTCGTGATCCCTGCCCATGATCACGAGATTTTTGGTTAATAAGGGCTTTGTAAATATTTTGTTTCTATCAATACAATGAGGCATTTTTCATAATATTCATATGCTTTTCATTCTTTTCTCTCTCACTCCAAGATAATTAAATAAAATCTAGACCTAAATAAAGACCATATAAACAGTCATGTCTGTGATTGAAAACTCCCTGGAAGATCTGAAAGCTAAAGACGAATGGATTGAATCAGACAGTGAGGAGGGGACCATTTCCCCGGACATGCAAAGACTGTTGGAAAAAGAAGCTCAATTGATACAGCCCCATAAGAAAAACTGAGGCCATTAATTTGGGACAAGGAGATAATAAGAAAGAAGTAAACATTAGCACCCAAATTGATAATATCAGGGAAGAGGCAATAACACCTTTGCGCTTATTCATGCCTCGTCTTGTCCCTTGTACATCGGATAAAGCTGTACTGCGGATATGCACAAAAGAATTGTCTGTCAATGAAGATATCTCCAATATAGCCAGCATTGGGGGCACGATGAGAAGCGGAAAAATTTTATTCATCCAAGGAGCTACAAGATAATGCTCCTAAAAACAAAGGAAAAATAAAGAAACCGAAGAGGAAAAGAAAAAAAATCCAAGGGGAAGATTGAGCAGACCTTGGATTCACGGTGCTAGGGCAGTTTCTTCAACGCTCCACCGAAAGTTAAAATTCGTGGTAGGCGATAAGTTGATCATGGTTCAAACTAATGACTACATTCGAATCAGCAAGCCGTCCACCATACCTTAAATGGATGCGGCTAAAGAAGACATTTGAAAATACGGAAAGACTTCCTAGCAGTTTAAAAGTGGCCATATAATGAAGAGATATGGATACAGCCCAGACAAGGGCTTGGAAAGGATGCTCAAGGAATAAGATAGCCACCAGATTTTAAGGATAACCCTTTAAAGAACAACCCTACAAAAGAACAAGTCATATGATGAAAAGGGAAGTCTCCCCTCCGTACCTTAAAAAGATGATCTTCCAAAAAAGAGGGATATTAGCATCAAGGGTAGCATTAGTCATCAGATGTCCTTCTTCCGATTTTAAGGGATGTAAACCCAATGACTATTAGAGATCACTCCTCAGGGTGTGCCCGACCCCCGAGCATCTTTAGGGCACGCATTTCACTTTGAATTACAAAAGAATGCTATTCTTACTATCTGCTTCTCTTCTTGCTAAAAATGTCTATACCCCATAAATAACCAATGTTAGACAAACGTTTTGTTCCCAAAATGTGTCAAAACAATCAAAGCGTCATAGACAAAATAAAGTCCGCTAGGTATCCCAAAAAAAAAATGAAAAAGGGAACCTAGACAAAAGTTAGGACACATCACAACATCCTAGGCCGAAAACTCAAAAGGGCAGACTAGGAAAGCTAATCAGTCATAAATAGGCAACTGAAGACGCCGCCTCATAAAAACAAAACGTTTGTTTAAACTAGCCTAAACACCGACCAACCTTGGCTAGCCATTCTTACAAAAACTATTATTTCAAAAAAAATCTCACTAAAACACAAGCCTTTGCAATAAATCCCTTTCTTTCTATTCTCTTGACCCTTCACCACAAAGCATTCAAGTAATTGACTGGGAAATGTGGAAATATGGTGATCAATAGGAGGATTGAAATCCCTAAGGAAAGGAAGAGGGGCATTGACATGACAATTGCTCTACATTCAAAATGATTACTCTTCGGTTATAGCAAGAAAAATCCGAGACGGCAAATCGGTACAGCTAATCATGTTGACAAAAGCACATGATGATGGAAGTAAAATTAACAGAGGTTGACCGGGTTCGAAGCCAACATAACCAGTTAAACCTTATGAAAGAAAAACGGTTGAATATGATATGTCATGGACAAGCCTATCAAAGGAAAATAAAAAAGGGGCTTACAAAAAAGGTCAACCCTCATATTTACCATAAGAAGGATTTAATGGTAAATAAGTTGCTTCCGGCCCAAAACAATAAAATCCCTTGTGGTCAAATGAGCTTTCTCGGAAAGGGCTCTTATCCTCGCCAATATGGATGGAGAAGAACTTCGACACCCAATCAATTCTGATGCGGTGAAGAAGTATTATGCTTGAAGACATTGCTCAAGACCCGTCAGGAATGAAAACCCGCAAAGGGCATTCCTGGGCAAAAGATAGGGTCCATATTCCTCGCTAGGATACGTCCTAGGCAAAAAGTAGAGGCAAAAAAAAAAAAGGAAAAAGAGCAATGGTTTATTTTAGTCGAAAACCGAAAAGGCGGCCAAAATAACGTTCTTCCAAAAGCAAGCAGTCTGCATGGTCTTCACTCTGAGCTCAGGCATCTCAACGGAAGCAATTAGGAGAACCAGGGGGCAAATATCATGGACATGACTGTTTAAGCCTATACAGTACAGCCAACCCTGACCACCCATTTTTCTAAATACCTTTTGAAATCCTTCTGTAAAAGAAGTAAAATTTTGCTCATTTATCAATAAAATTCCCTTTCATTTCCTTTCTCTTGACCAAATATTATGGAAATGCCTCTTTATTGATAAATCATAAATATACGCAAAGACTTTTAATCAAAGATCAAACATGCATCTAAAAAAGGGAAGCATAAAAAAATAATAAAGGAATAAACGCCTGCTAGTATATTCTTAGGTAAAAACCAGGGTAGCCTGCTAGATCGGAAACCCCAAAAAAAGACGATCTAGGCAAAAGATAAGGCAAAAGCCCCCTAAGATATTCTAGGCAAAAATTAAGGCAGCCCGCTAGATCGAAAACCCGTAAAGGGCGGTCTAGGTAAAAGATAGGGCCAAAACCAAAAGATGAATAAAAGAGAAGTCCATCATCATAAAGGAAGAGCCCATTGGCGTATTCATAAGAAGCCAACGGGAGAAGGCCAGTTACTTTCTAAATGCATCAAAAATAAATAAACATTAGATTGCATTTAGGACATTCACGCACAAAGTAGTTGCATAATACGACTTTGTCAAAATCAAGAAAAAATAATTTTCTTCAAACAAGAATAATAAACATGCATATAAGGAGGATAGTCTCCATGCTTGTGAGTGAAAATAAAAGGCGCCAAAATCCAGCCTCTAAATAAAAATCAAAATCGCGAAAGGCGAAATCAAAAACCATTTCAGCAAAATAAGGAGCTTCAAGGAAACTAGCTCTAACCTTCTATCCAAGAAAGAAGGAAACCATCAAAATGAAAAAGCCAACGGAAAGGCTTGATAATCCCCAAGCGGATCCTTGCCTACTCCGAAGGCAACACAAAAATTATTTCATGACTCAGCACCACCACATGAGTCATCAAACATAGTCATTCAAAGCTACAATCAGCATCCTTCCATCCAAGAAAGAAGGACACCATCAAAATGAAAAAAGCCAAATGGAAAGGCTTGACCATCCCCAAGAGGATCCTTGCCTACTCCAAAGGCAAAACAAAAAGACTACCTCATGACTCAGCTTCATCGCCACATGAGTCATCAAGCACACTCACGCAAGAGTCTCCGTCACTTCCCCAAAGCAGAATAAGGAGAATAAGGACTACACAAGAGTCCATTAATCAAAGAAAATATGGAGTCAAGTCCTCCACATAACCCTGGGGCAACAAAAAGAAAAAAAACTTTTCCATCCCCAACAGAGGCCACAACGAAAAAGGTCAAATAAAAATCTCCAAGAGGAGTATATCAAGAAAGGTTTACAAAAAGAGGAAAACAAGAAAATTTCCATCTTCCAGCTCAAATAAGAACTTCACAAAGCTAGGAGCCAGGACTCCATCATCAAATTTGGATCCCCAGGAAACCGACAGACTCCTCGGTGAATCCCAAAAAGAAAAAGAAGAAAATCTCTTCGTCCCGCTCAATAAAGGGCTTCGTAAAAGACCAGGAGCTCAAGACTCCACCATCATGAAAAATCAAATCAAGGATTAGATCCCCCAAGAAAAGAAAAATTCCTCAGGGATCACCAAAAAAGAAAAGAAAAAATATCTTTTCATCCAAAGAAAAAAACCAATATGCATAAAAGGCGCACATACAAATCCATTCCCCAGCAGGAATAAGAGCATAGGCAAAGCCAGCTCGAACAACAACATCCAACAAGGAGTCAAAAACTCCATTCTCCCCTAGGGGGCAAGTCAAAATAGATCTCTGGGAAAACAATCAAATCCCCAGCGGATCACCAAAAAGAAAATCCCCAGCGAGCCTACCAGCAAAGGCAAAACTACAAATTCATATCCTCAGGGAGTTAACCATCTGGAGCACCCAATATGAATATCCCCAGTGAAAGGCAAAACCTTCACTCCCAAGAATGCCTATGCCTATTCAGAGGCAAGCAAAGAACCGATATCCCCAAGAAATGGGAAATCAACCTATGCAAGAGGCAATACAAGCACAAAGCTTCCAAAAAGCATCCGCCTACTCGGAGGAATTATCAAAAACAAATATCCTCAAGAGGAGCATCAGCCTATTCAGAGGCAAAAAACATAAAGCCTTCATCATTATTGAAGCATCTGCCTAATCAAGAGGCACAATAAAAAATCAACAAATCCCCAGTGGATTCCTGCCTAAAAATAATCCCCGGCCAAGACCAGATGGCTAAAAAGCCAAAAACAAAGAATCCCCGGTAAAACCGGATGGCTAAAAAAAAAAGCCAAAACAATGAAATCCCCGGTAAAACCGGATGACTAAAACAAAAAAGTCAAAAAGAAAATCAATCACTCCCCATGGAATAGGCGCATGATCAAAGACAATAAGCCGCCAGCACATCTCAAAAAACCGGATAAGGGTTTGTACTCATCAAAAGATTGACTGCCAAAAAGAGAATCCTAAGAGCCCTGCAAAACGGGGCTCGTCAGAGAGTTTAGCAAACGCGA
This sequence comes from Sphenostylis stenocarpa, assembly GCA_963425845.1. Lineage (NCBI taxonomy): Eukaryota > Viridiplantae > Streptophyta > Magnoliopsida > Fabales > Fabaceae > Sphenostylis > Sphenostylis stenocarpa. The sequence continues at coordinate 41,197,820 of OY731401.1, forward strand.
ACTCAAACATAGTGGGGGAAAGTATCCACAAAAATCTAGCAAATACAGACTCGAACCGGGTGGGGGTTTGTACTCACAAGAGCCTTACAAAAGAAGGTTCGGATCAGATGAGGGTTCATTCTCATCAAACCAGATAGGGGTTGGTACCTATCAAAACTATTCATCATCCTGCAAATCAAAGGATTGGCTTCCTCACCAAAGGAGCATCCTGCACACCGACGGATCGACTACCTCTCCAAAGGAGCATCCTACAAACAGAAGGATCGGCTACCTCACCGAAGGAGCATCCTGCAGACCGAAGGATCGGCTACCTCTCCAAAGGGGCATCCTGCAAATCCAAGGATTGGCTACCTCACCGAAGGAGCATCCTACAAACCGAAGGATCAGCTTCCTCACCAAAGGAGCATCCTGCACACCGAAGGAGCATCCTGCAGACCAAAGGATCGGCTACCTCTCCAAAGGAGCATCCTGCAGACCGAAGGATCGGCCACCTCATCGAAGGAGCATCCTGCAAACCGAAGGATCGGCCACCTCTCCGAAGGAGCATCCTAAGGCTTCACACTCGTCAGCTACCGGGTCAGCTACCGCATCGAAGGAGCATCCCAAAACTACAAAATTCATACTCATCAACCACAGGATCAGCTACCGCATCAAAGGAGCATCTTGGAGGTTCACATTCATTATCCGAGGGGTCAGCTACCGCATCAAAGGAGCACCCTGAAGCTTCACACATATCGACTGAAGGATCAGCCTCCCCAGCAAGGAAGCATCCTGAAGACAACAACATAAAATATTTATCATCCGGAGGATCAGCAAGGAGCAGCATCCGAAGGATAGTCGGGCAAAAGGGTTAACTCCTTCCCCTACCAACTAATTTTGTCGGCATATTAAAACCAACGAATTAGTTAGGCAGGTGAAGGGGGGGGGGCAGCTGTAGACCCCTAATTTTGCCCGGCCTCTCAAAATAAAAGCTAGAGGAACTTCACCCGAAGATGGAGTTCATCCGGCTTCCCAAAAACTGAGGAAACCTCCCGCAACAACATGGAGTTCGCTCATATGCACGATAAAGACTAAAGAAGACCTCTCATAATAAGACGGAGTTCACTCATCCACACAAAGGAGACTTCCTATACATAGATAAAGCTCGCCCAACATGACAAATGAAGGCCAAAGAAGACTTCCTACACGAAGATAAAGCTTCAACGGACATATATCGGCACCAATCCACGTCCGAAAACGGCAAGGAAAGCTTCCCGGGGTCCCAAAATACAAAGGCTGGACAAAACAGGTCGAGACCACCATCCCAGGGTTGGGACGGTCGTCCCAACTGAAATTAAGCAGTTGGGACGCGCGTCCCGAATGTGGGACGGCCGTCCCAAACCCCAGGGGGTCCCAACGTGAACAAAATTGCATTTGGGACGGCCGTCCCAACCCAGACTGGCCGTCCCAGATTGGCACAACACAGAAAACACGTTTGGGACGGCCATCCCAACCCAGACGGCCATCCCAACCCAGACGGCCGTCCCAAAGTTCCAGGGCAAAATTTACTATAAATAGGAGCCTCATTTGTCTCATTCCACACACCTCAGACACCAGACAACTCTAAGACTTGTCTTCTTATCTCCCTCTCTCGAATGATCTTTCTGATTGCCTTTAATAGGTAACAATCAGTTAAGGAATTTGTATTCCGGCATTCGATTCTTCTAGAAATCTTAGTCGAGTCGAGTCTGTATTTGAGAGGAGAGTTGCTGTAGAGCGAAGGACTGCCGAAACGCGTCCTCTTTGTAAAAGACTTATAATATAAAGCTTGCTACGGAGGTTTTTCTCAACTCTCTTCTCCTTTAATGCTTTACTTATTGCTTTCTGTATGCAATGTAGATAAATCATGTAGATAGCCATCTTTAAATAACTGTACCAATAAAATAGGGTAATAGCGTAATTTCTTGTAATCATTACTTAAATGAATTAATCCGTCATAGGGAACCCGAAAGGGGCGTTGTGGGGTGCTAACACCTTCCCCACACGTAACTAACTCCCTTACCCGACTCTGGTTATAATGGCCAAGTTTGGTTTTTATTAAAATCAATGCCTTTTTCTCCTTTTCCAATGTTTATGGTCAAAACATTGGTGGCGACTCCAGAAGAACCCTTTTCGAAAACCTTGCTTCTATTAGAGGATAGTTCAGTGTTGAGCGCCTCGGAAGCAATGAACATGTTTTAAACAAAAACGCGAGTCTCAACCATCTTTTCGCAACCGCTCGCATAAACGTTCGAGACGTCCCAGGACGTCGGAACGGATGGCGGCGACAAAGCTTCATCTTCATATAGGAAGTCTTCTTAGCCCTTGTTGAGATGCCGGACGAACTTTATCTTCATTTGTAGGAGGTCTCCTTAGCCTTTATCGAGAAGCCGTATGAACTCCGTGTTGTTGTAGGAGGTCTCCTTGGATTTTATTAAGAAGCTGGGTGAACTTCATCTTCGTGTGAAGTTTCCCTAACTAATTTGTTGGTTTTAATATGCCGACAAAATTAGTTGGCAGGGGAAGGAGTTAACCCTTTTGCCCGGTTATCCTTCAGATGCTGCTCCTTTGCTGATCCTCCGAATGATAAATATTTTGATAGGTACCAACCCCTATCTGGTTTGAGCTTTCTTTTATAAGGCTCTGGTGAGTACTTACCCTCACCAAGTATGAGTCTGCATTTTGCTAAACTCTTATGGGTGCTTACTTCCGAGGTGCTCAATGCTTGAACTATCCTCTAATAGAAGCAAGTTTTGTAACTCTTTTTGTAATGCTCTGGTGAGTATTTTACTCTACCTGATGCATTTTGCTGGGTTTTGATGAGTATCTCCCCTTATCTGTTATAAACCTTATTTTATAAGGTTTTGGTGAGTACCTACCCCCACCTGGTACGAATCCATATTTTGCTGGACTCTTGTGGGTACCTTATTCCCACCTGGTATGAATCTGCATTTTGCCTAGATTCTAGTGGTTTTTACACCCCCACTAGGTACGAACCTGCATCTTGACTAGGCTCTAATGGATTTTACACCTCCACTGGGTGCGAATCTGCATCTTGACAGACTCTAGTGGTTTTTACACCCCCACTTGGTGCGAACCTGCATCTTAACAGACTCTAGTGGTTTTTACACCCCCACTTGGTGCGAATCTGCATCTTGACAGACTCTAGTGGATTTTACACCTCCACTGGGTGCGAACCTGCATCTTGACTAGGCTCTAGTGGATTTTACACCCCCACTTGGTGTGAATCTGCATCTTGACAGACTCTAGTGGTTTTTACACCCCCACTTGGTGCGAATCTGCATCTTGATAGACTCTAGTGGTTTTTACACCCCCACTTGGTGCAAATCTGCATCTTGACAGACCCTAGTGGTTTTTACACCCTCACTGGGTGCGAACCTGCATCTTGACTAGGCTCTAGTGGTTTTTACACCCCCACTTGGTGCGACCTGCATCTTGACAGACTCTAGTGGTTTTTACACCCCCACTTGGTGCGAATCTGCATCTTGACAGACTCTAGTGGTTTTTACACCCCCACTTGGTGCGAATCTGCATCTTGACAGACTCTAGTGGATTTTACACCCCCACTGGGTGCGAACCTGCATCTTGACTAGGCTCTAGTGGATTTTACACCCCCACTGGGTGCGAACCTGCATCTTGACTAGGCTCTAGTGGTTTTTACACCCCCACTTGGTGTGAATCTACATATTGACAGACTCTAGTGGTTTTTACACCCCCACTTGGTGCGAATCTGCATCTTGACAGACTCTGGTGGATTTTACACCTCCACTGGGTGCGAACCTGCATCTTGACTAGGCTCTAGTGGATTTTACACCCCCACTGGGTGCGAACCTGCATCTTGACTAGGCTCTAGTGGATTTTACACCCCCACTGGGTGCGAATCTGCATCTTGACAGACTCCAGTGATTTTTACACCCCCACTTGGTGCGAACCTGCATCTTGACAAACTTTAGTTGTTTTTACACCCCCACTTGCTGTGAATCTGCATCTTGACAGACTCTAGTGGATTTTACACCTCCACTGGGTGCGAACCTGCATCTTGACTGGGCTCTAGTGGATTTTACACCCCCACTGGGTGCGAACCTGCATCTTGACTAGGCTCTAGTGGTTTTTACACCCCCACTTGGTGCGAACCTGCATCTTGACAGACTCTAGTGGTTTTTACACCCCCACTTGGTGCGAATCTGCATTTTGACAAACTCTAGTGGATTTTACACCTCCACTGGGTGCGAACCTGCATCTTGACTAGGCTCTAGTGGATTTTACACCCCCACTTGGTGCGAATCTGCATATTGACAGACTCTAGTGGTTTTTACACCCCCACTTGGTGCGAATCTGCATCTTGACAGACTCTTGTGGATTTTACACCTCCACTGGGTGCGAACCTGCATCTTGACTAGGCTCTAGTGGATGTATTCTTTTGGTATTCCATCCTATAGTCATCTGGTTTTGGAGATGTGTTTGGCGGCTTATTGTCTTTGATCATGTGCCTATTCCATGGGGAATGATTTGATTTTTCTTTTTGACTTTTCTGTTTTTAGTCATCTGGTTTTACTGGGGATTTCATTGTTTTGGCTTTTTAGCCATCCGACTTTGCCGGGGATTTCATTGTTTTGGCTTTTTCTTTTAGCCATCCGGTCTTGGCCAGGGATTCTTTGTTTTTGGCTTTTTAGCCATCCGGTCTTGGCCGGGGATTCTTTGTTTTTGGCTTTTTAGCCATCCGGTCTTGGCCGGGAATTCTTTGTTTTTGGCTTTTTAGCCATCCGGTCTTGACCGGGGGTTCTTTTTTTTTTGGCTTTTTAGCCCTCCGGTTTTAGCCGGGGATTCTTTGTTAATTGCCTCTTTTTAGGCGGGAATCCACTAGGGATTTGTTGATTTTTGTCGATTGTGCCTCTTGATTAGGCAGATGCTTCACTAGTGGTGAAGGCTTTATACCTTGTTGTTTTTTTGCCTCTCTTGCATAGGTTGACTTCCCATGTCTTGGGGATGTGACGGAGTCCTGGCTCCTGGCTTTGTGAGGCTCTTCATTGAACGGGGTGCAGATATTTTCTTCTTTTTTCTTTCTTTTTGTAGACTTTTCTTGATATACTCTTTTTGGGGATTTTCATGCGGCCTTTCTCTGTAGTGGCCTCTGTTAGGGGACGAAAAGTTTTTTCTTTCTTTCTTTTTTGTTTCCCCCTGGTGATGTGGAGGATTTGACTCCGTATTTTCTTTGATGGACTCTTGTGTAGTCCTTATTCTCCTTTGGGGAATGAAGTGGAGATCCTTGTGCTTGATGACTCATGTGGCGATGTAGCTGAGTCGCGAAATAGTCTTTTTGTTTTGCTTCTGGAGTAGGCAAGGATCCTCTTGGGGATAACCGAGCCTTTCCATTGGCTTTTTTTAGTTTGATGGTTTCCTTCTTTCTTGAATAGAAGGATGTTGATTAGAGCTATTTTCTTTGAAGCTCTTTATTTTGCTGAAATGGTTTTGATTTCGCCTTTTTCGATTTTGATTATGATTCTAGCGCCTCCTGTTTTTAATCACAAGTATGGAGACTAGCCTCCTTATATGCATGTTTATTTATTTGAAGAAAGTTATTTTTCTTGATTCTGACAAAGTCGTATTATGCAACTACTTTGTGTGTGGATGTCCTAGATGCAATCTATTTGTTTATTTTTTGATGCACTTAGAAAGTACCTGGCCTTCTCCCGTTGGCTTTTTATGAATACGCCGATCCTCCTTTATGACCATGATGATGGGCTCATCTTTTACTCATCTTTTGGTTTTAGCCCTATCTTTTGCCTAGACCGCCCTTTACGGGTTTTCGATCTAGCGGGCTGCTTTAATTTTTGCCTAGAATATCTTAGGGGGCTTTTGCCTTATCTTTTGCCTAGACCGTTCTTTTGGGATTTCCGATCTAGCAGGCTACCCTGATTTTTACCTAAAAATATCCTAGCAGGCATTTGTTATTTTCTTATTATTATTTTTTATATGCTTCCCTTTTTTAGATGCATGCTTGATCTTTGATTAAGGGTCTTTGCACATATTTATGATTTATCAATAAAGAGGCATTTCCATAATATTTGGTCAAGAGAAAGGAAATGAAAGGGAATTTTATTGATAAATGAGCAAAAGTTTGTTTCTTTTACAGAAGGATTTCAAGAGATATTTAGAAGAATGGGTGGTCAGGGTTGGCTATACTGTATAGGCTTAAACAGTCATGTCCATATTATCTACCCCCTGGTTCTCCTAATCACTTCAGTTGAGATGCCTGAGCTCAGAGTGAAGACTATGCCGACTACTTGCTTTTGGAAGAATGTTACTTTAGCCGCCTTTTCGGTTTTCGACTAAAGTAACCATTGCTCTTTATTTTTATTTTTATTTTTTTACCTCTACTTTTTGCCTAAGACGTATCCTAGCGAGGAATATGGACCCTATCTTTTGCCCAGGATGCCCTTTGCGGGTTCTCATTCCTGACGGGTCTTGAGCAATGTCTTTAAGCATAATACTTCTTCACTGCATCAGAATTGATTGGGTGTCGAAGTTCCTCTCCATCCATATTGGTAAGGATAAGTGCCCCTCCTGAGAAAGCTCTTTTGACCACAAAGGGTCCTTCGTAATTTGCTGCCCATTTTCCAATTTTATCCTTCTGGGCCTGTAGACCCCTAATTTTGCCCGGCCTCTCAAAAATAAAAGCTAGGGAAACTTCATACAGTTCACCCGGCTTCATATCAAAGAAAAATCGAGAAAGACCTCCCGCAACAAAGACGGAGTTCACCCATTCACACAATAAAGACTAAAGAGACTTCCTACACGAAGACAAAGCTCGCCCGGCATCTTAATGAAGGCCAAGAAGACTTCTTATATGAAGATAAAGCTTCAACGGACACACATCGGCATCAAACGACGTCCGAAAAAAGGAAAGGAAAGCTTCTCGGGGGTCCCGGAACGCGAAGACAGGCCAAAGCAGGTTGGGACAGCCGTCCCAAACTGGGACGGCCATCCCAAACACACCTGGCCGTCCCAAACACAAAAAATGCATGTGAGACGCACGTCTCACCTTTGGGACGCGCGTCCCAAGTCCCTAAATTCAAATGGGACGGCCGTCCCAAATGCACCAGGCCGTCCCAAATTGTCCCAGTGTAAAATGTGCAGTTGGGACGGCCGTCCCAACCCAGACGGTCGTCCCAGATGTCCAGGCTGCGAAATATAAATAGGAGCCTCATTTTGTCATCCAACACACCCCAGACAACTCCAAGACTTGTCTTCTTCTCTCCCTCCTTCGAATGATCTTTCTGATTGCCTTTAATAGGTAACAATCAGTTAAGTAATTTGTATTCCGGCATTCGATTCTTCTAGAAAATTTAGTCGAGTCGAGTCTGTAATCGAGAGGAGAGTCATTGTAGAGCGAGGGACTGCCGAAAAGCGTCCTTATTGTAACAGAGTTGATATATAAAGCTTGCTACGGAGGTTCTTCTCAAATCTCTTCTCCTTTATTGCTTCATAAAATGTAAATAAAATCATGTAGATAGCCATATTTATTGTACAAATAAAATAAGGGTAATCGCGTAATTTTTTGTAATCTTAACTTAAATGAATTAATCCGTCATAGGGAACCCGAAAGGGGCGTTGTGGGGTGCTAACACCTTCCCCACACGTAACTAACTCCCTTACCCGACTCTGGTTATAATGGCCAAGTTGGTTTTTATTAAAATCAATGCCTTTTTCTCCTTTTCCAATGTTTATGGTCAAAAGATTGGTGGCGACTCCAAAAGAACCCTTTTCGAAAACCTTGCTTCTTTTAGAGGATAGTTCAGTGTTGAGCACCTCGGAAGCAATGAACATAATTTTAACAAAAAACGCGAGTCTCAACCATCTTTTCGCGACCGCTCGCATTAACGTTCGAGACGTCCCAGGACGTCGGATTGGATGGCGGCGACAGATGGCGACTCCACTGGGGAAGCTAGAGAGTTGATCCCATTTAGTGACGGATAAATTCAAACTAAGTAAAGATTTGAAATTACGCCTTTACCCTTTTCCGTATGTTTTATTGTATGGCTTTAATAATTGCTGTATGATTACTTCTGCAAATTGTTTGAAATACAAACTGCACACAAAAACCCTTGCACACAACAGTCCCTCTATACCCGGGGGCAAGAGTGATTACCTATAGGGAGTGGGTGGCAGATACGACCGGCTTGTTGGCACACGGGGCTACAACCGTTGTCGGAAACCACCAACTCAAGGTGATAACTCTCTTCTTTTGGTCTAAGGATGTCGCCACGGAGTTCCGTGCATGACCCGAGGACTGAGAGATTGAGAGGTCCCTATAATGGGGGCACCTTGGGGACCTTTGGCCTGGTGAGAACAGTTAGAACCACCTAAACCAAGCACGTTTCTGCAGGAAAATCCCACCTCGTGATTAAATAAGCGTGGCTCTACTCGTGGATGTATGAATTGTGTGTGCATACGTTTGATGCATTTGTATTGATGCATTAGCATAGGGTAATCATACAACAAACAAAAAAATGAAAAATCCTAAAAATCACAAAAAGTGAAAAGATAAAAGACCTTTATCTCGGACAGTCTTCAGTTAAGCTAGCCTGGTTTCAGGTTCTTTGTAAGCTAAGTAGCCACGTTGACCGACAGAAGAGATAAAAGGTCATAAAAGAAATATATAAAAACAAATTAAAGCCATAAAAATACCTGCTGCAAAATAAAAAGATTCTCAATATAAGTCCTATAATTCACACTACCTTTTGTTCATAAAAATAAAAAGAGAAGAAAATAGGACTCTCTTCATTAAAATCCATAAACATTCATATAGATAAGTTTTCCTTTCAAGAAAAACCAAGTACTATCATGCATCATATTAGGAATAAAACATGATAATACTTAGAAAAACAAACACTTGCATACATGCATTTACAAAATACATCCTCATATCATGCATTTTCACTTTTGCTAGATAATGGAGGGATCCGGTAATAGACAATTAAAGAAAGTGGAGATCCTTTTATGCCGTGTAGAGAAGTTAAGGCAGTTGTGTCCATATATGCCGCCAGAGGTCTGGGTTAGTTTTGAGAAATCTTACGGAAGAATTCTTGACCTCCTGAAAATCAGCATTGATCCAATATTTGTTAGAGCATTGGTCCACTTCTGGAGTCCCAGTTTACACTGCTTCGAGTTCTCACAGTTTGATTTAGTACCAACCTTAGAAGAATACGAACTCATGGTTAGATGGCCTCAGTCAGTTGGGGTCTACGTCTGCTCGGGAATATATGTAGCCGTGAGTAAGGTTGCTACCATCATACGACTGCCCCCTCATCAATCCACCCTAGAGGGAAAAGGGAATATTCGAGGTTGGAAAATGGCTGTAATAGAAGACCACTTAATTTCTCTGGCTGAAAAGAAAGATTGGTCTACATTCAACAAGACTCTAGCATTAGCAATGTTCAGAATCATACTATTCCCATTTCATGTGAACATTGTGGATCATGCTGCAATGGATGCATTTTTTGCCTGGGACGTGTATTCAAAGAGTCCTATACCTGCAATCCTCGCTGACACCCTGCTTTCCGTAGATTTTTGCCGACAGAAACAGGGGAAAACACTTAGATGCTGCACTTCGTTGCTATACGTATGGGGTGTCACTCATTTCTACGCTTCAAGCCACATGGGCATATTTCTTGATCCTCTAAGGAGTTTTTCAAAAATCCCTCTTCAACATCGTCAAGCTTTAGAGTGGAAGACCGAGTTAGAAAACTGGAACATAGAGCACGTATCATGGGTTTGCCCTTGGTTCCGACCCGGTTATATTCTGGTACGATGCGGAAATTACCTGAGCATACCACTTCTAGGTCTCAGAGGTTGTATAGCCTACTTTCCTAAGATGGCTATGAAACAACTTATGAGAACTCAGACCACACCAATGCAAGAAGAGCTCAGAGGGCTGAGTCTATGCCATTATTCCCATAGCTTTGAAGAAGTATCCGCTGTCCGAAAAGCATGGGAAAGACCAGTCTATATGGGAGATAAAGAACTCGGAAAGGTTCAGGTATCTACATCCCATGAATATGAAGAATGGAGGAAAAATAGAGGGATACCCCAACCATCTACTGCATTCACTAAAACGTTAGTTAGTGAAGAGCTACAATTGCAGGTCAATGCCTTAAACAAGAGGGTTGAAGTCATGGAAGCTCAGCTAAGGGCTTTTGAAGAAAAAGATCAAGAATCAACCCTTATAATAGATGGTCTAAAAAGACAATGTAGAAAGAAGGACCACGAAATAGAGCGTCTTAAGAATGATTGTGTTGATTATCAGGAAGAGACTAAACAAGCATTGAAGATTCCGAGGCTTGAGCAAGATAGTCTGTTCCGGGACATGAATGACGAAATAGCACATCTTGAGAGCACTCTTGCAGAACAGGCAAGAACGATCAAGTTAATACAAGATGACCTAGCAAATACTCGGTCAGAATCACAGAAGTGGTGGGAAACCGCTGAAAAATACAGAGTAGACCTAGAGGATCTACATGAGAAAGAAAAAGATGGATTAGCTCAGTATGGTCAACTACTTCGTGAAAAAGACCAAGCAATAGAGAGGTCTGATCAGCAGCATGCCTTGATCGTTCACCAGGAAAAAAAAATAAAAGAGGCTCGTCGATATAATGAAGATATGAGTCAGGCGGTATCTGAGCAAATCAAGATGCTCAGAAATCACGTGATAACAGCTGAAGATGAATTACGAAGAAAGCCTAATTTACCTATAGGATTCTTCAAGCTTTTTCGCTTTTGTCAACACTTGCTTCAAAGCATTGTATAGAAGGATTTACACTTTCTAATAAAAGGATTTTTCCTTAAAATTGTCTATTGCATTCATAAATTGCATACATTCACATATCCCTCCTCGTTTTAATAAATAAAGATAATAAAAAGAAAGGATTAACTGATGTGCTTTCCACAAATCAGAAAAATGGAAAAGAAGCCTTTCGTCATCAAAATCTCTACGACGGTCAATAAACCCGAAGAGGATAACAAACAAGCACCGTTAATCATTCCAATCAATAAAAGGGAAGAAACAATAACGCCTTTACGTTTATTCGTGCCGCGTCCTTTCCCTTATTCATCGAATAAAGTTGTACCTTGGAGATACTCAAAAGAATCGCCAGTCAATCAAGATATCTCCAACATAGCCGGTATTGGGGGCATGACTTGAAGCAGAAGAATATACTCCCCCAAGGAATTACAAGAAAATACTAAAGAGAAAGCGAAAAGTAAACCCGAAGAAGAAAAGGAATCCAAGGAGGAGACAGATGAGTTACTCCAGTACATAAGACAAAGCGAGTACTCCATCATAGATCAACTCAATCGTACTCCAGCAAAGATAACTTTGTTATCACTCATCATGAGTTCGGAACCACATCGAAACGCATTGTTAAAGGTTTTGAATGAATCATTCGTTCCGCATGCAATATCCCAAGACAAGTTTGAAGGAATTATTGGTAATATTACAGCCAATAATCACCTTACTTTCACTAATGAAGAATTCCCTATGGAAGGGTCAAATCATAATAAGCCTTTGCATATCTCTGTCAAATGCAAGGAATATCTCATTTCCAAAGTACTTGTGGATAATGAGTCATCCCTAAATGTTATGCCTAAAAGTACACTCGACAAAATAACAGTGCAAGGAGCCCACATGCGCCCGAGTAATACAGTGGTTCGAGCCTTTGACGGATCAAGACGAGAAGTAGTAGGAGAGATCAGTCTACCAATCCAAATTGGCCCTACTATCTTCAACATAGACTTCCACGTGATGAATATCACGCCAGCATACAGCTGTCTCCTTGGTAGACCTTGGATTCATAGCGCTAAGGCAATACCTTCAACGCTCCACCAGAAAGTCAAGTTTGTGATAAATGATAAACTCATCACAGTTCAAGCTGAAGAAGACTTTCTGATTAGCAAACTGTCTGTCCAGCCATATGTGGATGCGGCTGAAGAGGCTCTTGAAACGTCTTTTCAAGCACTTGAAATTGCCAACATAGAAAGACTCCCTGGTAACATGAAGGTGGCCCATATGATGAAAAGATATGGATATCGCCCAGGACAGGGGCTCGGAAAGAATGCTCAAGGAATAAGAGAGCCACCAGATTTCAAGGATAACCCACTAAAGTATGGTTTAGGGTACGACCCCACAAAAGATCAAACCATACGGAAAATAGGGAAGTCTTACCCCTCAAAGATGGTATTCCGAAAAGGAGGGGTATTAGCGCAAAAGGTAGCGTTAGTCATTAGGTGTCCTTCTTCTGATTCTAAGGGATGTAAACCTAGTGACTATTAGAGATCACTCCTCGGGGTATGCCCGGCCCCCGAGCATCTTTAGGGCACACATTTCCCTGAAATTACAAAAGAATGCTATTATTACTATCTGTTTCTTTTCTTACTAAATGTATCTATACCCCATTTTAATAAACAAGGTTTAGATGAAACGTTTTGTTCCAAATGCATCCGAATAATTAAAGCGCCACAAAGTAAAGTAAAAAATGATTGACTAACTAGAAACACAAATAAAATCTATCTTGACAAAATCAAGTTTCGACAATGTTGTGCAAAAAAAAATATATGCATATAAAAAGAAAAGCCCGTCGAGGTCAAAGGCCGAGACAAGAAAATAAAAGGGCAAAATACCCAGCAGGAAACCCACAAAGGGGGCTACACAAAAGTTAGGGTAAACCCGGCAGGAGACCCGAACAATAATAAAGGGTAACCTGGGCAAAAGTTAGGGTTATTAAAAGTCCGCTAGGTATTCCTTAAAAATAAATACAATAAAGGGGAAACCTAGACAAAAGTTAGGACATAAGCACAACATCCTAGGCTGAAAACCTGAAAGGGCGGACTAGGGAAGTTAGTCAATCACAAAAAAGGGCGCCATAAATCAGTAAACAACGACGCCACTTCATAAGAATGAAACGGTTATCTAAACTAGCCTAAACACAGACTAACCCTGGCTAGCCATTCTTACAAAAACCTCTATTATAAAAAAATATCCCTCTAAAACACAAGCCTTTGTTGTAAATCCTTTTCTTTCTCTTCTCTTGACCATTTCACTATAAAGCATTCAAGTAATAAAGGGGAATGTGGTAACATAGTGATCAATAGGAAGGTGGAAATCCCTAAGGAAAGGAAGGAGGGCATTGATATGGCAGTTACCCTACGAACGGAAGATAGTTCTTCGGCCATAGCAAAGAAAATCCCAAGATGGCAAATCAGTACACCTTAGCTTGTTGATCAAAAAAATAAAATGACATGAAGGCACAACACCAAAAATGCGCCCGAAGTTAAAGCACATCAGTTAAAACTTTCAAAATATTAACTGAAATAGATCATAGAATGCATATCATGAAGCATTGCATGCATTAAAGCATAAATGAAGGGAATCTTATCTTCAATTTCATCAAAAAACACGAAAATTAACTCAAAAAAATCAAAAACCAGCATCAGAAGCTTGAGACGGCCGTCCCAAAGCCCAGACGGCCATCCCAAGTGCCAAATTCCAAGTGGGACGCACGTCCCAGATAGGGGTGGAGCTGTGTACAAATGTTGCATTTGAGACGACCGTCCCAACCCAGACGGCTGTCCCAAACTCCCTTACACGGTCTATTTAGGTGGGTCGTGGGTTTTGGCTCCAGTACCTCATTCCAAGCTTTCTATCTTGCTTTTTCTCCTTCTCTATACATTTTTAGCATTCCTGAAAGAATAGAGCTCACAATGGAGCATCGAGAAGCCTCGTCTAGGAGAAAGCGCACTAGGACTGCTGCTAGAAGAACTCCTGTCACCAGCATGATGATGGCAGAGGCGCATCAACAACGACTGGCAAATATCCAACAATTTGCCTGGTATCCTATGCTGCGACTAGATTTCGAGATCCTTGCTACATTTGGCTGGGAGCAAGATGTCAGAAAGTTCATCCACAACATAGGATGGGACTTTCTGCTCCGTGAGCCACCAACTCGGATCCACCGCACTGCCACAATGGAATTTCTTGCCTCTGTCAACATGATGGAAATGTCATCTGCGACTCCCGGAGTGCCACCAACTCAGGCTGTCTCCTACTGGATGGATGGAGCCTACCGGACCACTGTTCTGGATGACTTCAATGTCATCATGGGTTTCTGCCAACGAGCAGATACAAGAACACCAGAATACCGGTCCGCATATCTGGAAAAACCCGCTGTTCTCACCACCACTAGCATGTGGAAAGAGACCACTGGAGCTCTCAACCTGCCAACACACTTGAAGGGGGCATCTTTCTCTCCCCCGCTCCGCATATGCCACAAACTGCTTGTTGGGACCCTACACAGCCGGAAGGAGAGCCAGGGGAAGGTAACGCTGGCTGATCTTTTTATCATCTACTGTATGCACCAGGGGCATAAGTGTAACCCGGGATACGCATTCCTGAAGGCCATAAAGGAATGCGGTACTCGGGGACCAACCGGAGCTATCATGGTGGCTCCTCTCCTTACCCCTTTGGCTGAGTATTGGGGATGCACTGATGGGGAAGGTATCCCAGCTGAACTTCAACCAGAGCCTATCAACGGAGGAGTGCTGACGCACATGAATATCCTCAGCAGAGAAGGAATAGGGTTCATCTTAAACCCTATCATCTCGATTTCATGGGATATGCACAACTTTGGTACGCCGCAAGACATCCCTACTACCTCAGAATCCCAGCAGCAGTCACGAGATTCTGATTTCCCCGGCCTGTACCGATGCTTGGATGAGGAGCATGCATACATGGAAGGAGAGTTCCAGTTTATACACCAGCAGTTTAGTCAGCTGACTGTTAGGCAAGACAGGACGGACCGCCAGATAGAGAGCTTGGTCCAGACTCAGGCAAGGTTCCAGCGCCGCCTACTCCGTCGCTTCCCTTCGCCAGTACCATCCTCTCACTCCAGTCCAGAGGCAGACGATTAGGAGGAGTCTCTATAGATAATTTTTAGTATTTTGAAAAAACTTGAATGTACCAAACAAAAAACAGTAATAAATAAAAGTAGTTATTTCTGTTTCACATTTCAAAAGCCCATGTGTACAAAAACTATAAAATAAAAGGCACACATGATATACTAAAAAGCCGGATTTCAAAAATTCGCGATAAAATTAAATCGCGATAGAAAAAGGCAAAATCAAAATTATCTTCAGCAAAATAAGGAGCTTCAAGGAAACTAGCTCCAACCATCAACCTTCTATACCAATAAAAGAAGGTACATCAAAACAGAAAAGCCAACAGAAAGGCTTGAAAATCCCCAAAGAAGATCTTTGCCTATTCAAAGGCAGAAAAATACTTCATAACTCAGCACCTCCACGTGAGTCATCAAACATAATCATTCAGAGCTGCAATCAACAACCTTCTATACCAATAAAAGGAGGTACATCAATGTAGAAAAACCAACGGAAAGGCTTGATCATCCCCAAGCGGATCCTTGCCTACTCCAGAGGCAAAACAAAAAGATTACCTCACGACTCAGCTTCATCGCCACATGAGTCATCAAGCACACCCATGCAAGAGTCTCCGCCACTTCCCCAAAAGCAGAATAAGGAGAATAAGGGCTACACAGGAGCCCATCATACAGAGTCAAATCCTCCACATCACCAGGGGGTAATAGAAGGAAAAGAAAGAAAAACTTTTAATCCCCTAACGGAGGCCACCACAGAAAAAGGTTGCACGAAAATCCCCAAGAAGAGTATATCAAGAAAATCTACAAAAAGAGGAAAACAAAAATTTTCCATCTTCCAACTCAAATAAGAGCTTCACAAAGCCAGGAGCCAGGACTCCATCATCAAAATTGAACCCCCAAGAAACAGACTCCTTGGTGAATCCCGAAAAAGAGAAAAGAAGAAAATCTCTTCATCCCGCTCAATAAAAGAGCTTCACAAAAGTCGGAGCCAAGACTCCGTCATAAAAAATCAAACCAAGGATTTGATCCCCAAGAAGCAAAGAAAAATTCCCCAGGGATCTCCAAAAAGAAAAGAGGAAGAAAAAAGATATCTTTCTCATCCAAAGATCAAGCCAATGTGCATAAAAGGAGCACATATGCAAAAACTAAATCACAAAAAAAAGAGAAATTGCAAGAAAAGGGTAGAAACCCATTCCCCAGCAAAATAAGAGCATAGGTAAAGCCAGCTCAAACAACAACAACCCATAAGGAGTCGAAAACTCCATTTCTCCCTCGGGGGGCAATTCAAAATAGATCTCCGGAATGAAATCAATCCCCCAGTGGATCATCAACAAGAAAACTACCCCAGTAAGCCTACGACAAAAGGAAAACTACAAAATTATATCCACAGGGAAGTTAGTTGCTCATAACGCCCAAAGACGGATATCCCCGGTGAAGTACAAAGCCTTCACTTTTCAACAAAGCAAGCAAAAATTAATATCCCCAAGAAATGGGAAATCAACCTATGCAAGAGGCAATCCAAACCCTCAAAGTCTTCACCACTATTGAAGCATTCGCCTAATCAAGAGGCACAACAAAATCCCCAAGTGGATCTTCGCCTAATCAAGAGGCACAATCAAGAAGAGAATTCAAAATCCCCAGAGGATTCCTGCCTAAACAATAGGCAACCAACAAAGAATCCCCGGCAAAGCCGGATGGCTAAAAAGCCAAAAATAAAGAATCCCCAGCAAAGCCGGATGGCTAAACAAAAAAGCCAAAATCAAAGAATCCCCGGCAAAAAACCGGATGGCTAAAAGAAAAGCCAAAATCAAAGAATCACCGGCCAAAATCGGATGGATAAAAGCCAAAAACAAAGAATCCCCGGCAAAAGCCGAATGGCTAAAAGAAAAAGCCAAAGCAATGAAATCCTCGGTAAAACCGAATGACTAAAAAGTCAAGGTAAAAAACCAAATCATTCCCCAAGGAATAGGCGCATGATCAAAGACAGTAAGCCGCCAACACTTCTCCGAAAGCCCGTTAAGGGTATGAACTCATCAATCAAAAGATTGAATGAGAAGAACCTAGTCAATATGCAGGTTCGCACCCAATGGAGGTGTAAAATCCATTAGAGCCTAGTCAATATGCAGGTTCGCACCCAATGGGGGTGTAAAATCCATTAGAGCCTAGTCAATATGCAGGTTCGCACCCAGTGGGGGTGTAAAAACCACTAGAGCCTAGTCAATATGCAGGTTCGCACCCAATGGGGGTGTAAAATCCATTAGAACCTAGTCAATATGCAGGTTCGCACCCAGTGGGGGTGTAAAAACCACTAGAGCCTAGTCAATATGCAGGTTCGCACCCAATGAGGGTGTAAAATCCATTAGAACCTAGTCAATATGCAGGTTCGCACCCAATGGGGGTGTAAAATCCATTAGGACCTAGTCAATATGCAGGTTCGCACCCAGTGGGGGTGTAAAATCCACTAGAACCTAGTCAATATGCGGGTTCACACCAAGTGGAAGTGTAAAAACCACTAGAATCTAGCAAAAATGCAGATTCGTACCAGGTGGGGGTAGGTACCCACCAAAACCTTAAAAATAAGGTTTTTTACCAGATGAGGGTAGGTACTCATCAAAACTTAGCAAAATGCCTCGGGTAGAGTAAAAATACTCACCTGAAGCATTACAAAAAATGGGTTGCAAAGACCTTACTTCTATTAGAGGATAGTTCAGTGTTGAGCACCTCGGAAGTAAGTACCCACAAGAGTTTAGCAAAATGCGAACTCATACCGGGTGAGGGTAGGTACTCACCAAAACCTTGAAGAACAAGGTTCATACCTAGTGGGGGTAGGTACTCACTAAAGTCTAGTAAAATACAGACTTATACCTGGTGAGGGTAAACACTCACCAGAGCCTTACAAAGCGGGGCTCAAACCAGATAAGGGTTGGTACCTATCAAAATATTTATCATCCGGAGGATCAGCAAGGAGCAGCATCCGAAGGATGACCGGGCAAAAGGGTTAACTCCTTCCCCTACCAACTAATTTTGTCGGCATATCGAGCCGACAAATTAGCTAGGTAGGTGAAGGGGGGGCAGCTGTAGACCCCTAATTTTGCCCGGCCTCTCAAAAAAAAAAGCTAGGGAAACTTCATACAGTTCACCCAGCTTCATATCAAAGAAAAACTGAGAAAGACCTCCCGCAACAAAGACGGAGTTCACCCATTCACACAATAAAGACTAAAGAGACTTCCTACACGAAGACAAAGCTCGCCCGATATCTTAATGAAGGCCAAGAAGACTTCCTATATGAAGATAAAGCTTCAACGGACACACATCAGCATCAAACGACGTCCGAAAAAAGGAAAGGAAAGCTTCTCGGGGGTCCCGGAACGCGAAGACAGGCCAAAGCAGGTTGGGACAGCCGTCCCAAACTGGGACGGCCGTCCCAAACACACCTGGCCGTCCCAAACACAAAAAATGCATGTGAGACGCACGTCTCACCTTTGGGACGCGCGTCCCAAGTCCCTAAATTCAAATGGGACGGCCGTCCCAAATGCACCAGGCCGTCCCAAATTGTCCCAGTGTAAAATGTGCAGTTGGGACGGCCGTCCCAACCCAGACGGCCGTCCCAGATGTCCAGGCTGCGAAATCTATAAATAGGAGCCTCATTTTGTCATCCAACACACCCCAGACAACTCCAAGACTTGTCTTCTTCTCTCCCTCCTTCGAATGATCTTTCTGATTGTCTTTAATAGGTAACAATCAGTTAAGGAATTTGTATTCCGGAATTCGATTCTTCTAGAAAATTTAGTCGAGTCGAGTCTGTAATCGAGAGGAGAGTCATTGTAGAGCGAGGGACTGCCGAAAAGCGTCCTTATTGTAACAGAGTTGATATATAAAGCTTGCTACGGAGGTTCTTCTCAAATATCTTCTCCTTTATTGCTTCATAAAATGTAAATAAAATCATGTAGATAGCCATATTTATTGTACGAATAAAATAAGGGTAATCGCGTAATTTTTTGTAATCTTAACTTAAATGAATTAATCCATCATAGGGAACCCGAAAGGGGCGTTGTGGGGTGCTAACACCTTCCCCACACGTAACTAACTCCCTTACCCGACTCTGGTTATAATGGCCAAGTTGGTTTTTATTAAAATCAATGCCTTTTTCTCCTTTTCCAATGTTTATGGTCAAAAGATTGGTGGTGACTCCAAAAGAACCCTTTTCGAAAACCTTGCTTCTTTTAGAGGATAGTTCAGTGTTGAGCACCTCGGAAGCAATGAACATAATTTTAACAAAAAACGCGAGTCTCAACCATCTTTTCGCGACCGCTCGCATTAACGTTCGAGACGTCCCAGGACGTCAGAATGGACGGCGGCGACAGGGCCGGAAGTAGTTTCTTTATTACTAGATCCCCTTCTTGATAAGTGTGAGGGTGGACCTTTTTATCATAAGCCTTTTTTATCTTCCTTTGATAGGCTTGTCCATGGCAT
Organism: Sphenostylis stenocarpa; assembly: GCA_963425845.1. Lineage (NCBI taxonomy): Eukaryota > Viridiplantae > Streptophyta > Magnoliopsida > Fabales > Fabaceae > Sphenostylis > Sphenostylis stenocarpa. The sequence goes on from OY731401.1 coordinate 41,217,274, forward strand.
ATAGCATTCAACCGTTTTTCATCGATAAGGTTTAACTGATCGTATCAACTTTGAACCCATTCAGCTTCTGTTAATTTTGCTTCCATTATGATTCGCAAGGAAGGTATTTCGACCTCTATTGGTAATACGGCCTCCGTTCCATATACAAGGGAGAATGGAGTGGCTCCTGTTGAGGTTCGTACAGACGTTCGATAACCATGAAGAGCAAAAGGCAACATTTCATGCCAATCCCTATAGGTTTTAACCATCTTTTGAACAATCTTCTTGATATTTTTATTGGCTGCTTCCACTGCGCCATTCATTTTGGGTCGATAGGGAGAGGAATTATGGTGTTGAATTTTGAAATCTTGACATAATTCCTCCATCATCTTATTATTCAAGTTGGTTCCATTATGAGTAATAAGACGATGTGGGATGCCATATCGACATATGATATTTTTCTTAACAAAGGTGACCACTACCTTTTTAGTCACATGTGCATAAGATGCAGCTTCTACCCACTTAGTGAAGTAGTCGATAGCCACCAGAATGAATCAATGGCCATTGGATGCCTTAGGCTCAATAGGTCCGATAACATCCATGCCCCACATAGCAAATGGCCAAGGGATAGCCATAACATTGAGTGGAACCGGTGGAACATGTACATTGTCCGCATGTACCTGACATTTGTGACATTTTCTAGCATACTGATGACAGTCCTTTTCCATTGTGGACCAAAAGTATCCTGCTCTGAGGATTTTCCTAGCCATGATATGCCCTGGTGCATGAGTCCCGAAGGTTCCTTCATGTATTTCTTTAATCAATTTCTGTGCTTCTTCAAGATTTACGCATCTTAACAAAGTGGAATCAAAATTCTTTTTATAAAGGGTTTCTCCTATTAACATAAACCCTATGGCCCTTTTCCGAATGATCCTTTTGTCATTGTCACTGATTCCCTCGGGGTATTCGCCCTTTGTCAGGTATCGCCTTATGTCCTGATACCAAGGGGTTTTATCCTTTTCATTGTCCACCGTCATACAAAAGGCTTGTTTATCGTGCCTTTTGACTTGGATGATGGACATCTCATGTTCTTGTCCTAATGCGAACATGGATGATAATGTTGCCAGTGCATTTGCAATCTAGTTATCTTCCCGAGGGATGTACTCGAAACTGATGTTTTCCATTTCTGCAGTCATATTACGGATATGCTCCAGATAAGGGATTAACTTGGAATTTCTAGTTTCCCATTCACCCTTGAGCTGGTAAATAACAAGGGATGAGTCACCGAATACTTTGAGTTTAGTCACCCGATGATCTAGAGCTGCTTGAATACCTAGAGCACAGGCTTCATATTCCACCATATTGTTTGTGCAATCGAAGTTTAATCTGGCTGTTACTGGGATATACTTCTTTTCATGAGATATTAAAATAGCTCCGATCCCATGTCCCAATAAGTTTGAAGCTCCATCAAAAAACATGATCCACTTATTATCTTCATGTTCTTCATGTTGGATGTGCATTATGTGCTCATCTGGAAAATCATCTTGGAGGGATTGATATTCGTCAGTTGGCCCATGTGCCAGATAGTCTGCTAGAGGACTACCTTTGATAGCTTTCTGAGTGACATGAACAATGTCGAATTCTGAGAGGAGTACCTGCCACCTGGCTATCCTTCTGGTCAAGACGGGTTTTTCAAACAGGTATTTGATTGGATCCATTTTGGAAATCAACCAAGTTGTATGTCTGACCATATATTGTCGAAGGCGATGAGTTGCCCACACCAATGCACAACATGTTTTTTCGAGTGGTGTATAACGGGTCTCATAGTTTAGAAATTTCTTACTGAGGTAATATATGGCTTGTTCTTTTTTACCCGTATCATCTTGTTGATCGAGCACACATCCCATGGACTCATCGAGTACTGAAAGGTAAAGAATCAGGGGCTTTCCTTCCACATGTGGTACCAATACTGGTGGATTGGTTAGGCACATTTTGATCTTTTCGAAAGCTTGTTGACATTCATCATTCCAAACTTTTGGTTGGTTTTTACGCAATAACTTGAATATGGGCGTACATTTGTCTGTTAATTGCGCGATGAACCGTGCAATGTAGTTTATTCGGCCCAAGAACCCTCTGACTTCTTTTTCTGTTCTTGGTGGAGGCATTTCTACGATTGCCTTTGTTTTATCAGGGTCTACCTCAATTCCTTTTTTTACTAACAATAAACCCAAGGAGTTTTCCTGATCGTACTCCGAATGTGCATTTAGCCGGATTAAGCTTGATCTGGTATTTCTGAAGCCGATTGAATAACTTCTTTAAGTATTGGAGGTGATCTATTTCGTTTTTGGACTTGGCGATCATATCATCCACATATACTTCGATTTCTTTGTGGATCATATCATGAAATAATGTTACCATAGCCCTTTGATAAGTAGCCCCTGCATTCTTAAGTCCAAAAGGCATTACTCTATAACAGAATGTACCCCAAGGCGTAATGAAGGAAGTTTTTTCTCTGTCTTCCACAGCCAATTTCATTTGGTTATACCCTGCATATCCATCCATGAAAGAATAGAGAGTATTTGTAGCGGTGTGATCTACCAGCATATCAATATGCGGTAAGGGAAAATCATCTTTTGGACTTGCACGGTTTAAATCCCTGTAATCTACGCATACTCTGATTTTTCCATTTTTCTTTACAACTGGCACAATATTGGCCAACCATTTGGGGTATTTTGATACAATCAGAAAGTTGGCGTCCAATTGTTTTTCTACTTCTTCCTTAATTTTTAAGGACCATTATGGTTTTACTCTTCTGAGCTTTTGCTTAATGGGCCGAAATCCCTCTTTTAGTGGTAATCGATGCTCCACTATGCTTTTATCAATCCCAGGCATATCATGGTAGGACCATGCAAATACGTCCACATATTCTTTTAGTAGTTGTATCAGCCTCTCCCTGACATCATCATCAATTTGGGTTCCAATATTTACTTCTTTCTTATCATCTTCTTGTCCCAAATTGATGGCCTTAGTTTTCTCCTGATGGGGCTGTATTGATTGATATTCTTTTTCCAACAGTCTTTGCATGTCCGGGGAAATGGTCCCCTCCTCACTGTCTGACTCAATCCATTCGCCTTCGGCTTTCGGATCTTCCAGAGAGTTTTCAATCACAGACATGATTGTATGGTTATGCTTTATTTTAGATTTCTTTATTAAGGATGTGAGAGAGAAAAGAATGAAAGAGAATATGAATATTATGAAAAAATGCCTTATTATATTGACAAAAAGAAATATTTACAAAGCCCACTTTAATCAAAAATCCCGTGATCATGGACGAGGATCACGAGAGATACATCGGTAGCTTGAATATTTTTTTGTATATATTTTTTATGTTTATTATATATTTTTAGAGATCGCAAAAATGATGAACCCTAAATTGCTGGTCTTCCCTATCCCGTCTTTTATTCGGGCTTTGATAAGGGCTGGTCATCCACCTTTGGAGTAGATGCGTCAAAGGTAATCCATCCCGCCTCTATCAGATTCTGGACCTTGTGCTTTAAGGCCATACAATTTTCAACGGAGTGTCCAGGGGAACCTGAATGGTAATCACAGTTTTCATTAGCTTTATACCATTCTGGGTAAGGTGGCTCCATTTTCTTGGGAGGGACGCGCACAAGGAGTTTGGCATCCAATAATTTTGAAAGCAAACTTCCATAGGAGGTTGGGATTGGAGTGAATTTTCTCTCTTGTCTGCGCAGCTTGGTTTGTTGCGAGGAAGAAGAAGGGATGGCAATGTTGATTGCATTCACGGTTTCTTCCTTCTTCTTTCCATGGCTCTTCTTAACATTTGGAGCAGGGGAGTTGCTCCACTCTTTTCAGACCTTGCTCTACTCTTTCTCCTATAATGACCACATCCGCGAAGAGTGTTGATGTGTTCCCTATCATTTTGTCATAATAGGGACCAGTCAAGGAATTGATGAACATGGATGTAGTTTCTTTATTAGATAGAGGAGGTTCTACTTGAGCTGCTAATTCCCTCCATCTTTGAGCATATGCCTTGAAGGTTTCTTCATCTTTCTTGCTTAGTAATTGTAGATCTGCTCTTTCAGGGGTTAGATCGATATTGTAAAGAAAAGCGTCCGCCAGATGTCTCCAGGTTTGGATTTGCCCTCCTTCCAATTGCATATACCAATTTAGGGCTGATTCAGCTAAGCTTTCCTGAAAGCAGTGGATCAGGAGCTTTTCATTATCCGCATATGCAGCCATCTTACGGCAGTACATTGTAAGATGGCTTTTGGGGCAGGTCATTCCCATGTATTTTGGGAAGTCCGGAGTTTTGAACTTGTTAGGGAATTGGATATTTTTGACGAGGCACATATCAGCTGTCTCTTTAACATCAAAATTATGCCCTTCCATGGCTCTTAATCTCTCTTCAAGGGCAGTCAGCTGTTGTTTTGATACTTCCGGAGCATGAATATGTACTGCCCTTGTACCAGATTGGTCATGCTCATCATTGGGTTCCTCCTCTTCTTCTTGGTGGGAGGCTTGTCCACTTTGAGGACCTTCCTTATGGAGATTTTGCTGGCGCATCATTTCCAACATTTGAGCCATTTGCTCTTTCAGCATGTTGAGCTCAGTGGTAAGCTTTCGGTTTTGCTCCTCTAGCTGTTCCATCTTTTTAGCTTTCTGGGCACGAGTGAGGACGGGCGGAAGACCAGCCACTTTCTAAATGATTTTAACGATTTTTATTATAGCTTTTTATTTTAAATGATTGATGTGAAATAGATATGCCTTAGACAATAGCTTCGGTATTTTCTCAAAAGCCTATGTTTTAAGGGTACCTTACCCATCTTAATGTGTTAACTTCCTTTTTTCAAAGGTTGCCAACATACCTTAGCGTACTTATCTCTTTTGCTATTGTCTAAGGAGATCTAATACATCCTAGAATGAATGTGTTTAGGTATGAGAGATTTTATTATGATGATGCTTATGCATATTTTCCTTGATGCATTTGTTTTCTCTCTTAGTTTTACCACTTATTGGATGATGTGGTATGAATGATACGACTTTGCCAAGAATCTTTTTATTACAAAAGGTATTTTTATGGCTTTAATTTGTTTTTATATTTTTTATGACCCTTTATCTCTTCTGTCGGTCAACGTGGCTACTTAGCTTACAAAGAACCTGAAACCAGGCTAGCTTAACTGAAGACTGTCTGAGATAAAGGTGGTTATCTTCTCACTTTTTGATTTTTAGGGTTTTCATTTTTGTTTGTTATATGATTACCCTATGCTAATGCATCAATACAAATGCAGCAAACGAATGCACACATAATTCATTCACCCACGAGCAGAGCCACGCTTATTTAATCACGAGGTAGGGTTTTCCTACAGAAACGTGCTTGGTTTAGGTGGTTCTAAACTGTTCTCACCAAGGCCAAAGGTCCCCAAGGTGCCCCCATTATAGGAACCTCTCAATCTCTCAGTCCTCGGGTCATGCACAGAACTCCGTGTCGACATCCTTAGACCAAAAGAAGAGAGTTATCACCTTGAGTTGGTGGTTTCCGACAATGGTTGTAGCCCCGTGTGCCAACAAGTCGGTCGTATCTGCCACCCACTCCCTATAGGTATTCACTCTTGCCCCTGGGTATAGAGGGAATGTTGTGTGCAAGGGCTTTTGTGTGCAATTTATATTTCAAACAATTTGCAGAAATAATCATACAGCAATTATTAAAGCCATACAATAAAAAATACGAAAAAAGGGTAAAGGCGTAATTTCAAATCTTTACTTAGTTTGAGTTTTATCCGTCACTAAATGGGATCAACTCTCTAGCTTCCCCGGCGGAGTTGCCATCTGTCGCCGCCGTCCGTTCCGACGTCTAGGGACATCTCGAATGTTTATGCGAGCGGTCGCAAAAAGATGGTTTAGACTCGCGTTTTATGTTTAAAATATGTTCATTGCTTCCGAGGTGCTCAACAACTGAACTATCCTCTAATAGAAGCAAGGTTTTCGAAAAAGGGGTTCTTTTGGAGTCGCCACCAATGTTTTGACCTTAAACATTGGAAAAGGAAAAAGATGTTGATTTTAAAAAACCGCACTTGGCCATTATAACCAGAGTTGGGTAAGGGAGTTAGTTACGTGTGGGGAAGGTGTTAGCACCCCACAACGCCCCTTTCGGGTTCCCTATGACGGATTAATTCATTTGAGTAAAGATTACAAAAAATTACGCTATTACCCTATTTTATTCATACAATATTTAAATATGACTATCTACATGATTTTATTTACATTTCATATATAAAGCGGTAAATAAAGTAGTAAAAAAGAAGAGAATTGGAAAGAACCTCCATAGCAAGCTTTGTATTGCAACTCTTTTACAATAAGGATGCGTTTCGGCAGTCCCTCGCTCTACAATGACTCTCCTCACGAATAAACTCGACTCGACTAAAATTTTACAGAAGAATCGAATGCCGGAATATAATTCCTTAACTGATTGTTACCTATTTAAGGCAATCAGAAAGATCATTCGAAGGAGGGAGAGAAGTAGACAAGTGCTCTGAGTTGTCTGGAGTGTGGAAAATGAGCAAATGAGCCTCCTATTTATAGTTTTCGCAGCCTGGCACCTTGGGACGGCCATCTGGGACTCAGAAAACAGGGATGAGCATCTCAGGAAGTTGGGACGGCCGTCTGGAAGTTGGGACGGCCGTCCCACTTGAATTTTGACCTTGGGACGGCCGTCCCAAATTTGGGACGCGCGTCTCACTTCTCCTAGGTTGTTTGGGACGGTCGTCCCACATTTGGGACGGCTGTCTCAACTTGTTCTGGCCTGTTTTTGTGTTCTAGGACCCCCGGGAAGCTTTCCTTGCTATTTTCGGATGTTGTTTGATACCGATGGATGTCCGTTGAAGCTTCATCTTCATATAGGAAGTCTTCTTAGCCCTTGTTGAGATGTCGGACGAACTTTATCTTCGTTTGTAGGAGGTCTCCTTAGCCTTTATCGAGAAGCCGTATGAACTCCGTGTTGTTGTAGGAGGTCTCCTTGGTTTTTATTAAGAAGCTGGGTGAACTTCATCTTCGTGTGAAGTTTCCCTAGCTTTTATTGAGAGGTCGGGCAAAATTAGGGGTCTACACTTGTATGTTTCAACACATCTCAATATTGATGGAAAAACCATTCAACAAAGCACCAACAAGGAAAAAAAAACCACCTACAAACATTGAGGTCTTGCGTCCCATCATTCTTGTGGTGGTGGAAGCCCAAAAAGAAGCTATTAATGCAACAAGATATAATGAAGAGGTGAACAAAGTAAGGAGCTCATTCTCAAATTTGCAATATTGGCTTTTGTGGTTAGATTCGTCTTTCATTTGTTTATAAACACTAGGAAAGAATTTTATTAGGAAAGGTTCCATGGAAGTCACTCCTCCCATGATCCCAAGATCATAACCAAAGAGTAAACCACCCATGGCTGCTACAAAACACGTAACCAACACGAATGTTGTGATCTTACCCTCATATTGTCTTCCGTTTTCTAGAGTTACTAAAGCTCCACCCGCCATCTATCCAAATATTATACTTTAAGTGAATATGTTTGCTTGTCTTAGCAATATTCCCTTCCTTTTTTACATATTAGAGGGGAAGTAGTAGCTTGTTTTTATAATCTTAAACATGTTAATGATAGCATCTAACGGGTAAGAATGCGCGTATAATAACGAAATAGCTTCTCCGACAATATTATATCTTTTTGAGTCATTTTATTATCTATCATCCTATCAATATCCTAACTTATGCACTTTGTTTCTTTCTGTCATAACTAATGTCTTGTTTTAAGAATTTGACATAAGAACTAACTATTTGATAACTACACATCGCTTTGATAATAATTAATTTTAGAAGGATATTTTATTTTGACCATTAGTCAATGATATAATCTATTTCTAATTCAAATAATTTTCATTAACAATTGAAATTATACGATTATATATTACATTGATAAATATATTATAAAACAATAAGAGTATATTCTTAAAATATTCTTTGGGCCAAATAAATGTTGCCACTTTTTTTGTTCCTTTTTCTTTATTTTTTTCATTTTCTACTAGCATTTAAAAAAATAAAATTAGTTGTGTTCCATGTTATTAATACATGGTTAATTGATGACATGGCTAAAAGAGTTCCACATCATCATTTCGTTGTAGGATTAATGTTCTCATTGTGTCATCAATGTAACTAACATGTCATCATTTTTACGTATTTTAAATAAAATATCCTTTTCTTTGGAAGTAGGTGAAATGTTAGAGATTGTATTCAATATGTGTTCGTTCTCTTTATCCTTAGCAACCATCATCATCATCACCATCGATTGGTGTTACAGGACAATGTTGTTATTCAAGTTTAGTGCTGAAAGTTATCGTTGGTTGTGATTAAGTGAGTCCGTTGGCCATTGACTTATCGTAGTTGTTGTTCTATTTTCTAAAAGCATAGAGTATTTCAAGAGGATTCGTTAATAAATCTTTTGGTTCCACTATAGTTGGTGATGCCTTTCTCTAGAATACTCTATTACTTTAATATATCTTAATTGTGTCTTTGTGTCTGTGATCGAATGTACTGTAGTATTGTCGTCCCCCCTCCCCACTCCCCTTCGAGTGAATGAGTCTGAATGAAAGTTAATAAAGTACAAATGTTGCATCATTCCTAAGCCTCTTTATAGATTGGATATAGGAAGGATAAAATTGGAAATTGGTGGCCAATATGTGGAGGAGAAGGTTATTTTGAAGATACCCATTGTCTATTAGGAGAAAAATGTGTTCATGATTTAAGAAGACACTGCTCATACAATTATCATTAGACTTGGTTTTCTAATACAGTCACAAGGATTAGTTTCCTCAAGCAGAACCCGAAGACTCTACGTACAACTATTACAACAAAGCTAAATATGAAGAAGGATGATGACCAAAAGATTTGTACAATGAAGGGATATATTTTGTAGAACTTGGTTGTGAGATCTATAAAGTATAATAACACCAACCACAGTGATGATAGTGTGTAGCAATTACTACCACAAAGTTGAACAATATAGTGAAGATCACCTCTGGCAAGGCTTTAACAAAATGGTTGGTGTGACAAGATTTCCAAGAAAAAACAAATCTTTGAGTTTTAGTTATTAATTTTTTATAATTAAAGACAAAAATAATCTTAAAACAACCTACCATATAATACTTTTTTATAAACATCTTCCCTAATCCTAAAATCAAACTAAACTAATGTAAAAGGTTTAAATGTATTTTGGATCTTGTAATTTATACCAATATCAATTTTAGAACCATACAATTTTTTATTTCTTTGTAATTTTAAAATATTTCATCTTTAGTCTTTTTAAAGAATCTTCCTTAGAAATAAATCTTAACCAAAGGCGAAGACAAGAAACAAAAACTATAGCACAATTTTCTTAAGAAATAAAATATATTAAAAATTAAAATTATATTAAATTAAATTAAATTAGGAAAACATTAGGTGTAATACATAAAAATAAATTTTTTCATTGGCATTGATATAATTATTTACTTTTTAATTTTGTTTAAATTATTAAGAGATGATTAAATTGGTTTATAAAATAATTTAATTTTGCAAATGATTAAAGCTTCAATCGCCCCAAGATGAATTTTTCTGTGCTCTCTTAACGTCGTCGGTACCTTTGTGGGTCACTCTCAACATTTCTCACATCTCTTGAGCACTTTTACAAATGGAGATTCTGTAAAACTCATCAAGGGTTAACGAAGATGAAATAATATTTCTAGCCCTAACATCATATTGGGCTTTTCTATTTTCCTCAACCGTCCATCTAGAAAATGGTTTTGAAACTTCTACTCCGTTTTTATAAATTTTAGGAACAAAGGGACCGTTTAAAATTGCATTCCAAACACCTCTATCAACAGACTCTAAAAATATTTGCATTCTAACTTTCCAAAAGGGATAATTTTGACCCGCAAAAAGTGGGGGTCTATTGATAGAAGCACCTTCGGCAAACGTTTGATTTTATCCGGCCATTTTCGAAAATTGAATGGCTATCAAAGCAAGCTCTGATACTACTTGTTAGAATCGCGCAGCGGAATGTTTGCGTTTCCGGACAAAAACCAAGAGAGGGGTGAATTGGTTTCTTAAAAAAAATTAGGGTTTTAAAAATTTCTCCAAATTTCACCGATTAAAATGTTGTGTAAAGAAAATAGAGCAAGGATAGAGTATTACACAGACGATTTATACTGGTTCGGATCAAAAGACCCTACCTCCAGTTGCTAATCACTCAAACAGAGGATTAACGCTGTCACTATAAACACAGTTATACAATCAGATTACAAATAATAAGATAAGGTAACGAAAACACCTCTCTTGAGTCACACAAGAGATGAACACCTTCTTTGAGTCCCACAAAGGATGAAGAACAGCTTTCCCTAGAGACGGCACAACACACAATCCACCAAGAAAACCCACTTAGTGATTCTTATCGCTTCTAGCCCACATTAGGTTCCAAAAGCCCCTTTTTCCTCCAACAAATAGTTCTCTGGCAGTCACAGCTCTCAACTTTTGTTTTGAAAAAGGTTGTTCATTTTACAGAGAGCCTTAGAGAACCTTAAGTAGACGGATTAGGGTTTGGGAATTGGAAATTTTCGAAACCTGGTGAATTGGAAATAGGGTTTTCGAAACTTGGTCCAATTTTGAAATTCAAAACACATATCAGACTGAAACAATCGATTATCTTGAGTGTTAATCGATTATTATAGAGCCAAATTCACCTGGAACACATAACCACGCAGTTTAATCGATTAATAGGGTAATTAATCGATTAACAACCCTATTAATCGATTAACAGGGGCTTTAATCGATTATTCCAGAGAGCTGATACAGAAAATGGTTTTTCTCTCTGTAATAATCGATTATCCTGCCATTTAATCGATTAATCCAGTATGTTTTTGATAAAAATGAGTTTTTGAAGCTTTTAAAGAGTAGACTATGTGCTGGCTATCATAGACTCTAATATTACAGACTCAAAATCATCAAAAAAGAGTTATTACATAACATTACAAGTTTTCAAATCTTTAAGTCCTTTGTTCTTGAATCATCATCAAAATCTACAAGCTTCATATCCATGTATGTTCAACATTCATATCCTTGTATGTTTCAACAGTACCATGTCGAGAGGTTGGAAAAATTATGCGCGTTGATGCTACTGGAGGTTTGTTCCGATTTCGAGAGATCTTACGAAAGGATCCTCGACCTCTTGAGAATCTGCGTTGACCATGTATTCGTCAGAGTCTTGATCCACTTTTGGAGTTCCAGACTACATTGCTTTGAGTTCCCTCAGTTTGATTTGGTTCTGACCTTGGAAGAATATGAGCTTATGATCCGATGACCCAAGTCAGTCGGGGTTTACATTACCCAGAGAGCTTATATTTCAGTGAACAGGGTCGCCAACCTTATCCGATTGCCACTTCAACAGTCTGCCCTAATGGGAAAAGGGAGTACCTAAGGGTGCAATATCTCTCTGCTAGAAAACCATTTATCCTCTTTGGCTGATAAAGGAGATTGGTCTGCATTCAACATCACTCTAGCATTAATTGTGTTTGGGACCTTTTTGTTCCCTTTCCATATTGACACCGTGGATCAAGCCACGATGGATGCCTTTTTCGCCTAGGATGTACACTTGAAGAGTCTCGTGCCTGCACTTCTTGCCGACACCTTGCTGTCAATAGAATTCTATCATCACAAGCAAGGAAAAACACTCAGATGTTGTTCTACATTGTTGTATGTCTGGGGCATCACTCACTTCTATGCCTCAAGCCACATGGGAGCTTTCCCCGATCCTTTGAGGAACTTCTCAAAGATCCCTCTCCATCGTCATCAAGCCATGGAATGGAAAATCGAGTTGGAACACTGGAACATAGATCATATATCTTGGGTCTGCCCATGGTTCTGACCCGGCCAGATCCTCATTAGATGCAGAGATCACCCAAATGTACCATTGCTGGGCCTTAGCGGCTGCATAGCCTATTCCCCAAGGATAGCTATGAGGCAGCTTATGAGGACCCAAACCGTGCCAGCACGAGAAGAACTCGAGGGACTGTGTTTCTTCTGTAATTCTAGTAGCTTCAAGGATGCGCTTGTAGTCCGAAAAGCATGGGAGAGACCAGTCTATATAGGGGATGGAGAGCTTGGCAAGGCTCGAGTGGTTGTTTCTAGTGACTATGAGGAATGGAGAAAAAGTAGAAGGGTGCCACAACCACCCGCTCCACTCGCCTCACCATCAGCAAATGGAGAGTTGAAAACTCAAGTCGATGCCTTGACCCAAATGATAGAAATCATGGGAGCCCAGTTGAGGGCCCTTGAGGAGAAAGAACAAGAATCTATCCTTACCATTGACGGTCTGCAAAGGCAGTGCAAGAAGGACCAAGAAATAGAGCGTCTCAAGGACAAATGTGCTGACTTCAACGAGGAGATTATTCGAACATCCAAAGTTCCAAGAGTCGACCCAGATAATCAACTCCAAGAGATGACTACCAAATTAGCACACTTTGAGGCTGAATATGCAAAGCAGGCACAAACGACCAAGATGATGCAACAAGATCTCGTGAAGACTCGGTCTGAAGTACATCGCAGGAGGGAGACCACCCAAAGACTTAACAGATGCCTTGCTGAGCTACGCTGCAAAGAGAGAGATGGGTTAGCTTAGTACGACCAAGTTCTGCAAGAAAGAGACTGAGCCGTTGAGAGACTCGACAACTTACAAGCCTTGGTCATCCATCAAGAGGCAAAAATAAAAGAGGCTAAAAAATACAGTGAAGATATGAGTTAGGCGGTCCATCAGCAGTCCAAAGCACTTGCTCATCATGTATGGGAAGCCGAAGAAGAATTACGTAGAAATCATAACCTGCCTATGGGTTTCTTTAGGCTTTTCCGCTTTTGCCAAAATGTGCTTCGTAGCATGGTATAGGGGAATGTACACTTTTTTCTTGGTAAATAAAAGTACCTTTTGTTTATCTTTACCAATTGTCTATTACATTCATCGCATTCATTCACATATCCCTCCTTGTCTAAAATTAATAAGATAATAAAAAGGAAAGGTTAACTGATGTGTTTCCATAAATCAGAAGAATGGAGAGGAAACCACTCGTTATCAAGCTCTCCCCAACGGCTGATCCACCAGGGGAGGACAATAAGCCTCATTCGTTGGTTATCATAGTCAATAAAGAAGAGGGGGCAAGGACACCATTGTGCTTATTTATACCCTGTCTTTTCCCCTAAGAATCGAATAAAGTTGTACCTTAGAAATATGCCATAAACAAAGATGTTTCCAATATATCCGGTATTAGGGGTACGACAAGAAGCGGACGAATCTACTCCCCCAAAGAGTCACAAGAAGAGGCCTCCAAAAATAAAGGAAAAAAATAAAGGGACTGAAGAGGAGAACAATAAAGAATCCAATGAGGAGACTGACGAGTTACTCTAGTTTATAAGACAAAGTGAGTAATCCATCATAGACCAACTCAATCATACGCCTGCGAAGATAACTCTGTTATCATTAATAATGAGTTCGGAATCACACCAGAATGCACTGCTGAAGGTCTTGAACGAAGTCTACGTGTCGCATGCCATATCCCAAGATAAGTTTGAAGGGATCGTTGGTAACATCACCGCCAATGATCGTCTAACCTTCACAGATCAAGAACTCCCTCCCGAAGGGTCAAGCCACAACAAGCCCTTGCCCATCTCTGTAAAGTGCAAGGAATACCTCATCTCCAAAGTTCTTGTGGATAACAGGTCATCCTTGAATGTACTGCCCAAGTGCACTCTTGATAAACTGACGACATAAGGAACCCATATGCGTCCAAGCAACATCGTTGTTCGAGCCTTTGACGGATCAAGACGTGAAGTAGTGGGAGAGATCAACTTGACAATTCAAATCGGCCCCACTATCTTCAAAGTGGACTTCCACGTGATGGATATTACCCCAGCATATAGTTGTCTCCTCGGTAGACCTTGGATTCATGACGCTAAGGCAATACCTTCAACGCTCCACCAAAAAGTCAAATTTGTGGTAGGCAACAAGCTGGTCATAGTTCAAGTTGAAGATGACATCTTGATCAGCAAGCTGTCTGCCATACCTTATGTGGATGCAGTTGAAAAGGCCCTTGAAATGTCTTTTCAAGCGCTTGAAATAGCCAATGTTGAAAGATTTACCAATAACATGAAGGTGGTGCACATGATGTCAAAATACGGATATCGCCCAAGCCAAGGGCTTGGTACAAATTCCCAAGGAATAAGGGAGCCACCGGATTTTAAAGATAATCCTTTGAAGCACGGCCTAGGGTACGACCCTACAAAGGATCGAGCTACAAGAAGAAAGGGAAAGTCTTCCCTCCGTACACTGAATCATATTTTTCAAAGCGGAGGGATACAAGCGTCAAGAGCATTTTTAGTCATTAGGTGTTCTTCTTCCAATTTTAAGGAATGTAAACCCAATGACTTTTAGAGATTACTCCCCAGGGCAAGCCCGACTCCCAAGCATTTTTAGGGCACATATTTCCCTTTTAATCATAAAGAATACGATTCTTATTATCTGCTTCTTTTCTTACTATTCATGTCTATACCTCATTAATAACCATGTTTAAACAAATGTTTTCAAAATGCATCCAAATAAACAAGAGCGTGTTATCATAATAAAGCACTGATTGATTAGAAACACAAGTAAGATTTTACCTCGTCATAATAAAGTCGCGTTTCCCCAATGTTGTACAAAAAAAAGAAGAAGGAGAAGCTCGTAGAAGCCAAAGGCCAAAAAGAAAGGGCAAACTACCCGGTAGGAAACCCACTAAGGGGGCTACGCAAAAATTAGGGTCAACCCGCTAGGAAACCCAAACAACAATAAAGGGTAGCATAGGCAAATGATATGAATCACAAGGGGTGATTTAGGATCTTTAAGGTTAGAACCTTGTAGGAAATTTAGGAATTTTGTGATAAGGTGGAAGGAGAGAATCACTCTTCCCAAGGAAGGCAACACACAAAGGATGTGAAAGTCCTTTGATACAGCCAAATATTCTTGAATCACTCAAGAACTTAGGAGAATCACTCTCACTAAGATAAAAGAGATAAACTCTAATATTTCTAAAAATAAACTCAACTTGTTATTTCTGATAAAAATGGTTCAGCTTATAAAGAAGCTTTGCCATCAAAGTTACAAATATTCATTAAAGGAAAATAAATGCTAATAATGATTTATTAACCTAGGAATTGAAAACTACTTAATGATTGATTGTAATTGAAATTGTGGAATCCAAAAGTCAATCAGCTATGCACCTTCTTGGTCTCTCAAAGACTGATAACTAAATTTTCAATTGGGCCCTTATTACAACTTGTAATAAAACTAAACTAAAGCCCATTAATTGATTAATCCAAAACACAATTTGGTCAACCAACAATACTTGTTGAAGAGTTTCATTTGCTTTCCTTGCTCTAGCCCTTATCATAGGTCATGTTCACATCAGCAAAAGATAGGGTTACAAAATAAAGTCCGCTAGAATTCCTAAAACAAGATAAAAAAGGAATCCTAGATAAAAGTTAGGACAAAACATAATATCCTAGATTGAAAACCCGAAGGGCAGTCTGGGGAAGTCAATCAGTCATAAATAAGCGCCACAAAACAATCAGTTAAAGACGTAGCCTCCCAAATAAACGTTTGTTTAAAAATAGCCTAAACAGTTTAACCAACCACGGCTAGCCATTCTTACAACAACCATTTTTCCAAGAATAAAAATCTCTTCTAAAACACAAACCTTCGAATTAAATATCCTCTTCTTTCTTTTCTCTTGACCCTTACCATTACGATATTCTAGTGATTAACTGGGCAATGTGAAAATATAGTAATCAATAGGAGGATTGAAATTCCTAAAGAAAGGAAGAAGCACACTAATTTGACAAGTAGTTCTTTAATACAATCATTCTTCGGTCATGGCAAATCCGAAACAGTAAAAATGGTACAGCTAAGCATGACATCAAAAGAGCCTCATCATCAAAAACACATCAGTTAATCTTTCTAAAAATATTAAATGAAATAGTATTATAGGACGCTTATCATGAACATTACATGCATAGATGTTGATGAATGGGGTCCTATTTTCTTAAAAAAAACAAATTAACCTCAAAGCCCAGATGGTCGTCTCGTTATTAGAGACGACTGTCTCATGTTACCATTAGGTTGAGATGGCCATCTTGTTTGGTCAGACGGGCATCTCGTTCCAAAGAAAATGGTGAGACAGCCATCTCATTATCCAAGATGGTCGTCTCAGGTTTTCGTAGGGCGAGACGGCCATCCCAAATCCCGAACGGCCATCCCGACCTTCAAAATTTTGCCTATATATTGGCGCGTCCGGGGCACTTCCAATGCATCCCATTCCTACATTATCTCTTCATTTTATACATCTTCTCACATATTTGAGTGTGTTTGAGCTACAATGCATCAAGGAGAGTCTTTTGCGCCTAGAAAGCATGGTCGGGGACCCACCAGGGGTGCTCCGGCTCCTCAAGCCCTACCAAATCCTCAAGCTCCCAATTAGCTAATGCCCCAGCACCAAGCCAGGCTCGACAACATTCGTTAGTACGCTTGGTATCTGATGCTGCAGCTAGATTTTGGCATCCTAGCCACTTATAGTTAGGACGAAGATGTGAGGAACTACATCCAAGGCATAGGATGGGACTTCCTCCTAAGAGCTCCTCCTACCCGCCTCTTCTGAGAAGCCACCATGGAATTCCTTACTTCCATAACGTTGGTGGATATGCCAGCCTTGTATCCCGATGTTCCTCCTACAAAGGCGGTCTCATATTTCATGAATGGGGCTTATAGAACAACAATGCTCGATGAATTTAATGTCCTCATGGGCTTCAATCAACTAGCTGACATCATGACGGTAGAGTACCAAAGTGCACTCTACGAGAGATCATCCACCCTTACAATAGGCAAAATCTGGGAGGACCTCACCGGGGCCCAGCACGTGCCTGCCCAGCTAAAAGGATCAACCTTAAGTCTTGCACTCCATATCTGCCACAAACTGCTAGCAGGGACCATCCATGGACGCAAATAGAGTCAGGGTAAGATCACCCAACCTGATCTCTTTGTCATCTACTGCATGCATAGGGGATTCTGGTGCAACCCCAGATATTTCTTCCTGAGGCAGGACATGTTTGACCAAAGACAAGAAAGTTTTGGCCAGAAATTAGACGGGGTCACTTAGGGCATGGACGAAATTAATCAGAATGTGCTCAAACTGATCTAGAGCCAGGAGAAATTCCAACATCATATGTTTCGCCAGTTCCCTCCACCAGAACCCTCTTCGGCATCACGTTCGGACCCGCCAGAATAGGAGCTTTGTAATTTTTTGTTTTATGTAAAACCCCTCAATAAGAATTATGAATAAACATTTTCTTTAGCTATTTGCCTCCACTCTCTTTGGAAAAAGCCAGCGTACACAAAAGAAAATAGGAAATAAGAAGGCACACGCACCGTTCCTATAGACCCCAAATCTTGCCCGAACTCAAAATAAAGAGCAGAAGACTTCCGTTCAAAAATGGACAAGGCCTAAAAGGTCCCTAGGATTGATCAACAGACCCCATATTATATAGGAAGGCTTTTTGTACACAAAAAATAAAAAAATTTCACCCAAAGGGTCGAGACCGCCGTCTCATTTAGCAAGACCACTGTCTCGCCACTTGCCAAAGGCGAGACCGCCATCTCGCCATTTGCCAAAGGCAAGACGACGGTCTCGAAAGTCGAGAAGGCGGTCCCAAACTTGTCAGGTGAGACGGTGGTCCCAACCTGACAGGCGTGAATTTCTGTAAAAAGGGGGGTCTTCTCCTCGTTTTCTACAACTTCTCCAACTGAATACACTTTAAAATACTCTTCTAGAATCCCTCTGAAGCATTTTCAGAGTCTTAGAGTTCTTAAAAAGCATTCTAAAGTTCTTCGAGAGAAGAGTGAGCATCATTGTAGAGTGTGGGGTTTACCAAAAAGCGCCCTTTTCAAGAGCATTTTATAAAAAAGCTTGCTTTGAAGGTTCTTTCATATCCCTTACTCTATTTTATCTCTTTTATTACTTACCATCTCTATGCATTAGTTATTAAAGGCCATGTAGTCAATAATTTAAATTTTACAATGAATAAATAAGGGTAAAAGCATAGTTTTAATGTTCTTATTTCTTTACAAAAATAGTCCATCATAGGGGCGTCGTGGGGAAGCTAATACCCTCCCCACACGTAACTAACTCATTTACCTAACTCTTGTTGTAATGACCAAAGTTGGTCTTTCTTAAAAACCATCGCCTTCTTTTCCTTTACCAATGTTTTTGGTAAAAATATTGGTGGCGACTCCAAAACTCATTTATGAAAACCTCATCTTTAGGATAGTTTGGTTATCGAACATCTTAAGGGTGATGACCACACTTTAAAAAACACGAGTCATCAAAACCATCACATCGCTCCGACTGCCTCTTTTGATGGCGGCGACAGATGGCGACTCCACTGGGAAAGCTAGAGAGTTTATCCCATTTAGTGATGGACTAGTTTAATTAATAAAGACTTGAAATTACGCTTTTACCCTTTCTTGCTTTATAACATGCTTTATTGTTTGACTTTAATAACTGTTGTATGCTTACTTTATGCATTGTTTGAAATAACAATTGTACACAAACTCTTGCACACAACAGTTCCCCCTATACCCAGGGGCAAGTGGGATAACCTTAGGGGGTGGGTGGCATTGTACGATTTGTCGTAGTGAGGGCCATGAGCCATCCAGTATAGTCAGAAACCACCACTCAAGGTGATAACCTTCCTCTTTTGGCCTAAAGACTGACAAGGCCCTAGTGCCATGCATGGTCTGAAGGCTGGGAGAGTGGGGACCCTATAATGAGGGCACCTTCGGGGCCTGACCTCGGTGAGGATATTTAGAATTACCTTGAATACACACCTTTCTGCAGGATACCCCTACCTCGTGATAAAAACGTCATCTCATGGTTTGCGAATGAGTGAATTGTCTGTGCATTTGTTTGTTGTATTTTGTTGCATTGCATAACATAAATAAAATCCTAAAAAACCTTTTCACAATAAACAACCTTATCTCGGACAGTCTTCATTTATGCTATCCTGATTTTAGGTTCTCTGTAAGCTAAGTAGCCACGTTGACCTACAGAAGAGATAAGGGGTCATAAAAACAAATAAAAACCTTTTTGCAATGAACAACCTTATCTTAGACAGTCTTCATTTAAGTTAGTCTGGTTTCAGGTTCTTTGTAAGCTAAGTAGCCACGTTGACCAACAGAAGAGATAAAAGGTCAAAAAATAATAACAATAAAAAAACAATAATCACAAAAACATAATACAACAATTTTGATAAAATCAAAACATTCATTTCAAAATAAAAATAAAATGATAAAACGATTTTGACAAAACATTCATCCCAAAATAAAAGAGATAATAATATAATTTTTGACAAAGTCGTATCATTCATACCACATCATTTCATAAAGTGGTAAAACCAAGAGAGAAAATAAATGCATAAAGAAAGGTATGCATAAGCATCATGTTAATAAAAATCTCTCATGCATAAATACATTCATGCTAGGAAATACTAGATATCCATAAGACAAAGGAAAAAGAGACCCAAGTGCGTTTGTGACCTTCGCGACAAGGAAAGGACAAGTGTACTAAGGTGTAATGGTGACCTCCATTATACTTGTTAAATCTGTGATGGAGAAGAAACCATTACACCGAGGTGGGTATGATACCCCACAAAGCATAAGCTTTAAGGAGGATACCTAAGCCATTGTCTTAAGGCATATCCATCCCATAAATCATTCATTCTAATCAATAAAATTCTTTTTGTATTCTACAAAGCGGCTGGTATTCTTCATGCCCTCATCCACATACAAAAAAATACAAAATCCCAAACACTATCATACATCATGTTAGAAAATAAAGCATGATATTGTTTAGGAAAAAACAAACACCTGAATGCATGCATCCACCAAACTTCATCATAACATGCATCTAGTAATAGGTAGCTAAAGAAAGTGGACATTCCTCAATACCGTGTAAAGAGGATAGAACATTTACATGCCATGCACGGGAAGTAAAAAAAAAATACCTAGAAATTTTAACCCGCCTATGGTTTCCTTTAGGTTTTTTGCTTTTAAAAATGTGCTTCAAAGCATTGCATTGAGGAATGTACACCTTCTGGATGAAATAAATAAAATTGTCTTTTTCATCATCTCTTCAACTATTCATAAATTGCATTCATTCATCCTCACTTTAATAATAATAAGATAATAAAAAGAAAGGATTAATTGATGTGCTTCCCATGAATCGGAATAAGATGAAGAGCAAACCTTTGATCATCAAGTTCTCTCCAACGGTTGATCCGCCTACGGAGGATAATAAGCCTCAATCGTTGGGTATCCAAATTAATAAGGAAGAGGGGGCAAGGATGACGTTACATTTGTTCACACCTCGAATAAGATAAAGTTGTACCATGGAGATATGCAAAAACATTGCTCATCAATGAGGATATCTCGAACATAGCCGGAATTGGGGGGCAGGATTAGAAGTGGAAGAATCTATTCCCCCAAGGAGCTATAAGATGATGCTCCTAAGAATAAAGGAAAAAAAAATAAAAAGACCTAAGAAAAACATAATCCAAAGAGGAAATTGAGTAGACTTTGGATTCACGACTGTAGACCCCTAATTTTGCTCGGCCTCTCAATAAAGACCAGAAGACTTTCTATCTGAAGATAAAGCTTCAGTGGATGTCTATTGTCATCAATCGGCTTTCGTCTGAAGAAAGGAAAGCTTCCCAGGAGTCCCAGAACACAAAATTTGGCTAAAACACTCGAGACAGCCGTCCCAGAAGTCGGGACAGTCGTCCCAGTCAGTCCAGACGGTCGTCCCACATGTCAGACGGCCAACTCACCCAATTTTGACACTTGGGATGGTCGTCCCAGATCCCAGACGGCGGTCCCTGTCTTTTGCACCCCAGACGGTCGTCCTGAGCTGCCAGGCTGAAAAAACTATAAATAAGAGCTCATTTGAGCGTTTTAAGACACACCTCACTCTTCTCTTCTCTCCGCCTTTCGAATGAACTCTCCGATTGCCTATAAGGTAACAATCGGTTAAGGAAGTTTCTTCCGGCATTCGATTCTTCTTAGAATTTTAGTAGAGTCGGTCCTGTATTCGGCGAGGAGAGTCCTTGTAGTGCGGGGGATTGCCAAAACGCATCCTCACAATTGAAAAGTTATAATAAAAAGCTTGTTACGGAGGTTCTTTTCAATTCTCTTCTCTTTTATTGCTTTATTTATTGTTTTATGTATGCAATAGGAAATAAAATCATGTAAATAGCCATTTTTAAACATTGTATAATAAAATAGGGTAATAGCGTAGTTTCTCTTAATCTTTACTTTATGAATTAATCCGTCATAGGGAACCCAAAAGGGGCGTCGTGGGGGTGCTAACACCTTCCCCACGCGTAACTAACTCCCTTACCTAACTCTGGTTAAAATGGCCAAGTTTGGTTTTTCTTAAAATCAACGCCTTTTTATCCTTTTCCAATGTTTATGGTCAAAACATTGGTGGCGACTCCATAAGAACCCTTTTGCGAAAACCTTACTTTTATTAGAGGATAGTTCAGTTGTTGAGCACCTCGGAAGCAATGAACACATTTTAAAATAAAACGCGAGTCTAAACCATCTTTTCGCGATTGCTCGCATAAACATTCGAGATGTCCATAGACGTCGGAACGGACAGCGGCGACAGATGGCGACTCCACTGGGGATGAAGGGAGTTGATCCCATTTAGTGACAGATAAATTCAAACTAAGTAGAGATTTGAAATTACGTCTTTACCCTCCATTGTATGTTTTATTGTATGGCTTTAATAACTGTTGTATGATTATTTTCTGCAAATTGTCTAAAATATAAACTGTACACAAAAACCCTTGCACACTACAGTCCCTCTATACCTGGGGGCAAGAGTGAATACCTATAGGGAGTGGGTGGCAGATACGACCGGCTTGTTGGCACACGGGGCTACAACCATTGTCGGAAAACCACCAACTCAAGGTGATAACTCTCTTCTTTTGGTCCAAGGATGTCGACACGGAGTTCCGTGCATGATCCAAAGACTGGGAGATTGAGAGGTCCCTATAATGGGGGCACCTTGGGGATCTTTAGCCTTGGTGAGAACAGTTTAGAAGCGCCTAAACCAAGCACGTTTCTGTAAGAAAACCCTACCTCGAAAATAACGTAGATCTACTCGTGAATAAATGAATCGTGTGTGCATTTGTTTGCTGCATTTGTATTGATGCATTAGCACAGGGTAATCATACAACAAACAAAAAATAGTAAAAATTCTAAAGACCATAAAAGTGATAAGAGTAAACCAACTTTATCTCGGACAGTCTTCATTTAAGATAGCCTGGTTCCAGGTTCTTTGTAAGCTAAGTAGCCACGTTGACCAACAAAAGTGATAAAGGGTTATAAAAAAATATAAAAAACAATTTAAAGCAATAAAAATACCTCTTACAATAAAAAGATTTTTTGACAAAGTCGTATCATTCATACCACATCATTTCATAAGAAAAAACCAAGAGAGAAAATAAATGCAGCATGCATACACATCATTTTAATAAACCTCCAAAATATGGGTCTTAGAAGCGTTTTTTGGGAAAATTACTGGGCCAAATCCCCTTTGGGGATTTATAACTTGGTTCTTCACCTTTTTCTCTTCGTTTTGATATGTTGTACGTCCAAATCGGACATTCTAGTCAAAAGTTATCCCACTTTCAATATTTTCCATCATAAAAAGTATTTTTGTAGTGCATGCATAAACACATTCATTCTAGGATGCATTAGATATCCTTATATAATAGCGAAAGAGACCCAAGTGCATTTATAACCTTCCTAGAAGAGATAAGTGCACTAAGGTATAATGGTAACCTTTTGAAAAAAAAGGGAACCATCACACCAAGGTGGTACTCCCTAAAGCATAAGCTTTTAAGAAAACACCAAAGCTATGGTCTAAGGCATATCTATCCCACACTGATCATTCATAAAAAAAAAACAATAATAAAAATCTTTAAATCATTTAGAAAGTGGTTGGTCTTCTACCTGTTCTCACTCGCGCTCAAAAAAGCCAAGAAGATGGAGCAATTAGATGAGCAGAACCGTATGCTCACCGCTGAGCTTAATGCCATAAAGGAACAAATAGTGCAGTTGACGGAGCTAATGTATTAGCAATGCTTCCACAATACGGTCTCTGAGCAACGAATTTTTGTCTTAGAAGAGAAATTAAGGGCATTAGAAGGATACAACTTTGATGTAAAGAAGGTAATCGATGTACGCCTTGTCGAAAATACTCGATTCCCTCCCAAGAAATCCCACGCATCATTCAAGAAGTCCTTTGGCAAGAAGAAAGAGGGGAGCGTAAATTCCATCAACCTCACTACTCCTTCTCCCTCTTCGCCACCAGTTGGGCAGTCATGCTGACAAGAGAAGAAATTCACCCCCATTCCAACCTCTTACGGGAGTCTGCTGCCAAAGCTGTTAGAGGCCAAGCTCCTAACACGTATCCCTCTGAAGAAGAAAGATCCACCTTACCCCAGTTGGTACAAGCTCAACGAAAAATGTGATTACCACTCAGGCGCTCCTGGGCATTCCGTGGAAGATTGCATCAACTTAAAATATAGGGTTCAAGAATTGTTGAATGTCGGGTGGATTACTTTCGATGCTCCCGACCCTTAGGTGGATGACACGCCTCTGTCTCAATCGGAATGACGGGGAAGACCAGCTGATTAGGGCTCCTCATTAAAAAAATATAAATAAATAAAAAGTATAAATAAATAAAAAATAATAAAAAAAAAAGCTTCCGATGCATCTCTCGCGGTCTCTGCCTATGGCCGCGAGATCTTTTGATTAAAGGGGCTCTGTATATATTTCTCTTTTCATCAATATAATGAGGCATTTTTCATAATATTCATATTCTTCTCATTCTTTTCTCTCTCACTCCAAAATAATTAAATAAAATCTAAACCCAAATAAGGACCATATAAACAGTCATGTTTGAGATTGAAAACTCTCTGCAGGATCTGAAAGCTGAAGGCGAATGGATTGAGTCAGACAGTGAGGAGGGGACCATTTCCCCGGACATGCAAAGACTGTTGAAAAATAAGCTCAATTAATACATCCCCATCAGGAAAAAAATTAGGCCATCGATTTGGGACAAAGAGATAATAAGAAAGAAGTAAATATCAGTACCCAAAATTATAATGACAGGGAATGGGCAATAACACCTTTGCATTTTTATTCATGCTTCCTCCTTTCCCTTATTCATCGGATAAAACTATACCGTGGAGATACATAGAAGAATCGTACATTAATAAAGATATCTCCAATATAGTCGGCATTGGGGACACGACGAGAAGCAAAAGAATTTATTCACCCAAGGAGCTACAAGATAATGCTCCTAAAAACAAAGAAAAAATAAAGAAACCGAAGAGGAAAATGAAAAAGAATCCAAGGGAAAGATTAAGTAGACCTTGGATTCACGGTGCTAGGGCAGTTTCTTCAAACGCTCCACCGAAAAATCAAATTCGTGGTAGGCGAAAAGTTGATCATGGTTCAAGCTAAAGACTACATTCGAATCAGCGAGCCATCCACCATACCTTAAATGGATGCGGCTGAAGAGGACATTTGAAAATATGGAAAGACTTCCTAGTAATATGAAAGTGGCCCATATAATGAAGAGATATGGATACAGCCCAGGACAAGGGCTTAGAAAGGATGCTCAAGGAATAAGAGAGCCACCAGATTTTAAGGATAATCCTTTAAAGTACGACCCTACAAAAGATCAAGTCGTACAAAGAAAAGAGAAGTCTCCCCTCCATACCTTAAAGACGATCTTCCGAAAAAGAGGGATATTAGCATCAAGGGTAGCGTTAGTCATTAGATGTCCTTCTTCCGATTTTAAGGGATGTAAACCCAATGACTATTAGAGATCACTCCTCGGGGTGTGCCCGACCCCCGAGCATCTTTAGGGCACGCATTTCCCTTTGAATTACAAAAGAATGCTATTCTTATTATCTGCTTCTTTTCTCGCTAATCATATCTATACCCCCATAAATAACCATGTTTAGACAAACATTTTGTTCCAAAATACGTCAAAATAATCAAAACACCAAAGTTAACATGATTGATTAGCTAGAGACACGAATAAGAAAATCGTGTTTCGACAATGTTTTGAGAAAAGAAATTATTATTAAAAGAAGCCCGTCAAGGTCAAAGGCCAAGACAAAAAGATAAAAGGGTAAAATCCTAGGCTGAAAACCCAAAAGGGAAGACTAGGAAAGTTAATTAGTCACAAATAGGCGCCACAAAGCAGTAAATAAAGACGCCACATCATAAGAACAAAATGTTTGTCTAAACTTGCCTAAACACTGACCAACCTTGGCTAGCCATTCTTACAGAAACTATTATTTCATAAAAAATCTCACTAAAACAAAAGCCTTTGCAATAAATCCCTTTCTTTCTATTCTCTTGACCATTCACAATAAAACATTCAAGTAATTGACTGGGAAATGTGGAAATATAGTGATCAATAGGAGGATTGAAATCCCTAAGGAAAGGAAGAGGGACATTGATATGACAGTTGCTCTACATTAAAAATGATTACTCTTCGGTTATAGCAAACATCCGAGATAGGAAATCACTACAACTAATCATGTTGACGAAAACACATGATGATGAAAGTGAAATTAACAGAAACTGAAGGGGTTCAAAGTCAATATGACCAGCTAAACCTTATTGAAGAAAAATGGCTAAATATTATATGTCACGAACAAGCCTATTAAAGGAAAATAAAAAAGGCTTACAAAAAAGTCAACCCTCATATTTACCATAAGAGGGATTTAATGGTAAATAATAATGTGTTGCCGGCCTAGAAGAATAAAATTGGAAAATGGGCAGCAAATTGTGAAGGACCCTTTGTGGTCAAATGAGCTTTCTCGGGAGGGGCTCTTATCCTCACCAATATGGATGAAAAATAACTTTGACACCCAATCAACTCCGATACGGTGAAGAAGTATTATGTCTGAAGACATTGCTCAAGACCCGTCAGGAATGAAAACCCACAAAGGGCATCCCTGGGCAAAAAATAGGTTCTACATTCCTTGCTAGGATACGTCCTAGGCAAAAAGTAGAGGTAAAAAAAAATAATAATAATAATAAAGAGCAATGGTTACCTCAGTCGAAAATCGAAAGGCGACTAAGGTAACATTCTTCCAGAAGCAAGAAGTCTGCATAGTCTTCACTCTGAGCTCAGGCATCTCAACTGAAGCAATTAGGGGAACCAGGGGGCAGATATCGTGGACATGAGTGTTTAAGCCTATATAGTATAGTCAACCCTAACCAGCCATTCTTCTAAATATCCTTGAAATCCTTCTATAAAAGATATAAACTTTTTCTCATTTATCAATAAAATTCCCTTTCATTTCCTTTCTCTTGACCAAATATTATGGAAATGCCTCTTTATTGATAAATCATAAATATGCGTAAAGACATTTAATTAAAGATCAAACATGCATCTAAAAGAGGGCCGCCTCCCAAAAGAGGGGCGGTCGGAGCGACGCGATGGTTTTTTCGACCCTCTTGATTTTTCGCGTTTTTATGGGTGGTTACAACGTCCTTAGGTTGTCTGATAACTGGGCTAACCTAGAGACGAGGTTTTCGAAAAGTGTTCTTGGGTTGTCCGATAACCGGGCTAACCCAAGAACGGGTTTTGAAGGGTTCGTGGAGTCGCCACCAATGTTTTTACCAGAAACATCGGAAAAGGTGTTTAAAAAGGCGTTGGTTTTCGAAAACCAACTTTGGTCATTAGAACCAGAGTTGGGTAAGGGAGTTAGTTACGTGTAAAGGAAGTATTAGTTCCTTTACGACGCCCCTTTCGGGTTCCCTATGACAGGCTAGCTACTTTGAATAAATAATTAAACTGGAAAATTGCGCTTTTACCCTTTTATTACGCGGTATTTAAAGATTATGACTACATGGCCCTGGCGTCTATTGCATAATTTTAAATGAAAGCGGTAAATTAGAAAGAGAGAGAGTGCACCTCCAAAGCAAGCTTTTTGTATTTTTTCTTTAAAGAGTGGGTGTTTTTTGGCAACCCTTCACTCTATAACTCTCAGAAACTCCGGAAATGCCTCGGAGGGATTCTAAAGAAGATTTAGAACACTCAATTTATGCCTAGAGACACTCAGAAACTCCGGAAATGCTTTGGAGGGGTTCTAGAGAGAGAAAATCTAGAGAGAAGGGAGAGCTACTGTGCTTGGTGTGTGGAAATGAGGGGGGAAGAGCCCCTATTTATAGGTTTTCGCGCCTGACAGTGGCGAGACCGCCGGTCTCGTCTGACAGGGTCGAGACCACCGTCTGGACAATCCAGACCGCCGTCTCGACCATGGCAGGGGGTCGAGACCGCCGTCTGGAAAACCCAGACCGCCGTCTCGACCTTTGCAGTGGCGAGACCGCCGTCTGGACAAGCGAGACAGCGGTCTCGTCCCTAGCGTGAGGTGAGACGGCGGTCTGGACCTTCCAGACGGCGGTCTCGTCGCTTCAGGGCGAGAAACTTTATTTTTCGGGCCAAAAAACCCTCCTATCTTAGTACGGGGGCCTAATAGTCTCTCCTAGTGGCTTGTTAGGCTTCGGCCGTCTTCAAATAGGAAGCTTTCTGACTTTATTCTGAGGCCGGGCAAGATTAGGGGTCTATAGCTGCCCCCCCTTTACCTGACTAGTTGACTGTTGGCTTTGTTGCGCCAGACAGGTAGACAGGAAGGTAAAGGAGTTTACCCTCTCGCCCGGCTACCCTTCGGACGTCCCGTCTTGTGGCGGATAATCCTCTAGGGAGATGTTG
This sequence comes from Sphenostylis stenocarpa, assembly GCA_963425845.1. Taxonomy (NCBI): domain Eukaryota; kingdom Viridiplantae; phylum Streptophyta; class Magnoliopsida; order Fabales; family Fabaceae; genus Sphenostylis; species Sphenostylis stenocarpa. The sequence goes on from OY731401.1 coordinate 41,245,231, forward strand.
TATTGTGTACCTCCGGGATACTACTTCTGACGTAGCCAATCCTTTTGGTTGACACGTGGTAGAACCTCCGGATACTACTTCTGACGTAGTCGATCCTTCGGTTGATGGGTATAAACTCCCCATCAGGCTGGTAGTTGCAGTCCGTTGTGTGGGACTGGATGGGTATGAACCCCCCATCAGGCTGGTACGGTCCGTTGTGTGGGACCGGATGGGTATGAGCCCCCCCATCAGGGTGGTACGATCCGTTGAGTGGGACCGGATGGGTATGAGCCCCCCATCAGGGTGGTAGTGGCGGCTTACTGTTCAGGTGGCCCATGCGCCGTTTAGGCACTCCTCGTGTGTTGGTTGATAGGTACAAACCCCCTATCAGGCTGGTACAGTCCACTGCGTAGGACTGGTGGTGGTGGCGGCTTACTGCTCGGGTAGCTCATGCGTCGGCTCCTGGGGAGTGATCTCTTGTGTTGGTAGATGTTCTTGTACTTCTTGGATGGTCGTCCGGGCTGCGCCGGGGATTTTGTTGGTTGTCCATCCAGCTTTGTTGGTTGCTGGGGATTCTTTGTTTTTGCTCTTTTGGTGGTAGTCATCCGACTCTTGCTGGTTGGTCGGGTTATCCTTCTTTGTGTTCGACTCTTGGTAGTCGATTTTTTTTTATTGGTTGAGGTGATGGCTTAATCCTGTCTTTTTCTCGCGGTTTTAACTCTTTTTTCTCGCGATTTTGGATTTTGGCTTTTTCTTGAGCGTATGTCTTTTCTCTTTTAAGCTTTTTTTGTTACGCTGACTTTTTGTAAAAGAAGGCAAAGAATGCATGGAATAAAATTTTATTCGTAGGAAATTTTTATTACAACAGCTTTTTATTTTGGGCAAAATACAATCCCTAAGGGCTATCATCAGGGGAATCGGAGTAAGGAAACCCCTTGTACATATGATAGCGGAAATCTATCTGCTCTTGGATTTCATCACGGAAATCCTCTTGGAATGTCGTCCATTCCTGCCGCATCCTCTGCTGCTCCTGGTGGATCTCGTCTTGGCGAGCTTGAAAGGCCTGCTGGCGAGCATCCTGGGCCTGCTGCCACTGGGTTTGCTGCTCCCGCCATACTGCAATTTGGCTGAACTGCTGGCTCAGATCATTCATATGTTGGTGCATGCCAGCAAAGTCATCCGTGTACAGTGGTGGTTGCTGCTGCTGCTATTGCTGCTAGGAGCCGGGAGACGTGGGCATATCCTGCATCGCCACTAGCCCCTGGATGTCCAGCTCGAAGTCCAGGGAGGGGTGCAGGGCGAAATGGTTTCCCCGGCGTATCAGCATCCCCATGCTGACCAGCATTGGCCCATTGATGGGCTCGGGTCGGAGGTTGCGGGCCAGCTCTTCCCGGCCCGGGCACCCCATTCTCTCTGCCAGGGGGGTGATGAGGGGAGCTACGAGGATGGCCCCCGTGGATCTTCTCCCGAAATCTTTAAGGGCTCTCAGGAGGAAATATCCAGGGTTGCAGCGCCTCCTCTGGTGCATGCAGTAGAGGACGAAGAGATCAAGGAGGGATATCTTACCTTGGCTCTCCTTCCTCCCATGGATTGTGCCTGCCAGCAGCTTGTGGCAAATGCGGAGTGCCGGTTGCAGTGCGGAGCCTCTCATTAAAGTGGGCAGCGTGGTTGCTCCTGTGAGGTCACGCCACATGTCTGCGGAGGTGAGGTTGGCGGGCCGAGAGCAGATGGCCTCTCGGTATTCCCGGGTCAGGGCTTCCTCGGGCCGGATGAATCCAATGGACACATTGAATTCTTCCAGTGTGGTGGTGTGGTATTGCCCACCCATGAAGTAGTTGACCATCTTAGTGGGCTGCATGCCCGAGGCCATGGAGGGGATCTCGATGAGGGAGACAGAGGCCAAGAATTCTTGTACCGCTTGGGGGTACACATATGTGGGTGGGGGTTGTAGCAGAAAACCCCACCCAATGCTGTCGATGTGGGCCCTGACGTCCTCCTCCCATCCAAACTCGGCTAGGACGCCGAAGTCCAGTGTCAGCATAGAGTGCCACTGGTAGTTCCTAATGTTGTCCAGGCGGGCCTGGTGCTGTGGTGATAACTGGGAAGGGTCTGAGGGTGGCGGTGGTGTCGAGCTGCTAGCACCAACGGTGCTCCTTCGCTTCCTGGAGGCGCTTCTGCTGAACATCTTGGGTAAGGGAGGCTTGGAGGAGTAGAACGGGAGTTTTGGAGGCTCTGGAGGCTTAGGAGGCAAGGAGAGTTGTGAGGAAACCCATCTAGGCGCGCCCCCTTATATAGGGAATTTTTCCAGATCGAGACCGCCTTCTGGGAAGTTGAGACGGCGGTCTCGTTTGGGTTGCTGGTCGAGACGGCGGTCTCGACTTTACCTAAGTCGAGACGGCGGTCTGGAATGTCTACACGGCGGTCTCGATTTGCAGGCGAATCGAGACGGCGGTCTCGAATTTCTGGGTTTTTTTTTTTTTTGAATAGGAAATAGGACCTGGTTCAAAAACATTTTATGCATGCAAATGTTTTCATGTTTGATGTCCTATAATGCCTACTTTAATTAGTTTTTCAGAAGGATTTAACCAACGTGTCTTTGTTGTGCCGAAAGCCTTCTGATTCGCCGCGTATACTTTTGGTTGTACCATGCCGGACCTCTTGTGACCGAAGAGTAATTTCTTTCTTTCTTTTCCTATTTTCTCTTTTTTTTTCCTTCTTTTTTTCGTTTTTCTTTTGTAGAGCACTTTTGTCATGTAGTGTCCCTTTTTCCTTGCTTTAGGGATTTCAATCCTCTTGTTGACTATATGCCTCCATATTCCCAAATTAATTATTAGAATATTGTCGTGAGGGTCAAGAGAAAAGAAGTAAAGGAGGTAAAAATCAATGGTTTGTGTTTTAGAGGGTTGATTTTTATTGATAAAAGGATTTTGTAAGAATGGCTGGTTAGGGTTAAGTTTGGGTGTTTAGGCTTTTGTCTAAGCAAACATTTTTCCTTTCCCCTCTTTTTTTTTTTTTTTGTATTTGCGCTCTTTGGTTTCATCTCCATTGCTTTTAAATGGCTAGCTGATTTCCCTAGATCGCCCTTTGGGTTTTCGAACTAGGATACTGTGTGTTTTGGCCCTAACTTTTGTCTAGGTTCCTTCCTTTGTAAAATTTTGGAGAAATCCTAGTGGACTCTATTTGTAACCCTAACTTTTGCCTAGGCTACCCTTTATTGTTGTTCGGGTATCCTACCGGGGTGACCCTATTTTTTGCTTAGCCCCCTTAGTGGGTTTCCTACCGGGTAATTTGCCCTTTTCTTTGGCCTTTGGCTTCTCTGGGCTTTTTTTCTTTTTGTGGATTTTTTTTTTTTTCACAGTATTGGCGAAGCATGACTTTCTTTATGGCTTAGGTGAAGTCTTATTATTTTTTTATGTGCTTCTAATCAACTAGCTTGATGGAAATAACAATGGTAAATGTTGATTATTGGATGCGCTTCTTATTCTTCTTTCTTCTTTTTATGTTCACTTTAGACAAGGTTATTTATGTGGTCTAGTTAGAAGTAGAAGGAAGAGAAGCAGATAGAAAGAATCATTCTTTATTAATTAATAAGGGAATATGTGCCCTAAGATGCCCGGGGGTCGGGCTCGCCCCGGGGGATAGTCTCTAACAATCATGGGGTTTACATCCCTTAAACAGAGAAAAAGATTTCCTAATGACTAGAGTGGCTTTCGACGCTTGCACCCCTCCACTTCGGAAATTTTGCTTGAGTGTGCGGAGGGGAGACTTCCCTTTTCTCCTTTATGTGCGGCCCTGAGTAGGGTCATATCCTAGGCCATACTTGCAAGGATTGTCTTTGAATTCTGGGGGTTCCCTCATGCCTTGGGAATCTGCCCCCAGTCCTTGGCCAGGATGGTAACCATGCTTCAACATCATGCGGGCTACCTTTGTGTTTCTGGGAAGTCACTCTAAACTGGCAATTTTGAGCGCTTGAAAAGATGTTTCAAGGGCCTCTTCAGCCGCATCCACATAAGGTTGGGTGGACGGTCCACTGATCAGGATATCATCTTCTGCTTGGACTGTGACCAGTTTATCGTCCACTACGAACTTGACTTTCTGGTGGAGCGTCGAAGGTACTGCCTTAGCATCATGGATCCAAGGCCTGCCGAGGAGACAGTTGTATGCTGGAGTAATATCCATTACATGGAAATCGACGTTGAAGGTAGTGGGTCCCACTTGGATTGGCAAGTTGATCTCTCCCACCACTTCTCGTTTTGATCCGTCGAAGGCTCGAACGATGGTGCTGCTTGGGCGCAGACGGGTTCCTTGGATAGTCAACTTATCCAGTGTGCACTTGGGCATCACGTTCGGGGATGACCCGTTATCCACAAGAACTTTGGCGATGAGGTATTCCTTGCATTTAACCGAGATATGTAAGGGCTTGTTATGTTTTGGCCCCTCAAGGGGGAGTTCTTCCTCTGTGAAGGTGAGGTGATCGTTTGCCGTGATGTGACCGACGACCCTCTCAACCTTTTCTTGGGATATTGTGTGAGGTACATGCGCCTCGCTCAAGACCTTCAGTAGGGCGTTCCGGTGCGGTTCTGAGCTCATTATCAAAGATAGCAAGGTGATCTTTGCAGGCGTGCGATTGAGCTGGTCTATAATGGAATACTCACTCTGCCTTATAAACTGGAGTAATTCCTCTGTCTCCTCCTTGGATTCCTTATTTTCTTTTTCTTCTTCGGTCTTTTTATTTTTTCCTTTATTTTGGAGGACATTTTCCTGTGTGTCTTTGGGGGAGTAGATTCTTCCACTTCTAGTTGTGCCCCCAATGCCGGCTATGTTTGTTATTTCTTCTTTTATCGGTGAAGATTTCCCATATCTCCATGGTACAGCTTTATTTGACTCGTAGGGGAAAGGACGTGGCATAAATAGTCGCACTGGTGTCCTTGCCCCTTCTTCTTTATTTTTGAGGACCAACGGCCGAGGTTTATTTCCCTCTTGCGGCGAGTCGACCGTTGGGGTAAGCTTTATTAGAAGTGGCTTTCTCTCCATTCTTCTGAGTTGGAAGACGTGTTAGTTAATCCTTCCTTTTTATTATCTTATTTATTAAGCGTGAAGGAGGGGAAATTTAATATATGCAAATGAATGTTTATGCATGCAAGTAGACAATTGTTGAATAGGAAAAAATTTCATTAATTCATTGGAAGGTGTACATTCTCCTATTCTATACTGCGAAGCAACTTTTGGCAAAAGCGGAAAACTTTGAAGAAACCCACAGGTGGTTTTTGATTCCTCTGTAGTTCCCTCTCAGCTTCCCGGACATGGTGAGCGAGCTCCTCGCTTTGCTTGCGGACCGCCTGGCTCATATCTTCACTGTACTGTTGAGCCTCTTTGATCTTCGCCTCTTGATGAACGACCAAGGCTTGTAGTTCATCGAGTTTCTCAACGGCTCGGTCTTTCTCTTGGAGTACTTGGCCATACTGAGCTAGCCCATCTTTCTCCTTAAGGCGTAGCTCAGAGAGACTTTTGGTGAGTCTCCTGTTGGCCTCTCGCTCTTGGCGGATGTCTAACCGAGCCTTAAGGAGCCATTCTGACAACTCCTTGATCGTTTGTGCCTGCTTAGCTGATTCGGCCTCAAGGTGTGCCGTCTTGGCAGTTATTTCTCGTAGTTGGCTATCCGAGCTGGTTTTAGCAATTTTGGATGCTCGGATAGCTTGTTCACTAGCGTCAGCACATTGGTCCTTGAGGCGCTCTATTTCATGATCCTTTTTCTTGCCTTGCCTTTGTAGACCGTCAATCGTGAGGATAGATGCTTGCTCTTTTTCCTCAAGGGCCCGTATCTGGGATCCCATGATTTCTACCCTCTGGGTCAAGGCATTGACTTGTGCCTGCAGCTCTTCATTGTTGGTGATTGGCATGGGTGTGGTGGATGGCTGAGTCATCCCTCTTTTTCTTCTCCATGCCTCGTAGTCACTGGTGACAGTTACCCGAGTCTTTCCTAGCTCTCTGTCTCCCATGTAGACTGGCCTCTCCCATGCTTTTCTCACGGTTGATGAGTTGATGTTCGTGCACGGGTCTCCAAAGAAGCACAGTCCTCCGAGCTCCCTTCGGGAAATAGTAGTTTGGGTCCTCATGAGCTGCCTCATAGCTACCTTAGGTGAGTAAGCTATGCAGCCCCTGAGTCCTATCAAGGGTATGTTCGGATAGTCCCCGCATCTGATGAGAACGGGGCTGGGTCGGAACCAAGGGCAGACCCAAGATATACTGTTGGCGTCCTTTCGTTCTAACTCATCCCTCCATTCTATAGTCAGGCGTCGTTGGAGGGGGATTTTGGAGAAGCTTCTCAAGGGATCGGGGAATATCCCCATGTGACTGGAGGCGTAAAGATGCGTGATGCTCCACACGTATAGTAATGAAGAGCAGCAACGGAGTGTTCTCCCTTGCTTCTGGTGGCAAAAATCCACCGAGAGCAAGGTGTCGGCAAGAATAGCAGGTAAGGGACTCTTTGAGTTCACGTCCCAAGCGAAGAAGGCGTCCATGACGGCTTGATCTATTGTGTCGAGGTGGAAGGGGAACAGGATCGTTCTGAAGATTATTAGTGTCAGGGTTTTTTTGAAGGCAACCCACTCCGCCCTCTCAGCCAAGTGGGACAGGTGGTCTTCTAACATAGATACTTTCCATCCCTGGGTGTTTCCTCTTCCTATCAGGGTACTCTGTTGGAACGGAAGATGGATAAGGGCAGCGACTGGTGCTGCAGGAGTATACGCCTCGTGGCGGATATGGACCCCGGCTGATTTAGGCCATTTCAACATAGCTTCATACTCCTCTAAGGTAGGCACCATGTCGAACTACGGAAATTCAAAGCACCGCAGACTGGAGTTCCAAAAGTGAATCAGTACCCTGAGGAAGACCTGATCGACACTTATCTTTAGGAGGTCCAAAATTCGTCCATAGGACTTTTCAAAATCAGTGCGGACCTCTGGTGGCATTGTTGCACTAAGCCGTTCCAGCTTCCCAGTATGGTTTCGGAGAATATCCACCTTCCCCACTTGTCTACTTGTCCCCTCCATTTTCTAAAATCAAAATGTATGATTTGATGAAGATGATGTTTATTGCATGAATGTGAGTGTTTATTCTTTTATTTATCATGTTTTTTCTACATGATGTATGGTATATATATTTTTTTGAAAGAATAAACTATCTATATGAATGCTTTATGAGTGTGATTTTTGGACCATGTCTTATTTATGAACGTTGGAAAAATGGATTTTTTATTTTTATTTGTTTATTTTATAGCCTTTTATCTCTTCTGTCGGAACTGCGTGGCTACTTAGCTTACAAAGAACCTGAAACCAGGCTAGTTAAAAGGCAGACTGTCCGAGATAAAATATGGCTTTATACGAAAGAATATTTAGCGTCCCTTATCTCTTCTGTCGGAACTGCGTGGCTACTTAGCTTACAAAGAACTCGAAACCAGGCTAGCTAAAAGGCGGATCGTCCGAGATAAGGGTGTTTATTTGTGAAATATTTTTGTGATTTTTGTTCTGTTGTTTGTTTATGCTATGCAACATACAAATGCAACAATCATATGCACACACAATTTGATCATCCCCGAACAGGCGAGATTTCGTTTTTATCACGAGGTAGGGTTTTCCTGCAGAAAAGTGCATTGGTCAGGGTAGGTTCTAACTGTTCTCACCAGGTTAAGGCCCCCAAGGTGCCCCCATTATAGGGTCCCCACTCTCCAGCCGTCCAACCATGCTCAGCACTAAGGCCAGAGTCGGTCTTGTTGCCAAAAGAGGAAGGTTATCACCTTGAGTGGTGGTTTCCGATCACACTGGTGGGCACAAGGCCCTAACTGCAGCGAACCGTACCTGCCACCCACTCCCTATGGTTATCTCACTTGCCCCCGGGTATAGAGGGAACTGTAGTGTGCAAGGGTTTGTGTGCAATTTATATTTCAATCAATTGCGTAAGTATAAACAAGAAACAATTATTTGAAAGCCAAACAATAAAGCATGTTATAATACAAGGCAGGGTAAAAGCGCTTATTTTCTTGGTTTAATTATTCTTAAGTCAACCCATCACTAAATGGGATCAACTCTCTAGGCTTCCCCAGTGGAGTCACCATCAGTCGCCGCCTCCCAAAAGAGGGGCGGTCGGAGCAACGCGATGGTTTTTTCGACCCTCTTGATTTTTCGCGTTTTTATGGGTGGTTACAACGTCCTTAGGTTGTTTGATAACCGGGCTAACCTAGAGACGAGGTTTTTGAAAAGTGTTCTTAGGTTGTCCGATAACCGGGCTAACCCAAGAACGGGTTTTGAAGGGTTCGTGGAGTCGCCACCAATGTTTTTACCGGAAACATCGGAAAAGGTGTTTAAAAAGGCGTTGGTTTTCGAAAACCAACTTTGGTCATTAGAACCAGAGTTGGGTAAGGGAGTTAGTTACGTGTAAAGGAAGTATTAGTTCCTTTACGACGCCCCTTTCGGGTTCTCTATGACAGGCTAGCTACTTTGAATAAATAATTAAACTGGAAAATTGCGCTTTTACCCTTTTATTACGCAGTATTTAAAGATTATGACTACATGGCCCTAGCGTCTATTGCATAATTTTAAATGAAAGCGGTAAATTAGAAAGAGAGAGAGTGCACCTCCAAAGCAAGCTTTTTGTATTTTTTCTTTAAAGAGTGGGTGCTTTTTGGCAACCCTTCACTCTACAACTCTCAGAAACTCCGGAAATGCCTCGGAAGGATTCTAAAGAAGATTTAGAACACTCAATTTATGTCTAGAGACACTCAGAAACTCCGGAAATGCTTCGGAGGGGTTCTAGAGAGAGAAAATCTAGAGAGAAGGGAGAGCTACTGTGCTTGGTGTGTGGAAATGAGGGGGGAAGAGCCCCTATTTATAGGTTTTCGCGCCTGACAGTGGCGAGACCCCCGGTCTCGTCTGACAGGGTCGAGACTGCCGTCTGGACAATCCAGACCGCCGTCTCGACCATGGTAGGAGGTCGAGACCGCCGTCTGGAAAACCCAGACCACCGTCTCGACCTTTGTAGTGGCGAGACCGCCGTCTGGACAAGCGAGACAGCGGTCTCGTCCCTAGCGTGAGGCGAGACGGCGGTCTGGACCTTCCAGACGGCGGTCTCGTCCCTTCAGGGCGAGAAACTTTATTTTTCGGGCCAAAAAACCCTCCTATCTTAGTACGGGGGCCTAATAGTCTCTCCTAGTGACTTGTTAGGCTTTGGCCGTCTTCAAATAGGAAGCTTTTTGACTTTATTCTGAGGTCGGGCAAGATTAGGGGTCTACATTGACCAAATATTATGGAAATGCCTCTTTATTGATAAATCATAAATATGCGTAAAGACATTTAATTAAAGATCAAACATGCATCTAAAAAGAGGAAGCATAAAAAAAAATAATACAAGAATAAACGTCTACTAGGATATTCTTAGGTAAAAGTCAGGGTAGCCTGCTAGATCAAAAACCCTAAAAGAACGGTCTAGGCAAAAGATAAGGCAAAAACCCCCTAAGATATTCTAGGCAAAAATTAAGGTAGCCTGCTAGATCGAAAATCCGTAAAGGGCGGTCTAGGCAAAAGATAGGGCTAAAACCAAAAGATGAATAAGAAAAGGTGCCCATCATCATGGTCACAAAGGAGGAGCCCATCAGCGTATTCATAAGAAGCTAACGGGAGAAGGCCAGTCACTTTTTTAATGCATAAAAAATAAATAAATAAATAGATTGCATCTAGAACATCCACACACAAAGTAGTTGCACAATACGACTTTGTCAAAATCAAGAAAAAAGTATTTTTTTAAAAATAAGAATAATAAACATGCATATAAGGAGGATAGTCTCCATAATTGTGATTGAAAACAGGAGGCGTCAAAACCCAGTCTCCAAATAAAAATTAAAATCGCAAAAAAGAAGGAGAAATCAAAACCACTCGAGCAGAATAAAGAGCTCTAACCATTCTCCTTCAACCCTAATAAAAAGAGGGTACACCGGAAAAAGACTAACGGAAAGGCTCAATCATCCCCAAGCGGATCCCTGCCTACTCCAAAGGCAAAACAAAAATTACCCCACGGCTCAGCATCACCACCATATGAGCCGTCAAAAATAGTCATTCGAAGCTCCAACCACCATCCTTCCATCCAAGAAAAAGGAAGTCATCAACATAGAAAAGCCAACGGAAAGGCTTGATCATCCCCAAGCGGATCCTTGCTTACTCCAGAGGCAAAACAAAAATATTACCTCACGACTCAGCTTCATCACCACATGAGTCATCGAGCACACTCATCCAGAATCTCCGCTACTTCCCCAAAGGAGAATAAGGACTACACAAAAATCAACCAAAGAAGATATGAAGTCAAAATCTCCATATCCCCAGGGGTTCAACAAACAAAGAAAAGAAAAGAAAAACCTTTCATTCCCCAATAGAGGCCACAGTAGAAAAAGACTGAATAAAAATCCCCAATTAGAGCATCTCAGAAAAATCTACAAAATGAGGAAAACAAGAAAATTCTCATCCTCCAGTTCAATAAAGAACTTCACAAAGCCAGGAGCCAAGACTCTGTCATAAAAATCAAATCAAAATTGGATCCCCAGGAAGCCAACGAACTCCTTGGTAGATCGCCAAAAAAAGAAAAGAGAAAAAGAAGAAAATATTTGTTAGAATCGTGCAGCGGAATGTTCGCGTGGTCGGACAAAAACCAAGAGGGGGGGTGAATTGGTTTCTTAATAAAAATTAGGTTTTCAAAATTTTCCCAAAATTTTACCGATTAAAAACTGTGTAAATGTAAATAGAGAAGAGTAGAGAAGATTACACAGTAGGTTTATACTGGTTCGGATCAAAAGATCCTACGTCCAGTTGCTAATCACTCAAAAGAGGATTAACGCTGTCACTAAGAACAAATTGTTACAAAACAAATTACAAATGAAAGAGATAAAGTAAAGACAACACCTCTCTTGAAATCCACAAGAGATGAAGAACAGACTTTCCCCGTAGACGACGACACAGACACAATCCACTAAGAACTCCACTTAGTGATTCTTATCGCTTCTAGCCCACACCAGGTTTCAAAAGCCCCATTTCCTTGCAACAAACAGTTCTCTGGCACTCACAGCACTTAACTTTTGTATGGAAAGAGTTGTTCTTACTTTTCTGAGTGCCAAAGCAGAGTTTAAGTAGGGAAATTAGGGTTTAGAAATTGGGGATTTCGAAACAAGGGTTCTTGGTAATTGGGTTTTCAAAAATAGGGTTAATTTGAAATTTAAAATGAAAAACAGACTTAAATAATCGATTATTTGGAGTGATAATCGATTAAAACAGAGCCAAATACGACAAAACCCAAACCTCTCTGGATTAATCGATTATTTGGTGAAATAATCGATTATCTGTACGGAACAGTACAAAATAATCGATTATTTTGCTGTTTAATCGATTAAAACAGTGACTTTGTATAGAAGGTGGTTTTCTCACTTGTTTTAATCGATTATTTACCTATATAATCGATTAAAGTCGAGCCTGCATGATAAATTTGAGCATTTTGAAGCTTCTAAGTTACGTACTATGTACCGGCTATCTTAGATTCTATAATTACAGTACTCAATCAAACTAAAACAGAGTTATTACAATACGTGAAATCATCAATCTTCAATCTTCAATACTCTAAGTCTTTAAGCTCTTGGATCATCATCAAAATCAACATTCTTCATGATCATTATTTGCAACATCAAGTCCTTGAATGTTCAACAATCTCCCCTTTTTGATGATGATCAAAATTATCTTTTTAAAGCCCTTGTAATAACCTGTTTTATCCGTCATACTAACAAACACATTAAACATACCGGATAAAATTAATATTGAATCATAGGCTTTAAATTTTTCTCCCCCTATTTTGATTATAATCAAAAAGAACTCTGCAACATTAATCATAAGAGCTCCCCCTCAAAATATGCATAAGTTAGAGAAAGCTCCCCCTCAATCATAGCATGAAAGAAACATCATATTTTATTTCATAATCATTCATTCATTACAATACAAAGATATAAAATAAAATCTAAAATTCTTCACTATCCTCATCATTAAAGTGAGTATCAAATCTATTTTCTAATCTACCCACTCTATCATCTACATCGGATATACGACGAATAATTTCATCATGGCGTACACCAGAAAGATTGAAGAATGATTGCATTCTTTGATTCATGTCGGAAAGCATATCTTCCATGGATTGTCTTGATTCTTGATGAGAAGAGGATGTTCCAACACTTTGGATTTGGTTAGAGGGAAAATTAGCAGCTGGAGGCATATCTACATTAGAGTCTTCATTTGCATCACCTTGATTTTGAACGTCATCTTTGTGAACATAGATGTCATTGACTCGCACCATTTGAAGTTGAGTCAATGTGCTATCTAGCATGCGGTTTAAGTTGTTTGTTCTAACTGCTTGCTCACCTTCAACATTCACTCCTTTATATTCAAGAATACGGGATACAAGAAGGGCATATGGAATTTTGAAGGTGTGATGACGTTTTGCTTTAAGCATGGTCATTTTGACAAGAACACCCCAATCTAAAGGTTCATTATTCATTATGGCATGAATAATTCGAAGATCAATGGATGAGCATTGAGCATGATTCGTAGCCCGGGGACATAAGATCCATACGAGTAAATGTAGAAGCATGCGTTCTTCCTTCTTTAAAGGTCCAGCATGAAGGATACGTCCAATCTCCATTGAGGGATTCCGTAGAAAAGAGCGATAAGCTAGAAACCTGTCAAAGTCATCTAGCTCACCATAAACGTTAATAGCATCTTCTCTAATGGGGAAGTGAGCAACATTTTCCCAAATATCATCATCTAGAATTATGGTAACCCCTTTTACACTGGATGTAGCAATTTGATCCCTAAACTTGAATCTAGAATAGAATACCCTAACTAAGTCGGGATAGTATGTACCTTGCATTTGGATAAACGGGAGAACTCCTTGAATTTCAAGAAGATTAGGAAAATTGAAACCCCTACGAATGAATTGCTCACCTATAAGAAATTTGGGAGAAATAATAGCTTTTTCTTTCCAAGTAGGTTAGAAATTCTTGTTGACCATCTCGCATCGGAGATCCATCCTTCTACGTAATTAGGACTGGAATGAGAGGAAGGTGCAGATCTTCTTTTTGTAGGAATCTTAGGGCGAGAGGATGAGGCCATTTGAAAGAGTAGATAAACTTGAAGAGATTTTGGAGACAAGTGAGGGAATAATGAAGCAAAGAGAGTATAGATTTCAAGAAAACTTGATTACAAGAGTTAGAAGTGAGTATAATTGACCTAGATGTCTCTATTTATAGAGAAAACACTTCCAACGGTCATATAGAAGAGATTCCATGGCAAAATATCCGTTGGCAATGGCTAGGAGGCAAACTGGTCGTATTTAATCGATTATATTTCAAGATAATCGATTATTCCTATATCAGACAGCTTTAATCGATTATTTCTAGCAAATAATCGATTATCAGAGGCATTTAATCGATTATTTCACGAAATAATCGATTATTCCAGAGGAGAATACCCTGTTTTGGACGTTTTGAGGAAAAATAATCGATTATTACTTCCTGTAATCGATTATTCCAGAGGCTATATCAAGTTTTTAAGGTTTTTACACATTTTAACCTATGAATATCCTACACCACGAATTTTAACATAACAATCATCCAAAAACAGTCAAATTAAGCAGAATTTAAGCTATTTCTAATATCCCTAAGACTCTTCTTAGATCATAGAATCTATCCTTGGGTAGAGGCTTAGTAAATATATCTGCTAATTGATGTTTAGTGTCTACATACTCTATCTTACAGCTTCCTTTGCTCGATATGATCTCTTAAAAAGTGATGTCTAATCTCAATTTGTTTGGTCCTAGAGTGCATTACTGGATTCTTAGTTAGATTAATTGCACTCGTATTATCACACATTAATGGAATGTCATTTAAATATATGCTATAATCCTCTAATTGTTGTTTCATCCACGTAATTTGAGCACAACAACTACCAGCTGCAATATATTCAGCTTCAGTGGTAGATAAAGCTACACATGCTTGTTTCTTAGAATGCCATGATATTAAGGATGAACCTAACAAATGACATGTTCCACTAGTGCTTTTCCTATCAATTTTACATCCACCATAATCAAGCATCGGAATATCCTAATAAACTAATACAAGCATCAGACGGATACCACAAGCCAAATCCAAGTAGTTCCTTTTAAGTATTTTAAAACATGTTTTACTCGCAATTAGATGAGATTCTTTAGGACAAGCCCGAAATCTAGCACACATAGACAGTAATGCATAATATCAGGTCTACTTGCAGTTAAGTATAATAGTGATCCTATCATACCTCTATACATAGTTTGATTAACTTCCAAACCTGATTCATCCTTGTCTAGATAGCATGAAGTTCCCATGGGTGTGTTGGCTTCCTTTGAGGTGTCCTTTCCAAACTTTTTGAGAATCTCCTTGCAGTATTTGGTTTGAGAGATGAAAGTGCCATCTTTAAGTTGCTTGATTTGAAGTCCAAGGAAGAATGTTAATTCTCCCATCATAGACATTTCAAACTCTCCCTGCATAATCTTAGCAAATTCTACACACAAAGAATTATCAGTTGATCCAAAAATAATATCATCAACATATACCTGGACCAATAAGATATGTTCTTTAACTTTCTTAATAAATAGTGTAGAATCAATTTTTCCTCTTGAAAAATCATTTGCAGTTAGGAAACTACTTAATCTTTCATACCAAGATCTAGGAGCTTGTTTCAACCCATATAATGCTTTCTTCAATTTGAAAATATGATTAGGATTATTAAAATCTTCAAATCCAGGGGGTTGCTCTACATACACTTCTTCTTTGATAAAACCATTTAAAAATGCACTCTTAACATCCATTTGATATAATTTAAATTTCATCATAGATGCATAAGCAAGAAGTAGGCGTATAGCCTCTAACCTTGCCACGGGAGCATAAGTTTCATCATAATCTATACCTTCCTCCCGACAATAGCCTTTTGCAACAAGTCCGGCTTTATTCTTTGTTATATTACCATCTTCATCAAGCTTATTTCTGAATACCCATTTAGTTCCAATAACTTGATGTGACTCTTCTCTTGGGATTAGTTCCCGGACTTGATTCCTTTTAAATTGGTTAAGTTCTTCTTGCATGGCTATGCACCATTGATCATCTTTAAGTGCTTCCTCAATGTTTTTAGGTTCAATCTGTGACACAAAAGCAAATGACATACGTAAATTATTCATATTTCTAGTTCTTACCCCTTTTGAGATGTCCCCTATAATGTTGTCCATTGAGAGTCCTCTAGGTGATTGCCATTCTTTTGCTAATTGAGGAGTTTGAGAAGGCACATTATCTTCCAAGTATAATTCATCAAGGGCCTCTCTTATATATTCATCATCACCTGCAAGTCTTTTATTTGACTCAAGAGGATTTCCCCCAAGGTCTACAATCTCATCAAAGGTAACATGTATAGATTCTTCTATATTCAAAGTTCTCCTATTAAACACTCTATATGCCTTGCTAGTTAAAGAATAACCTAGAAAAATGCCCTCATCGGCTTTTGAGTCAAATTTTCCTAGATTGTCCTTTCCATTATTTAGCACAAAACATTTACATCCAACAATCTTTAAATGAGCAACATTAGGTTTTCTACCATTAAACAATTCATATGGAGTAGATTTTATAATTGACCTAATGAGCATTCTATTTAAAACATAACATGCAAGTGCTAACCGCATCAGCCCAAAAATATTTAGGAACATTAGATTCATTTAACATAGTTCTTGCAAGTTCCTCTAATGACCTATTTTTCCTCTCAACTACACCATTTTGTTGGGGAGTCCTAGGAGCGAGAAAAGTTATGTAATATACCATTTTCCTCACAATAATTCTCAAACTTTTCATTTTGAAACTCACCACCATGGTCACTTCTTAAAACTTTAATTCTTAGGTCTTTCTCATTTTGTATTTGTTTTGCAAATTTTCTAAAGACCTTAAAAGCTTCACTTTTCAGTAGTTAAGAAAAATGTCCAAGTATATCTAGAGTAATCATCAACAATTACAAGTCCATAATAATTTCCACCAAAGCTTTTTATCCTAGAAGGTCCAAATAAATCTAAATGTAATAATTCTAGGGGTTTTGAAGTGGAAATCACATTCTTTGATTTAAAAGATGATTTTACTTGTTTACCTTTTTGGCATGCATCACACAATCTATCTTTTTCAAATTTTAACTTAGGCAATCCAATAACTAAGTCTTTTGATATCAATTTATTCAAGTGATGCATATTTATATGAGCCGCTCTTTTATGCCATAACCAAGGGTTCTCTTCCTTAGCAACTAAACATGTTATACTAGACTCATGTAAACAATCCAAATCAATCAAATATATGTTGTTATGCCTAATGCCTTTTAATTCTACTTTTTCGGAATTTACTAAATGTATGGTGCAAAATTTGCTTTCAAAAGTTACCTTGAATCCTTTGTCACACAATTGGCTTATGCTAAGAAGGTTATGCTTTAATCCATCAACAAGAAGCACATCCTTAATTTCCAATGTGTTTGCACCTCCTATGTTTCCAATTCCGAGAATCTTTCCTTTGTTGTTATCCCCATAAGTCACATATCCTTGTTCTTTGGCTTTGAAACTTACAAATTTAGTTTTATCTCCAGTCATATGTTTTGAGCATCCACTATCAAGATACCACATAGACTTCTTTGATTTGGAAGTTTCCTCAAAATCCGAAGAAATTTTGTCATTTGCCATTAAGCAATTGTTTGCTTCTATTTCCGAGTCGCTTGATTCTGAATTTGAATCACTATCATCCCAAGCAATATATGCTTTCTTCTTGAATTGCTTTTTGCCCTTGTGTTCATCATTTTTCTTGTTTGGGCATTCGGTCTTTATATGCCCTGCTTCACCACAACCAAAGCATTTTATATTAACGGAAGAATTTTCTTTTACCTTTCCCTTACCTTTGAAAGGATGTCTTCCTTTTGCTTTCATCATCTTGGTGAACTTCTTTATAAAAAGACTCATCTCTTCTTCATCAATTTCGGAGTCTTCTTCTTCTTCTTTCTTATTTTTGCTTCTTGAAATCTCGGTCTTGAAAGCTAGATTCTTCTTTTGGTATTGACCCTCTTCCTCATTTAGTCTTCCAAGGTCAAGTTCATGCTCTCTAAGCTTTCCAAATAATGCCGTCATAGACATAGTGGCAAGATTTTGTGACTCCGAGATGGCCGTCACCTTAGGTTGCCATTTCCTATCCAAAGATTTCAAAATTTTAACATTTAATTCATCAACGTCAAATACTTTACCTAATCCGGTGAGATGATTCACAATATGAGTGAAACGCTTTTGAACGTCAAAAATTGTTTCGCCGGGTTGCATCCGGAACATCTCGTATTCTTGGATTAGGGTGTTTTTACGCGCTCTTTTGACGTCGTCAGTTCCTTCGTGGGTTACTCTAAGCATTTCCCACATTTCCTGTGCACTTTTACAAACTGAAATTCTATAAAACTCATCAAGGGTTAGAGCAGATGAAATAATGTTTCTAGCCCTAACATCAAATTGTGCTTTTCGACTTTCTTCGGCAGTCCATCTATCAAAAGGTTTAAGAACATCAACACCGTTCTCTGTAATTTTAGGAATAAATGGACCATTTAAAATAGCGTCCCAAACGCCTCTATCAACAGACTCTAAAAATATTTGCATACGTACCTTCCAAAAAGGATAATTTTGACCCGCAAAAAGTGGGGGTCTGTTGATAGACGCACCTTCGGCAAAAGTTTGATTTTGTCCGGCCATTTTCGAAAAGTTTGAATGACTATCAAAGCAAGCTCTGATACCACTTGTTAGAATCGCGCAGCGGAATGTTCGCGTGGTCGGACAAAAACCAAGAGGGGGGGGGGTGAATTGGTTTCTTAATAAAAATTAGGTTTTCAAAATTTTCCCAAAATTTTACCGATTAAAAACTGTGTAAATGTAAATAGAGAAGAGTAGAGAAGATTACACAGTAGGTTTATACTGGTTCGGATCAAAAGATCCTACGTCCAGTTGCTAATCACTCAAAAGAGGATTAACGTTGTCACTAAGAACAAATTGTTACAAAACAAATTACAAATGAAAGAGATAAAGTAAAGACAACACCTCTCTTGAAATCCACAAGAGATGAAGAACAGCTTTCCCCAGAGACGGCACAACACACAATCCACTAAGAACTCCACTTAGTGATTCTTATCGCTTCTAGCCCACACCAGGTTTCAAAAGCCCCCTTTCCTTGTAACAAACAGTTCTCTGGCACTCACAGCACTTAACTTTTGTATGGAAAGAGTTGTTCTTACTTTTCTGAGTGCCAAAGCAGAGTTTAAGTAGGGAAATTAGGGTTTAGAAATTGGGGATTTCGAAACAAGGGTTCTTGGTAATTGGGTTTTCGAAAATAGGGTTAATTTGAAATTTAAAATGAAAAACAAACTGAAATAATCGATTATTTGGAGTGATAATCGATTAAAACAGAGCCAAATACGACAGAACCCAAACCTCTCTGGATTAATCGATTATTTGGTGAAATAATCGATTATCTGTACGGAACAGTACAAAATAATCGATTATTTTGCTGTTTAATTGATTAAAACAGTGACTTTGTATAGAAGGTGGTTTTCTCACTGTTTTAATCGATTATTTACCTATATAATCGATTAAAGCCGAGCCTGCATGATAAATTTGAGCATTTTGAAGCTTCTAAGTTACAGACTATGTACCGGCTATCTTAGAATCTATAATTACAGACTCAATCAAACTAAAACAGAGTTATTACAATACAGAAATCATCAATCTTCAATCTTCAATACTCTAAGTTTTTAAGCTCTTGGATCATCATCAAAATCAACATTCTTCATGATCATTATTTGCAACATCAAGTCCTTGAATGTTCAACAATATTTTCATCCCTAGCGGATAATCAAAAAAGAAGAAAAAGCATGCGTGCATAAAAGAAATTAAAATGTAACAAGGCGCATGCATTATCCAAAATAAGAAAGCCAAATTCCAAAATCATGAAAAAAAGAGAGATATATAATCGTGAGAAAAAGGCGAAAATTAAATTAGAAAACTCATTCCCCAGTAGAATAAGAGCACCGACAAAGCCAGCTCAAAATAACAACATCCGACGAGGAGTCAAAAACTTCATTCCTCCCTAGTGGGCAAATCGAAATAGATCCCCGGGAAAGCAATCAATTCCCTGGTGGATCATCAGAAAGAAAAAAAACTATCCCCAATGAGCCTATCAGGAAAGGTAAAATTGCAAAATCATATCCGCAAGAAGTTAATTGCCTATAAATATATTGGCAAGACCTGGCAAGAGCCGATATCCCCAAAAAACGGGAAATCAACCTATGCAAGAGGCAATACAAGCCCAAAACATAAAGCCTCCATCAGTGAAGCATCTGCCTACATAAGAGGCACAATCAACAAAAATAAAAAAATCCCCAATGGATTCTTTCCCAAATAGGAGGCAACCAACAAATAATCCCCAACAAACAACACGTCGGATGGCTAAAAAAGCCAAAAAACAAGAAAACACCGACAAAACCGGATGGCTAAACAGAAAAGCCAAAACAAAGAATCCCCAGTAAAACTGGATGACTAAAGACAGAAAAGTAAAAAACAAAACCAATCAATTCCCATGAAAATAGGCGCATGATCAAAAACAGTAAGCCGCCAATACATCTCATACCAGGTGGGGGTAGGTACCCACAAGAGCCTTATAGAATAGGGTTCGTACCAGATGAGGGTAGGTACTCATCAGAATCTAGCAAAATGCAGATTCATACCAAGTGGGGGTAGGTACCCACAAGAGCCTTATAGAATAGGGTTCGTACCAGATGAGGGTAGGTACTCATCATAATCTAGCAAAATGCAGATTCATACCAGGTGGGGGTACCCACAAGAGCCTTATAGAATAGGGTTCGTACCGGATGAGGGTAGGTACTCATCAGAATCTAGCAAAATGCAGATTCATACCAGGTGGGGGTAGGTACCCACAAGAGACTTATAGAATAGGGTTCGTACCGGATGAGGGTAGGTACTCATCGGAATCTAGCAAAATGCGGATTCATACCGGGTGGGGGTAGGTACCCACAAGAGCCTTATAGAATAGGGTTCGTACTCGGATGAGGGTAGGTACTCATCGAGAATCTAGCAAAATCCGATTCATACCGGGTGGGGGAGGTACCCACAAGAGCCTTATAGAATAGGGTTCGTACCGGATGAGGGTAGGTACTCATCAGAATCTAGCAAAATGCAGATTCATACCAGGTGGGGGTAGG
Source organism: Sphenostylis stenocarpa (assembly GCA_963425845.1). Lineage (NCBI taxonomy): Eukaryota > Viridiplantae > Streptophyta > Magnoliopsida > Fabales > Fabaceae > Sphenostylis > Sphenostylis stenocarpa. The sequence goes on from OY731401.1 coordinate 41,265,582, forward strand.
TACCTATAAGAGCCTTATAGAATAGGGTTCATACCAGATGAGGGTAGGTACTCATCAGAATCTAGTAAAATGCAGATTCATACCAGGTGGGGGTAGGTACCCACAAGAGCCTAATAGAATAAGGTTCGTACCAGATGAGGATAGGTACTCATCAGAATCTAGCAAAATGCAGATTCATACTAGGTGGGGGTAGGTACCCACAAGAGCCTTATAGAATAGGGTTCGTACCGGATGAGGGTAGGTACTCATCAGAATCTAGCAAAAGCAGATTCATACCTGGTGGGGGAAAGTACCCACAAGAGTTTAGCAAAATGCAAACTCGTACCTAGTGAGGGTAAGTACTCACCAGAACCTTATAGAAGAAGACCAAAACCAGATAGGGGTTGGTACCTATCAAAAATATTTATCATCCGGAGGAACAGCAAACTTCAGCAAAGGAGCATCCGAAGGATAACCGGGCAAAAAGGGTTAACTCCTTCACCTACCAACTAACTTGTGGGTACATTAGGCCAACAGTTAGTCAGGCAGGTGAAGGGGGGGGCAGCTCTAGACCCCTAATTTTGCCCGGCCTCTCAATAAAGACCAGAAGACTTTCTATCTGAAGATAAAGCTTCGGTGGACGTCTATCGGCATCAATCGGCTTCCGTCTGAAGAAAGGAAAGCTTCCCGGGAGTCCCAAAACACAAAATTTGGCCAAAACACTCGAGACAGTCGTCCCAGAAGTCGGGACAACCGTCCCAGTCAGTCCAAATGGTCGTCCCACATGCCAGACGACCGTCTCACCCAATTTTGACACTTGGGACGGCCGTCCCAGATCCTAGACGGTCATCCCAACCTCTACAGACGGCGGTCCCTGTTTTTTGCACCCCAGACGGTCGTCCCAAGCTGCCAGGCTGAAAAAACTATAAATAAGAGCTCATTTGAGCATTTTTAGACACACCTCACTCTTTTCTTCTCTCCCCCTTTCGAATGAACTCTCCGATTGCCTATAAGGTAACAATCGGTTAAGGAAGTTTCTTCCGGCATTCGATTCTTCTTAGAATTTTAGTAGAGTCGGTCCTGTATTCGGGGAGGAGACTCCTTATAGTGTGGGGGATTGCCAAAACGCATCCTCACTTTTGAAGAGTTATAATAAAAAGCTTGCTACGGAGGTTCTTTTCAATTCTCTTCTCTTTTATTGCTTTATTTATTGCTTTATGTATGCAATAGAAAATAAAATCATGTAAATAGCCATTTTTAAACATTGTATAATAAAATAGGGTAATAGCATAATTTCTCTTAATCTTTACTTTATGAATTAATCTGTCATAGGGAACCCGAAAGAGGTGTCGTGGGGGTGCTAACACCTTCCCCACGCGTAACTAACTCCCTTACCTAACTCTAGTTATAATGGCCAAGTTTGGTTTTTCTTAAAATCAACGCCTTTTTATCCTTTTCCAATGTTTATGGTCAAAATAATGGTGGCGACTCCATAAGAACCCTTTTGCGAAAACCTTACTTTTATTAGAGGATAGTTCAGTTGTTGAGCACCTCGGAAGCAATGAACACATTTTAAAATAAAACGCAAGTCTAAACCATCTTTTCGCGACCGCTTGCATAAACGTTCGAGATGTCCCTAGACGTCGGAACGGACGGTGGCGACAACGATGCTAAGGCAGTTCTTTCAAACGCTCCACCAAAAAGACAAACTCACGGTAGGCAACAAGCTGGTCACGGTTCGAGCTAAAGACGACATTCGGATCAGCAAGCCATTTGCCCTACCTTGAATGGATGCGACTGAAGAGGACCTTTGAAATAATTTTTTCCAATATGAAAAGACTTCCCCAACAATATAAAGGTGACCCACATGATGAGGAAATATGGATACCGCCCAAACCAAGGGCTCATTAGAAACTCTCAAGGAATAAGGGAGTCACCATATTTTAAAGACAATCCTTTGAAGCATGGCCTAGGGCATGACCCTACAAAGGATCAAGCTACATGGAGAAAAGGGAAGTCTCCCCTCCGCACCTCGAATCATATTTTTCCCAAACGAAGGGGTCCAAGCGTCGAGAACAACTTTAGTCATTAGGTGTTCTCCTTCTGATTCTAAGGGATGTAAACCTAATGACTATTAGAGATTACTCTTCGGGGCTAGCTCGACCCCCGAGCATTACAGGGCACATATTTCCCTATTAATTACAAAGAATGTCATTCTTACTATATGCTTCTCTTCCTGCTATTCATGTCTAAACCTCATTAATAACCATGTTTAAGCAAACATTTTCAAAACGCGTCAAAGTAATCAAACTACGTCATTGACCAAAATAAAAGTCAAATTCATCACCACTAATTGACTAGAAGGACAAAATAAAGTTTTACCTCGTCATAAATAAAGTCGTGTTTCGTCAATGTTATGCAAAAAGAAAACAAAAATCAAAAGAAGCCCATAGAAGCTAAAGGCCAAAAAGAAAAGGCAAGATACCCGGTAGGAAATCCATTAAGGGGGCTACGCAAAAGTTAGGGTAAACCCGCTAGGAGACCCGAACAACAATAAAGGGTAGCCTAGGCAAAAATTAGGGTTACAAAATAAAGTATGCTAGGATTCCCAAAACAAGAAAAGAGGAAACCTAGACAAAAGTTAGGACAAAAACATAACATCTTAGACTGAAAACCCAAAGGGCAGACTAGGAAAATCAATCAGTCATAGCAAGCGCCATAGAATAAGACGCCATTCCATAAACAAAATGTTTGTCTAAATTAGCCTAAACACTCTAACCAACCTCGGCTAGCCGTGCTTACAAAAACCATTTTTTGTCAAAATAAAACACTTCTAAAACACAAGTCTTTGAATAAATAACTTTCCTTCTTTTCTCTTGACCCTTACCACTATGGCAGTCTAGTAATTAGTAGGGAAATGTGGAGATAGTAATCAATAATAGGAGGAATGACATCCCCAAGAAAAGGGAGGAGCGCACTAACATGGCAAGTCGCTCTACAATCAAAATAATCATTCTTCAGTCATGGCAAAATTGAGACGGCAAAATCGGTATAGCCTATCACTACAAAAAAAATGCTTATTATCTACGGGTAAAATCCGTAGGTAATGACAAAAATCCGTAGGTAATGTCACTTTACCTACGGATTTCTTTCCGTAGAAAATCCGTATGTAATTTGGTTGTAGATAATTACCTACGGAATATAATCCATAGGTAATGCACTCGCTGGAATTACCTACGGATTATAATCCGTAGGTAATGCACTCACCTAAACAAAATATTTTTATTTATTACAACCTCCTCCCTTATTTTTTTATTATTACCTAGGACCCCCTCCCCTTTATATTATATTTTTATTATTTATTATATTTTCGGAACTTTAAAAGGGAATTGTCATTGGCGAGATTCGAACCCGAGTACCTCGAGTTAGAGGTCGATACTCCAACCACTAAGCTATTAGGATATTTTGATAATAATTTACAAATAAATTATATTTATATTCATCCGTGTAAATATATAAATATAAAATATATAAATATAAAATATAAAATATATATAAATATAAAATATATAAATATAAAATATATTTATATTTTGATATATTTATATATTTGTATTTATATATTTGTATTTATATATTTATGTTTATATATTTATATTTATATATTTATATATTTATATATTTATATATTTATCACGAATAAATATAAGTATAATTTAGTTGTAAATTATTAGTAGAATATCCTAATAGTTTAGTGGTTGGAGTATAAGTTTTCAACTTTAAGGTACTGGGTTCGATTTATAATTTACCTACGGATAATATCCGTAGGTAATGGATAATTACTCACGGATAGAATTCTGTAGGTAATGTACACTTTACCTACGGATAGTAATTACGTAGGTAATTACCTACGGAATTATCCACGGATTACATTACCTACGGATAATATCCGTAGGTAATGGATAATTACCTACGAATAGAATTCCATAGGTAATATCAGTAGGTAATGTACAATTTACCTACGGATTTTCATCTGTGGGTAATATCCGTAGATAATGTAAAATTTACCTACGGATTTGTATCCGTAGGTAATATTTCGTAGGTAATAGGCTTTTTTTTTGTAGTGTATCATGTCGATGAAAGCACATAATGACAGAAGCACGTCAGAAGCAAAAGCACATTTGATTAATCCTTTTGAAATATTAATTGAAATAGCATTGTAGGATGCATATCGCAAACATTGCATGCATGATAGGGTCCTATCCCTCAAAAAAGAAGAGAAAGAAAAAATAAAAATAAAAAGAATAATGTCTGCTAGGAGATTCTTAGGCAAAAGTTAGGGTAGCCCGCTAGATCGAAAACTCAAAAAGGGCGGTCTAGGCAAAAGTTAGGGCATTCATAAAAAAGGAACAAAGCCCGATAAGATATCCTAGGCAAAAATTAAGGCAGCCTACTAGATCGAAAACCCCAAAAGAGTGGTCTAGGCAAAAGTTAGGGCTAAACCAAAAAAATGAATAAAAGAGTAGGCCTCATCATCATAATCATCAAAAATCTTGCAGGAGAATGCCGATTACTTCTTTAGATGCAAGGATAGATTGCATTTACGACATCCACACACCAGTAGTCGCACAATACGACTCTGTCAAAATAAAAAAAATAAAAAAAAATAAAAATATCTGTAAGTAAATAAAAAAAATAATACTCATGCATATAAGGAGACTAGCTCCATGTTTGTGATTGAAAACATGAAGCGCCAAAAATAGGTCTCCAAATAATGCTCTCCCTCAAGAAAGCAGAGCAAGTTGCCACCAATAATTAAGTGACTCAGAGCAAAATAAGAGCTTCCAGAAGTTAAAGCTTCAACCACTATTCTTCTACCCAGAAAAGAAGGCACAAAGAAAATAATAAGTCTCCAAATATTGCTCTCCCTCAAGAAATAAGAACGAGTTGTCGCCATCAAATCACTCAGAAGAAATAAGAGCTTCCCGAATCAAAAGCTCCAACTGTCATCCTTCTACCCAATAAAGAGAGGGCATCATCAACAGAAAAGCCGATGGAAAAGCTCGATCATCCCAAGCGGATCCTTGCCTACTCCAGAGGAAACATAAAAAAAAATTACCTCACGGCTTAGCATCACCACCACATGAGTCATCGAGCACACTCACCCAAAGTCCCCTCCACACTCCCCAATGGAGAATAAAGGTTTCAAGAGCCCATCATCATTAATAGTCAAAAGAGTCCAATCTCCATACCATCAAGGGCTCAACAAAAAGAAGAAGAGAAAAGAAAACCCTTCATCTCCAGCGGATGACCAAAAAGAAAAGGCCATGACAAAGGAAGGCCAATAAACCTTAAGAGGGCCACAAAAAAAGAGAAAAAACTTCATCCCCTGTGGATCCACAAAAAGAAGAAAAAAGTCTGTGTGCATAAAAAAAAACTAAAAAGGCACACGCATTGTCCCCACAAAGAAGCCAATTTTCAAAATCGCGAAAAAAGAGAGATAAGATCGCAAAAAAAGGCGAAATTGAATAAAAACCCTAACTTTTAGGTAACCAAATCAATCCCCAAGTAAGTCACCTTAGAATAAAGCATTCAAACTGAGGAATCAGAAATTTCATTCCCTCAGCGGAATAAGAGCTTCACAAAGTCAGCTCCTCCAATAGGGATGACAATTAAACCCGTACCCGTGGGGACCGACCCGTCTCCACCCCGAGTTTGATGGGGAAAACCCGAGTTGACCGGGGGCGGGGACAGGTTCGGGTTTTCCCCACTTTGAAAAGTTGGGGTTGGAGATGGGGATGGGTAATACAATCCCCACCTCGACCCAGTTCTCGCCCAGACTTTATATTTAAATTTAAATTTTAAAATATTAATATTTTAAAAGTATTTCCTTTTCTTTTTCTATTACATATAAGGTCATTTTTTTATATTTCACCAAAAAAAATTTTCTTCTACCCACTTTTTAATTTTTTTGTCTTTTATATCAATTAATTTATTACATTATTCTTTCTCTTACCTTTCAATTTTTCACATTTCCTTAATCTCTCCCATCAATTTGTTTTTTTTTTCAATCTTTTCAACCAATTTGATGAACATAATGTTAACTTTTTTTATTCTTTATCTTTTTTCTAAATATTTTACATAAATCTTAGTAGTAACTAATATTATTTTATTTATAATTTATATTTATTAAGTTTTATTATGTCATATTTTTTTATCTTATTATTCTTATTTATCATATATCAAATTTTATCTTAATAAAATAATTGTATTTTAAAGGATTAAAGGAATTGATAATTTAAACTTTTATTACTTCGAACTAATTGAATAAGAATTAACTTATTAAATATTTCCTTATAAACTATATATTTCATATTTTTTAAATGACAACTTAAAAATGAATTAACTTATATATATATAATCAAATCTTTGGATACAATATTATAATAATAATGTTAAAAATATTCAAATATTTGAATACGAGTGTTATAATAATAATAATGTTATAAATAAAAAATGATTAAATATTTCTTTTACATACATATTTTAATATAAATATAATAAATTAAAATGTATATTTAATTAATAATAATTATAAAATTATAAAATTATAAATATTTATTGATATATAAAAAATAGATAGTAAAGTTAATTTATTATAAAAGTAATTATCATTTTAAAAATAATATAGATCGGGGACGGGGCGGGGTGGGGAACCCGAAACCTAGCGGGGACGGGGATGAAGACTTAATTTCTAACCCCGGCGGGGATCGGGGACGGGGATGGTTAAAAAAGTCGGGGGCGGGGATCGGGGAGGCAAAACCCATCCCTGCCCCGCGCTGTTGCCATGCCTACTCTCACCAACCTCAAATCAAGGAGCCAAGACTCCATTCCCCCAAAGGGCTACCAAAATCAGATCCCCAAGGAAACAAATAATTCCCCGATGGATCACCAAAAATAGAAATACGTCCTCAGTAAGCCTACTGCAAAGGCAACCTTCAAAACTCACATCCTCAGAAATTCGTTCGCCTGCGCATAGGAAGGACCTGACAAGTAAGAGCCAACATCCCCGAGGGGAATATCAACCTATTCAGAGGCAAAACAATGCAGTCAAAATTCTTCACTTCCAATGAAGCATTTGCCTACTCAAAGAGGCATCATCAAGATTAACCAATCCCCAATGGATCCCTGCCTACTTAAGATGCATTCACAAAGAATCTCCAGCAATCACCAAGCTGGATGGATGGCTAACAGAAAAGCCAAAAACCAAAGAATCCCTGACAAACCGGATAACTACACTAGAAAAGTCAAAAACAAAATTTGCAAAGAACCACTCCATATGGAGACGGCGCATGAGCCAGAGTAGTAAGCTGTCATCACAACTTCGTGACAAGGAAGGTCCCGAAGACAAAGACCTGCACACAGGCAAGATCACTGCACATGAACAAAATCAGTAAGCCGCACCAGTCCTACAAAGTGGACTTCCAAACCAGACGAGGGTTCGTACTCACCAAACTAGATGAGGGTTCGTACTTATCAACCAAGGGGTCAGCTACCGCATCAAAGGAACATCCCAAGGTTATAACAACCAGACGGGGGTTCGTACTCGTCAAATCAGATAAGGGTGCGTACTCATCAAGCCTTACAAAAGGGGCTTAAACCAGACTTTACAACCAAAGGGGTCAGCTACCGCATCAAAGGAGCATCCCGGAGGATCACATTCAGCGTCCAGAAGGTCGGTTACCACGACGAGGGAAGCAACCGAAGGACAACCAAGCAAGAGGGTCAACTCCTTCATCCTCCAGCCGATCTTTTTGGCATATTGAGCCAACAGTCGGCTAGTCAGGTGAAGAGGGGGCAGCTGTAGACCCCAAATCTTGCCCGACATCAAAATAAAGAGCAGAAGACTTCTGTTCGAAGATGGACAAGGCCTAAAAGGTCCCTAGGATTGATCAATAGGCCCCATATTAGAATAGAAAGACTTTTTGTACACAAAATAAAAAAATTCCACCCAAAGAGTCGAGACTGTCGTCTCGTTTGGCGAGACCGTCGGTGGCTAAGGACGTGACCGTCGTCTCGCCATTTGCCAAAGGCGAGACGACGGTCTCGACCTTGTCAGGTGAGACGATAGTCCCAATCTGACAAGCGTGAATTTCTATAAAAAGGGGGTCTTCTCCTTGTTTTCTACAACTTCTCCAACTGACTACACCTTAAAATACTCTTCTAGAATCCCTCTGAAGCATTTTCAGAGTCTTAGAGTTCTTAAAAAGCATTCTAAAGTTCTTTGAGAGAAGAGTGAGCATCATTGTAGAGCGTGGGGTTTGTCAAAAAGCGCCCTTTTCAAGAACATTTTATAAAAAAACTTACTTCGAATGTTCTTTCATATCCCTTACTCTATTTTATCATTTTTATTAGTTACTATCTCTGTTCATTAATTATTAAGAGCCATGTAGTCAATAATTTAAATTTTGCAATAATAAGGGTAAAAGTGTAGTTTTAATGTTCTTATTTCTTTACAAAAACAATCCATCATAGGGAACCTGAAAAGGGCATCGTGGGGAAGCTAATACCTTCCCCACACATAAGTAACTCCCTTACCTAACTCTGGTTGTAATGACCAAAGTTGGTCTTTCTTAAAAACCATCGCCTTCTTTTCCTTTTCCAATGTTTTTGGTAAAAATATTGGTGACGACTCCAGAACCCATTTATGAAAACCTCATCTTTAGGATAGTTCGGTTATTGGACATCTTAAGCGTGATGATCACACTTTAAAAAACGCGAGTCATCAAAACCATCACGTCGCTCTGACCCCCTCTTTTGACGGTGGCGACAGTTTCGAAAAAGCTGAATTTCAAATCGTGAAAAAAAGAATAAACCTCGGAAAAAGGTGAAATTAACCAAGTGCCTCCATAACCAAATAAGCTCTGACTACCATCCTTCTGCCAAGGGAAGACATTCTTTACAACCTAAAACAAAGCCGACGGAAAGACTCAAATCCCCAAGCAGATCATTGCCTACTCCAAGAGGTAAGCAAAAACATCTTTGCACGACTCAGCATCATCACCACTACGAGTCATCAAGCGTACTCAATCCATTCTCCATCGCACCCGCCAAGAGAGAATAAGGGCTTCGTAAAAGCCCATCACCAACATAATCCAGGAGGCAAGACTCCATTTCCCCCCAAAAGGCCACCAAAATTAGATTCCTAGGGAAGCACAAATTCCCTAATGGATCGCCAAAAAGAGGAATCTATCCCTAGTGAGCCTACCGCAAATGCAATGTTCAAAGACTTATCCTCAATGAGTCACTCACATGCGCATAGGCAAAACCTAGCAAGCAAAGAGTCAACATCCCCAAAGGAAATATTAGCCTACTCAGAGAGGCAAAACAATACGAACCGAAAATCCTTCACTTCTGATGAAGCACCCGCCTATTCAGAGGCACTGTCAAAATCAGCAAATCCCTAGTGGATTCTTGCCTACTTAAGAGGCATTCATCAAGAATCCTTGACAAATGGAGTCGGATGGTTATGTAAAAAAGACAAAATACATTTTCGAATGAAAATCACTCCCCATAGAGTTGGCGTATGAGTTAGAGCAGTAAGTCGCCACCTTTTTCTCTATCAAAAGGATCAGCCACCACAGCAAAAGGGGCATCCAAAAGATAGAGAACCACACATCGTCCAAAGGATCAGCTCCGTTGCAAAGGAGTATCCCGAAGACAATACCTTCACATCCACCACCAGAAGGATCAGCTCCGTTGCAAAGGAGTATCCTGAAGGCAGGATTTACATACATCGTCTGAAGGATCAACCCCGTTGCAAAGGAGTATCTGGAGAATGCCACCCGCCTTTATCATCCGAAGGATCAGCTCTGTTGCAAAGGAGTATCCAGAAGACACAATCCGCCATCATCGCCCGAAGGATTAGCTCCGTTGCAAAGTAGTATCTTGAAGGCAGGATTTCCACACATCGTCCGAAGGATCATCCCCATTGCAAAGGGGTATCTAGGAGACACAATCCAATTTTACCATCTAAAGGGTCAACTTCCACAGCATGGAAGTTTCCTGAAGTAAAAAATCTACATGCACTTACATCAGCCAAAGGGTCAGCTACCGCATCAAAGGAGCATCCTGAAGCTTCACAAGTATCGTCCGAAGGGTCAGCCTCCATAGCAAGGAAGCATCCTGAAGACAACACCAGACTACACTCATGGTCTCGAAGGTCAGTTACCACATCAAGAGGAGCATCCGGAGGACAACCGGGCAAGAGGGTTAACTTCTTCACCCGCCAATCGATCTTACAGTACATTAGCCCATAGTCAATTGGTCGGGTGAAGGAGGGGCAACTGTAGACCCCAAATCTTGCCCGACTTCTCAATAAAGCCAGAAAACCTCCGTTTGAAGATGGACAAGGCTTCTTTAGGCCCCCAGGCATGTTTACTAGACTCGATGTAAGGATAGAAGGACTTTCTATACAGAGAAAATAAGAAAAAATAGGAAATTCTGTCAGGAGACACGAGACGACTGTTCCGTTTGGCGAGACGGTCTCACTTTCCCTAGGTGACGAGACGACCATCTCATTTGGCCAGACGATCGTCTCGCCATTCAAAGAAGGTGAGATGGCCATCTCGATATCCCAGACGACCATCTCGCCTGACAGGAGTCCAGACGGTCGTCCCGGCCTATCTGACGCGATTTCTTATAAATAGGACTCCTCCCCTCATTTCACACAATTTCACGCAGTTCTCACACTCCTACTACTCTCTTGGAAGTCTTTTGACACTTGAGAGTGACTCTAAGCATTATTCTAGAGTTTGAGTGAGCTTTCCGATTTCCGTTAAGGTAAAAATCGGTTAAGGAAGTCTCTTTTTGAGACGTCTGACCCTCAGTAGAGTGATTCTTTTCTTTATTGCAAGAGACGAGTGTGCTTGTAGAGTGTGGGGACAGCCAAAAAGCTTCCTCAAGTTTTGAAGAATTAATACAAAGCTCACTTCGGAGGTTCCTTTCCTTATTCTCTCTCTTTTACTGCTTTCCTTTATCGCTTTTCTTTTATGCATTAGATATTAGGGTCATGTAGACATTTAAATTCTGCAAGTAGATAAATAAATAGAGTAAAAGCATAGTTTTTTAGTATTTATTTTATAAAGTAGTCCATCATAGAGAACTCGAAAGGGGCGTTGTGGGGTGCTAACACCTTCCCTACACATAACTAACTCCCTTACCCAACTCTGGTTGTAATGGCCAAAGTTGATTTTCTAAAACCAACGTCTTTTTCTTCCTTTTTCGATGTTTACGGTAAAAACATCGATGGCGACTCCATATAACTTTTTTCAAAAACCTCGCATTTAGGTCCAGCCCGGTTATCGGACAATCTAAACGCGTTGAACATTTTTTTTTTAAAATGCGAGTCATTCAAAATCATCGCGTCGCTCTGACCGCCTCTTTTGACGATGACGACATGGATCATTATAATGATTAGCATGAGTGGCTAACTTCATTCTCTTAGGATTGGGTGAACTTCCTGTAAACTCTTTTGTATCTTGGTGATATTTTGAGATATTAATCTATGTTCTTGATGTTATTATTCTTATCCTTTATACCTTTTAATGCTTTTATCATTGATGTTCATATATATTGGAAAATATATCTTGAAACCCTTGATTAGGTTAAAAATATTTGCTACATTGATTGCTAGGAATGGTAATAGATGTATTAAATGTTTAACACCCTAAACTTAATGCTTGAAAATCTATTAAATGTATGAGGAATCTATGTTTACAAGATTTTCTTATGATTTTCATATTTGAGGAATCAATGTGAATGATTTAAGTAGGTGACATCAATATTGATAGGTTAATTGATGTTATTAGTTTGACCTAACCATTATATAAAGGAGAGAAAAGGAATTAATCAAATCCTAAGTTCTTATATTTCATCTTTTCTAAAAATACTTAATAGTTCTTTGCCATTTATTTTCAACCCACATATTTATAAAAAACCAAGTTTGTGTCAATATAATTAATAAGCATATATGACTTGGAATTTCCAATAAAACCGTTTCTCGTGATATCGACTTTTATTTAATTGAAATACTGTACTGTGATTGATAATATTGGTACGCTTGTCAAAAGACCAACAATCATTGAAAATAACAAATTTGAAAATACCATACTTGACTAAGGATCATCTATTCATATTATGTTTTTAAATGTTTATTCTTCTCTATCCCTTGGTTCTATGCATAATATATGTATGGTGATACAATTGGCTAATAAAAGCACAACGCTACCACTTGGGTTAATAGAAGATGTCTTGTGAAGGGTGAACAACATGATCTCTCCAACATATTTTTTCCCTTGACTTGGGAGGTGATTGTTTACTTGATACTTTTCCAATTATATTGGAACTATTTTGAAAGATGCATACACAAATTGATGTACATGTTACTACTTTAACAATAGGGTTCGATGATAATTTATTAAATTTAATATTTTATATGCACTAAAATATCTGAAGAGGATCATTATATCTTTCACATTAATATTATTGATGAATTAGTTGTTGAAAATGTTTTAAGCCTCATAAAAATTGAAAGTTACAATGCATTTGGGGAAAATCTCGCTAGAATTTGAATTTACTTAACGAAATCAAGGCAGTAAGTAATCCAGTGCCCAAATTAGACCAATATATTTAGAGAGTTGAATTCGCCTAGTAAAATCAAGATAGTGAGTCTTATGCTTAATAGTGTTGAATGAAAACTAAATCTGTACATCGAAAATAAGACAGTTTTGGATGCTTGTTTAAATTTTGAGAAAATAGTTAAGTGAAGACTAAATTTGCTCAGTAAAAACATTCCACTGGTTAATGTGAAATTATGTAGTAAAGGTTGATTTTCCTCAATGAAAAATATGTAAAAGCCATAGGAAAGTTAAAACTAAAAAATTTGATATGGGTGCCGAGAAGTTAAATTTGATCAGCCACAAAAATATGAATAACCTTGTCCAATTTGTTGATTTTAAGCAAAATTTGAATTCGTTTAGCAAAAATTTTTCATTGCTTAATGTTGATTAAGAGAAAAGTGTTCAAAAGTTGTATTTGCTTAATAGTTTTAAAAGGTTTTGAAAATTCAGGAAGAGAATGAACGATTGAGCGAATTTCACTTGTGCCTAACGAAAATACCAAAAAAAAAAAAAAAAAAAAAAAAATATATATATATATATATATATATATATATATATATATATATATATATATATATATATATATATATATATATATATATGAAAAAATGAAAAAATTTGTCCTTAAAGTAAGGAGCCTAATTTGTCACCCATGTGATTATTCTTATTGTTAGGATGTGATTTGAGAGAAACTTCTCTTATAAACACTTAAATAATTGAGTGCATTTTTGTCTAAGTAATATTTATAATCTTAATTAGGTTACAATGAACACTATCTATTGTTATTTAGTGAGATGATTGATTAAATATATGTGTTTTAACATTATGAATATAAAATCTTTATGATTGAATTAATATTCATCAACTTGATTTATTGATAAAATGTATTTTCATGTTATTTTCTTATTTCTAATTTTGTTTAGAAGTTAAAAAGTTTAACGAGGAATTATTGATGAATATATTTTATCTATCTTTTTAGATATGAATTTGCAAACACATTTTATTTAATTATATAATTAGTTATTATTAATATAATTTTAAGAAAATAGAATTAAATATATTTAATCAATTTATTGATTAATTTGTACATTTTATTGAATATTTATATTTATACATTGATGTAGAAATGATAATCTGCTCAATGAAAATAAGTTGTGCTTAGCAATGTTATAAAAAGCTAATTTCATAAATAATCATTCCCTAAATATATATGATTTTGTTGAGTGAAAATATCAAATTTAATTCAATTAACTATTTTGTTCAACCAAATAAAGATGCATTCAACTAGTATAAACCAGTCTTTTATAAAATTGATGAATCAAGTTCAAATTTTTATAATTTGTTTTATATGGGTCTTATACGTGTATTACACATTTTAATGCCCTTGTTGTTGTGTAAACAATGAAACATGATTTTACAGTTTCCATATTTTCTTTAATTTTCTCTCTAATAAACTTTTCAAATTCTTTAGAAGGTATGGACAAATCCTACATTCTAAGTATCTTCAATTTCTAAAATCCTATATTATTTTACTTTTAATTCATGTATTTTTTTATTTTCTATTTTATTTTACTAGTGCAAAAAGGGGTTTTTACGTCGGGTATTTAGGGCTTTTTACGTTGTATTTAAGACTGACGTTAAAGCAGGAGACGTAAATTTACGTCGGACCCCTTAGCCCGACGTAAATTTACGTTAGTTATCAAGACGTGACGTAATTTTGCGTTGCATGTACTACTAAAAAGAGGTAAAAACTTTCGAAAATTAAAAAAAAAAAGAATCAAATTTACGTCGCGTATTGGTATACGTGACGTAAATTTATGTCGTATATACCAATATGCGACGTAAATTTACGTCGCGTATACCAATATGCGACGTAAATTTGCTTGCTTTCTTTTTAAATTTGGGTTTATTACGTTTTACAACTAAAACCTGCAAATATATATTACAACCAGACAGTCTAGAGGTTCAAGTTTCTTTAGCTAGTAAATTAAAAATATAATATTATATAATTCAAACTACATAATAAAACAATCTAATACAAACTAAAAAATCTACTACAAACTAAAAGTTAATACAAACTAAGCTACCTAAACTACATAATACACACAATATAATATGAACAAGAACTTAAAAAATTATGTACTAGAATCGTTGAACGAAAAACTTTATCCATTGTTCTCTAATTTGTGTAATATTATATTCTGGCAATGGAGATGGATCTTGAAATACCTGAAACATTAATTTGACTCTTGTAAACATGCAACATGAATAAAGTTAAATAAACTTAACTAATGTTAAAAGCAATTACCTCCGTCCAAGAATCAATTATACCCGCACAAACTATGGCTCTCATCCAATACATAACATAGTAACCACATTCAAACGAAGTCCGTTTGCTTATTACATTGAAATGATGAAAAAAACATAATGTTATTTTCAAAATTTAAATACAAACAATAATTATGGTATTCACTTATATAAATAAGTTTCTAACATTAGGATAAATGAACTACAAAGTCTTTGTTCTAGGTTTTCCACTTAGAACATTAGTTCCGGATACGATTCTAAGTGAAAAAAAGTCATATATTATTCAATATGTATTTACAATTTAAAAATATAATTAATGAATAAAAGATAAAGTTACCCTTGTAGTAAGCTTTTCATTTCTTGACTCGGTTTCGATGTAATGAACAAAACCACACCACAGTGTAATCCTGGGGCATGATTACAATTAACTGTCAATGGGACCTACATTGTATGACATAAAAATTAGTTATAAAAATATAAATTAAAATACTAACTCTTCAATGTATGGAGCCAAATATATATGTCTTTTTGAGTCACTCATCCATGTTTGCATATATTGTTGGATTCCAACCTTTGTGTTTCCAGATTTTTGGATGGATTTAGGCTCAATAAATCCATATACATATATTGTTGGGATGTCTAATATTTCTCCATGTCATGCCCATATTGTATAACTCTTAATAATACCATAAACAAACAAGTGATCACGTATATCCTCAAGTTTATGACGAATTTGATTCAAACAACGAACACATGGACAATAATATGTCCCTTTCATAGCTTTTCCATTTTCACTAGCAAATTTCAAAAATTCATCAACTCCCTTTTCGTACTCTTCACTAATACGACGTGCATTCATCCAACTTTGATTCATATTATGTTATAAAGTTTCGTCACTCCTAGAGATTTAAAAATTATATGTAAAAAGAAATTAATATACAAACAACAAAGCACGTAAATGGAGTGTGTCAACCGAAAATGCAATCAAACAAATAAACAAATAATTACATTCCAATAACAATCCAGTGGAGACATTCATACAATAATGTGATTGAGATCCCCAAAAGCAATCACGGATTCAATTTAAACATATATCAAGGACATAGAACACTAACCTCGAGTGTAGACGAAAATGATTTCAAACTCGAATCCAATCGGGGAGAAATATCAAGTTCGTAAAATGAGACACAATGTTGATGTTTTTCACTATCAAACTGATCGAAATAGTGTGCAGAGGTAGCTGCGTCGTCGTTCTCAAAAATCCTTGCTGCGCGAGACGAGGGAGTGGGTCTGGAAGGGAATAAAAGGCATTTTTTACGTCGCGTACCCCAGAATGCGACGTAAAAAACACTTTTTTACGTCGCACCTGGGTGGCACGACGTAAAAGAAGGCTTTTTACGTCACCTCCTAGGATGTGCGAGGTAAAAGTTTTGTCTCTTATTTACAAAATTGTCACCGCGTTTTATTTACGTCAAATATTTTTACATACGACGACAATTGGGTGACGTAGAAGCCTTTTTTGCACTAATTTTTAATACTTTTTTAGTTATCTGGGTTAGTTTTTTAATTTGAATTTTATATTTATTAACTGATATTTAATTATTTAATATGTTTTGGTCTAATATTTAAACAAATTTGCCTACATTTAGTTGTTAATTTTGATTCACTATACACATTTGATAAATTAATAATACATAATGATCCTAAGAGTTCAACATTAATGGAAGAAAATCTTAATTATATTTTGCTATTAAATGATAAATAATTTTGAGTTAGGACATTTAAATTTATATGTTTGTATTTATTTTTAAAATATGGTATTTTTTTTAATAAAAGAATTATATATATATATATTATATATTTTTTATCTATTTATTTTAAAAGTAAATTGTTTTTTTTTGGTTTTTTATATTAATTTTTTACCCTTTTAAAAACTTTTTATATTAATTTTCTTAGAATAGTAAAGTTATATTGAAGATTTCATAATTCAAAACTTAAAAATTGATGAAAGGAGATTTTTATGTTCCAACTAGGTGAGAGTTTTATGTTCCCATCTCTAGAGGATTTTTCATCGTAATTTTTCATTTTGAAGAATTTTTATTTTATCACCTCGACGATTTTTTCTTCATACCCAACGGCTGTATATTTTTGCATCCATTCATCTGGATTTTTTAATCCAGAATACTCCTTAATATGCTTTCGTGGGCCATTGCAGAGAAAAAGGCCCGTATAGCGTGAGATAACAAAAAATCGAAATCAAACACTTTCATTTGAAATAAAAAAGACTTGTTTGCAAATGGACTCTAACCGTGGTGACCCCTTTTACGTGTTGAAGTGTTTGTATCAAAATTGAGTTTGAAAATGTAATGAAAAAAAACCTCATAGCATTATATTTTTAGCATTGCATAAACTATAATTATTTAGTTTAAGTTTAAGACAGAAATAGTTAATAAAAGTGGGGTTTGAAAATATTTTGTGTGGTTTTGTAAAATATAGCCAAACAAGCTTTATGGTTTTATTATGACATTAAAGGAAAAATTTGAACCACATAAATGTCTTATATTGACAACACGTGAAGAATGACAAGAAAATATTAATGCTGATGAAGGACCATGGTACCATAGTTGCATCATAAATGTCTTATTATATATACCTATTTCTATTAAAGCGTGCACTTTTTAAGCTTTTTTTTTTTTTTTTAATTCATTCCTACGAGATACCAACATTTCTAATAAGAATCATTCACATGTTTCTTATCTTAAAAAATATTTTCTTATCTTAAAAAATATAAAAGACGGATTTATAATATCAATCAAGTAATTTCACCGTTGATTTTATTTCATTAGAAGTTTTTTTAATAAATTAAAAAATTCATTCTTTCTTCTATTTTTTCTTCTTATTTATTTTAATTTATTTATTTTTGTAAGAACATCTCTAAAATAAGTTGTTTAAGAATAAAAATAAATATTTTTTTATGGATCTAATGTTTGAATTGCTTTAAAGTGAAAAAAATTATTTAAAATTGGAATAAAGTTATTTGTATAAACAACTCTAATCAAATTTTAAGCAACTCAACTATAAAACTTATGATAAAATATTTAATTTTATTCATAAGCAACTTTTGTTAAAAACTTTATTTGAAGATATTGTTTGATGAAATAATTATAAAAAAAATTAAACAATTATCATGTCACATAGGATTCCTCCAATAAAAAATTATTTGAACCAACTAATACTTTATTTAAATATCTCAATAAATAACTCTTATTAGAGATGATCTAAGAATCATAAAAGGACTTTAAAAGATTATAAAAGTGATTTTTTATTTGGGTATTTAATGTTTTTTTTTGTATTTAGTTTGTACTTTTATTTTCTTCATTACTTTCTTCCAATATTAATTAGAATAATTTTGTGCTATTAATTGTTACAATTAATTGGTGTTTGAATACTTTTTTTTCTAGGTTTTTGCTAATATACGTCTTCATAATAATTAAGAAACTCATCATATAAGATTATTCATTGAAAAATGAGACGTAAAAGTTAAAAAAGTTAATTTAAGAAGGTATAAATAATTCAAATTTAATTATTTAAATTTTCATTTGAGCTCGTTAATAACGTAAACAATAAATTTAACTACTGAGTAAAAAATTATATTTTTAAGTAATTCAAGTAGTTTAATTTTTAAATAATTTTTTTATTTAATCGAATAATTTTAGATAAAAGTGTTATTCTGGATTTTTAGATTTTGTTATATAAAAAATTTATATGCATGTTTTCGATTGTAAACAAAAACCTGATCAATATTAAAAAAAAGTGAAAATTATATTAAGTGAAGCATTATTCAACGTAAAGTTACGTTAAGTCTATAAATGATTAGTGGGATAATATCCCATCCGACATTTTTTTTTTTTTTATTACTAAACCCTTATACGTCAAGTCCTTTAAATATCCAACATAAATTAACATTTTTTTAATGCAATGTAAATTAATGTTTGTTTGCATTGTCATTGAACTTTTTGTCTTGTAAAAAATTTAAAATAACATACGTAAAACTATTTTAGATATACATAAATATAAATTTATTAATTAAAATATATTAGTTTCTTAACTATGTTTTATTATTTTGAGTAACTGCTATTAAACTTAATATAAATTAAAAAATACAATTACAAATGAATTATCATTTTCTTAACAATATATAAACACATAAAGATTATTATAAAATGATTGTTTGAGTTATTTCGAAAGACAAGAATATTAAAGATTAGTAAATCATATAGATTTTAATCATTAATCTTAACGGGACAAAATAATATATTATTAATAAATAATAAATAAATATAAAAAAAATATAAAAAAAAAGTAAAATATTAAATTTGTAAATATACAAATCAGAATATTTAGTATAATTAAATTTAGGAAATCAAAACCATAAATATTAAATAAACAACAAAATTTTAAAAATAATAAATTTAAAAACTTAAAATTATAAATACTAATATAAATTAAATAATTTTGCAACGTGACCCATTCACTCTTAAGAAGCTTTCTCTTACTATGATAATGATCAACTCGGTGGTGGGTAGATAAGAATTCAAGTACTCTTCTACCTTAGTGTATGTACAAACCCACATAATCTATACAATAAAAATGTTTAAAATAACGTGCACAAGTGTTTTGCCTTATAAAATATATAGAATCTAATAGTTTGTCTCATTTGTGTATTTGACCACCGATTGGTTTGATCATCATATTTGCTTTATATTTTTTACTATTATTAAGTTAATTAAATAAAATTCATATTTTTTTATTAATGTTGGAGGACTAATTTGTAAATTTTTAATATATAGGAGCTAAAATTA
The DNA here is from genome assembly GCA_963425845.1 of Sphenostylis stenocarpa. Classification (NCBI taxonomy): domain Eukaryota; kingdom Viridiplantae; phylum Streptophyta; class Magnoliopsida; order Fabales; family Fabaceae; genus Sphenostylis; species Sphenostylis stenocarpa. Next base: position 41,285,410 of record OY731401.1, read on the forward strand.
TTTTTCACACAAAGTACAGTAACCAAACTGGTTAATAAAATGTTAATGACAAAACTTTTTTAAGAGGGGATGTATTGAGTTTTAAAAAATCTGTTAAATTTCTAATCAATTATTTAAATTTTTTTTTTCTGGTAATCAATTATGAAAGAATTATCACAGTTTATAGAAAAATAAGTATACCAAGATAGAGAAAAGAAGAAAAGACACACAAATGTATACTGGTTCGATTCTTCTTGAATCTACATCTAGTTTTAACCAAACAACTTGAGCCTGAAGTTTTTTTACTTAATAATAGATTTACAATCTAATCAAATGATCTTGATTTACAACAACCTCTAATTAAGATCAAAACACTTGAAAATGTTCTACC